>CM062820.1:1069354868-1070554868 GCA_031772625.1 Pinus tabuliformis
CCCCTATGTCATGAACAAAAAAGAAGGATGGCAAATGTTGATCAGATATTGGGTGAAAAACTCAGATTAAAAAGGAGCTTCTGGTGGGTACCTTATGACCCAAATGGCTTTATCAATGCAAGAAAAATAAAATATAGGCTGTCAGCTTATGAACATTGCAAAATCCCGCAGATAGAACAATTTGCCAACAAGATGAGTGGGTAGAAGGCACACTAGTTGAAGAGTTCACTGAGGAAGAAATAATGGAGCAAAATATGAAAGATTTGGAAAAATCTCTTGACTTGGATTCTTTTGGCAGGTGTCATTCAAACTGCCACAACAAGTCGGAGAAGGCACATCAACTGCTGTAGCTTTACAAGCTGCCCAATAAAATACTACACCAGCATGTACAGCAAAGGCAAGGAGGTAGTAGATACAGAGCCAGAAACAATGACAGACCAGCCAACTACCTCAAAGGAACAGAGTCAAGGGCAAGCCCCTCCACTACAGACAGAGGCACCACAAGTGCCAGCATTACAGACTCCTCTCAATGAGGAAAGGAGCAAGAAACGGGACAGGGAAGAGACCACACCTGCAAGTGGGTCAACACAGCAGCCAGAGGCCAAAAGGCAGAGAGTAGATCCTCAAATTGAAGAGGAAATTAGTGAAGAAATCATAGAGTCCAAGGAGGGAGAGGGAAACCAGCCAACAAACATCCACCAGCTCTCACAGACAAGAAACAGAGAGGCAACATGGTATGGAGGTGTCCTCCTCAAAGCAGCAAAGCAAGAAACCATCTGGTATTAAAGGAACATTCATGGAAATTAAGGCCCAAAATGAATTATTGAGAATACAGCTTTATGATCAACTTCTCAAAACAACACCCTCCAAACAGCAAAGACTGATGGAAGCTTATGACATTAAGGAGGAAAAAATGATCTTAAGTCATTTCAAGCCTAAGGTTCAGCAACCACAGACAGCTGCGGACTACATAAAGACAAATCTAGAAGTCCTCGCCAAAGACATACATCCAATGGACCAAATTGAGCTGCACAAGCAAACAGGCGAAATGGTCTATGCTACATTGGCAGATAAGGCAATGCTGGCCCACCAATTGAAGGAGTCATTAAGCAATACATCTGCCCAATTGGATTTGGAAAGAATATCTTCCTTGGCTAAAGACAACAGAATAAAGACCCTGGAGGAAATTATTGTTGAGCTAGGGCATGATCCTAAGGATGCCAAGGGCATCAAAGCCCTCATAAGGAAAAAGGAAGAAGATATTGCTGCACTTAGAAAGCAATTGAGGCTACCTGCAACCATGCACCCACAAACTACAGAACTTGCAGAAGAGAAGGCAGAAGGAGATACAATGGATTTGCTGATGAGGATGAATCAAAGGATAATTCAAATGGAGCAAGAATTGGAGAAAGCATTGCAGTCCAAGCAGGGAGAGTCGACCTCCCAGCCACCTGAAACAGCTCCAACAATTGCCACTGTCCCTCCCACACTTGCAGCAGCAATCCCTCCTATCATCCCAGCATCAACAACAGGTACATCAACCACGGATGCTTCAGCAGCAGCAACAACAACAACACCAGAATCTAGCATGAGTATGGAAGAAATGATGAGAGCAGTAAAAGAGCTAGAAGTCCAAATGACAGAGCTGAAAGAGGCCAAAGAAAAGTTGGCCAAGCTGGAAGTAAGCTATGACAAGTCCAAGATAACAGTGGCTGAAAAAACAAGAGAAATAAAGGCCTTGGATAACAAAATAAAATCCTTAGAAAAAGAGCTTACTCTACATAAAACTCTGTCTGAAATCAAGACAATTTGTGGGCCAAAATTGGCCAGTCTATCACTGACCAATGGCAATCAATTCAGACAATACATGAGCAAATAGAATTGATAGGGATAGCTCAATTTGAGACTCAAAAGGCCAGAGCATTATTGGGAAACATGCCTGAGCAGGCCAATAGAATGATTCAATTTTTGAATACTCATACCAAAGAACAACTAGCAGCGTTGGATATCAAGAACAGAACATACACCATTTTGATAGTGAAAAAGGTGCTGACCCTGAGAAATTTTGTACAAACCTTGGAAAAAAAGTGCCAAGAAATGCAGACAGAAATAAATGCCTTCAAAGAAAAGTTTGCAATATTGCAGAGCAAAGGGTTACCCAGTTTATTACCAGCATGGGGAGACTGTTAACACATGAACAATATGCTAATAGGGTAAATAACTATGTTTCCAATCAAATTACATCATCATCAAGCACCTCAGAAGACACAGGGCCTCCCTCCGGACAGAGTCTATATGACAAACTAGAAAATTTGTTCTACATTGAACATGAGATAAATCATCTTTTTGAAGTCCAGCCCAACTTCTATAGATATACTGAAGCTGATGAGACACTAATAAAAATACAAAGACATCAGTTGCCAACAGACCAATGGTGGCAGGAGATGCTGGAGATTTTACCAAGGTAATTTCGGTTCTTTTCTTTTTTGATCAGCTACAGGTCAGCAAATTCAAATGCACGGGCCACCTGTCAAAGAATAAAGACAGCAGAAAGAGGAAATCAGGTTGGGACCGCAGCTCATTAAAGCAAGACCAAGCACCGATGACAAGGCCGGGACAACAACACAGCAAGACAGCAAACGCAGGAACGCAGAGTAAAGACGCAGCTACCAGCCGACTCACTCAGTCCAAAAGTCAAATATATCTGACAGACTAAACAACCAGCACACCAACATTTACTGCTGCATTCATTTCTCTCATTTACTTCTTCTGTAGAGTAGGTGAAGGAAGTTATTGCGTGATAGCTTATCTACATGATATTTTGTATCTCCTTTTTGTATAAATACCTCCCCATAAGATGTATTTGGGGTTGGTGATTTACTCTCTGGACTGCGCTGTAACTCTGAGACTTTTTAATACAAAGGCTATTGAAGTTCATTGTTGCTGGACCGTCTGAATGTGGATTTGATGTTCTGGGACCTGCTACAGAATTCCTGTGTCTTTCTATGGATCAATAAGTTGTTCTAAACTGTGTTTTGTGTTTTCTGTGTTTGCAAATTTCATATATGTTTCATAATCTTAGTAACAGAGAAAAAGAATAGCCCAGAATTTGTTTAAATACACTCTGTGTTCAATCTCTGGTATTAATTATGTTTTCTTCAGAATTAGCCATAAACAGGAATTCTTAGCTGCTCCTGTTTCCACTGATTCTTTCACTTTGAATATTGCCTAGGAATTCTTTACTGCTCCTTGATAATATTCATGCACTTCCCTCTGCCAAGATAATGAAGGATTCTTGACTGCCCTTCATCCACTGGCTTACATTCCATCAATTTCCAGATTTCAAAATTGTTCCAAGATCGATTATCTTGCTCTATAGTATTGCCCTTTACCAAAGAAAACACTCTCAGCAGTTCGTCCTCATTGACCCCATTTGCCCAATGGTATAAACTGTTTTAGACTTGCATCCCAGCTCTATTTAAGATCACCATCCAACAAACTTAAAACCAAACTCTGTGCATCATAACTAGCCTAAAATACTTCAAAACAAAGCTAAATTACAAAGAGAGAGCCCTCTCTGGTTGCAGATTGGCTAGAATCTGCAGCTAAAAGACTGGTTAGTGGTTACCTCAGCCGTATTCCCCCTTAGAGATTTCCTGGGGAACAACCTGAGTGATAACATCATTGGCGACTCCACTGGGGACCTGAATGACTGTTTGTTACTGCTGTCTATTTTCTAAAACTACAGATGGAGCTTGAAGTTAGCCAGGTAGCCTTTGAAACTGTTTTGCTGTGCATTTACAGGAGTAGATAAATGCTGCTTCAGTCAATCTCCAGTCTAGTTTTAGGCTTTAAACAACTGTCCCAAAGATTTGATCAGTTTCCCTATTTCAGCATATTCAAAGGAAAGCCCAAAACTTCCTATTTTCATAAGAGCTTCCTTCAGAAATTTCTAAAAACTGTGATCTTTAAACATTTCCAGAAAATACCAAAAACAAATTTAGAAGCTGGCTCCAAAGAAGAAAACTCGTTACACCAGTTCAAATCCTGATCCAAATCCTCCAGCTATTTTTAAAAATCCCAACTTGATCTCTAAGAGCCTTAGAAGACAAGAAAATCTAGAAAATCCTGCTGAGTTAGACCTTGATATACTTCAGCAAAACCCTTCAAAATCTGAGCTTACTCCTGGGAGAGCAGCAGTCCTTTCTACAGCCTCTCCAAGTTCTTCATCCACACCTCAAAGTATCCTCTCCACTCCCCCATCCACTGCACATATTTCCACTGCTGTCCCTGCTGTTCCAGTTGTCTTATTTCTTCCTGCTGTCCCATTTATCCCTGTAAATATGGCAAACCGATATGCTCCTCTGTTGCTGCCTACAAATCCAGGGGCTATGCCTCTAGATTATCAGAGAAAAATTACATATTTTGATGGTATTGGCTCCTATACAGCCCAGCAACACACTAAGAAAATGATGGACTACTTTGAGAACTATGAAATCGATGACAACGATGTCAGAATGAAAATTTTTGTTCAAAGCCTAACTGGTGAAGTAAGGACCTGGTTTAGGGCACTTGGGGCAAACACAATTGCTGATCCAGATGCCCTATATCAAACCTTTTTGAACAGATGGGAAAAGAAGAAGGATCCATTGCATATCCTATCAGAGTATGACAGTTTAAAAGAGGCCCACAAGAAACTGTCCAAGATTATTGTGCTAGATTCAACAATGTGTACAATGCTATCCCTCAAAACCTTAGACCTCCTCCTGACCTAGCCTTGATCAAATTCCCTGATGGATTTGATTCTGACATGGCATATCAGCTAAGAGAAAGGAGCTCCTCCTAGCTTAGAAGACATGCAAAGCATAGCGGTTAGTGTAGAGGCCAACTTGATATCTAAGAGAAATCGGGCTAGAAATGAAAGGAGAACAACTTTCAAAGAAGAGCCTTCTGCATTTGAGCAAAAACTAGATGCAATCATCAAAGGCATGGACAGACTGGGTGACAGAGTGGAAACCATTGAAAGGAAATCTTCTTGGGATGGCCAACCAAGTAACACCACTAGAAATCCAAACTTTAGAAAAAATCAAAATCCTAACACCGGGAAAGATGGCCCTGATCAGAATATCAGACCTCCATTTCAAGAGAACTATGCTGAAGCCTCAACCTCTAGTGAGCCAACAGAGGATACTCAAATCAACCTAATGGGTTTGAACAGTGAACAACAAATCTTTCTAACCCAAGATGACCAAGAAGCTCATAATTTCAACCAATTTCAAACCAAATCCGGAGAGTCATTTGATTTCAGAGAAGGTATGATGCAGCGGTCTATGAGGTTCATAAACAATACAAATTAAGAAGCAGAACTATAGATGTGCCTGAACCTACCAAGCTGAAAGATACCAAGCAGCCAAAGAAAACAAAGGATAAAGCATCCTGATAGAACCCCCTACTAAAACAGACCTCGACCCAAAGGAAGCCACTGTGGAAGACATATCAGACTTACAGCCCTAAAAAAATCAGCCATCCACATCCCTTCCCTCAAAAGAAAATCTAAACTGCCCTCCTGAAAATAATTTCAAAACAGATTTACTCTCAAAACAGCACTCATGATGAAGAGAAGGTCACTGAAAATACAACAAAAAAGGAAAACCTTGCTGCTTACAATACAAGAATTCAAGTGGAAAAACCTTTTAACTTAGAAACAGAAATAGGCAAACTGAAAATAGCTATTCCTTTGTCTGAATTGGCTAAACATGAAGTTTATAGGGAACAAATCAACAGGTCACTTCAAATATCAGAAAATAGGGATGCAGTCAATGTTTTAGATGACCAACCAGAACTGATTTTTGGTCCTAAAGTCAATGGTAAAACAGTAGATGGAGGGGTTCCTCCATTCTATGTAAGCTTAAACATTCATGACAAAGTGCTGCATAATGCAATGTTTGATTCGGGAGCTTCCCATAACCTAATGCCTAAGTCTGTGATGGAAAGACTGGACCTAGATATCACAAGGCCATACAAAGACTTGTTCTCATTTGATTCCAGCCAGGTCAGGTGTCTAGGCCTAATCAAAGATCTGTGTGTATCTCTAGTACAATACCCTGCCAAGACAATCTTGATGGATGTGGTGGTAGCTGATATCCCACCAAAGTATGGCATGCTTTTGTCCAGATCTTGGGGTGCAAAACTCCAAGGGTCTTTGCAACTAGACATGTCCTATGCCACCATTTTAGTCTTTGGACAGCCAAAGAGATTGTACCGGGAAACATTGATGAAATATGTGGTTAGCAGTCAAGAGAAACCCCAAAACTTCCCCATCTATTCTATGCATTCCGATATGGATTCATTCATTTTATACAATGCTGAGATGTGTCCCAAAACTGATGTCAAACTCCTGGAAACAACACAAACAAAAAGCATAAATGAACAATCTAGTGCCCAAGATCAAAAAATTGTTGATGTGATTGATGCAACAAATGGACAAGACATACCATATGAGTTACAAAATCCAAATCTGCCCACTGAGCAAGTTTCCAAAACTCCTAAGGCTAGTCACAATCAAGAAATCTTATGGTACTTAGAATTTGATGGATCAGTGAACAAATTAGGAGCAGGGGCAGGAGTTTGGATACACAACATGCAAAATGACCATGCTCAAGGTCATGCATATAGGCTAAATTTCAGATGTACAAACAACATGGCCGAATATGAGGCCCTTTTACTGGGTCTCAAACTGATTAAAAGTCTTGGGGCAGCTAGGATTTCAATTCTAGGGACTCAGATTTGATTATACAACAGATGAAGGGAAACTTTGTTACAAATGATCTTAGGTTAAGAGCTTACAGAGGGCAACCATTGAAATACTTAACACCTTCTCAGAATCTCAGCTCACCAAAATTCCAAGAAAGCACAATTTACATGCACATAGTTTGGCAACTTTTGCCAGCACTTGCAAGCTACCATTTGAGCCCAACCACCACTTCACTGCTGAAATCAAACACAGACCTGCTGTCCCAGATAATGTCAAAAATTGGCAGGTGTTTGAAAATGATACACAAATAAATAATTTCCTGACTTTGAAAGAGGAATTCTCAAGTATAAACATTGACACAAGCACCATTGATGATCAACAACAAATAGACAAAAGTGAGCAAAGTATATCAGCTGAAACAACAAATTTGATTTTGCATCCAACAACTTTTGATGACAAAAATTTACAAGAGCTGAAGCAAATGGACCTTGATGAAATGGCTGAGGGAGAATCTGAAGTAATTGAACTAAAGGATAATTTTCTGCCCACAGGCTTAACTCCTTTGGAGGATATATTTGATTCAAATGATATTCCAAGAAAGCCAAAAATGCAACCACTGAATGCAGAAATTGAGGACTGCAATATTGGAACCACAGAAAATCCCAAAATGGTAAAACTGTCCAAAACATTGCCTCCTGATCAAAAGCTGAAATACATTGAGTTGTTTAAAGAGTTCCAAGATGTCTTTGCATGGAGCTATGAGGACCTCAAGTCCTATGATACTTCTGTCATCCAACATACAATACCCTTGAAAGAAAATCAAAAACCTTTTAAACAAAAGCTTAGAAGGGTGAATCCTGTCCTCCTTCCCCTTATTGAAAAGGAAGTCAAACAAATGTATGAAGCTGGAATAATTGCACCTATCAGGTTCTCCGAATGGATTTCAAACCTAGTACCTACTAGGAAGAAAATGGGAGAGATAAGACTGTGTGTTGACTTAAGAAATTTGAATAAAGTCTCTCTCAAGGACCACTACCCCTTACCCAAGATGGATCACATTTTACAAAGGGTAGTAGGAGCTTCTAGGATCTCACTGTTAGATGGATTCTCAGGATTCAACCAGATTTTAGTCCACCCAGATGATCAAGATAAAACTGCCTTTACAACACCTTGGGGAACTCTCAAATATGTCAAAATGCCTTTTGGACTCAAAAATGCAGGGGCCACATTTCAACGAGCAATGGACATAGCCTTTGCAAAAGAGATCCATGATTTCCTAGTCATATACCTTGATGACCTCACTGCTTTTTCAAAATCAGACCAAGAACATTTAGAGCATTTGAGACAAGTGTTCCTAATTTGCAGAAAATATGGCATATCATTGAACCCAAAGAAATCACTGTTTGGCCTAGAAGAAGGCAAACTCCTAGGTCACATAATTTCAAAAGATGGCATTAGAATTGACCCGGACATAATACAAGCTATTCTCCAAGTACCTCACCCAAGAAACATTAAAGAACTGCAAGATTTTTTAGGAAAGATCAATTTCCTAAGGAGATTCATTCCCAACTTGGCTGAACTGATAAGACTGTTGAATAATATGTTGAAGAAAGATTCTAAAATCAAATGGACAATAGAAGCTAAACAAGCTTTTGAGGACATCAAAATAGCTTTAACAAAAACACCAGTCCTCACAAGCCCCAAGTTTGATAGAGATGTCATGATCTTTTCCTTTGCATCTGAGCATACTATTGCTGCTATCCTATTACAAAAAGAGGACCAAGGGTGTGAGAAGCCCATTTCTTTTTTCAGCAAAGCACTTAGAGATGCACCTTTAAAATATCAGATCATGGAAAAATAAGCTTATGCCCTTGTAAAAGCCATCAAGGATTTCAGAGTTTATATCTTGTATTTTCATGTGATAGCTTATGTCCCAAATGCTGTGGTCAAAGACATTCTAACTCAAGAAGGAATTGAAGGTAAAAGGGGCAAATGGATAGCTAACATTTTAGAATATGACATTGAAATTAAGCCAACAAAACTGATAAAAGGACAAGGACTAGCTAGGCTGATGACTCAAACCAACTTTCAAGCCCTTGACATCAATGAACTGGATAAAAAACAGGAGATGGCGACTCCACAGATCAATCAAGCCTTTTTACAATCACCTTGGTATGCTGACATATGTTATATATTGTTAAACCTGCAAGCTCCTCCAGGGTTATCCAGGACTAAAAAGAGATTCTTGAAAATGAAAGCTTCAAAGTTTTGTATCATAGATAATGTGTTGTTTTGGAAAAACCATGAAGGTATTTTGCTTAATTGCCTAACACTGGATGAAACTGACAAAGTACTTAAGGAATTTCATGCAGGGGACTGTGGTGGACACTTGTATTGGAAATCAACAGCTGATAAAATCCTAAGGGCTGGATTTTATTGGCCCACCCTCTTTGCTGATGCAAAGAAATATGTAACTTCTTGCCACAAATGCCAAATTTTTGAAGGCAAGAAAAAGTTGTTGCCTTTGCCCCTCAAACCCATTTCAACTGAAAGGCCATTTCAACAATGGGGTTTAGACTTCATTGGGGAAATCCACCCTTCATCCTCTGGTCAACATAGGTGGATTTTGACAGCCACAGACTATTTTACCAAGTGGATAGAGGCTATCCCTTGTAGGCAAGCCAATGACTCAATCATCATGCAATTCTTAGAAACCAATATTCTGTCTAGATTTGGTTGTCCGGAGAAGATTATTACAGACAATGTTGCTGCCTTTAAATCCAAAAGAATGATCAATTTTTGTCATAAGTACCACATTACCTTGGGCCACTCCACAGCCTATTACCCCTAAGGTAATGGTCTAGCTGAGTCATCCAACAAAAGCTTAATCAACATCATTAAGAAAGTCTTGGAGGAAAACAAGAAAAATTAGCATAAAAAACTTGTAAATGCACTATGGGCAGACAAATTGACCACCAAAAGATCTATTGGAACAAGCCCATATGAATTGGTTTATGGCATGGAGGCAAGATTCCCTTCATCTTTGGGAATCCCAATGATAAAATTGCTGCAAGAAATACAAGAAGAACCTAATGATATTCAGAGAAGGATCAATCAAACTATTCACTTGCAGCAGACTAGAGAGGAAGTGTATCAGAGAAGTCAGGTTCTACAAGAAAAACTGAAAAAGATGTTTGACAAAAGGACTAAAGCAGAAGACTTTTTCATAGGAGACAAAGTGCTGAAGTGGGATTCTAGGAGGGAAGACAAAGGAAAACATGGCAAATTTGATTTCCTTTGGAAAGGACCTTATGTCATTCAGGCTGTACAAGGAAACAACACCTATTTTCTGAAAAGCTTGGATGGCACAGAGGCAGATGATGGGCCAGTAAATGGTCGAATGCTGAAGCATTATTTTGATCAGGTTTTTGAAGAAATCAACACTTTAGTTTGTACATAATAGTGTTTACTTTTGCAATTTACTACACAATATGATATGATAGGGAATTAGATGCAGCAAATTTTGACGGAAAGACAAGGAATTGTACCACCTTTTTGTGTATATTTTCAATTTACCAGAAGAGATCAAGAAGAAAACTTGGGGAACTATAAAGATGATGACAACACTCAGAGAAACAGAAAAGATAGAGTTGTAATTCTGCACAGATCGGCTCATGAGAAGTGCACACATGCCACAAAGGTTCAGTTTATTGGTCTACAGCAGAAGGAAGTTTCAGGTTACAACAAGAGTTGAAAGTAAGGCCATCTGACCTACTGTTCTTGACTTTTCACCAGGAAAAGCCATCCCCAAGTGGAGCCACTGTTAGGTTCCTATACCAATAGGTTTCATTTTTCATGATTGACTGTAGAAGAGCCAAATATGTTCATCCTTGCATGCTGCAAAGGTTCCATATTTTGTAGACAAATGAAGAAAGTTAAAAAAATGAAAAGAGGGTATGCCATAAAAGAAAAATCAAAGGTAAAAAAGAATGAATTGGTCAGAAAAAATGATAAAAATGAACCCCAAACCAAAAGACCAGGAAAGTGTGCTAGTTTAAATGCCACTACTGTCCCATTTTTGAAGAATTTCGTTGTGTACAGTTGGTTGATTCTTGACACAGTTGATGAATAGCCAGACAGTTCAGTCTTGGTTAGATCATGTTTGAATTTACTTGTCTTTAGGATAGAGAATAAATACCTGTCCAAACAGTTCAAGCTTGGCAGATGAGTAAATAGGTAGAGAAACAAAGGAGCCCAACTGCTTAATCTGGGCCCTTGGAAGAGATAAGGGTAGACTTAGATAGGAGGGCATTCAAAAGAAAAAGAGGAAAATCAGGGTTTGCTAGTCCAAATGCACCCAACCAAAAGGAAGAAAAAATGCTAGGTGTATTAGGCTGGGTAGGCAGTTTGAGGTTGCAGATGCAAGTTTTTGATCATTTTTGTCTTGTCAAGAAAGACTTGTCTCATGGATATCACAAGTACCATGGCAAGGTGACTGCAGAATAGTGGAAGCATGGCTAATTTCCCCTTTCATTCCCCCAGAAATCATTTACTAACATCCCCTCAAGGACATTGGGATCTGCCCAGTAGTCGCAGTTCACTTCATTTTATGAGAAATGCTAAGTTGAACTCTCAGTTTACTTAGTTAAAACAAGCCAAATTTCTTCTGTAAAAGATCTTACCATTTTATTTCATTTCCCTAAAAACCTAAGTTATTACCTTATAAACTTAGCGTTACCTATCCATCAAATCATATTAACATTAACTTTATTATATAGCTCCTTAATCATTTTTCCCACCCCTATTCTATAAAAAACTATATTAAAAAACCCAAAAATACATAATATTCCTACCCCTGGAAACTATAGCCTTATAACACAATTTCGAGAATTATTAGTTTATTTGGGACCTTAATAATAGCCCCTCCGCAATCAAAACCTTGGGGTTTATTTGACATCTGGTTAAATAAACAACCGTACTAAATCCCCCCACCTAAACCATACATTAACCTCTGGCGCGCATGTATATATCGGGTTTCATTTAACATTCGGTTAAATGAATAACCATTCCACCATAACCAAAGGTTGTATACCCTCCAAAACCTTATAAAACATTGAAATATTAACGCGGGTGCCGCGTTAATAAGCCTCCGCCGCTTACCTCACCTGTCGACCGTCCGATCCCGTGCCATAGATCCAATGGCTGGCGGCTATATCAGAAGCTCCCATCTGCTGAACGTTAGCGTCCGGGGGATTGGCAGTTTTGATACTATACCCCTGCCACGCGGCGGCTTCCCAGCGTGATCGGAGCCCCCTCCCCCGAAACCACCATTGCCCAAAGGCGGTGCGGGGAATACCGCTTACCGCCCCGCCGCCTACCCCCTGACGTCATACCCACGTCACCTGATGACGTCACATCCACGTCGCCTGCCACCACTCCGCATCAGTGCCATGTCATCTGCTCACATCACTACCTCGCCACCGTGTCATCCGCTACGTCATCCAACATGTCAGCTGACATGTCATCCTCCATACCCGCTACACGACAAAAAATACGTCATGATGACGTCATCATAAAAAAAGCGCCAAAAGCCCAAAAAGGCCCAAATTGTGTTAAAAGTCGCGAAAATGATTGTTTTTTGTTTATTTCTATTTGTTCGTTAGTGGAGACCTTTGCATGAGATTTACGACCAATTCGCCACCAAAGTTGCACAGTCCATCACCCAGCAGATTTTCTCCGTAGCTCGACCCCACAGCTCAACTTGCCGCTTGCTAATCGCTTATTTCACCGTTAAAACAGGTATTTACTTACATCGTGCCCAAACCCTGTGTTTTTCAGTTTCCTCTGCTAAATTGCTTATGAACTACAAAATTTGAGTTAAAACCCATCAAAACAACTGCAGAAACTGCACCATAACCGCAATTTTCTCCAATTTTTCACCAAGAAATGCTAAAAACAGTCACCCTTTGCAAAATTTCTCCTGTGGACTCGAACTCGAATTCACTCTATTCTGTGAACGCCGAAGGAAAAAGCCCAGAGCTGTCCATATGCAGTTTCCGCTAAAGAAAACTCTACAGACTATCTTTTTCACTATCATTTTCACCCCATGAGTTCATTTAGCCGAATCTAATCTGTAAAATTCCACAGAAAGAGGCCCAAAGCTGCTGTTTTATTCATTTCGTCCACACAGACCTCAGTTTCCAAATTTCACACTCATATAATTGAGCCATGGAGACTCTAGTGGCCTTAAACATTACTCCTCTCAATGCACCCCACAAGGAATTAGAAACACTACCTTTGGCTGATAAGGACTATCTAATCCAAGACTTGGTTGGTGACAGAAACCACCTGCAGACATTTTGTGAGCTGAGGAACAATTATTTGAATAAAAATGATATTTATGGGATATGGGAATCAAATTTGCCCATATACTACCTCCCCTCTATCAATATCTTCCCTGAGATAATTCACCTCTGCTGTGAAAACTATGAACCAACTCAAAGGGCAGTCAAGTCTCCATCTGGGAGCATCCTCTTTCATATAACTCCTGACTCCATCAATCAAATGCTAAACTTCAAGCCAACTCAGCTTCTGTTCCCTCTTTCTATGAAATTCTTGCTTGATGAAGGTCCCAAACTCTCCAGCTCAGAGATAGCCCGAATTTCCCAAGTATTCATGAGAGCAGATCACCAGCCTACAGGGCCACCTCCTTTCCTCTATGTATATTTCAACGAAGTGGGTAAATTACTTGTTGATATGATATCTTATGTTCTGGATTTCAAGACAAGTGAACATATTGATGAAACTATATTGGTCTTACTGTCTGCATTTACCCTAGGGCAGCCCCTTGCTGTCAAATACAATTATGCCAAATTCATTGCCAACAAGATACATGACCAACTAGTGAAACTAGATAGGGAGGGAGTATTCAAGTATTCATCCTACATCTATCATCTATTCCTGTATTATCAGCCAAATTGTTTCCAATGCCCCATCAAAAGATTGGACTCTAGAGGAGAAAAGAGGTCTGTGATTTTTTGGACCTCAGTCTTTCATGAAGTCCACAGATCTCCCTACTCTTACTGTGAGTTCATTGACATGTTTGTCTATCCAGTCTCTTCTCTCCTAAAGAGAACTCCTCCTCCTAGGCTATCTTATGATATGCAGAAAATATTGTAGCTCTCAAAAAACTACAAAATAGGTGACTGGTACTTCTACCAGAATCACACTGTCATCAGAATTTATGGCTATGAGCTGTGTCCCTACAAGTTGCCAAGATATGTGCCAATGAGACTGTTTGCCTTGGAATATTACAGGCAATTTATCAATTCAGATTTGACTCATTTTCATAGCACCAAGAAAAAGGCTCAGTTGAAATTCAGAGACCAACTAGGCCCCTATGTCATGAACAAAAAAGAAGGATGGAAAGATGCTGATCAGATATTGGGTGAAAAACTCAGATTAAAAAGGAGCTTCTGGTGGGTACCTTATGAACCAAATGGCTTTATCAATGCAAGAAAAATAAAATATAGGCTGTCAGCTTATGAACATTGAAAAATCCCACAGATAGAACAATTTGCCAACCAAGATGAGTGGGTAGAAGGCACACTAGTTGAAGAGTTCACTGAGGAAGAAATAATGGAGCAAAATATGAAAGATTTGGAAAAATCTCTTGACTTGGATTCTTTTGGGCAGGTGTCATTCAAACTGCCACAACAAGTCGGAGAAGGTACATCAACTGTTGCAGCTTCACAAGCTGCCCAAGAAAAGAATACACCAGCAGCAGGTACAACAAAGGGCAAGGAGGTAGTAGATACAGAGCCAGAAACAATGACAAACCAGGCAACTACCTCAAAGGAATAGAGTCAAGGGCAAGCCCCTCCACTACAGATAGAGGCACCACAGGTGCCGGCATTACAGACTCCTCTCCATGAGGAAAGGAGCAAGAAACAGGACAGGGAAGAGACCACACCTGCAAGTGGGTCAACACAGCAGCCAGAGGCTAAAAGGCAGAGAGTAGATCCTCAAATTGAAGAGGAAATTAGTGAAGAAATCTTAGAGAGTCCAAGGAGGGAGAGGGAAACTAGCCAACAAACATCCACCAGCTCTCACAGAGAAGAAACAGAGAGGCAACATGGTATGGAGGTGTCCTCCTCAAAGAAGCAAAGTAAGCAACCATCTAGTATTAAAGGAACATTCATGGAAATTGAGGCCCAAAATGAATTATTGAGAATACATCTTTATGATCAACTTCTCAAAACAACACCCTCCAAACAACAAAGACTGATGGCAACTTATGACATTAAGGAGGAAAAAATGATCTTAAGTGATTTCAAGCGTAAGGTTCAGCAACCACAGACAACTGCGGACTACATAAAGACCAATCTAGAAGTCCTCGCCAAAGACATACATCCAATGGACCAAATTGAGCTGCACAAGAAAACAGGCGAAATGGTCTATGCTACATTGGCAGACAAGGCGATGCTGGCCCACCAATTGAAGGAGTCATTAAGCAATACATCTGCCCAATTGGATTTGGAAAGAATATCTTCCTTGGCTAAAGACAACAGAATAAAGACCCTGGATGAAATTATTGTTGAGCTAGGGCATGATCCTAAGGATAGCAAGGGCATCAAAGCCCTCATAAGGAAAAAGGAAGAAGATATTGCTGCACTTAGAAAGCAGTTGAGGCTACCTGCAACCATGCACCCACAAACTACAGAACTTGTAGAAGAGAAGGCCGAAGGAGATACAATGGATTTGCTGACAAGGAAAATTTTAAGGATGGAAAATTTTCTTGAAGTTTAAAACATTGGCGAATCTCACTAATCCCTAATATGCAAATTATAAACGTTTATTGATATATTTGTAAAATTATTCAAATTTATAATTATTTTATATATAGTCTCTATATAATGTTGGCGATTTTTAAGGTAAAATAATTTTATATTCTAAAATTTGGGCGAATCGTCTTTTATAAAATTGGAAATTGGCGAATCTTTTTTGTGGAAAAATCATGGAAAATTAGCCCACTGGGCGAACATTAGCCCCTAAAATTTTCCATGTTTGCTGATGAGGATGAATCAAAGGATAATTCAAATGGAGCAAGAATTGGAGAAAGCATTACAGTCCAAGCAGGGAGAGTCGACCTCCCAGCCACCTGAAACAACTCCAACAGTTGCCACTATCCCTCCCACACTTGCAGCAGCAATCCCTCCTATCATCCCAGCATCAACAACAAGTACATCAACCACGGATGCTTCAGCAGCAGCAGCAACAACAGCACCAGAATCTAGAATGAGTATGGAAGAAATGATGAGAGCAGTAAAAGAGCTAGAAGTCCAAATGACAGAGCTGAAAGAGGCCAAAGAAAAGTTGGCCAAGCTGGAAGTAAGCTATGACAAGTCCAAGATAACAGTGGCTGAAAAAACAAGAGAAATAAAGGCCTTGGATAAAAAAATAAAATCCTTAGAAAAAGAGGTTACTCTACATAAAAATCTGTCTGAAATCAAGACAATTTTTTGGGCCAAAATTGGCCAGTCTATCACTGACCAATGGCAATCAATTCAGACAATACATGAGCAAATATAATTGATAGGGATAGCTCAATTTGAGACTCAAAAGGCCAGAGCATTATTGGGAAACATGCCTGAGCAGGCCAATAGAATGATTCAATTTTTGAATACTCATACCAGAGAACAACTAGTAGCATTGGATATCAGGAACAGAACAGACACCATTTTGATAGTGAAAAAGGTGCTGACCCTGAGAAATTTTGGACAAACCTTGGAAAGAAAGTGCCAATAAATGCAGATAGAAATAAATGCCTTCAAAGAAAAGTTTGCAATATTGCAGAGCAAAGGGTTACCTAGTTTATTGACCAGCAGTGGGAGACTGTTAACACATGAACAATATGCTAATAGGGTAAATAATTATGTTTCCAATCAAATTACAGCATCATCAAGCACCTCAGAAGACACAGGGCCTCCCTCTGGACAGAGTCTATATGACAAACTAGAAAATTTGTCCTACATTGAACATGAGGTAAATCATCTTTTTGAAGACCATCCCAACTTCTATAGATATACTGAAGATGATGAGACACTAATAAAAATACAAAGGCATCAGTTGCCAACAGACCAATGGTGGCAGGAGATGCTGGAGATTTTGCTAAGGTAATTTCGGTTCTTTTTCTTTCTTGATCAGCTACAGGTCAGCAAATTCAAATGCATGGGCCACCTGTCAAAGAATAAAGACAGCAAAAAGAGGAAATCAGGTTGGGACCGCAGCTCATTAAAGTAAGACCAAGCACCGATGACAAGGCCGGGACAGCAACACAACGAGACAGCAAATGCAGGAACGTAGAGTAAGGACGTAGCTACCAGCCGACTCACTCAGTCCAAAAAGTCAAATATATCTGACAGACTAAACAGCCAGCACACCAACATTTACTGCTACATTCATTTCTCTCATTTACTTCTTCTGTAGAGTAGGTGAAGGAAGTTATTGTGTGATAGCTTATCTACATGATGTTTTTTTTTTCTCCTTTTTGTATAAATACCTCCCCATAAAATGTATTTGGGTTTGGTGATCTACTCTCTGGACTGCGCTGTAACTCTAAGATTTTTTAATACAAAGGCTATTGAAGTTCATTGTTGCTGGACCATCTGAATGTGGATTTGATGTTCTGGGACCTGCTACAAAATTCCAGTGTCTTTCAATGTATCAATAAGTTATTCTAAACTGTGTTTTGTGTCTTATGTGTTTGCAAATTTCATATATGTTTCATAATCTTAGTAACAGAGAAAAAGAATAGCCCAGAATTTGTTTAAATACACTCTGTGTTCAATCTCTGGTATTAATTATGTTTTCTTCAGAATTAGCCATAAACATTAATTCTTAGCTGCTCCTGTTTCCACTGATTCTTTCACTCTGAATATTGCCTAGGAATTCTTTACTGCTCCTTGATAATATTCATGCACTTTCCCTCTACCAAGAAAATGAAGGATTCTTGACTGCCCTTCATTCACTGTCTTACATTCTATCAATTTCTAGATTTCAAAATTGTTCCAAGATCGATTATCTTGCTCTGTAGTATTGCCCTTTACCAAAGAAAACACTCTCAGCAGTCCATCCTCATTGACCCCATTTTCCCAATGGTATAAACTGTTTTAGACTTGCATCCCAGCTCTATTTAAGATCACCATCCAACAAACTTAAAACCAAACTTTCTGCATCATAACTAGCCTAAAATACTTCAAAACAAAGCTAAATTACAAAGAGAGAGCCCTCTCTGGTTGTATATTGGCTAGAGTCTGCAGCTAAAAGTCTGGTTAGTGGTTACCGCGGCCGTATTCCCCCCTTAGAGCTTTCCTAGGGAACAACCTGAGAGATAACACACCACTCATACTTTCCTCCTTTGCAAGTCTTAAATCTCAGTTCTTCATATCAAGCCTTGAAAATAAGAGAAAGACCTTAAAAGTCACTAAAACTCTGGTTCCACACTTTCTCTTAGCATTACCTGCGGTCCTGCACCTAATGGTCATGTCCCTTGCGCACCTGACCGCTCTGTCTCTGTGTAATGGGTGCGAACCCCTGTAAAAGTCAAAAAGGCGCAAGTGCATTCTTAAAAACTCACTTTGAGTCATTTTTGGATGCTTCTAGAAGGAACCTTGAGGTGGCAAGTTTGCTCCTTTAAGGTTCATGCATCCCATCCCTTAAGGAGCTAACCCCTTGAGGTGAGGATCTTATCCCTTTGAAGGAGGACTCTATCCCTTCATAGATGGACCTATAACCTCCTTCCTTTGCACTATAAAATGAAGCATTGGGCTGGTTACTAAAGAGGTTGAAAGCTGAAGATTTTTGAGGTGAAATGCTGCTGGAACTTAGTCTTCCTAATTGAGCTTTTGAGAGGAGAGATTACATACCTTTTGATCTCATTTGGAAGAGAGTGAGGCTTGTCAAAGTAGAGGAGATTCCTGTTTGGACCCTGGGAAGAGCTTGTACAACATCAAGGCACCAAAGGTTGTAAAGTTATTCTATTTCAAAGTTAATACAATCAAGTTTATTTTTCTCAATAAGCTGTGTTTTATGGTTTATTTTATGAACTCCTTGATCATCATAATGAACATGATTTATTATATTAACTATGCAGGTGTTATTTGATGTGTGCTTGTTTGTGATTGCAGGTTTTTAAAAGGAAACTCTTTCGGATGGTTGGAGCATGGTTGCCACAAACTAGCGTTGGACTTAAGGTAGGGTCTAAAACACCTCTTTAGTTTTTATTAATGAATCGCAATATGTTTAGAGAAAGGTAGATTTGCTTGTCTTGCTTGTTGCTAGATATCTGTTGATACTAGGGAGATCGGTCTTGTCCACAAGAACGATTTATCTGGCCAACAAATTGGCGACTCCACTAGGGATCTGAATATAGTTTTTTGGTTTTCCTTTGCCTTTGACTTGAGAGACTTGTTTTTGTTTCTTGTTTTTTCTTGATGTGTGTGGGATTGGGTAGTTTTTAAGTTCTGGATTGTTTTTTGTTTTTTTGAAATTTTTAAAGAGGACCACACGTTCTATTTGTAATACAGTGTGGATATCTCCGCACTGTTACTTTACTACACAGAGCGGTACCGCATCTGGTTGTACTGGAAGCCTGCGGACCGTGTCCAAATTTTTGAAAAACCTAAAATCTTTTCGTCCAGTTAGGTTTAGATTTTATTTACGACTTTTATTTTCTGCCCAGATCTGCATGTGTCCTGTCAAAAGTCTCTTGTGAGTGAGTTCCATTGGCATTTTTTTTTTAAGTGATTTTCCAACCACCTTCTGGTCAACCATTTGTTCAAGGAATTGGAAATGTACCATTTAATTATCAGCCCTACACTCAACCTGGTTATGGTCCTCAATATGTTCAAACCTTATATGGGTCCATACCCCGGAATGAACGTGGTGTGGGATTCATCTCAGCAGACTTTGCAACCCAATGTGCAATTCTCATCTCAATCTAGACAACCTTTGGTTTCTGGTCCAACCCAACAACCTATCCAGCCTACTATTCAAACTTTTGCACATGGTGTAGTTCATCAGTCTGGGCCTAGTTCACCTCGGTCTCCGCCTCAAACGACTGCTGCAACTACTGCAACTTCTGTTCAGTCAAGCCCACCTACTTCTAGAGTATCGGCAGCTCTGGTTTCTACTGTTCCTGCATCAACTCCTCAAGCCTCTTTACCACAGTCTGGACCTACAATTCAGACTTCGGTTCAGATGCCTATAGGACAACCTAGTCCAAGTACGGTTGTCACAAGTCAACCAAAATTCACTTATCAACCGTACCAGTGACAGTACCAATTCGGTCCTGCTGTGCAAAGCCCAATTTATCAGTATCAACCGTACCGTAGATATACTTATCAACAACCTCAACAACCCCAGTTTGGTCCGGTTAATCCTGGTTTTCCAGGAGGATATAATATCCAAAATGCGAATCCAATTCCAAGTTATCCTGGATATCCTCCTCCCGGGGCTGGTCTTATGACCCAAGGTTTTCGAGACCCTAACCGTCAGTTACCGTTTATAGCAACTTTGGATTTACCTGACTTGTTGCGCCTAACAAATGATCCAATTAATTATCTTCTGTTTTGGCCGCCAATGCCAAATAAGTTGCCTAGTGATATCCCGAAGTTTGAGGGTAAGTCAGGAGAAGATCTGTCTAATCATGTGATGACTTATCACCTCTGGTGTGCATCCAATTCCATTATCGATGATTCAATTCGCTTACGTCTTTTTCAATGCACTCTGATTGGTCTTGCTGCCAAGTGGTACATTGAGTTACCACGAGGCTCTTTTTATAATTTTAGTCAGTTAGCCACTTCCTTCTTAACTCATTTTCAGTTGCCTGTCAGATATGACAATGGCACGGAATTATTAACTTCATTAAAACAGTCAACATCCACGTATATTTTAGATCATATTCATGAATGGCGACGTCGACGACGTTTAGTGAAATTTTTTATTCCGGATCAAATTTTGGAAGAATGGTTTGTTAAGTCATTATAACCTAAAATCACTTAGGATGTAGCTAAAGCAGGAGTTGTTATTGAAGAGAAAGTAATTGCTCAGGCTCAGTACCTTGACCTCGTTTATACGCAGTTGGGTACTTTACATGAAAAAATCCCTGACCTTTCGAAAAGCAATCAAATAACTGCAGCTCCTTCAGGGTCTCATGCCGTTGATGGTATGATTGGTTTAGTTAGTACCAAAAGCAAGAAGAAATATTCAAATAATTATTCTCCGATTATAACTTTACCAGATTCCCCGACAGGAGATTCTTCCGCTGAAATTCCTGCCGATATCCATGTCGTAGAATCATCTACGGCCAAATCAAAATCTAGCAGTAAAAATAAGGGGAAGAAGAAAAATAAACAAAACAAAAAAGAGAAATAAGATAAAACTGAATCTACTGACGAGAAACGTAAATCTCGATATCCTTGTCTCATTTGTGATGAAGAACATTTTACAAGAGACTGCCCACATCGAGCTGAGGTTTCGAAAATCGTCAACTTTCTCAAACACCTGCTGTCTTGAAGGATCCTTTTCCTAGTCAAGATAGTAATATGATAGGTTCTTCCTCAAATGCCTCAGAAGAACCCATAATTATGATGTCCCATGTTAGGATTGTGATGCGATCGCAAGATTATGGTAGTAAAGGTCTTGTTGGTGGTAAGGAAGCATAATCTTCTAATTCAAACCCATCAACTTCAACTCCTTCTGGTTCTGATCCGCTACAGATCGAGAAACCTAATTCAGACTTAGTAATCAAACCGCATGCTAAAGGTATACTTCGGAAGTCAGCTTTCAATCCACATGTGAGAGCTACTCAGAACTATAACATTGTTGAAGACTTAGCTGTTTCCCCTTCAGCAATGTCGGCTTTGGAGGTGTTGCAATCATGTCCAACACAACGTAACTTACTATTGTCTGCTATAGGAGTTGTTGATATTCATGATTTGAACCTTATAATCTTCGATTTAGAGAATAGTACACCTCACCTCCCTCATCAAATGGATTTCCAGATTCCAGTGTTAGTAAAAAATAGACCTTGCTTTAGGACCGTGATTGATGAGGGAGCTTCTACGTGTATTATGTCAATTCAGTGTTGGAGATTGCTTGGTTCTCCTACACTCAATCAATCCCCGACAATTCTAAAGGATTTTGATGGCCGAGGGTTTCATCCTTTTGGCATTTTGCAAGATTTACCTATAGGGGTTGAAGGAAAAACTGTAAATCTAGCTATGGAAGTGGTTGATGCCCCTCTAGATTACAACCTTCTCTTGGGTCGCAGTTGGTCTTATGCGATGACTGCTGTTGTTTCATCAGTCTTTCGGCTTATTAAGTTTCCTCATAATGGAAATATCATTACAATAGTTCAGTTAACTTATTTTTCATCTGATCCAGCCTCTTCTGATAGTATTCAACATGTCGGTAAAACAACTATCCCTTACAAGGATGTTGGGGTAGGTTTGGTTAAAGATTTTGGTTTACTAGGAACTTTTTCATTTCCTCCTCCTAACATATCACCTTCTTTTGCAACTATTCATATGATTTCATCGAACACCATTGTTTTTGATGATCCTTGGATCGTACCTTCCGATTCTGAGGTGGACTCATTTGGTGATTCAATGCCTTTGAGTCCCTTTGAAGTTTCATATTAGGCTGTACAATGGTTTTCCAACTCTTGTTCAACCAAATCTGATCCAATGAATGTGGTCCATGGAGAATCACTTTCAATATCAACCTCAGATTCAACAACATTTTCTGATCTTGTTCATACTGATGAGCAGATTCATGAGCTCATGTTTGTTGATGATTTACCATGGGAAGATCTTCATCATCGGCCTTCGTTTTTACCTGAGCTTGATCATTTTGAAAATGATTTTTCATCTATTTTTACTGCTGATTATGTCAAAGAACCATAGAATCCATTGCAACATCCTGATTCTGAGTTAAATTTGGGAAATATCTCTCGAACGGTTCCTATTGACATTTCAGTAAAACCCGGAATTATTGAAAACATTCATATAGGTGCATCCTGTACGGATGACGAAATCCAAACTTATAAAGCCCTATTTCAAGAATTCTGTGACGTGTTTGCCTGGCCATATGAATAAATTCCAGGAATCGATCCATCAATTGTTGTTCATGAAATTAAAACTTACCCGGATGGTAAACCTGTCCGGCAACATTTGCGTCAGATCCATCCGTGAAAAGCTGCTGCTATTAAAGCTGAAGTTGAGAAATTACTTAAAGCAGTTTTCATTTATCCAATTCCGTTAATGGATTGGGTATCGAATATTGTTCCTGTTAACAAAGATCAAGGAACGATAAGAATATGTATCGATTATAGGGATATTAATCGAGCTTGTCCCAAAGACAATTATCCAACCCTTATATTGATCAAATTATTGATGATTGTGCCGGCAGTGAAATGTTCTCCTTTATGGATGGTTTTTCCAGTTACAATCAAATCAACATACTCCCTGCTGATCAACCAAAAACGGCTTTCATTTGTCCATGGGGGACATTTGCTTATTGTAAGTCACCTTTTGGATTGAAGAAAGCCAGAGCAACTTTTCAAAGGGCTATGTCTTACACATTTCATGACATCAAGCACATTGTGCAGCCTTATCTCGATGATTTACCTGCTCATTCGTTATATAGAGCCGATCATCTCACTCATTTATGAGCAATATTTATGAGATGTAGGCATTATCGAATTAGGATGAATCCACACAAATGTGTTTTCTGTATAGAAACAGGTCGTTTACTGGGATTTGTTGTCTCAAAAGACGACATTCGTGTCGATCCCTCGAAGGTTGAAGCTATTGTCAAATTACCTCCACCTTCGACTCTTCGCCAACTCTAAAGTTTGCAAGGGAAAGCAAACTTTTTACGTCGTTTCATTCCTAACTACGCCGAGATAACGAAAGGTTTTACCAGGTTTTTGAAATAGAATACTCCATTCTTTTGGAATGAGATAGCTGACAAATCTTTTGATGCACTTAAACACGCGTTGACCCATGCACCGTTATTGCATCCTCCCAACTACAACCAGGATTACTTCTTGTACCTTGCCGCTTCTCATTCCACCATTGGGATGGTTTTAGTTCAGGAAGATGAATTCAATAGTGAAAATGTGATTTACTATCTTAGTTGAACCCTAAATCCAACTGAGCTTAAATATTCCCATGTGGAGAAATTGACCTTGGAAGTTGTTCAAGCTATCCAAATATTTTGTCATTACATCTTATTACGCAAAACCACGGTAATTTCTGACTGTAACCCTATGATGTATATTTTGACTAAACAATTGCTAGGGGGCAAGTATTCCAAATGGATAGTTCTCCTACAGGAATTTGACTTGGAATTTGAAAAATCCAAGGCAAAGAAATCTTTAGTTTTTGCGGAATTGATGTGTGACTTCCCACGTACTGACACTGAAACTATGGTGGAAGAACCCATTGCGGATGAATACTTGTTTCTTATCAGTACTCTTGATCCATGGTATGGAGATATAATTGTCTATCTCCAAACCCAATATTTGCGGCCTGAAATCTCACGATCTCAATGAAGGAAAATATATTTCCAATCCCAACAATACAATATTATTGGAGATACACTCTATCGTCGTGGGGCGAATTCTATTTTTTGACATTGTCTAACTCATGAAGAAGCTGAAAAGGTTCTAAATGACTGTCACTCTGGAGCATGTGGAGGTCATATGTCTGGGTATGCCACAACCCAAAAGATATTGCGCGCTGGTTATTTCTGGCCGTCCTTATTTAAAGATTGTATCAATGCAGTCCGGAAATGCCACAATTTCCAAATTTTTGATCGTAAGATGCGTGATCCGCCTGCTCCTCTCCACCCTATAATTGTCGTCGGTCCTTTTGCAAAGTGGGGTATCGAATTTATTACATGTAACCCTCACTCGGCCCGGGGGCATGCGTATATCATCCTTGCGGTAGATTATTTTACTAAGTTGGCCGAGGCGATGCCTACATTTTCGGTAGACGGCAAAACTGTTGCAATTTTCATTTTCAATCATATAATTGCTAGATTCGGTGTTCCTCAAGCGATTATTATTGATCATGGAAGTCATTTTCGAAATATCATGATGACTGAACTAACAGATCAACTTGGCCTGTGTCACGATAGTTCTACTCCATATTACCCACAGGCTAATGGTCTGGTTGAAGCAATCAATAAAGTTCTAGTCACTACGATCCAACGAATCATTGGGATTCATAGGTCGAATTGGCATAACATGTTATTTTCAACGCTTTGGGCATACCAAACCTCAGTAAAAACATCAATTGGTTTCACTCCTTTTCAACTAGTCTATAGTTTGGAAGCAGTGTTACCCATTGAATGCGAAATTCCATCATTGCAAATAGCCATAGAATTACTCCCAGCCACTTCCGAAGAGGAGAAACGTTTGTTGTACTTAGCTCAGCTAGATGAGAATCGACGTGATGCTGCATTAGCAATCGAGACTCATGCAAAATGGATAAAAGCTCAGTATGACTGAAATGTTATACCTCGTAATTTTCAGAAGGTGACCTAGTTTTATTATATGATCAAGCAAACGATAAACTAGGGGCTGGAAAATTCGTACCTATGTGGCATGGTCCTTATGTTGTTAAGCGAAATCTGGCAAAAGGGGCCTATGAATTGGAAGATTTTGACGGTGTCTCTTTGGGTAAACCCATAAATGGGCTTTACCTGACAAGATATTATGCCAAATATTTGGTGTGGAGATTTTTGTTAGAATAGTTTCTTTCTAGTTGGCGTGTTTAGATTAGAAAGTGTGCCTAGTTTAGAGAGTGTTTTTATCATTATTCTTGCTTATCTTAATTTTACTCTTGATATTGCAGATGTCAATGTCTCTTCAAACATACATTGGTTTTGCTAATGCCGCTTGTCGTAATACACGGAACATTTCTTCCGAAACTTAGGTTATCTATTCACCCTCTGACGAGTTAGTATCTATGCATGGGGTAAGCCTCGGTCAAACAACAAATAACATTGCAGAGTATAGTGTAGTGATTGAGTTATTATTTGAATCCATCTCATTTGGGATTCGGAGTTTGATTGTTAGGTTAGATTTTGAACTCGTTGTATTACAGCTTAACAAAGTTTATGCCATTAGAAATCCAGTGTTATTAAGATTATTTTTGAGAGTTCGTCTCTTGGAACGTGAATTTGACTACATTGAATATCAGCATATTCCAAGATATTTAAATACATTAGCAGATGCAGTTGCTTCTCGAATGTTAAATAGACATTTGCAATAATCAAAACAGTAAATTTAAAAACATTCCATAACATGTTATACAAGGTAGCTAGTAATAGTGATATATCATAGCATAGAGGTGTGTGAAATATAAATCGTCTTCGATCATAGGTTGAAAAACACCTTATGATCGGCAAAAATGATAGTACAAAAAGATATAAAATGTCATGTGATTCTACAAAGGCGATCATCCTATCACTGGTGATGATCACGATAAGAAAGCATTGCTCGGGCCACCCTACAAAGGAACCTCCTAAAAGGTCCTGGGACCCCAATCAAATAGCGTTGTAACCTAAGTGGAATATCATCTATGCTAATCTCTGGAATGTCTGTTGTCAAATGCTCTAGATGATGCTCCAGTCCGGTCAGGGTCTCTGCTGATTGGTCCTGTGGGGCTGGTGTTGCTGGAGTTGGTTGTCTCCTCTCATAGGGCTAGAGCGTGGCTGGTCGCTGTGGACTCACATCTGCATTTAAAACTTTTTACTTTCAGTTTTGGACGATTTAAAAACAAAAAAAAATTTAAAGTTTAGAAAGTGTTGAAAATGATTTTACCTGAATCATCCCATTGCTCTCCTGGTGGAAGAGCCATGTCTAGATCACCATGGTAATCCATCCCAACATATGGAAAATCCTGAATCACAAAAAGTTGGCTCCTCAACAAATGAAAATACTCAAGTGGAAATTGGACAACCTCTGAACCCTCCTCAGGATGATGGGCCATCACTGCAACCCAACGCATAATCCTAGGCTCTCGAGGAAGTCTATCCTCAACGGAAAGCTGCTGTGGGACCAACATAGGGACCCTCTCTAGGCCAAAGCTCATAACCAAGAAACCATATCCAAAGTTTTTTAGTTGTCCGTTCTTTGCTCTAGTCAGTTGGCCTTTTACATTCGCCAACACAACCTCACACCAGTTGAAGACGGTGCCTCAGTAATAGTCTACTGCCATTCGCATTTGGCATTCGGTAGCTACATGCAATGCCGCGCTCCCACATAGTCTGGTGACAGTAAATGCAATCACTTTAATTTTAGGACGGGAGATAGTTTCGATATCTATCCGTTTGTCCTCTGTTTGGTCATTACAAAACTCTAGTCGGAGACTAGCGACAGACTGGCCACCTGGCCTAGTCCCGAATAGAGATAATCGTTCACCTCTCTTGGGAAAACCAGTCAAGAAGTATATGTCCTCTAGCTCAATTTTGAGCCGGTGGCCACCAATAATGAAACACTGGTCCTGTGTACTCCACCTGTCCACCAGCCATTGCAAGAAGTCTACCTGAGCCCTCATGCCGGGTATGGCCCAGAATTTAAATAGTCTGCATGCTTTTAATGCCTGTATTGTAGGTGGATGAAGTAATGCAGCTAGGTCCACATCTTCGTGCTCCCGTTCCCGCCAAATGAGCATTTTGTATATCCTACATTGCAAAAAAGGTGGATTAGAACATTTTAGTTCAAAAAAATTTGGGCGGAAATGGAAAAAATTGAAGTTTTAAAACGTATTCCGCGGGGTCCGCACCCGCTAGTTAGGGACAGTGCGTAGGTCCACACTCGTCCTTAAGAGCAGGTGCGGGACCCCGACTTTTTCCTTTGTACGAAAAAGTCGGGGTCCGCAGGGGCCACATGTTGCACCTGCGGACCCCCGCGAGTGGTTTTTTAAACAAAATTTTCCCTTAAAAATCAATTTTTAAAGCCCTAAAATGAAAATTAAATGTTTAAAATGCAAGTTAGGGATGATGTGGATTACCTGGAGCTGATGGTTTTCGATTCCAACGGTCGGATTTTCCGCAATCTTCATAGGAAGTTTCTTACCAAAAGCTCTTACTTTTCACTCTGAAGTCAAACGGTAAAAATGAATTTACAAAAGCCCTTTTTATAAGATTTTTTGAATAAATGAATTTTTAATTTTTAAATTTTTCACTTTAAAAGGTTATTTTGATGCATTTTTATTTATTTTAAACAGATATGAGTAATGTTTTGAGTTTTTGTGTAGAATATTGCATTTTCAGGGATAAATTGATCATTTTCAACAAAAAACATTGGAGTCCTCTTTAAGCTCTTTTCTGACTCGTAAAATATGAAAAGATTACCGAGTTTTTTTTTTTAAACTCGTTAAAATGGAATTAAAAGGACGGTCCACTTACAGCTCTTTTCTGACCGTATAAACATGAAAAGATTGCCGGACTTTTGTCGTTTCAAGTTCGATATTGGTAATAAAACGACATGTCTTTGATCGCTTTTTTACTTTTTCAGATCAGGGCCACTAATTATGAAAAATACTCCTTGATCGTAATGTTCAAGCAGTTCTCTCAAGTATTATTTTATACTTTTTTGGGCTTGGAAGACACAAATTTACGAAAAAGGACACCCATGGAGTTTCCTTAAGTTTTTCTTCTGACTCCCTAAAATTGAAAAACACCGAGTTTTTCCTATACTGGACTCGTTAAATTCAAATAGTAAAGGACCTGTTCAATTTAAACAGGAATGGACCACTCCTTCTTAGGGTTCGAATTTTAAACTAAGTTGGACTCATCCAAAGGATGAGCTTATAATCAAGCAAATGTTATCCTCCTCAAGCTTGTCAAAAATAAAGAGGTATTTGCCAGAAATGGTCGGGGAAAAGAGGGAAAAATGAACCTGTTTGTTACACTTTGTGTTTTAGAAAAGCATTTAACCACTCTTGAACACGACAATTTTTGTTCACTTGGGTTGGGAAATCCTTTGCCTAACAGTTAATCAAACCATATTGAAAGTCTTCAGCCGGTTTCTGGGTATTAGCTTTGGGTCAATTGTCACCAAACCATCTGCAATGTCGTTATGTGTTCAAGAGATCAGTTCAAATAAACCATTCATTTGCAAAATATCTGTCATCCATCTTTGACCATCCCTGAGTTAGTCCTTGCAAAATATGTTTCTTCAAACTTGATCTATGATTTCGTGTTGTGGGCTTGCCTACGACGGATCGCTTTCTATCGACTTCAGCTCATTATCTAGAAAGATGATCTAGAAATCGTCAGTACCTTGGAATCTGCATGCCTCAATGGTAGGTTTCTCGCCTTTGACGATAGGTTGCATCATTGACCTTCGATCAAAGGATTCTGTGACATGTTCGACATCAACTCATTTATTCACATTTCATGGATTGTACTGAGTACTTTGAGAGCCATTGACATTACTGGTGGTTTCTCTCACACTTGTTAACAGTTTACATCATTGACTGGTAATCAAGTGGTTTCTACCATGTTCGACTTCGACACATTTATTCACATGGATAGAATCGTACTAGTTCGAGAAGCAGAAATCAAGACCCTGGATCTAGTTTCCACCATCCAGGCTGCGAGGAATTTTGTTATTCATTATACAATGGACTATTCATAAACAGATGGCTGTGCCCATACTGTGTCTACATATGTCTATACTTGTGATGTATTACAAAATCATTCCTGTATCAGAACAGTTTAGTTAGTTCTCTAGTCAGTTTTGATCTGAGTATGGGAATGCCTACCTCAACGATGATATCTTCACATATATATATTTTGTATTGAATGTTTTTATAGGTTCCGACCAGGGTATCCAGAGGATGATCTTCGAAATGATAAAGTACTTCACTCTTCTTAGATGAAAAAACTATCCTCATCTATTACAGACTTCGCACTTTAGGGGGCAATCTGTTGCACAAAAACTGTCACCATGACATTCTGCAGTCTGTGTGAGTCTATAACCACTCATACTTTCCTCCTTTGCAAGTCTTAAACCTTATTTCTTCATAACAAGCCTTGAAAATAAGAGAAAGACCTTAAAAGTCTCTAAAACTCTAGTTCCGCAGTTTCTCTTAGCATTACCTACAGTCCTGCACCTAATGGTCATGTCCCTTGCGCACCTGACCGCTCTGTCTCTGTGTAATGGGTGCGGACCCCTGTAAAAGTAAAAAAGGCGTAAGTACATTCTTAAAAACTCACTTTGAGTCATTTATGGACACTTCTAGAAGGAATCTTGAGGTGGCAAGTTCGTTCCTTTAAGGTTCATGCATCCCATCCCTTAAGGAGCTAACCCCTTGAGGTGAGGAGCTTATCCCTTTGAAGGAGGACTCTATCCCTTCATAGATGGACCTGTAACCTCCTTCCTTTGCACTATAAAATGAAGCATTGGGCTAGTTACTAAAGAGGTTGAAAGCTGAAGATTTTTGAGGTGAAATGCTGCTGGAACTTAGTCTTCCTAATTGAGCTTTTGAGAGGAGAGATTACATACCTTTTGATCTCATTTAGAAGAGATTGAGGCTTGTCAAAGTAGAGGAGATTCCTATTTGGACCCTGGGAAGAGCTTTTACAACATCAAGGCACCAAAGGTTGTAAAGTTCTTCTATTTCAAAGTTAATACAATCAAGTTTATTTTTCTCAATAAGCTGTGTTTTATGGTTTATTTTATGAACTCCTTGATCATCATAATGAACATGATTTATTATATTAGCTATGCAGGTGTTATTTGATGTGTGCTTGTTTGTGATTGCAGGTTTTTAAAAGGAAACTCTTTCGGACAGTTGGAGCATGGCTGCCACAAACTAGCGTTGGACTTAAGGTAGGGTCTAAAACACCTCTTTAGTTTTTATTAATGAATCACAATATGTTTAGAGAAAGGTAGATTTGCTTGTCCTGCTTGTTTCTAGATATCTGTTGATACTAGGGAGATCGGTCTTGTCTGTAAGAACGATTTATCCGACCAAAAGGTCATTCTTTCAGATCCACTTCCAGTCTTATCAGCCAATGATTTGAACCCATACATGGGAGGATCGAGGCTTTCATGAATATATCTTTGCTTATAGCTTGTTCTAAGATTAGGAACCTATCCAACCATGAAGAGATTTGATGTATCCCTCCCCTTCTATTATTCCATGTATGAACACCATTAATTTTTGGCATGTCCCCAATGTGCAGTTCTGATATGATATCGCCAAAGGCTTCCATGTCCACATCCATTATTCGCATTTCTCCCTTATTATACACTAAGGAGGTGATCATATTAAAATCCTCTCTGACTATCCAAAGGTAATATGGGTATAAATTTATCATATTTTCAATATTTTGTAGGAAAGAGCCTCTTTCTCCTGGGATATGAGGCCCTTAAATTCTTGTAAGCAGCACCCATTCTTTGGATCCAATGTTTCAAAATTTAGCTGACGGTATTCTTCGGAGGCTGACCTAGTCCTAAAACCAAACCTCTTCAGGGTTCCATATAATCTTTAGTCCCCCAGCACTATCGCTTGAGTCCTGGGCCATGACTTGGTACTGGGGTTTAAATTTTTCAAGAACCCCTTTCAATTTTATTTCACTAATTTTAGTTTCCTGAATTATCATGATACTTGGCTTATCTTTCTTCAGTCTCTCTTTAATGTACCTCTGTTTTCCTCTGTTCTTGAGGCCTCTTATGTTCCATGATGTAATAATCATTTCAACAATTTCAAGGGTTGTTGAAAGACCTCTGAAAATGGAACTACTCTTCCAAAATTTTCTAGTAGCTCCCCAACCATCTGGATGGATTCGTTCATTGTTATTCTACCCCACCCTTGTTTATTTTAAATAGGCTAAATTTAGGTAGTTAAAACAAGTTTGAAAATCATTAGAAACACCACCCCCACATCATTTTATTTCCATGTGTACAAAACAAGGTAATATTGAATAAAATTATGAGCACTTCCATTTAAATTGACTGTACATAAAATAAAAAACAGGGTTGATGCTTTTAAAAGCTATATCCATCATTAAATATAAGATATGATAAGGATGACTCATAATTTTAAAGGCTATATCCATCACCAACTATAAGATAAGAGTTAACGAGATGAGAAAAATTTCGTCTTGATATAACATGTAAACATCATATTACTTATAACTCATGCATATTGTATCTTATTGTGCATATGTTAATTGTATAACTTCAATCTGGCTAACTTTTTACATTTAAATTTTCAAATATGTAGAAGTTACATTACACGAGCTTAAATTTGCACACAAATAAAATATCAGAAATATGGTAGGGGAATGAATAAGCATTTTCACAATGGTTTAAAATTTCCCCTTGATTGGTGAAGAACTAATTCAATGCTATTTTTGGTGGAGTATTAAGTTATTAACCAAAGATAAAAAAAATGTTAGTCTCTTAAATGACTAAAAAGGGATCTTTAGAATTTTATATAGAAGTTACATTTCACGTAGCTATATCCACCCTGACATAACTATAATATTCCAACTTAAATTTTTTATATAGAAGTTACATTTACGCGTTTTAGATAGAAGTTACACTTTACATATCTATATCTACCATGAGGTAACACTAATATTCCAACTCCATTTTTTCACACTTTTCAACATTTTAAAGATTTGTCTATTTTAGTGTTATTATGCAATTAAATAGTTGATGTTGTTTAAGACATCTCCTATTTGCAACATTTTGAATTCTTAATTGGGATCTTGGGTAGGTTTTTGTTACTACCATATATCATGTTTTAAGTAGATGGCGTTTTATAATTCCCCCAAGAGACTTTAGGAGCAACCTTGAATTGCATGCTTGTTTCCATTATACATCTAATATTTGCAACCTTTTCCACGTGAAGAACCCAATAGCCCATGTTGAACATGAAGCAAGTACCTAAAAAATTGGGGAATATCAGTTATTCTATTTCCAGAGGGGGATAGATCCAGAGAAGGCAACGACAACTATCATAAATGGCTTTTGTCGGGTTGTATTTAATGAAATCCCACTAGAATTTTCTACTAAAGTAAATCAATTGATGAATTTGAAGCTTGAAGGTAGTGTTGAATAGGTGTTGCAAGGTATATCTATAACACTATCTATCTACATGATTCTAATTCCATGAGATGGTGTCTCAATAACACTATTGTCCAGTGACAGGTGCTAGATGTAGATAGCTTTCTCATGTCCTACAGGTAAATTGTATCATTATATTTTTATGAAATCTCAGAATGTGTTCAAATTTTGTCTCAAATAAGGAAATATGTATGTACTCTTGAATTTATCTATGTTGTAATAAGATCAAGAATAAAGTTGTCATTGCAAAGTTTGTCTCAAATAAGGAAATATGTATGTACTCTTGAATTTATCTATGTTGTAATAAGATCAAGAATAAAGTTGTCATTGCAAATAATTGGGATCTACCATGTAAGTTTACTTTACTACATGGAATTCTTGATTTGTTAGATCCCAACTAGTTAGGGTTGAATTTATTTTTGTTGTAATGAGATTAAGAATAAAGTTGTCATTTTAATTACTGAAATATACCATGTAATATTTATTCACTACATGAAATTTTTTATTTGTTAGAGCCAAAATTATTAGGATTATGAAGAGTTGTCTTTCATTACAATATTTGTGAATGCTCTATTCTTGCTCAAAGAATTACTTATTAGAGAAAGGTAGAAAATAAATGAGATGTAGCTGAATGGTTTCTGTTTTAAAATCTGTGGACAGAGTATAAAATCATTTTCAGTTGCATTCAAATATTTTGGTGCACCCACTAAAGTGCTTCATTTCCTCCTAATTAATTCCATTTCTACTATCCCAATGCTTCTTGAAGTCCTTCTCCAAAGTGATCTCTTAACTATCTTGGAGGGAAATTGATTACTTCATTGGAACCCACTGATTACAATTTCATTAGGAGCAAGGGATGAGAACGCTTCATATTATTCAATATATTCCGAAAGTTAAAAGCATATCGAACGATTTCCTTTCTCTTTAATTGATACGACAATCACTCAGGCATTTATTAGGATTTTGAGATCTTTTTCAATGAATTTTTTTTCTTCTGAAAGTTATGTTCTCAATTAAAGAAATTAAAGAAAAGGTGAAAATGATGCAATGGAAGGATTTTCTATTTTAGTGCCTAAGAATGCCTTGCTAATCTGAAGGGCTTGGTATTTTCTTGATTCAAGATTAATTGCATTTGACTTCGTACCATTTCTTTTAATTTCATTTTTGTTGTGCTTATATTGTTATCCTTGAGGTTGGTGATCTACTATGTGTGTAATAGGAAGTATTAACTACTAAGTGCTCTCAAAGGTGATATTGATGGATGACTAACTTTAAATGTCCCTACTTTACACTTTAGTATTACATGATCATGCAAAGAAATTATTAATCAATATTAAAGGGAAGATGATTAACATGCAGTTTTTCTTGGCTTGTCATATAATTACTGCATTTTGGCCCCCAATAATATATTTGAGGCTACTTTTTGGTTGTTACTTGTGGAGCTTCCCTTTGGCTCAGAAAAACATCGAGGATAAATGTCCATTGCATTGGCATTCGACATCATCAAAGAGGAATTCACCAAAAGTAGTAGAGGACATGGGAACAATTGGTACAATGAGCGGATAACCGCTAGAGAAACACTGAGGCACCATAATTTCTTGTGTATTTAGATTCACTCGAAATTAACTAGTCACAAAAAGTACCTTTTTTTCCGAATATTTTCATATATATAGAAATATTTAAAATGCAATTTCAGACTAATTATTCAAACTAATAATTATCTGATAGTCATAATTTATAATTAAATAATATAATATGATTAATATTATAGGATACAACTATAGGGTCTGACTGTGAGGGGCATTGTGACAATATATGTACACTTCTCATTGTATCAGACAATCATCTCTTAGAGTGTGATATCCATCCAACGAAATGTACTCCCGGAGACCATTACGGGATTGAAATTTTTTCTTTTAATGGACAAGTGGTGATATATTTTCTTAGGCCTTAGTGTTATGATTCCCTAATGTTTTGACACTACTCATAGCTAGCACCTCCATTCAACCAAGTGAGGTACTCATCTTGGAAAGTTGAATGATTTTGTCTCCACAATCCAATATGATGTTGGATCAATCTCATGATCATAAAAACATAGGTCATAATAGCAAGGAACTTTTATTGTGGAAAAAGTAATATCCAAATTTAAGGAACATGTCTCTTTTATAACAAGCAATAAGGATAATTTTTACATTAATATTTTTTTTTTTCATTTGTTTTCACAAGTTATCTATTGCCTGATATTTTTAACATGTAACTTAGTTGGTATGATTGTGCCTAATATTTTGTTGAAGGTTTAATACTAAGTTCCTAAGATGTTATTTTCTATGGTGACTTTTTATTTGCTTTGTTTATACAGGTCATCTAGCCACATAGTGGCCACTATCAAATGCTGAGGTATATGTCATATAAATATTTTATAGTGTACTTTATTTTATATTCAAGTACTATTCACTGGCTTTCATGCCTTATAATCTGAATTGTATATTATTTCATTTTCAGGAGAGGAACTCAATATTGATGGTAAGAAGTAGCAACTGAAAAAAGAGGAGAAAATTAACGTTGGAGCAACAAATGAAAAAAGAGAGAGAGAAGAGAATATGTCTAGTGATACCCTTAGAGCCAATATCTTGCATAAGGCACACTCTTAGAGATTGATGGTCAAGCCTTTAGAGTTGGTTAATTCACTTGCATTGCTTTGGCAACACAGCGATAATGTTTTGAAATGATGAAACAATATTTCATATGTAAATTGTAGTCCCAACCAATATTAAGTTGGAAACTCATATCGTAATACTCGATATTTTATATAATAAAATTTATATGGTTGAAACTACTTTTATTTGCACTTGATATTATTTAGTCTTGCAATTAACATATGTAACTTTACGTTATCATATTGGATGAAAATGCACATTTTATGATATTTTTTTAAAATTTAGTCGCAAAATCATACTAATTAATTTATGTTGATTAATAATGAACATATAAAAACAATCTAAAGCTACTAAATTAGTAGCTTATATTAATTAATGATGAACATGAATAAAATAAATATATGATGAAATTAGTCATTTATAATGATTATGAATGAAATGAAATGAAATGAATAGAAACTACTAAATCAGTAGTTTATATAATGAATATGAAAATAGCAAAAAAAGATAAATAAGTACTGCAAATGATAATTTTCTCATTAAAATGATGACTAAATTTTGCATATATATGACTATTAGTAGCTAATTTATAGTACCTTATAACACAACTAAAATTTAGTCATATTTTTTGTCATTAATTGGTTGCAAATGATGACTAAAATTTTCATATATATGATTATTAGTAGCTAATTTATAGTATCTTATAACACGAAAAACATTTTGGTCATATTTCTTTGGTCATTAATTGGTTTTCTCAAGGATTCATATAGTAATATATTTTTTTGTATATTTGGTCATTAATTGCGACAATTAATGACTAAACCAATGAAAAATTAATGACCAAATTAATGACTAAATATATTACTCGATGGTAAAATTGAGGAAACCAATTAATGACTAAGCTAAAAATGACTAAAAGTTGGTCGCGTTATAAGATACTGTAAATTAGCTATTGTTGGTCACCAACTGAAAAATGGTCATTTATATGCAAATTTTAGTTGTTTCTTTAGTAACTAATTAGTCATGTGTAGAAATTAAGCTCTAACAAAACTCTATTGTATTCCTAAAATGGTTGAAGTAATTCATGTGTTAAAACAAATTGATTTCACCTAATCATAATTTGGCTTATAACTACTCAACACATTCTTCTATTTGTCTATCACTTCATTACTCTCTTTATTGTCAAACATGTCTATGTTATGAGTTTCCAAGTCACTGGTATACAAAAGTGTACATATATATTAACCTTGGATTGTTGCAGGCTTAATATCGATGACATGAACAATATAGTATCATAGCATGTCATAGTATTTTCCAATAAAAATTTGTTATAAATGTTTGGCTATATATACATAAGAGTTAAGGGAGTTAAATATTTCTTGTGTTGGGGGAAAACGGGAGCGATGAACACCGAGAAGCGAACACGGTTCTAGGGTTTGGCAGTCCCCTGCAGACGGCAGGCCTGTCGAACCAGGCGTCCGTGACTGTGTAAGGCGGCGCAGGGTGCAGAAAGCCGCATCTATCCGGGCAGGATCAAATGATTCCCCCCCAGGGGGAGGGCCAGGAGCCTCCCCCGTCTCCGGGTAATAGCGCACGGCCAACAGAAGACTGGGAGATTGAACAAGGCGCCAGCGGCAGCACAAGGGACAAATTCAACCAAAAAGGTAAGAATCTTGAAACCGAGAATAGAAATAAGGCAAGCTCATCAACTTGCAAACCTGTTGCTACCAATAGACCACAGGTGTACTTCCCAAGTGAAAGAATCAATGCCCGAATACAGTACATGAGAGATCATGCACTGATTGGCAAGTTTATAGGAATCTGGCCTACAGAAAGAGCTCTGAGAACTTGGATTAGCACCAAATGGCGTCCAAAAGGAGACATATCTCTGCACCTAGGAGCCAAAGGCTTCTTTACTGCAGTTTTTAACTGCTTGGAAGATCGAACTCGAATCTTGGAGGGAGGTCCTTATTTTTTTAACTCGACAGGCCTATTCCTCAAAGGTTGGGTGGAAAGATTTAATCCAGATACAGAAGATTTGAGCTGCGCGCCAGTGTGGATAAGGCTTTACTCGTTGCCATGGGAATATTGGGAGGAAAAGTCCCTACAAGAGATAGGAAATGCTATTGGTAAATTTGTACGGGTAGCAGAAGAAACCAAGCTCTGCAAACACACCTCCTATGCTCGGATCTGCGTTTACATGGACCTCAAACAGCCACTGCCAGACACGGTAAGCTTCTTTCATGAAGACTCTGAATGGGTTCAAGTCATAGATTATGAACAAGTCCCATTTAGGTGTAGGAAGTGTCATGATATAGGACACCTCTATAGGGACTGCCCTCTGAACAAGATACCCTCCTCTCCAGACAGATCTGACAATAACACACCTGATGGATTCACCAAGGTAGTCAACAGAAGAAGAGGAAATAAAAAAGCCCCCAGCAACCCCAAGGCCCATCCCAGCAGCAAAGCAGCGCCCAAAATGAGTAACAGATATGAAGTACTGCACACAAATGATGAGCAGGGTTCGGACGAGGAACAGGAGAAAGACGAAGCTAACCATCCAAAGCAACAAGGAAAAACATCCACCCAAGGAGGACAGAAAACGACAAGCCAAGAGAACATGATAATGCAGAGCAAAAATATGTCAAAGCAACCTGAAAAAATGGATATGGAGTTTCCACAGCCATCCGAAACACCCACAGTTGAAACCGAGGATCTTCATCAATCGCCCCAAATAATGGAGGAAGACCAGGAACCCCTGGACATAGGGGAGTTGGACATCTTGGGCCTGGAACAAGCTTGTCGCACCAAGAACTTCGAAAAAATACCTGAAAGGGAAGTCGACAACCTAGTAGAAGTATTAACCAGAGCACAGAAGAAATACTCGCTAGGGGTTCAGATTGGAAGCCCTTGGGACGGCAAGTTCATCTCCAAGGACAGCAAGAAAAGGGGAAGGAAATCAACCCTAGAAAGAACAATCAAAATAGGAGAAATACTGGTGGAGTCAGGGCGATATGCCAAACTGACTAAATACTTCAATGTAAACCCCCACCCTTCTCAATGAAGTTAATTTCTTGGAATATTAGAGGGCTTAATGGCCCTAGGAAAGGCAGAATCCTAAAAAATATGTTGAAGCAAGAAAAACCCAGTATTCTCTTTTTGCAGGAGACGAAGTGTAGTTCCACAGTTTTGGAAAGAATAGCCGCGAAGGCCTGGCCGGGGGGGCTAGTCACAGCGGTAGATGCACAAGGCGCCTCGGGAGGCTTAGCCATACTCTGGGATGCCCGCATCATCCAACTCAACAACATTCAAGCTAATAAGAACTTCATCCAGGCCACATTCCACCTCACAGGCACAAATGCTAACGGACTGCTGACCAATGTTTATTTCCCACAGGATACAGTTCAAAAAAGCCAACTCTTGAACTCTTTGTCAGAGCTCAATAGTGACAGACCATTCCCTCTTTGGATATCTGGAGGTGATTACAACATGATAGCCAGTATGGAAGAAAAGAAAGGAGGCAGAAGCAACACCAATAATGAGGACAGCCTTTTAAAAGAGTTCATCAACAGCAACTGGTTAATGGATATCCCAACCAGCAACGGCATCTTTACCTGGACAAATAAGCGTGTAGGAGTGCAACAAATAGCCTCACGCCTTGACCGCTTTCTGATATCAGATAATGCTACTCATGTCGGAGGGGAATTCACAGCTTCTATTCTCCCTTTCTCCGGCTCGGACCATTGGCCCATTGAGCTCCAATGGAATAGACCAGGTAAAAATCTCAGACGCCCTTTTCGTTTTGAGGAATTTTGGCTCTCCCACCCAGAATTTGATAAGCTCATCAGATCAACTTGGACAAACTTCAATCCGTCCGAAGGAGCAAAAATGGCTCGATTCCAACAAAAACTCAAATTTCTCAAAAGGACCATCAAACAATGGAACCACAAAGTTTTTGGCAACATCTTTGACGACCAAGCTCGGCTCAATGCTGAAATGAAGAAGGTACAACAATCCATCATTGATGGAGGGCGAACAGAGGATCTCTCCACGAAGGAACAAGTCATCGAATCCAAAATATTAGAAAGAGCCAAGCAGGAGGAGATTCTATGGCGGCAGAAATCAAGAATTCGATGGCTGAAAAGCGGGGAGAAGAATACAAAATTTTTCCATAAATCCACTGTTCAGCGAAGGATGATAAACCAAATCACTCATGTTAATAATGAGCAGGGAGAGAAGATTGAAACACATGAGGGCATTGAAAAGGAATTCATAAACTATTTCAAAAATGCCCACCAGGAGCCCGACTTAAACAGATTGCCCGCTATCAATCAAATTACCCAGAATATACCCAAGGTCATAACGGAGGAGCACAACAGTTTACTGATCAAACCCATCAATCTGCAGGAAGTGGAAGAGGCTGTGCAGCACATGAAGGAAGGAAAAGCGCCAGGGCCGGACGGATTTACAGCAAATTTCTTTCACAAATTCTGGGACCTGATAAAAAACGAAGTTTGGCAGGTAGTGGAGGAGTCCAGAGAGCTCAGATGGATGTACCCGGGTTTAAATGCCACTTTCATTGCCCTAGTGCCTAAAGGAGAAGATGCCAACACCCCGGACAAATACAGACCTATTGCCCTATGCAACATGATATATAAGATAGTTTCTAAAGTCATTGCTACCAGGCTCAAAAAGATCCTTCCTCTCATCATCTCGCCTGAACAATCGGGATATGTTGAAGGGCGCCAAATAACGGATGGAATTATTCTCACGCATGAACTAATTCACTCCCTAAAGCTGACCAAAAAGCCAGGTATGTTACTCAAACTAGATCTTTCTAAAGCTTTTGACAGCCTCAGCTGGGTCTACATCCAAAAAATTCTAATAGCTTTTGGCTTTGCTCACTCATGGGTTAGATGGATTATCAGTCTCATATCCTCAGCTTTTTTCTCAGTGTTAATCAATGGCTCCCCTTCGGCCACATTTAGACCCTCCAGAGGCATAAGGCAGGGAGATCCCTTATCTCCCTTTCTTTTTGTCATCATGGCTGAAGGTTTGGGTAGAAGTATCACGGCGGCCAAGCTAGATGGGCGGTTAAAAGGGCTCTCTTTTCACAATTCCCCGACCCATACCCACCAGCAATTTGTCGATGACAACATGCTATTTGCTCACCCTTCGGTCCAGGAAGCTCGTCTTGTTAAGTCCATACTATCCACTTTCTCTGACGCTTCTGGTGCACTCATAAACCGTGTCAAATCTCAGATCTTCTTCTTCAATACCCCTGTTCCTACTCAAAGAGCCATTGAGCGTATTCTGGGCTTCACCTCAGCCTCTCTGCCTTCCAAATACTTAGGTGCCCCTCTTATGAGTTCCGCTCTCAAACATTCCTCCTGGAAGCTGCTGTTAGAAAAGTTAGAGGCCCGCCTATTCCTATGGACTCATAGAGCGCTGAATATGGCCAGCAGAATAGTTCTCATCAAAGTTGTTCTTAACTCCATGCCGCTTTATCTCTTCTCCATTCTTGCTGCACCCAAATGGGTTCTCAAAGAAATCAAGAACCTTCAACGTAATTTTCTGTGGGGAGGCTCAGGACAAAATCGAAAATGGGCGCTACTCAAATGGGAGAAAGTGTGTTTGCCCAAACATGCAGGAGGCATAGGCCTCAGAGATCCTGAGCATAGTAACAAAGCGATGGGAGCCAAGATTTGGTGGCGGTGGTTGGCCTATCCTAGCACTCCATGGGCATCCCTCTGGACAGCCAAGTATGCTAGCAACTACCCAATGGAAGAACGACTGCGCATGACTGAGACAAGTGCTGGATCAGCAATCTGGAACGCAGCCATACAACACAGATCTCTCATTCAAGAACACTGCTTCTGGGAGATAAAGAACGGAGGCACAGCACGGTTCTGGGAAGATTCCTGGCAGCAGCTGCCAAAAATCAAAGATGTTCTCCAAGAATTCCCACCTGATGATGGGGAGACAGACCAGCAGGCAAAAGTCAAGCACTTCTGGACCGACGACGCTGAACAGGATCACCGTAAATGGAAAGATGTCTACCAGCTCATACCGCACAGCTCAAGACCTGCTCAGCAAAAACTAGAAGCAGAATTTCAAAAGAGGCAAATAAACATTTCAGAAGAACCGGATATCTTAAGATGGGGCTATGGAGAAAAAGGAATTTTCACCACCAAGGAGGCTTACAATATCATCATACAAGGGCAGATAAATAAAAGCAGCTTATGGGAAAAAGTATGGCACAAAGCCAATTGGCCAAAAGTTTCCACTTTTCTTTGGCTCCTCTGTCACAACAGAATCTTAACATGGGACAACCTTAGAAAAAGAAGTTTCGCAGGACCATCCATATGTCACATGTGTAGACAGGAGGAAGAAACAGCAATACATCTCATGCAGAACTGTTCAGTTGGAAAGAAACTGTGGGAAAAGATTGCTTTCCGTTGTCAAATTGAAAGAAGAGAACAGAACGACCTCAAAGGAACCATTAACAAAGGAGGCCAAACCCCTTTTCAAAGCACTCTTCTCACAGCATTGTGGCAACTCATTCCAGGTCTACTGATGTGGAATCTTTGGAAAGAGCGCAATCGGAGAATTTTCAAAGATAAATCAATGCCGCCAGACAAATTGTGGAATACTTTTCATCAAAACATAATGGAGACTCTTTCACTCAAAGACTGGCATCCTGAAGACTTTCCTACTCTGCCAAAAGAAAAAGCGGTCTGGGACAATTGGCAAATGCGGATAAACTGTAACTCAAACATCAGCCGAAACCCCTTTCGCCTCAATCAGGAAGCAAGATCCTGGACTCCACCTCCGGTCGACATGATCCAACTAAATTTCGACGGGGCCTCCAAAGGAAACCCAGGACAAGCAGGTTATGGAGGAGTATTCAGGGATCATGATGGCAATCCTCTAGAAATCTTCATGGGTTCGATAGGCTGGGACACTAATAACTCAGCGGAATTGGAAGGTCTATGGAGAGGACTCAAAATAGCACATAGGAAAAATCTATTTCCCCTCATCATAGAAGGAGACTCGCAGATCTTAATCAGAATGGCCATAAAGCTTCAAAATGGCTCTCCAATTCATAAAGTTAGTAGCAGTTGGAGGATGGCTCACAGGTTGGAGCTGATCAATCACTGGCTCTCTCAGAACCAAGCTATTACATTTAAGCACACCAGAAGAGAAGGGAATAAGCTGGCTGATCTACTAGCCAACCTTGGAGTGGAGGCAAAAGACAACCACTTTGAAGGAGCACTAGACAACCTACCTTCCAGAGATCAAAGGGATCAGCTGAGAGAGATGATCTCTCAGGACAAATCTCGAATAGAGGATCTGCACCCGGATGCGGGTGTCATTACGTGCAATTAAGCCAGGCGCTCGCTTCAACACTTGTGACGAGGCCGAGAGGACAGATAGGTACGCACAAGCGATGGATGAAGGTTATAAATCAATGCTCCTGGCAGGTGATGGCAAGTTAGTTCAGAACAGGAGGGACGGCGCATTCAAGCCAAGCGAGGCAGCTCTGGACTCGATGCGCTCAAGGATGATGGATCCTCGCCCTCTGCCTGCGGCGATTACTGCGAATTCGCTATATAATGGGAATGCCCAGACATTTCATGAACAGAGCAAGCCATTTGATGCTGGAAATTGGCAAGGGGATACTCTGGCGTGCCAAATCAGGGTGGTCGAACAGTGCTTCAAAGCCCTTGCGTTAGGAGACATGCCGCATAACAGAGGGGTGCCTCGACGAGGCGGAAGATCAGGAATTCGGATTGCTAATGAAGTTGAAGAGCCAAATCCAATTGCTCCTATGGCTGCTCTGCCTCCCTCGTCCTCCAGTTCTGAGCAGGAGTTTCTGGTTTTGCAGGACACATAACAGACATTCCGCCTCAAAATTCCCAGCAGACTCATTCGGTCAGATGTGATTGTCAATTTCTCGGTCTATCTCTCGGAGGAGGCACCTGGAGATCCCTCCTCGTCCTCCCCTGCTTCTGCAAGCATCCAAGGCAGCGACATACTCCTGGGGGACATGAATGGCATGGTATATCGTACTCCCCGTCCCCAGGATGCCATGACGCAAAATGTCCAGCCTTAGCAAGTCCTGGCTCAGGAGGGCTCGGCTCAAGCCGCATCAGTGCAAGAAATTCTGCCGCCTTTCAATTGTGCTTTGGGCAAGGAAGAGGGCCATGACTCCATTCAGCCTGGCTCGGAAGGGCAGCTTCAGAATGGCGATGAGCTCGTCATCTGGCTCGACTCGCCCAGTCCGGAGAAGGGGAAGCCACTAGCGTCGCCCAGCCATCCAGCTTAAGCCTCCACGGGTGCTCTTCTTAAGTCTTTTGCAAAGTTGTCAATGTCTTTGTTGGTGTCTATTTCTGTTTTTTTCAGTCCTAGTTCTCAGCCTTACCATGGCTGCATGTCTCTGGTCAATACAGTAAGCCTGTTAAATGTTAGAGTCAATGAAGTAAACAGTGTCTGTATTTTTGTCTGTCCATGTTCAAAATGTCTGCTGTCCAAGGAAAATCCAAATGGACAAGGTTTTGTAAATCTGTTACAGCGGATCGATAGTCAGTTCCAGTCGCTACTGTTAGAGGACTGGCCTCGGCCTCCTCGGATGATGTAAACCATGTAAATATTTTTCTTTCCTTAATATAGAAGTAGACTTTACCTAGAAAAAAAAAAAAAAAAAAAAATCTTGTGTTAATTTCCTCACATAAATTACCCTCCACTCTCTCAAAATTGTTTTTTGGTGGAAAATTTAACCATATCATACCACCTATGCTAGTTTGCAACCTTCATGAGCAATACAAACTTCAACACAATAAAAATGTGAACGTAGAGACATGATAGTTGAAGGGATTGACAACACAAGATATCATTATCCTTAGCTCTTGAAATGGCCATAGGGATCATTATGTTTGGAATTATGTTTCTTATATAATTAATCTTATATTGATTATAGACCAACACTAATATTTTAATTGAGTGTGTTCTCTGCTTTCCGCATGCTAGAGACATAATTTAGACCACTATTGTAACTTGGACATATGGAGAGTAAGCAACCAGATAATTTCCATAGGGTAGCCATGGCAAGTTTTCCATGCATTACTTAAACACTATGTCTATCTTAGGGTATAAAATACACATATACTATGACTTTTCCTAGTTAAACTAGCACCATTGTTTCAAATGATTAAGTCAACACTTATGAGGCAGTATGAAGAAAATATAATAATTTTGTGAGGTTATAAATATTATTCATACCATTATGGATTGATGAGACCTTGATTGGTGACTATGATTTTTCATAGGCAATCTAGTCCAAATTGTCAACCTTTCCCAACACAGACATCTTACATCATAACACAAAAATATTTTGGATAATCATGTTGAGGTGTGAGAATCATATTTGTGTTTACTTTGAATCACTCAAAATATGGCATTATGGTCATGGTTATATTCCTTGATGAAGTAAATGAATCCAATACATTAACACTTATATTATCATTGGAGTGGTAATGGTGTTTACATCTATAAACCTTCCACCGAATACCATCGTTTAATGGAATCTCAAAGAGTGAGATATTGTTGGTAATGATTAAACTCTCTATCAAATTAAATCCACTTGACTGATAAAAGTTAACCCTAACTATGCTCGAGATCCCTCCAATCTAATGAGTATTGCTAACTCAACAAAAAATCCCTCAATTACAATGCAACCATCCTCATGGTAAAACTCTTAGTCTAGTGGGTAATTATTGTGAGTGGCCAGTTATCATAACTTGGAGTGTAGGACTTCATGTCCATTATGAACTAATTAATTTAACTCTTAATTGGGAGGACTACCACTAGATTTATTCCAATGTTCGAAAACCTGAGTGGTAGGATCGACCATAATAAATCTAATAAAAGGTAATGATAATTGATATTGCTAGTGGTGATTATTTAAAAATGAAAAAGGTTGATAATTGCATTGTGATGTGACAACATTACTAAATCATATTTTGTCAATATTGGAGGGTTATAACCCTTCTCCCGAAACTATTACACACACATAAATCAGATGAGGTGGTGCATATGTAATAAAATCATTAATTAAAAAAACAAGACCATTAAATTTGGAAAGAGGCAAGCACACAAGCAATAACTAATTAATAATAATTAAGAAAATTTCGTTATAATCTTTATACTATATTTTATCTGTAACCATAATATACTTAATCTAGTACCATATAATTAACTTGTTGATAAAAATCGTTAGGCTTCAATCCAAGAATGTTGTGGCCACTTGGATGTATTCTTATATTCATGTAATTAAACAAAGTTAACATCATTGATGCCGAAAAGGGATTAGGTTAATTATTGCGTAAAATCTAAATAGGAAGAATTCATAAATTGGATGAGTAGCTTAAATGCACTCTCATAAGACTGCAAATATATTTCATTAGATATTGTATGATCAAGTTTATAATTAATCCATGTTAGGCTATTAATAGGACATTAAGAGCATGAGTAAGGTGAATTAAAATTTTCATGACAAAATGTAAACATCAAATATGTAGTAGAGGACATCATGCATAACCAATAATGACTTATATGTATCGAAGACACCTATAAATTTCATATATACATTACCTAAATTTGTGTAATTATATAAGAATTAAATGTGAAATGAATGCAGATAAGAACTCGGTTTGGAATTTAAAATTTCAAAATTCAGCCTAACCTAAAAAAAATGATCTTAGATTAACAATTTTTTGTAAATAAACTAGTAAATGGATTGGGTGCTACAATAATAATTAGACATTAATTAAACCTTTGTCTTGAAGAAAAAAAACTCAAAATAATATCCATGAAAATAGCATGGTTGTTGTACATTTTTCTTGGAGTTCTCTTGTAGGAAACTCATTAAATACTCTCATTATAGCAAAACCTATCCATCAATGCAAATGATCTAGCCCTTGTTCATAAATATTGGAGTACTACTTTGTTGTTAATACGTTTTTGTAAAACATAATCACATAATTAGCAGGGAAAGTTTTAAGGGATAAATTTATCATATGGGATAATTTTCTATGCTTTTTACATAAGAAATATTCATAAACTTCCATTTTTACTAAAAATATTTCATCCAAATTTTATAGGATAAGATTATTTTACCTTAAATCTTGCCAAAATTTTATAGAGATTATATAAAATAATTAGAAACATAAATAGTTTTACAAAAGTATCCCCAAACATTTTACATTTTACATATTAAGGATAAGTATGATTCATGATGGTTTGTAAACTTTATGATAAATTTACATGCTTAGATTTTTTCCCAATTAAGCAACACCCTCCCTTAGATAGAAACAAATGTTAAATTTCACCTCCTCTGAAAGGAAATAAATGTAAACTTTCACAAAACTACCTAGGATTAGGTTGAGACAACAAATGCAAGTTATTGTGAAAAGTATATAATGGATGTACTCTATTTCTTGTTTTTTTCTCATCAATAAGAGTACCTATTATGTTTCTAATGTTATTTTGTGTCATATGAAAAAAATTCTCCTTACCTTACTAATGTGAGATAACCTACATATTACAGGAGAATATGCCAAATATTTTATTTCTGATACCTCACTCTATTCCAAAAAAAACTTATGTTTTCAAAAAAGGTGTAGTAGAGAAGAGGCATGGATAGGCCCTTTAAAGTGACTGTGTTTAAATATGTCAAGGAAATGTAGAAGGCACAATAGAAAAAGAACCACCAACAATGAAATTAGTGGCTCCCAGAACCTTAATTTTCAAAATTTTCTATTTATAATTTTCATTTAGATAAACTATTCAATTTAATAAAAATCCTTATCCAATCTATTTTAGTATATGTCACATAATGTACTATGGATAATAAACTAAGAGTAAGAATATAGTTTATGACAAATGGTATGGAGTTGATTGTTTCATATAAATGCTAACTATATTTACAAATCACATGGATTACTTTTCACACTTGATGATTTGTAAACTGATTTGGATATTCTACTTATTATTTGGTCACAATTGATTCGATAAAATTATACTTAAAAATTTCAAAATATATACTATTAAATTTTTCTATCTCTTTAGATTTATAGATATGTATATTGTTGTTAATAGTATATGCATGTGAATTAAAATTATGTAGAAAATATAGAACAATGAAATAAAATCTCTCACACACATTTGAGAGAAGATAAGAACTAGGAAACACTTTTCGGAGAAAAGCCCAACTGGAAGGTGAGGTTTATTTTCTCTCTTTCTCTAAATAGAAAATGTCTGTGATCATAAAGAAGTATGACATGTGCCTTGTGGGATACTACAATGAACACATCCTCTCTTTGTGCTCTATCTCCTATCCGCTCAACTATTTTGTCTCAGCTATGGAACAAATGCACTCGAAAGGATGTAATCCCTTTTCCTCCTAGTGACCCAGTTATAACACAACCTGATAGCCTAATAGAGGCTAGGTTCAATTACCTCAAATCTTAACCATAGTTACAATATAGAATCTTCTAGAGTATTGTTCATCATAATCACATGGCTAGCCAACTTTTCATGAATTATGGGGGATGACATGGCATCCTCTCAAGTTATGGTGGTGAAAATAGGAAGGTCAACTTCTGTGTGACATAAATTTCACATATAGACTCTAATTGATGCAATTCTTGTGCCATTGGAAAGGTATTTGTGTGTATAATAGAAAAAATAGTTGCATCACTAAAGAGAAAAAAATTTACCCCCAGGAAACGCCATTTTAAGCCTCAAAATGATATTGGAAGGTTTCATACCCCAATTTACCACACTAGTTCCCACCAATAAAAATGGCCCTATGAGCTTATTCCTCCACTTTTCCCACTTTAAAAGCATTTATATGGATTAAAAATAATATAATGTTCCAATCTGGATCACACCTCCCCATTTTGGGAGGATTTTTGTCCCCAAAATATTTTATTGAATGAGGTGAGGACAATTTTCCTCCATCTTCTCTCTATTGTACCATTTAGCTTTGTATGGAAGTTGTCCTTTCAACCTAATCTTCCAATGTTCATGCTTCTCCTATATTGTATTTTTAGACCTCTTCTACATAAATGTATATTCTATCAACTCTACCTGAGCATTTGGTTCCAAATCCTCCACGTAAGATAGGGCTTGTTCTTCTTCCTAAACTAGAATGGAAGGCTCATAGAGTTTTAGATTCTCTACATTCACAACTGAGTAAATGTGCATATATGGTGGTAAACTGAGTCAATAGGCATTATCACCCACATTTTGCAGTATCTTGAAGGGACCATATCACATAGCCTTGATTTTCTTACTAGGCTCCTATAGCCAACTGTCACATTATTCTGTCTCCCACCTTGAATGATTTCTCTATTCTATGTTGATCGTGTTTGACCTTATATTTCTCCTATGACTTCTACAACATCCCTTATAACTGTATATGGATCTGCCTAATATTTTTTACAAACTTTTTATCCCTAAAGGAATCTCTTGTAAGATATTCCCTCACTCCTCCTTACTGTCACCTTATTATGTCTCCCACCTTCAATGATTTCTATATTCTATGTTGATCGTGCCTCAGGGCATTATATTTATCGTGTGACTTTTGAAACATCTCTTATAACTGTATATGGATCTGCTTAATATTTTCTACAAATGTTTTATCCTTAAAGGCATCTCTTGTGAGATCTTCCCTCACTCCTCATTACTACCCATATGCAATGTCCAACAATGAAGGTATAAAATATCCAAAACAAGTTTCACATGGACTATCTGTTGTAAGAATATCGTATATTTATTATATTTTTATCCCAAGTCCTCAGATGCTTCTACTTGTATCCCCACAAAACTTGCACCAAAGCCTTTTTGACTAATTATGTCTGCCTATTTGTTTGTGGATGGAATGTTGTAGATCTGTTCAACTTTGTGTCCTTCTTCTCCCATATGTATTTATAATACACTAAAAAGTCTTGTGTCCTTGTCTAAAATGATGCTCTTTGGTATCCCAAAGTGCACCCAGACTTGTCCAAAGAAAAAGTTTGTTGCTTCTTTCCCCGTGGTGGCCTTTTTACGAGGCATCAAAACACACATCTTGTTAAACATGTCAACTACCATGAATAGGTAGTCATGTCCCTTCCTGGTTATCGATAAATCTCCCAAAACATCCATGGAAATTATCTCCCAAGGATGAGTGGGTATAGCTAAGGGATGATATACACCTTGTTTCTTATTTCTAGGCTTACTAATACAACAAAGCATGCATCCCCTTATGAAACTAGCTACCTGTTCTTGCATCTTGGGCCAATACACATACCTTCGCAAGTTGGCCATGATCTTCCCTACCTTTGCAAGTTGATTACATAGCTTATCCAACATGTAGAGTAACCCATATTGGAGATGGTAATCAACAATGTTGTCGCCATCATGCACATGACTCTTGACTCTGCAACTGTTGAAAAACCTCCTTGAATTCCTCATCCTATGAATATGCCTCTCTATATGCATCATGGGTGAATGGCTCCATGTGCATAAGAGTACCTAAAGTTGTAATAATTGATTTGGGTGTCCTTAAGAACATGTTGACGAAATTATTTTTTCTTCCCTTCTTGTACTTGATCACCAAATGAAATTGTTGTAGAAGCCACATCCACTTATAATGCTTGGTCCATTGTAGCTTACGTTGGGGCTGAAGGTACTATAGTGGCTAGTGATCTATATGGATTAATGTCTCCTTCCCCATCATATAGTGCTTCTACTACTTCATAGCTCACACTAGAACATAGAGCTCCTTGTTGTAGGTAGGGTAGTTAAGAAATGTCCCATGTAATACTTTAGAATGGTAGAATACAAGCCTTCATCCCTGCATCAATACCACTCCCATAACATACCCACTCACATCTTTATCCACTTCAAATGGCTACTATAAGTTTGGTAATGCTAGAACTAGTGCTTGACCGATCTCCTTCTTTAGCTCCTCGAAGGTTCTCTGTTGACCATTTCCCCACTGGAAACTTTTTCCACTTGTTGTTATGCATGGAGTAGTGCTGCTACTATTGAAAATGAGGCTATGAATTTCCTTAGGTATTGTGCTACCCCAACTAAACTCCTAACCTAAAAAAAATTAGTAGGTATTGGTCATTTCATTATAGCCTCCATCTTGGTAGGATATATCTTCAACTCTCCTACACCTATCACATACTCCAGATACATCAAATACTATTGTGCAAACTCGCACTTGTTGAGATTTGCTAGTAGCTAGTGCTTCTTTAATGTCTCTAGCACCTGCGTCAAATGTGAGATGTGCTCCTCCTAGGTAGATTGTATACTAATATATCATCAAAATAGAAAATAACAAATGAATATATAAAAGGGTGTAGTACATCATTCATTAATATAATAAATGTAGATGAAACATTACATAGGCCAAATGGCATGACTAACCACTCATAAAAACCTTGCCTGATTTTGAAGGCAGTCTTCTAAGTATCATATTCTTTAACTCAAACCTAGTGATATCAAAACTTTATGTGTAGCTTGGTGAAGTTTTTTGCTTTCTATAATTGATCTAGTAGATCATCTATTCTAGGAAAATGCTACCTATTCTTGAGCGTGATCTTGTTCAATGTCCTGTAATATATACACATTTTCCAAGTCCCATCCTTCTTTGGCACAATGATGATGGATGGCCCATATGAAGATGTATTCAATTGAAGGACACCCTGTTCTGGTAGTAGTTGTAAATATTTCTTCACCTCACTTACTTCTATAATAGTATGCCTATACAACTCAATGTTTCTCAATGGGTAGTTTAAAAATAGCTGGATCTTCTCTCTTAGGTGGTAACTCTTTAGGATCCTAGAACATATCCATGTATGCTTGTACCAACTATTCCAGTTGTTGTTTCTATTTCTTAGCACACCCCTCAAAGGATGTCTTGCATATTACTAAATCTTCTATGAATTGATTTTCTCTTAAAAATAATAAACATACTTCTTACTAGAACAAATTAATTTCATGGCTTGGTTGGAACTTACCAGTGAAATTTTTGAATTTCCATTGTGCATGTTTATGGTGAATGATTTTCCATATTTGACGAGACAACACTAGTTTGTTCTTCACATGAAAATTGCATCTCACAAGTACATGTAGGGATTCCCAAACATGAATCCATGTACATCAAGGGAAACCACATCTAGTTCTACTTAATTTATAAAATCAACACTGATGGAAAATATATTTTTGCACTATTTTTTTTTTTTACCTTCGACTCTAATTCCTTATTTACCTATCCTAGTGGATATGGGCTTGGATGATCACAAAATTCCAAACTTAATTTCTTCACCAGCTTTGTTTTAGTGAGATTCTCCTGTGATCCTGATTCAAATAGAGCATCAATATTGATCTTCTTAACCTTTATCTTTATAGGGATGAGTTTGGTCATTTCTTTCTCTTCCTGCTGCTAAACACTACTCAAATTCACCACCTTCTGCATTGATTTATAGACGATATTCTCATCCACGTAAGAGTTTATTTCAATTTGGTTGCTCAAATCATTGGCCATGAGATTCTTCTTATTTTCTTTCTTTTTATTCTTTGGGTTAAGCTATGGATGCAACTTCTAGCACTTGTCCTATGCATGGCCATCAATGTTGCAGTGGTTTCTGGAATATTTGCATTGATATGTCGTGGTTATTATCCTTTTATCTTTTCTCCTTTCTGCTTCCTCTTCCCCTCCTTAGAAGCATTTTAATTCTCTTTCAACTTCAATCCACTTGATTTCCCTTTCTTTAGGCCTATGTCTTCTAGGTATTTTTCTTATACACAAGCTTCATCCACCAATCTAGTCTTGAACAACATCACTTGCTCCTACAGATGCTGCTGTAGAACCCCCAAATACTTGAGTAGTACATCTGCATTCTTTAGGGATACAACCAGCATTATGGATATCTTTCTGAACTTTGTGGTGTACTTTTGCATGCTTTGCCCTAACTTTTGTCTGAAGTAGTGCCAATGGATCCACTGGTCCTCTACATACCCAATAGGGTAAAACTATGACTTAGTGAGGATTGTTAAGTCCTCCCACTTAGTTGTTGGAGTCTCTCCCTCCATCATCAAGGTCTCTATGTGGCTTTCCCACCAACTTAGGGCACGATCCTCTAATTTTAGCTGCACAAATGAAATCTTCTACTCTTCCTCAATTTGATGGACACTGAAATACACTTCCAGTTATTGTAACTAGTGATTTAGCTTTAGAGCATCAATATTGCCATGGTACAACTTGATATCTACCTTTTATTCCATTTTGAATGGGGGATGTGATTTATTCACGTCACTCAAACAAGGTTGATTTTTTTTGGGTCCTTTCTTTAGATAGTTCTCTATTTCTTCCCGATCTCCTAATCCCCCTTTTGATTTTTCCTCTACATCAGAACCCCCATCTTCTCTGAATATCCCAAGCATATTACTCAGGGTTGCCAAGAGTAGATCTAAATTATGAATTATATTCAAAACTTGTTGTTCTAGTTGTGAAAACCTTTCCTATGCAGGATCACAAGGGTTATTCATAGATTCGTCAACCATGATTAGGGTCTTACAATTTTTGGCCTAACTGATTTAGATCCCTTGCAAATATATACAATATACCCAAACAATCCTGCTTTGATACCATTATGATCCATAAAATGTCGTGAATATTCCACTCGCTAGTTCGTCACAAGATATATGATAAAATTCTACTTTAAAATTCCAAAATATACACTATTACAAGTTTTTATCTCTTTAGATTTACAGATTTATAGATTATTGTTAATCGTGTATGTGTGTGAATACAAATTATGCAAAAAATAGAGAAAAATGACATAAAATCTCACACACATTTAATAGAAAATATGACATGAGAAACACTTTCGGGAGAAAAACCCAGCTGGAAGGTGAGGCCACTCTGTTCTCTTTCTCTAAATGGAAAATGTTTACAAGTACAAAGAAGTATGGCCTATGGTTTGTGGGCTACTGTAGTGCACAAATCCTCTTTGTCTGCTCTATATCATATTCCCCTCAACCATTTTTTCTTAGCAATAAAACAAATTCACTTGAAAGGATGGAATCCCTTTTCCGCTTAGTGGCCCGGTTATAACACAACTTGATAGCCTGCTAATGGTTAGCTTTAATTAACTAAACTCTTAACCAAAGTTACAATGTAGAATCTTCTAGAGTCTTCTTCATCATAATCACATGGATAACCACTTTTCCATGAATTATGGACGCTGGCGTGACATCCTCTTGAATTATGGTGGTGAAAATAAGAAGGTCAATTTTTGAGCGACATAACTTTGCATATGAACTCTGATTGACGTGATTCTTGTGCCGTTGTAAAAGTATTTGTGTGTAGAATAATAAAAAAAGTTGTGGCACTAAAGTAATAAAGGTTTATCTCAAAAAATACCATTTGATTCCTCAAAATGCTCCAAGAAAGTTTCAAAACCTAATTTATTAAATTGGGTCTCCTTGTTAAAAATGGTCTTGTGAATCAATTCCTCCACTTTTTCCACTATAAAAACATTAATATGAATAAAAAAATATAATAATCCAATTTAGATCACTTGAAATACTTTGTTTATATGTAATATTTATTAAATAAATATATACAAGCAATACCTCCATCCACAAAGTGAAAAGCTTTCCAAATGAATATAAGTAGATTGTTAAATGAATATTAATTTGCTTTTATTATACTTATGAGACACTGTACACATAGTCGTGTAAAATTTCTCTTTTCAATCTTTATTAGAAAATAAATCAACAAAAACATATAAATGATTCTTAAAACCACTATAAATGCTATGTTCACCAACCATGCCTTAATCATTATTGTATTATTAGGTGTTGCTTTTCTAGAAGATCTCAACCCATATGACAATTTTCCATTTTGTGTTTAAGAATATATTAATAAATTATTTTTCAAATATTTTTAATTATTTTTTTCTATAATAAAATAATTATTTTTTAAATAAAATAATATACGTCGAAAAAAACAAATAGAATAATAAAAATATAAAAAAATTAATTAAAAGAATTACTAACAAGATAGTAGGATTCGACTAATGTGCCTAGTTCAAAGCCTTAAATTAATAAAAAGTAAATTGCTAAATTAACATTCATATATAAATCACTAAAAAAATAAAATATGAAATTGTGCACATTGTTTTAACTTATCCATACATAAATCACTAAAGTAAAATATAAAATTGTGCCCACTGTTTTACCTTGATATTTGTATTTCATACTTTGAAGTAATGTTATACTTGATATTTGTATTTCATATATTTTGAAGTAATTTTAATTATAAAATTGATATAAAATATATTTCATTAATATTCATTTATATAAGAAATAATTTTCTAATAATTTTATTTTATATTTAATAAGAAATATACAAAACATCCATTCAAACATCAATTCAAAATAGATTATTTTTTAATTGAATAACAAAGTTTCACTCTCCTAATGATACCAAATTTATGCATAATCTAATATTAAAAGCTTTAAAATAGATTAAATGCTTTGATATCAAATTGTTTATGTTTTGGTTCCTTTGATTCAACTAACAAATTAAGGTTACTTTGCATCGAGATGTATCACATATTATTGTTAAAATGTTAACTTCACCGAATGGTACACCATTACTCTAGAAACATGTTATTTTATTAATTTAATCATTACATTTATTTTATTTGTAAATTTATCGTTGTGAGCACTCCCAGCTACCTCTTTGCATTGGTCCTAAAAATGATTGCATGGAGCTTCACTTAATGCAGAACAATTATTCAGATTTCCCAGTTATGCTAATAGAGGACACTTTGCTAATTGTTCGTGTGAAACGTTTTTATTTAAAGAAATCCAAGGATGCCAAAGTGTTTCCCTCCATTACAAACATTTCATTTATATTTCTATCAACTCGAGCTAACCTTCTAATATAATTTGGTTTTATAATCATAATGATGGTAAGGAATAAGTGGAATATTAATCAAATAGTAAAATTTTATAATTTAATTATTAAAATAAAATATATAAATATAGGTGTTATTTTTGTTTGTAAATTATTAATTTTATAAATTGTATTAAAAATAAAAATATGTTTATTTTATAATGTTTGGGTGGTTTTGAATGTATATAAATATTTATTCTTGTTTTTGAAATATTTAGAGTTGTGCCTTAATAACTGTAAATCAATATTGTGAGTTAGTTTGGCTTATGGATTATGCTTTGAAGTCATTACTTGTACTTTGGCGGTTCTTAAAATTGATTTATTGTGTTTTAATTCAATTTCTTATTAATTGAGACCTTAACTAGTTTCAAGTTGAACAACTTAGAGGTCCCCTTTTAAAATTTTAAATGACTCTCATTAATTATAATCTAATATCCTTTCACTTGTTCTTTTAAATTTAATTAATGATGGCATGTTGTTGATCGAGATTAAAGTGAATGAATGCATGTTTGATCTTTATGCTTTCTCATGTAATCCTGATTGTTTATAATATATACATTGTCAAGCTAATTTTCTTAATAAGTTTTGTTTTTGTAACATCCCTCACATTTCAGACATCTTAGTCTTTATTCTATATATTATGGATTTAATTAGCTATAACTTGCTTGAAGGTGTTATGTAGTGTTGCTTAGAGTTTTGGAGTTGTACCTTCGTGCTTAATAACTCATAGATGTGTTCTAAATAAAATTGGTAGTTCTTGTCAAATGATAGTTTTAGTGCTTCGAACATCAACAAACAATTTTCCTAGGTTATAATTAGTTATGTGCTTATTGATCATACCAATGAAAATCAATGCTTTAAAACTCATATGACATGGATCAAGGATGAGCAAACATAACTTAGTTCTAGGAAAGCATCCTCATGAACGACATCCAAAATTCCAATTAAAATTTCTTTTGCATGCAAAATAAGGTCCTAGTCAAAATTATGTTTCAATTTTCGGAAGAAAATAACTATAGTTTTTTGGGGTATATGAACTTAAGGCAACTAACGTAATCAAAATATGATACCCAAAGGCATGAAATACTCATTAATTTTTTTCCCTTCAATGACATACTTTAAATTTAATGGGTTATAAAAGTTATAAAATTGACATTAGAATGATGGCTGTGACTATTCGTTTGTCATATTTGTTTGTTCTCTAAAAACTATGGATTATAATAAATAGCTAAAAAATCTCAACTCTTCTCGAAAAAAATATATATTGTATGTCCAAATAACCTATAGATTCTGATCAACGTTTATAATTAATTAATAATAATCAAATTACTATAAAAAATAATTTCCTTATTTCATTAAAAAAATTCATAAAAAAAATTCTTATAGAGCAATTTAATATTTAACTTAATTAACCTTAAAAAAATTAAATGATTTTGTTTTCATCATATACCACTTTCATTTTCTACCGTTACATTTTAGTATTTCAAAATTGTAAATATGTGCGGTGGGACTTTATTGAAAATCTCTCTTTAAAATACCGAATAGACCATCGTGCTCAACTTGAGGTTTGGCATGATGATTTGTTTTGAAAGCCTCCAATGGCATTTTTAAGATGGCCCAATGATATGTTTTAAATCCTTCAAATAACATTTTTTGTCATTTTTTAATTTGGCCAATAAATTCATTCAACTAGCAGTCTTGCACTCACGATAATTATTATGTTGAGTTTTTGAGTTGGTTTCAATGCAGAAAACACATTAGAAATCATTGGCAGGATTTTATTTTATTTTATATTGTCATGCTCAATGCATAGCCTAAAATATCTCCACAAGTCATAGATGCCCAAAGTGAAGTCATCGAGCTAGAAGTCTTCCACTAAAGATAATTATTATGTTGAGTTTTTGAGTTGGTTTCCATGTAGAAAACACATTAGATTTTTATTTCGTGTCACTCTCAAGATCATTGGTAGGATTTTATTTTATATAGACATGCTCAATGCATAGCTTAAGATCTCCCCACAAGTCATAGATGTGATTTTGAGATTTTCCACAAATCGGTTGCACCTATTGAGATATCCAACCTGGACCAAAAAAGTGTGGCCTTTTTTTCATTTGGCATTAAGGATGCCTTAAGTAGGAATGGGGGTCATATGATCATATTGAAACAAACAGAATAATTCAGGGAAAGGGACTATATACTTTTAAAAGTACGTAATGGATATAACTTTCAAAGGATTAATGGGATATGATTTTTTATATAGCAACTTTATTTATATGACAAAAATTATGTGTATAATTTAATCATAAAAATATCTCAAAAAAATATGTATATAATTTAATTTATTGATAATTATAAGTACATTAAAAAATTATTGATGATAAAAATAAGATTGAAGGTCATGGGAATTCTAAGTAATGCATGTCATGTTGGGAGAGTGAATTCATAGTGTCCGAGCCAAATATATTTTAAAGAGGTAGGATGTAATGACGAAATGCATATATTTTATATTTAATATAATTGTTGAAGATATCCAAAAGGTAACTAATTTAGGTGATGATAAATTATATCATTATAATAGTTGAGCAACAATAGTGCGATTATCATCAAAGCGGCTAAATTCATCCTTCAATATGATTATGCATATCTAGATAGTGGTTGAACAATTAATGAGAATGGAATTGAGGATGCATTTGAAATTTGGTATGAGGTGGGTGAGTGAATTAGAATAAATCTTTGAATTGTTATAACAAACTCAACTTGGGATTCTAACTATTGTGCTAATTGCAAAGTGACACCATAAACTATTTGGAGTGACCAAAGTGTTTGTTAATCTATATATCCTACCATAGTTGAAGTGTGCCTAATTGAAATGGAGTACAATGTCAGGATCCATAAACTACCAATAAAATGTAGGGCTTTCATTAGGCATGGATATTTGTAGAGATTGGACTTTTTCACACAATGATAAAGAAACATCTTAACAAGGTGGCTCAGTTTGTTAATTTTTTAAGAATGTTAGACAAAGCAATATTATACAATATACCTCCTTTCTATTTCCAATGTAATAATAAATGGTATGGGAATTGAAAAAAATAAAGTATTCCTCATTTGCTTTCCCTTTAAGGGTATTAAAACTATAGATTAAAATAGTAAAAGTTTGATTTGGGGCCAACATATAATCTTCACTTGTAATTGATAAGTTTAACATCTAGTTGCAAGCCATATAAAACAACATTGTGTTGGCCTAAAAATCACACTGATACGGGGAGGGGTGCTGAATCAATGTGAGATCAATTTTACTATTACATAACTTTTCATCAATTAACAATTTAGCATTTAATCTTAATCACTTGTTTAACATCTAGTTGCAAGCCATATAAAACAACATTGTGTTGGCCTAAAAATCACTCTGATACGGGGAGGGGTGCTGAATCAGTGTGAGATCAATTTTACTATTACATAACTTTTCATCAATTAACAATTTAGCATTTAATCTTAATCACTTGCAGTATATCAATAAACATAACAATGCAAAATATGAACAATAAATCAAAAGGTCAACACATCAAAGGGACACAAGTTTTTTACATGGAAACCCATGCAGGAGAAAACAACCAATCTTTTTCTTCTTTATCTTCAATTCATTTACATAGATTTACATTCTATGACTTGCTAGAGGAAATTGCCCCAAAGATATGAAAGCTTCCTCTTGTGATATGCTATAACCTAATTGAGGCACCAACCTTGAAAGATGAAAGTGTCTTCTTATTGTAGGTTACAACTTGATTCGGGATCTAATAAAAAATGTATAGGCTCCAACCCACTCTAGGATCTAACCTACTTGAGGCTCCAACCTCATGAATGATTAGGCTGCAAGCTTCTCTAGGCTCCAACATGATTGAGTCTCCAACCTTAGTGTAGACACCCATCTCCATCTTAAAATCCCTTATGGACCTCTATTTCATCTCATTTTCAAGCTAGATCCACAATCATAATGTATCACTGAATATAAAGTAATGTCATCATTTGAAATCTATAATATTTTTTTTAATCATCAGAATTTATACCATCATCTCAACCTGCTCATATTTTCACTACCACAATCAATGTCACCGCAACCTACAAATAATACCACTACCTCAATCACTGTCATGACAACCTGCAAACATTTTCACTGCCACAAATACCGTTGTTGAAATATGCAAATACTATTATTGCCACAGTCTCTGTCAGTGCAACATGCAACCATTGTTGTTCATGCTTTTCTCCAACAAATTCATCAATCCATTGACTCAAACTCCTTCTTTGAACTTGTTTTCACCATGTATCTAAAACCACTAAATCCTGCTCATAAACCCTTAAAAACATGCTCGGGAGATTTTAGTCATCAAATAAGTGCCAAAAGAACATTATACACCCTTGGTTACAACCATATTTAATTCCTAATTGTCTGACTTCTTCTAGAACTCAATTTGGATAAATAATGCTCCCAGAAACCCAAAATAACCAAATAAAACTATATGTTAAATTAAATATGCAACATTTTCCCCCTTTTTGGGTGCCCTTCAGTAGGTTACCGGATTCCCGCGTTGTATACCAGATAATGTTAACGATGCAACAGAATGAAAGCTATGGCGGTAAGATAAAATTAATTACTTTCAAACCTAGTGGACAAGTGGATTCGAATCCTAACCTCGGTTGGGAATTACACACTTCCTACAAACTCGGTTGTTGAATGATGTTTGCCATATCATATGGTTGAACTAATTTGTTATGAAGTTCTTTCCATACCGTCCTAATACCAAACATGTGGTTGTTCTTATGGGTTAATGTGTTAATACAAATACAAATTGTATAATTTGTCAACAGATGTGCCCAATCCATTCCTAGTAACCCTTGGCGCCTCCACCAATGGCTTCGTGGTAATCAAATTTGGTGCTTCGATAACCATCCACATGTCCAATACACATGTAATCACTTTTTCAAGGTATGCTTGCCCAATTAAATGCTAGCAACCAACCCCTACTCATCACATCATTCTATTCATCAAAATTAAGCCGAATCACTCGATGTGTCGATCATTACTCATTTGAGGTGTTATAGCTCTGTTCGCATGTTTAGGTGTTATGTTATTAATATAGTGTGTAATACATGAACTAAGACTATGTAATATTGTCATTGATGACTATTACCACAAATAAAAACCATTAATAGTGGACCATGATTTTGAAACAACGTGCCATAAATTTGTGAGCCAAAATCAACGAACCAAACATAAATGTATATAGTGGCAGGTTAGTATGAAACTATAGTCAAAATGAAACTCGATATCATATAACCATAACTCCACAAGAGACTATAAAATTTTAGTTGAGTTAGTCTAGGCCAATCTCATCACATTACAACCAAACTATAATGACTTCAAAACCATCCAATAGATTAATTCAATCAAATCTCTACAATAGGGTTTAAATGAAAAAAAACAAAACTAGAACTAAATGAATCATTCATTTGGGACCAAATCAAAGCTAAAATCAAACACAAACTAGAGAAAATTGTTACAAATTTGTGATGCCTCCTTCAAGCTCTTGGTTGAGCCATATATAGTGGTTTTTGATGGTCTTGCTATGGAGGATTGACAAAAAATAATGCCTCACATCTAAATGTAACTAATGAATGCACCTTGAAACTTGGTTCCAAGACCATTTGTTCACACCATATGACCAAGCCAACGTTATTCCTTCGATCTTAGACCAATGAGACTACCCCATGTGATCCTGTCCTAGGGGTAAGTGGTCATTTGCATGATGATGCCATCATGATGTCATTATCCATGTGTGTTGCACATAGTGTTCTCATTAATGTCAAAGTGATGTATGGGGCAACACCAACAAGACCATCCTTTATGATCTAAGAAGAAGTAGGACTCTTCATGAAGTAATATGATTGCTTGACCTTTCACAATGTCTCATTACATGAGGATATGGGTGCTTGAATTTATTTGAATTTTTGATGAAGTTAAGATGCACAGAATATTTTACAAATAAATTTTTTGTGTAGTGGTTGTCAATACCTTTCCAAAGGTATATTCTTCTTAGAAAAACTCCTCCTATATGAGAAGTTATGGCTAGTTAAATATCAATATTAGATTGAGGAAAATTGAAAGGCCAAACTATAGGGCAAAATCCAAATTATTAAAGGGTTAAATAGTGTGCAAGTTTGAAGCAGGTTTACCATTGAGAATAATGATCAATGATAATGATTGCATGGATTTTTGCACTTGTTAATATCATTAAACAACGTGCTTTTTTTGTGTTAATCAGCAACACTCTCAATAGAAAAATGGCCAGATTAGGACAAAGTTGCATTAAGTTTAACCATCAAAATTAGACCATTTAAATAGTGACACATGGAATATTTTTATTATATGGTGATATGGACCTCTCAACGATTGACATGTTGCTTATTAGAACAATCAACATAAGCTAATGTCAGCTTGCTGACGTGGCACCACCAGGGGTCGCCATATAGTAGGAAACATGGCATTTTCAGCCATTATGGGAATTTTGATGTCTAAAATGGGCCTCCTAAGGAAATTATAGGATAATAGTGGAAATAATAAAATAATATTAGATTACATCATCAAATTTTAGAGGGAAAAAATAAAAAACTATGTTTCAACTCGTACTTTAAACTTATCTCTCTATTGGTTTACTCAAATTTCAAGTGAAAACACTCATTGGATGCAAAATTTGATTCCTCACCCAAGGAGTACCCATGTTGCATAATTTTGATGGACCCTACTACACGAAAAATGAGAAATACATGAAAAACGTTATTGCAATAATTTTTTTCATGTATTTCTCATTTTTCGTGTAGTAGGGTCCATCGAAAGTATGCAACTTGGGTACTCCTTGGATGAGGAAATCCGACGAGTGCTCCCGCTTAAAATTTGAGTAAAACCCTAGGAGATCAGTTGAAAATATGAGTTGAAAAAGTAGTTTTATTATTTTATTGTTTTTTAATATTTTTACTTTTTTCCTCCAAAAATGGAGAATCATCCCCCATGGTTGACATCATCATCTCGAATCCTATTGGCTTTAATAAATTTTATTTTGGTTGTACATTTTTCTTAGGAGGCCCATTTTAGATCTAAAAATTCTGCTAATGTGTATAATAAACTCAAATTTGGATGACACTTGACCCACACTGGGAGTGCCACATGGAGGATGTGACATAATGATGATGTCAGCAAATGGATTACCATGGCCCTAAGGACCAGGTCATATGGGCATGGTCATATGGCATGGTATCATTAAAAAAAGGGTGTTGAGAATTCGGTTCCACCCCTAGGTATATGAACAATCACATTGATGTCGATTTCAAATATGTCAGATCTGGACTTATAACATGGTGATATCATAAACCTCCATGCCATGGGACCACCAATACTATAAATATGTTCATTATCGAAGGCCAAGTGCGTGTACAATTGTTTTTTCCTGTTTCAATTTCTATATATGATGATGAAGGCTTTGGTTCAAAGATGAATGTATTATGAAGAGTGACGGGATTTGAAAGTGCAATATTATCATTCTAGTCCCATGATATGGAGTTCCATTTATTAGGATGATTATGATTTGGTTTGGATGTGAGCACTAGTCAAGAAGTTTGGAAAAGTCTATAACTCTGGTTTGATTTGAATAATGTCATGACTATAATATTTCAACCATACTCTTGGTCTGGAAATATGATTCGATTTGTGATGAGTTTGGATGAATGTGAGTCACTATATGTAACCCCAACCAATATTTTTTTATAAATAAACATTGCGGTTACAACCCAACTTGGTGGAGACAAATAGAACATTACTGAATCAACGTATGGTTGAGATGGTTATTCAACATAGGATCACCATTGTGCAAAAATTATCCAATATGTGGCACAAAGTGAGGTCATCATCCATCATACATATTTCATTAATAATTCCTAATGTAATGCATGTGTTTGTTGAACCTCCTGAGGAGGGGGGCCTTCTTCCTTTCACTTTGTCTAGCAGGTAGCAAAGAAGATGGCCTCCAAAAGGATGAATAAGACAAGTACAGGAATGGATAAGGCTGCCAAGGACTCAGAAATATTACATTAAATATAGGTTTTAAAGTATGGTATATTGAGAAAAACTACATAGATAAATTGGTAGTGGACTATAGATGGAAGGTCAAGGTAAGTGGTTTGAGTCTTGGTGGATTCCATGTCAAGTTTATTTTATTATAATAGATTTCAATTTGTCACATTGTTTACACTTTCCAGTGGCTAGTGCCATAATCCGATGAGTCACTTGGAGGGTGTGAAAAAGTGCACAATTTGTAGAATATTTAACAAGTTATATAGTTATATATGGTTATTTTTTTACTTTTGGGAGTATTATTTTTCTAAACTGAGATCCCGAAGAAGTTGAACAATCATAGTTCAAAGATACAATCAAAGGGATTTTACATAGTTTTAACTCATATTTGATGAGTAGAAGATCTTGTGTGTGCTTGGAAGGCCTTTGAGCATGTTGCAGGTGTTTTCGATACATGAATATAACATGTTTATACGAAGGTTTTGAATGACTAGATTGAAGTTCTAGTTGAAGCAGAATAAAGGAAGTAGTACGACAACCAACAAGAATGATTGATATTACTTTTTTGGTACAGGTTGTTTACGACAGAGTAGTGGTTGCAGGTTATATGAAAATATAGTGGTTGTTGGTTGTGTGACAGACATAGTGAGTTGTATTGTTAGGTCCCTATACTACTAGTGTAACCCTTTATTGTCATTAGTAGAACCCCCTTATTATATTATTGCTCCCATTTAGTCCCCATATTGTTATTATTGTGCCCCATAGAAGCCCACTATTGTTATTATTGTGTCCTTACATTATTATGTTATGTCGGCTCTGATTATATTATGACCCCTTAGACTCCTATACATAGAAAAGAGGTCTTGTCATTTGTATGATCCGGAATTGCTCATTTGTTTAATGTAAAGGAGGTTTCCTCCTAGAAGAGTCTTATTTTGAAGGCGTTTATCTATCTTTTCTATCTTTTTGTGAGCTGGTTTCATAACAGTTGGTATTAGAGCTTTGGATTCTAGGGTTTCACTTCTCCAAACAGGCCATCGTGGAATTTTTTCTATAACGTTGTTTCTGTGACGTTTCAGAAGTTGAAAAAAAAACCATTTGAGCAGAAATCGCACTGAAGCTCCAGTCTGAATTTCACATCTTGTTTCGTTATATTTTTGGAGATATAATCCAAGAAATTTAGGGTTTTTGCAGGCTCTCGAATTACATCCCAAAAAGGTGACCTTGGGAAAAGCATCATAACTTTCTGTCTGAGCATCACATTGAAGTTTCATAATAATTTACCGAAAGAGGATGTCCTGTAGATTTCTTTGTATCAATTTTAGGTCTGTAGGTCGAAATAGTGACACGTGGCACTTTGTACAAGTTCACTCTTCTGAAAAGGTATATAATCAGGTTATCTTGGGAGATTGTGCATAAATCTTTCTTGGAGAATCAAATTTCGATCATATTGGTGGCATTGGAAAGAAGACACAAAGGGATACCGCAGGTTGTAATTTCTGAACTAGGAGATCCGAAGTTACAAAGTTACAGTTGTTTCAAGATCGAGCTCCTAAAATCAAGAAAAGGCGATATGAGGAAGTTTGATGGGAAGGATCCAGTAAATTGGATACTATAGATGGAGAAATATTTTGATCTACAAGAGGTGCAACTATTACAAAAGGTACGTATTGCATCGTCATATTTAGAACCGAATCATTTTTTATGGTATGAAGGGCTTTGTTCTCGTAAACCACTTGTCATGCGGTCAATTTTCACAGAGGAAATGATAGCACATTATGAGGATACAAAGAGAAACACCTTCTTTAGCCAATTGATAAATCTCAAACAAAAGGGTTCAATGGAAGATCACATTGAGGACTTTCAAAAATTGAATATAAGGGTAAATGAGATTCCAGAGAAGCAAAGGTTTGTTATCTTCATAGAGACTTTAAAGGATAACATTCAACATGAAGTTCATCTTTGGGAACCTGATTAATTGGAGAAGGCATTCAGGTTGGCTAGAAAAATTGAAGGCATAATTATGGAAACAATGAATCCTACCACTCGCAACTATAAATATGGAAGTGTTTTTTCTCATAGCCTTCCACAAACTACAAGGTTTACACGACAACGATTGGAAGAAAAAAGAGAAAAAGAGCTTTGTTACAATTCTGATAGCAAATATAGTAAAGGTCATAAGTGTGCTGAGAAGTTTTACATAGATTGTGAAGAGTAGGAAGAAAAGGATCAAGAAACATCAAAAGAAGAGGATATACACTAGGAACCAACCCCAGAGAAAGAATAAATGAATCCGACCATATCTTGTAAAGCATTGTCAAGAATTAGCACTCATCAAACTCTCAATATAGAAGGACATATCAAGAAGAAAAAGGTTCAAGAAGCGAAAGATCACATCGAGCATCAAGAAATGAATCCGACAATATATTGTACTACATTGGCTGAAATTACCACTCCTCAAACTCTCAAGATAGAAGGACATATCAAGAAGAAAAAGGTAATAATGTTGATTGATTCGGGGAGTACCCATAATTTTATTCATTGTAAGATAGCCAAGGAATTGAATTACTTCCTATATCTAGCACCAGAGTGTCAAGTGATGGTTGCAAGTGGAGGAACCATAAATTGCTCTGGAAAGTGCCATAATATCAAGCTATCCATGGGAGAATATGTATTTAATAGCCCAATGCTTTCCATTCCAATGGGTGGTGCTGATGTTGTACGAGGAGTCCAATGGATACAATCCTTGGGTACAATAGCTTTTAATTTTCAAGAACTTTTCATGAAATTTTCTTCGGAAGGGAAGGAAGTTGAATTAAGGGGTATCATAGGGAAATTGGGAAATATAATCATCTCTATTGGAATGACAAAGCTTCTAAAGAAAGAATAACGAGGCATAATTGCACAATTATGTTTGCTAGAGGTTCCCACATCGAAATCATCTATTTCTCCAGATCTCCAAAAAGTCTTGGACAATCATTCCAAGGTATTTGAGACTCCCAAAGGCCTCCCACCTATTCATGATCATGATCATCCTATTCATTTGATTCCAGGAATTGTTCCTCCAAAAATCAGGCATTACAGATATCCCTATGCCCAAAAGAGTGAAATTGAACGTATGGTTGCAGAAATGCTAGAGGTTGGTATAATTCAACCTAGTCAAAGTTATTTCTATGCTCCAGTAGTATTGATGCACAAGAAGGATGGGTCATGGTGCACGTGTCTGGATTATAGAGAGCTCAACAAAATCACTATTAAAGATAAATTTCCCATTCCTATCATTGATGAATTATTGGATGAATTGCATGAATTAATTTACTTCACTGAGTTGGATCTTCATTCAAGATATCATCAAATAAGAATGAAGACTGAAGACATTCTGAAAATAACATTATTGAAGAAAGATGCATTTTCATGGAATCCAGAAGCAACAAAGGCCTTTGAACATCTTAAAGAGGAAATGTGCCAAGCATTGGTCTTGGTTATGCCAGACTTCACAAAAGCCTTTATTATGGGATATGATGCATCAGGAAATGGAATTGGTGATGTCTTAACACAAGAAGAAAGACCCATTTCTTTCGAAAGTTGTCCAATCTAAGGAAAGTATTTACACAAAGCTATTTATGAGAAGGAAACGTTGACAAGACTGCATGCACTTAAGAAATGGCAACCTTACATAATGAGAAGATCTCAGTTCAAACAATATTGCCAGAACTTGACGAGGAAGGAAAAATCATATTGGAACCTGGAGCAGTCACAGAAACAAGAACCTGACAGCTATGAAGTCAATAAATTTCAGAGTATCTCATCAAGTGGAAGAACTTGCCCACTGAAGATTATACATGGGAGGACAAGAATTTTATACAGAAGCATCAAGAACTACTCAATTGTTGAGGACAACACTTTTTGAAGGATAGGGGCATATTAGGCCCCTATACTACTAGTGTAACCCCTTACTATTATTAGTAGAACCACCTTATTATATTGTTGTTCCCATGTAGTCCCCATATTGTTATTATTGTGCCCCATAGAATCCCACTATTGTTATTTTTGTGCCTTTACATTATTATTGTTATGTCGGCTATGATTATATTATGACCCCTTAGACTCCTATATATAGAAAGGAGGTCTTGTCATTTGTATGATCCAAGAATTGTTCATTTGTGGTAAAGGAGGTTGTCCCCTCGAAGAGGCTTATTTTGAAGGTGTTTATCTATCTTTTCTATATTTTTGTGAGCTGGTTTCATAACATGTACATTGACAGTGTGTATGGTAGTGGCAATGTGTGTAGGACTTTATTGTACTTTTTGACAATCTCTTTGAATGTGGATTCAGTGATATATGATGATCATGGATCATGTTTGAAAATTAGATAAAATAGTGGTGCACAAGGAAGTTGAAGAAGGAGGTTGAATATTCAATAATCTTGGAGCCTACTCATTATTGTGGTTGAAGCCTCAATCAGGTTGGAACCTAGAATAGGTTGTGTTAGAAAATAGGATAATACTGAGAGGGGGGAGTGAATCAGTATTGTGATAATGTTAAAACTTTATTTTTCAAATCAAAGAATAATAAAACACCAATAATCACTTCAGTGACCATTCATATAAGCATCACAAGAATAAACACAAGAAGAACATATTAAACACATAGTATCTTTAATCCAATCTTCAATTACTTTCAGACATGCAAGCTTCAGCTTGCTCTTACAAAATTCTATGCTTCCAACCAAAAGGATGCTACTACTTCCTAATTTATCAGTTACCAATGAAAGGAGACACTACCCTTGATTTTATTAGCTTAAAATGAAAGGAGATACTATCTCTGAGCTTATCAGCTACCACTGAAAGGAGATACTACCCCTAATTATTGGCTGCCACTGAAAGCAGCTACTACCCCTAATTTATTGGCTACTATTGAAAGGAGCTCCAAACCCTAATTGTTTACAAACCACTACTAGAAGGAGATACAACCCTTTATTTGAAAATTTACACTTGCCTGAACTCCTTGATTCAATTTTCATTCCATTTTCAAACTCAAATCATGAAGGCCACTCTCTTTCACAAAACAATAAATCTCTCGTCAATCAAACACCCTAATTACCACAAAATCACCTTCAACAATCAATATCTGATAACTGATCATTCACCACAAACACTAACAACAACAATAAAAACACACAACAACATCCTTCTTATAATTCAATTATGCTTATAAATAATTAGAGTTGATAATTTTAGATTTAGAACTTTAGTTTTCAACACTTTAACATGCCTGAATTCATATTTTTCACTTTTTCCACTTCTCTTAAGTCTTATTAATGTGTTCAATTTGTCTTCAATCTCTACTCTATTTTCTTGACATGAAAAACTAAGTTAAACTGCCAATTTCCTCAATTCTAGAATTTTTACAGGTTTTAGCAGTGAATTTGTCTATTATTCTAAATTTAGCTAAGTTCTAGATTTGGCTGAATTTCCAATTAAGACACTAAGTTTGTCCATGCTTCCAACTCATTCATGTGCACTATCACCAACTTTAGTGAACTACCAGTTGTGGTTGAACTTCCAAATATGGCACAAAATCGTTAAAATCAGGATTTTGGATTGGCTTAATGCCCATAAGCTTAAGCGCTCACCCCTAGTCACATAAAAATTTACAAAACTGAACCCTGGAGGTTAGTCTTATCCCCCGAATTTATTTCCCTAGAAATAAAACTTGGTGCTATGAGGAATACCGTCAGGGTTAATCCTCTAGGATTACGTGTCTACTAAGGTCCACCATGATTCTATTGCATATTTCCAAATCGGTCTATACTATCCACTTCTACCACCTGTACCTGCTAGCTCTTTCTAGAGCCCCATTACCCTAGGAAAACAAATTGAGCTCCTTCGAATCTCGTCAGGGTTAAATAATCAAGTTGATGTGTCCCTATGGGACCATTTATTGTACACACAGAACAATAGAAACATTGTTGAGATTACATGTCACCATCCATGTGTCACCACATTGTCCCGCTTCTTTGTTCCTGAGATCCTCAAGGTGATGTGTCAACATTACTAACTTGCCTGCCACTTTGTCTATCACGTTGCCCCATGCCACTCACTGACTAGTTCCAGGTGTCACCCATTTTCAACCCACTTGGCCACCAAAAAATGTCAATTTTTTTTGCCACGAGTCACGTCCCTATTGATCCACATCATGTTGCCATCGTCTTCTTTGTCCAATTAAATCACGCCACCTATCCTCCAGTTATTCCATATTCTATAAAGGGCATGGAGATATCAAGGGGAGTCCCAAGGGAAAATATTGGATTTTATTCTTGGGGTGACATGGCAGGTGGGATTGGTAGTTAGGCGTTGGAACTTTAATGTGGTGGAAAACCCCCAAAACCTTATAAAACGGAAGTCCAAACTCATCGTGCAATGAATGTCTAGGTGAAACCCATGCCCAGCGTTGTGGGTGATGTGGTTTTGTAGCCATGTGGCTTGGAAGTGAGTGACATGTGACATGCTTGGATTGGAGTTGCATGGGGGATGATGTCACCCCATTGCAAAGGGATAGTGATGTCACCCTAGTGACACTTTGTCCCCAGTGATTTCCAATGGATACTGGTGCAATCCTGCTGGAAATTAATTGCTGGGGTGATGTGGTGAGGTGGAGCCCACACGCATAGGTGTGAATGAATGTGAGGTAAAGTGATTAGTTTAATGGAGTCAAATTGGTCGGTGGCTAGATGGCTTCTCCAAGTAACCTTGATAGTTTAAAAACCACGGAAATATATATAAACCAGGAAATGTGGTGCGGTGGATCTCACACGAGTGCCCATAGAAAACAATAACAAAGAATGTGGCAGCGGGACCACCCGAAGTCCACTTAACCCCGACAAGTTTGTCCTTCACAAATTTCAATGAGGGAATGCATAAGTTTCTATCAGGATTTTATTCTTAGGGTGACTTAGTCATTGAGGGTTAGCACCCACCTACCTTTGAATCACACACACATATAGTCCCACGTGCTCCTGACCTACCACGTGGTGCCCACATGGCTCTCTTGTCATGTGCCATGTCACCACCCACATGGAAATTCCACATAGTTGCTGACCCTTTCACGTTATGTCTCATGTAATCCCTTTATCATGGTCCACATGAACCAAACTATAACACACACACACACATGTGTGTGTGTATGTATGTGTGTTATAGGTTGGTCCATGTGGACCATGGTAAAGGGATTACATGAGACATAGCGTGAAAGGGTCGACAACTGTATGGAATTTTCATGTGGGTGGTGATGTGGCAAATCATGAGGTAGCCACATGGGCACCACGGGGTAGGCAAGGAGCACGTGGGACTATTTGATAGGAGCTCCATCGTAAGAGAAATGTAGACAAAGTTTTCAACTCTAGACCTTTGGGATAATTGGTACCCTGCTACAAAACTAACAAAGTAGTAAGTCCAAGCATTGGACATAGCTTGACCTTTGGATATTAGATGAGGCTTGAAGGATTGTAATAGGTGCTAGAATCTAGTAATTGGGTAGGTTGATTGTGTATGTTGATGAAGATCTTGATTGCGTTATGTGCACACATCATGGTACTAGTTCCTGAATCTTTAGAGCTAGGGTGAAGCCCTAGCTTGGAGTGTTGTATTTGAATGTGGATAAGATTGTATGTTATTTATAACATTTTATTGTGACTTGTATGTTGGTTGAAAGGATGTTTTGGTATGATTTGTTTTTTTGAAAAATGCAATGGTATTGAACATATTTTCTTTAAGCATCTTCAAGTTCTAAATAGTTTATTGATGTGACCATAAATTCTTGTTATTTATATAGTTTTGTAGAATTACTTGCATGGTTTATGCATGATTGTTTAAATGGTGTTTTATGACACAATTGGGATGAATGCACACGTGAATGCTCATAATTGGGGAAATCCTTGCATTTCTTATGTTTCATAGCATAGTTGTTCCTGTTATTTAATACATATATGTATATATGTTGATGGGATGGGAGAATCTCATGGTCAATATGTTATATGACAGAGAACCTCGATTAATTAGAGGCATTATGTTGTGACTTTATTATAGAGCTAGGTGTTTGATAAATTCTTGTTATATGTGTTGGTTATAGCACTATAATCATGGATTGTCTGTTGACTTCTTTCTCATGCTAGTTGTAGCACTGCTAGTATTGATGATATGTTGTTTGCTTTATTATGCAAGTGGGTGTGGCATTATGATTGAACATATATGTATTTATTGTAATATTTCCTACATTTACATGATAAATTTCATAAATTTGAAAATTATAAACTATAAAAATGGCAGATGCTTATGTGTTAAATGGTTTTTAATTGACCTTTTCAGACTACAGACACCATTGATCATTGCCTTTGGTGAAGAGGTTGAACCTAATGGCTACTGCAAGTCTTTGCAAGAAGAATAATATTTAAAAAAATTAAAATGATGGTTGAAGAAAATAAGGATAATATTAAAATTTAAAGGTTGATTCTTAAATTTATAATAATAGTCTCGGTCAAGAATTTGATATTGATTTAATGCCGAGATTTTGGTAAAAGACGATATTTTAAATTAGGAAAATGTGATTGTGATTTACCTAATATATGCACGAGCATGTGGAATTCTATTTTTTATTTTTAAATGGCCTAATCATGCTTTGGGTCTTGAGACATGTGGCTAATGAGAATCTTGGAGATGTGTGAATAGTTGTAGGTTTTACATTGGGATTAGCTTAGTGAAATGGTAGTTGGTATACTTATTTGTATTATTTCCTTAATGAATTAATACTTGAGTGTGTATGGTAGCACATAGAAAGACCCTATGGCAATAAAGGGAAGCATGTATCATGTCATGGTGCAGTTGTATATGGAAAAAGTCTACCAAGAATGAGAAAAAGGGAAGTCCCTCCAAAATAAATAACCTTCAAGAATTTGTAGGTTGAGCAAGGACTTGAGAGTTGAGCTCAGGGATGTGAAGGTTAAACTTAAAAGTTGTAGGGTAGAGAATTGGAGGCTTGTCAGGAGCCAAAAGGATCAAGCAGAATTGAATTCCATACTAAGATATAACTTGACCTTCTTTCAAGGGTTGTTGCACCACATTCTAAGTCTCCAAGATGTGGGAAAAAGTCCTGCTGTCAAGGCCTAGAAGAGACTTTGTGAAAATCTACGTATAGATATATCTACGTATATATGTATGTAAAAATTAAGAATGCACTAAACATTGAGACTCATGGGGATCAAGTAAAAGTTTTGGTACTTATCCATTTTAATGCTTACGTGTTGTCTTTCTAGTTTGTTGGCCTCATGGATTGTTTATTGCCATGATTGCTGACTTGCACATGGCCATGTTGTTTTCTTTGTAAAATTATAATTATTATTGTGAATTCCATTCTTGTACTTTCTTTTCCCTTCGTTTGTTTTTAAATTTGCATTGCAACTTTCATGCTTGGGATCTTAGGACAAATTTGTTGGGTATGGCAGAGAAGCAAGAGTGCTCTACTAAGATATTAGAGGAGGTCTAATGCATAAATGAAGAGCATTAACAAAAAAAAAATGGAAAATTCTTGGCTTGGGAAATGGGCAAGGAAGACTATTGCTAATTGATGAGCCCCAAATTGGGTAACTTATTGGGCTCATTTTGCCTAATTGTTCTTGATCAATCCACAATTTTTCATAGTTTATGCATGTTTTTTTGAGTATGTTTATGTTAGTTGAACGAATGAGGGTGGTCACTTTACCAAGATGGCTAATACATGGTTACTTCAAGTTTTTTGGACAAATTTTGGAACAAAGCCAAGCAATTATGAGCCAAATGACAGCCAAGCATGAAGGAACAGGGGTGAGGATTCGTAGGGAGGTTGTCTCTTGCATTAAATGGCCCTTCCTCAAAATCTCCACTCTCAACTTGGAGCTTAGCAGGCCACCAAAACGAATCCTAAAGGCAGCCAAGCAGCTTTGTGAAGAGTGACTGTTCACTGGCAGTTTGAACAGCCGAGTCCCTTGAGTTAAGGAGGGCTGCTAGGACCCTCGTAGTGCATAAATAGGAAGGCCTCAGCCTTCGTAGTTTACTTTTGGAACTGTTGGGTTTTGCACCATAGTGCTATCATTATCTCAGCTCATTTTTGTAGCTACTGCTGTATAACTTTCTTGTGACATGATTATTTTTGAGGAATGAAGAGCAGCTTTACTTGGCATCAGTTCTAAGTTTTCTTTAGGAGCCTGTAGCTCTTGGGGTTGGGCCCAACCCAAGTGCCAAGGCTTCCTTTATGTACTGTTATTTGTTTTTTATGTCTTTGCAAAATAATTTCTGTTAAGTAGATTAAAATCTTGCTGATTACCTAGGTCATTGTTGATGATTAGAAAGGATTTTGATGTTCAGATTGAGTTGATAGGTTATTAACAGGGAAGAGCTTCAGAAAAAGGCCATCAAGCACCTCTAATTTCACCTCTCCCTTAGTGGGATCAGGCGCTGGGATCAAGGTGACCTTGCTGCCATCAAAAACACTATATTTGCCTCACCATGCAATCATTAGTGTTGGATTTTTATTTGCAGAAGTTGGCTACATGTTCAAATTTTTGATTTCTTCGTTGCATAGTTATTATACACGGTCTCATTGCAAATAAACCTCTGTTCATTCTCTTTACTGTTAGCTAGATCAGATTAGGTTAACGTAACTAGGTCTCTGATTTTCCAAGTCTTCATTGGTTCAGTTGGAGAAACAACTTGTAGAGCACCCGTACCATTTCTCTATCTGCCATACTCCATCAATCCCATCTACTCCAACCCTACTTTGGATTCTTGCCTCACGTTTGCCACATTCGCTCACATAACCCTAATTTTTGTGCAACATTGCTTTACTCCTCCTTGAACAAATCCAGCCATCTTCATCTCTCCTCAGCTCCATCCACCAAGTCCTGGACCCCCTCACACCCTTATCGTACCTCCATAGTCACTTCTCCAGCTTTCTCCCTCCATCCACCTTCCAAAATCCCATTTCTGAACATCCTGTAGAAAATATAGAACATCTTGTAGAACCCCTGTAGACTTTCTGTAGAAGCTCACGAACGTGGTTTCTTGATAGGCAAACTTTGTGAAACTCTCTGGAAGCATGCTAGGGACCCCTTAGGCCCTCTTTGAACCTTCCCAACCGTATGCAAGCATTTCCTCTCGCCAATCCACCTCTGCACAGTCAAAACAGTCAAAGCACATGCATGATAATTCTGACAACTTATTCAGAAATACAAAAAGATGTTTTTTTTCAGATGTTACTGTAGAAGTAGCTTAAACACATTCATTTTACCTTCCTAGAAGTCAATGGCATCTCTTTCAGTAGCTTGCATCCTCTTTCTTGCATCAGTAGGGCTAGCTGGTAAAACTAGGGTTTGCTAGGGTTTGTGTTTCCTTTCAGATTTCCAGTTTCTTTTTGCAAGTAGATTAGCCTTCTTTGAGTTAGATTTTATCCATCAGTTAAAAAGATTCTTCTAAGAGCTCATGGAAGTTGGCTTAAGCTCCTAGCGGACTTGTGCCAGCTGACCAAGTGACAATCGTGGCAAGGGCTAGTACTTGTGCATACATCATCGTCGCTTCCAAGTTTGTTACGAACTACCGGGTTGATAAGAGTAAAGAAGGGATTCCTAGGAGTTGTAGCATTATTGCTGCAATACTGGAGCCCACCATCTTTTTGGTGTCGTTGCCGGGGAAGCGTCAGATTATTTGTGATTGCTGCTTTTCTTCTATTTCTCTACTCCAACCTTCTGCTAAGTAGTTTATTTCAGTTCCATTCTGCAATTTCATTTCTGCAAAAGTAAATTAGACATTTCCTGCTTTCATATATTAGCCTTTCAATTCCGCAATTTCAATTCTGCAAGCGTAGAATATCATTTCAATTCTGCAAGCGTAGTCTAGCATTTCATTCCTGCAATTTGATTTCAATAAAATAGATTAGTCCTTTCCTGCTTTCATTTCAATTCCGCATTTTCATTTCTGCAAGATAGATTTTAGTTAGTTGCAATTACATCTATTTCAGTTTTGCAAGTACAAGCAGAAAAAAGAAAAAGCAACCAAAAATATTTTCATGCCTCATAGGAACATAGATAATACCGAAAAATTCCTACCCAACACCCCCACTACTTCACTGAGTCACCCTTCTCTCTTCTTTGGTGGCAGTGACCCAGAATAACCTATAGGTGAACCTCCTGAGATAAACGAAGATCCTATAACAGAAGAAGAGCAAGAAAACATTCCTCTTGGGACCATGGCTGAAAACAGAAACGGTGGAGAAGATGATGAGAGGATAGAAGGTACCTTCCCCATCCGAGAGACCAATGGGGAAATGAAGATGAAAAACATAAGTCCCTCAGCCTTACCTCATTTCCATGGATTGACCACTGAAGACCCTGATACCTTCCTGTTTGAGTTTGTTGTCCTTTGTTGATCTTATGACTATGCAGAAGACGAGCAAAAGTTGAAACTCTTTCCCTCTACCCTCAAGGATGCAGCATTACGCTGGTTCATGGGGTTACCTGGAAAAAGTATCGCCACTTGGGCTCAGATGCAGCAAGCCTTTAACAACAAATACCGGGACTATTGTAGGTCAAAGGAAACAAAGGGAGAAATCTTTCGGATGACCATGGGAAATGATGAGTCTTTAGAAGACTATGAGGAAAGGTTCCAACTCAGCTATAAACGGGCCAGGTGCACACTTGACCCTGAATCTCTAAAGTTGGTTCTGCTTTGAGAAGTCCCTGAAGACCTTCTAGATACCCTCCATTTGCTAGCTGGAGGGGACATCTACCAAATACCTTATGAAGACATAAAGATTGTGTTTAGAAACCATTCTAGGGCAGCCCAGAAAAAGGGTAGGGGGAATCCACTTTCAGCTAGTACCACCTTCTCCAAGCATGAGTTTTCTAATCAGATGGAAGACCTCAAAAGTGAGATGAGACAGACCATTTCCATGCCACTTGATACTTTCCGGATCCAACAAAAGAAAGAGGAAGCTGAGAGGGCTTTGGCCATTTTTTGTCCTAGATGTACGAGGAAGCACCCTAAGAACGAGTGCCCATTGCACTCAGTAGAGGTATGTTTCGTTTGTGAGGAAAACCACCCCACAAACCAATGCCCAACCTTGCCCGGATTTAAAGCCATGTACCAAGGGACTGAGGAAACCACTGAACCTCTCTACTTCCTCAACCAAAGGAGGTTGCATGGGCCCAGGCCTTACCAGCAGGGGATGCAAGGGACATCCCAAGCTTATTATAGCCCAACTAATCTGCTCACATACCTTCTTGGGCTCCCCCTGCTCATCCTTCTTGGTCTACACCTCCTCCGTGGTCTTATCCATCTCAATACCATACTCAACCCACTGCTCACTCATTTCACTCACATGTCCAGCCACAACCTTAGTGGAATGCACCTCAACCGAGGTGGAGGCCCCAATACAACTCTCATCCTGCCATTCTGCCTCCACCACCGGCTCAGCCATAACCATCACCTCCTGCTCCTCCAAGACAACTCCAGATGCTTGCTCAACCGAACCTGAACCCCAACAACCGACAGGCCCAGCAGGTATACACTGGGGAGACAACATGCCCTACCTATGTTGTGGAGATCCAGGATATCAACCTGCGATCTGGGAAGACCCTTCCAGATCACCAACCTCCTCCCCCGAAGGACGAGGAAGAGAAATAGGAAAGTGAACCCAAAGCCATTCCACCCTTTCCTGAGCGATTAACAGTAACCACGCAACCAAACCCAGAGGAGACTGAACTTCTGGGAGAACTTAAACAGTTGTGTGTGAAAATACCACTTCTCTAGGCCATAAAAGATGTACCAATATACAACAAATTGATTAAGGAGAAGTGTTTCGAGCAACCACGCAGGCGAAAGAGAGATGCCTCGACTATCAACGTCATAGGACAACTGTCTGATATAATGTTGGGGCAAGTAATCTGTCCAAAGTATTTGGACCCTGGGAGTCCTGTGGTTGATTTCCACATCAATGGCACCATAATCCCCCATACCTTGATTGATCTGTGGGCTGCCATTAATGTGATGACCAGGGACACCATGCTCAAAATCAACCTTCAGAGTTCCTTAAGGAAGACCTCTATAGTCCCGCAGTTAGCAGATCACTCCACCGTGACTCCCAAAGGGATTGTGGAAGATGTCTTGGTCTCTGTTGACTCTTGGGAGTACCCTACGGAATTCTTGGTCCTTCAGCCAAAGGTAAAGCTCACTAGATACCCCCTCATTTTGGGAAGGCCCTGGTTAGCCACTACGGATGCTTACATCAGTTGTCGAGCTGGAAGCATGACCATCAAGAATGGGCCTATGTCCAAACAGCTAGTCCTATACTCTCCTGCCAAACCTCTGCTAGAACATGACTTACCACTCTGGTTGGAAGAGGGAGATGAGGATGAGGTCTACTCTACACCATTGTGCACAGTAGAAACCACCAGGGGAGGCCCTCAAACTGAGGATGACTTGATTGAGAATCTGATTCAAAATCCACCCCCCAGTGCACTGTCCTTAGAGGAGTTGGTGGAAGATACCCAAGCCAACGCTTTAGTGGACCTCTGTGTGACCGATTCGACCTCTCTCAGAGTTAAGAATGTGGAATTTGGCCCCGAAAGAACCTTAAAAATTAGCTCCTCCCTATCTCCTTCCCAGGAGAAGGAGTTGTGTAGCTTACTGAACAATCATCTGGATGCTTTTGCTTGGAGCTATAAGCAGATGAAAGGAGTCCACCCTTCAGTATGTACCCATCACATTTACATTAAAGAATATTGTAAACCAGTCAGGCAACCTCAAAGGAGAATGAATCAAGCCCTTAAAGACATTGTCAAAGAATAATTGCAAAAATTGTTGGATGCAGGATTCATCTACCCCATTTCCAATAGCGAGTGGGTCTCACCTCTAGTGCTTGTGCCCAAGAAGAACCCGAAGTGGAGAATATGTGTAGATTACCGAGAACTTAACAAAGCCACCAAGAAAGACCATTTCCCTTTGCCTTTCATAGATCAAGTGTTGGATGGACTGGCAGGGAAGAAGTTCTTCTCTTTCCTAGATGGGTTCAACAGGTATAACCAGATCCAAATCAGCCCGAAGGACCAAGATAAGACCACCTTCACTTGTCCATGGGGTACCTTTGCCTACCGAGTCCTTCCCTTTGGGCTATGCCATCCTCTAGAGAGAAGTATTGAGCATATTTTCTGAGTTGGTCCACGATTCGGGAGAAATCTATATGGATGACTTTACTCCTTATGGGTACAACTTCCAAGAAGCATTGACTAACCTGGGAAAAGTTATAACCAAGTGCATTGAGATGAACCTGTCCCTCAGTCCCGAAAAATGTGAATTCTTGATGACTGAAGGGACCGTGCTAGGTCATACCATTTCTCGGAAAGTTTTACAGGTGGATCCTAACAAAATTGCTATTATCCAAAAGGTCCCACCTCTTCAAAAGGTAAGATATGTTCAGAGTTTCCTAGGCTTAGTAGGATATTATCGAAGATTCATTAAAGATTTCAGTAATCTAGCCTCGCCATTGTTTGGCCTCTTAGGGAAAGATGTTGAGTTTAAATGGATTAACGACTGTCAAGAGGCTCTGGATGAGTTGAAAGATAAGCTGGTGTCCGCCCCGATCTTAAGAGGTCCAAACTGGGCCCTACCTTTCCACATGCACACTGATGCCTCGAACAAAGCCATAGGGGCAGCCTTAGGACAAGTTGAGGAGAAACTACCATATGCCATATACTTCGTGAGTAAGAACCTGTCCAAGGCAGAAATAAACTATACGGTAACCGAGAAAGAGTTCCTAGCTGTAGTCCATTCCCTAAACAAGTTCAGACACTACATCACTGGTTATCAAACATTTGTACACAATGATCATGTTGCGATTAGATATTTAATGAATAAGCCTGATGTAGATGCTCGTATCATTAGATGGTTACTTTTGTTGCAGCAATTTGATTTGACTATTGTCGACAAGCCAGGTAAGGAAAATGTTGTCGCTGACTTCTTGTCTAGATTGGATTTGCATGCAGGTGAAGAAGGGACAGTGGATGACTAGATGCCAGATGAACACCTGTTTGCTATCTCATTACTCTCTCCATGGTTTGCTAATATAGCAAATTACTTGGTCTCAGCATAGTTCCCTCTGCATCTATCCTCAAAGGATAAGAGAAAAATTTTAAGGAAGAGTGCACCATTCACTTGGATCGGGGGCAACCTATTCAAACTTGGCCCAGATGCGATCTTGAGGCATTGTGTTAGGGAGGAGGAAGTCTTTGACATCCTCCTAACCTGACACGATGGGCCCTATGGAGGCCACTTTGCAGCAAAAAGGACTGCCTTGAAAATTCTACAAGCAGGTTACTATTGGCCTACTCTTCACCAAGATGTCAAAAGATACATCAGCCAGTGTGACCGATGCCAGAGGATGGGGAAACCAACTCCAAGGGATGAGATGCCCCTCCAACCTCAAGTGACCTTCGAGCCATTTGAGAAGTGGGGCATGGATTTTGTGGGTCCTATCAACCCTCCTTCAAAGCAAAGGTCTTACATCATTGTGTGCACCGACTACCTAACAAAGTGGGCAGAAAAAAAGGCAATCAAAGCAGCGACAGAAGAAAAGGTGGTTGAGTTTTTAAGGGAAAATATCTTCTACAAGTTTGGCTACCCAAGAGAGTTAGTCACCGATCAAGGAAGCCAATTTACCTCTACCTGGTTGAAGACTTGCTCGCTCATCACAATATCAAGCACAGGACTTCCACCCCGCATCATCCGCAAGCAAATGGGCAGGTGGAAGTCACTAATAGAGCCTTGGAAGGGATTTTGACTAAGATGGTGAACATCAACGGAAAGGATTGGGAAGATCGCCTGGTTGAGGCCACTTGGGCCTACAACACCACTTGGAAGGCTACAACAGGTTTCACACCTTATGAGTTGGTTTACGGGAAGAAAGCTTTGATGTCCATAGAGTTCGAGTACAATACATTGAGGGTGGCAACTCAACTGGACTTAGATCTCAGCGATGTTCAACGTGAAAGATTACTACAGCTGAATGGATTAGATGAAAAGCGAATGCAGGCCCTCCTCCACTCAGAAGTAGTTCAACTTCAGAGGAAGATATGGCATGACCGGCACCTTAACGAAAAACAATTCCAGCCGGGAGATTGGGCGCTGCTGTATGACTCAAGGTACAAGAATTTCAAAGGGAAGTTGAGGACAAGATGGTTAGGACCATATACAGTGGAGAAATGTAATGAAAATGGTTCAGTCCTTATCAGGACCATTGATGAAGAGGCCATCCCCATGCTTGTCAATGGGCATCGATTGAAAATCTACAGGAAACCCCTTTCGAGGCAGGAGTTCATTGAAACTTTGGAAAAATTAGTGCTGGTAGTGGAGCAGGGCTCTGCCTCTATTCTTCCCACACCTTGATCATCAAAAAAAAGGGGAATAAAAATATCCCTGGGTGAAAACCTCTCTGAGGTGACCAGGGTAGACAGCGAGGGTGAAAACCTCATGGAGGCGCCCCAGTTGTCTTTGAGAAAATAAAGAAATGGAATAAAAAAGATCCTTGGGTGAAAACCTCTCTGAGGTGCCTAGGGCAGATAGTGGGGGTGAAAACCTCATGGAGGCACCCTTGCTGTCTCTCAAGAAAAAAAGAAGAAAAAAAGAGAAAAAAGAAAAAAAAAGAAAGAAAAAAGAAAAAGGAACAGGTCTAATCTTTGTAAAATTATTGCAGGTTGCAGGGAATACATTACAGATAAAGAAGGTCGTGCAAAATGAGGACAGGGGTCCGTACCAGGCTACAGGACATCCTTACAGACACTCCCTCCATAGCCACTCACTTTTACCAAGATTTGGTCACATTCCGGTTGAGATTCCACCTCCTACAGGAAGTTCTGGGCTTTCTACAGGAAGTTTTGGGGCTTTCTACATGAAGTTCTGCATTTCTACAAGAAACATCCTGTAGAGCCTTCGGGCAGGCCAAATTCGATTTTGTAAGGGGATTTGAAGCTTGGATTTTGTTGATTAGGCTTGCAACCACCCCTCTCTTCCATCCATCACATGTTTCATCTCTTTCCACCGCCATTGCAACCATCTGGTTATGTATTCCTGCACAGTCATACAAAGAGCCTTGTTTTCCTGAGATTGATTTTTTTTTCCAAGTGACAAATCAAGCACACAAAGTCTCGCACACTCTACCTGTCAAAGCTCCATCATGACTCTTCATCAGCGAATAAAGCCTTGCTCGTTTAACCTGCATCCCAGGAGGAGAATCAGCTACAGGATATCCTACAGGAATCCTGTAGCAGCTGATCCGTCTAGAGCACATACTCTAGAGTCAGTGGTAGCTAAAATCGACACAGGGGACATGTAAAAAAGCTCTTCTTGGATGTGAACACATCCTCGACAGCTGAAACCAGACAGAACCTCTGCATGCAGCATTTACAACCAAAGTATCGTGTTCCAAAGCTGTGCATACAACATCAGCGAATGAAAGAATGGGTTCTAGCACCCGTGCACGAGGCAGCAGCTAGCGAAGCAGTGATTCCAAGTCCCGAAGTTTGAATAACGCATCCACGGCCACGTAGGTAAGTGTCTAACCTCACTCGTCAATTGCATAAACAATATTTTGAAAACTGCATGTTTGTGAAAATGGTTTGGATTGAAAGAATTCGGTGGCCAGTCAACTGGCCACTCACAGCCAGTCACATAGCTTCGTGGGATCCAAACAGGCCCAGTTATGTTCAAACTTGCCAACGAAATGTGCAGCTGACACCTCACTCGTCAATTGCATAAACAATATTTTGAAAACTGCATGTTTGTGAAAATGGTTTGGATTGAAAGAATTCGGTGTCCAGTCAACTGGCCACTCACAGCCAGTTACATAGCTTCGTGGGATCCAAACAGGACCAGTTATGTTCAAACTTGCCAACGAAATGTGCAGCTGACACGTGTGGAGTGTCTAGTCAGGGAAAATCGGCGGATTGGCAGTGATGGCGGCGATTAATGGCAGAGGAAAGGTAATGGCAGTCAGAGACACGCAGAGGAATGATGGCCATGACGTTGGCTAACGGATCGGCCTGGCCACCTCACACCCTCGCCATGAATTGTGTCGTAATTCAAAAATGCTCGGCCGAAGAACTCACGCTAACCATTGTTCATTTACATTTGCAACCGTTCTCAGCAAAGTACGCGTCCTCCTCCTCCGCAATATCTTAGCCCGAGCTTTTCAGCCTGTTTCAAAATCCTCCCGCGTCCTAGGCTTGTTCATAAGCACCATGACATCCTACAGAAGCTAGCAAAGCATTCTACAGGAAGAGGCTCTACAGGAAATACAACATAACCTTCCGGAGCAGAGAAAGTGGATTTTTCTTCGACAAATTTGGAGTCCCGAAAGAGGTAGGCTCGAAAAACACTCTTCCATGCATGGTGTGTTCGAAAGGTGATGAATTGAATTATATTGAATAAGGAAGTCAGAGACAAGTCTGCCTGTGAGTCGAAAATAGTGGTTTTCCTGTGTGTTGCTTGGAATTACTCAGTTGGTTCTGCGTCAAAACTCTCCTCCATGGTCCTTGATAAAAAAATTTCTCTTGAAAAAAAAAGATGAAGCACCGTCAGGGCTAACCTGCGTATGAAGTATTTGAATTTTCATAATTGTATGTATGCTAAGGATGGAAATTGAGCTCCGTGCCCTGTCTGTGAAAAGCTGATTCTTCCTTTTACATACGGACAACCGAGTTTTGGGCAGCAAAAGTTTTAGAATCGGGGAATTGGTGCAGGTTAAAAATTTAAACACCCGAGAGATCTTTCCTTGAAGTTCAAGGGAGGAAACCATAAACATAATTCCCCTTTCTGATCAGAGCACAAACCAAACAGAGCACTCTCACCATGCCAGGAGGATTTATCAGAAAGGAACCCTTGGATTCAAGAAAATTGCGTGAAACTCCCAAGGTGGTGAACCTATTCACTCGTGCCAATTGAATGACCTTTTGTGACAGAATTCAAGGTCATGACGATGAGATAACAGAGGAGTTCTTAATGTCCTTGTAGCCTAAATCAAAGACACTAGCCACTGTAAATTTCAAAGGGTTGACCCTAAGGCTTACCCCACAACTCATTAGTCGAGTTACTGATCTGCCATTAGGGATACCCTGGAGCAAAGAGGAGAGGTCATTGGGCCAAAAAGCCAAGAAAGAATTCTTCCTACGAGAGGAACAATTTTCAGAAGATAAGAACAGGGTCCAGAGAGCCAGCTTGCATCCTTTTTGGAGTGAGTTTAGTCTTCAGATCATGAAATACATTACCTGTGAGGGGCGGTTCAGTATTATCTACGGCTATCACTTCTGATTGCTAAGTGAACTTAGACATGGGATGGATTTACCTCCAGAACAAAAGTTAAACATCCCCTATTTCCTCATACGATCATTAATTGAGTGTGGCACAAAATTGAAGGAAGGGACACCGGATCAGCTAGCCCATCATGGGCTTATCAAGCTTCTAGTGGACGATGCCCTCAATACCTACAATGTCCCTCTCTCTTGGGAGATTTTCCGCAACATGTCCAAGGATGATGATATTCGAATTCTGGCCGAGGAACTCACTTCATCCAACAGTGAATAAAGGGAACACACTGAGGCAGAAGAGAAAGTCAGGGGTAAGGAAACATAGGACAAACCACCACAGAAAGAACAAGAAGAGAAACGAGGGAAAGGCCAAGCTGCTGAGCCCAAAACTGTGGGTGGAACAAAGGGACAAACACCAAGGGAGAAACAATTGCAGAGTAGAGTGGAGAGGACTGAAAAAGTCCAAACAAATGAGGGCACAACCAAGGCAACCACACAGAAATTAAAAGGAAAGACACACCCAGCCAAGCAGACCGAAACAATGAAGACAACTTCTACAGGAAGCCAGAAAACAGTTTCTACAGGAAGCCTGAAAACGGTTGACATAGGAATTTCTATAGGAAGTCTGGAAACAGGGCAACAAAATGAAAAATCGCCTGAGATTTTAGCCAGGGAGGCAGCAGCTGTGCTGGCTACCCTAAGCACATCTCCAAAGCAAAAAGGGAAGTGAAAGAGGGAGCCTTCCATGTATTTTAAGGCAAGAAGGAGCATGCGGATAAAAACTGGCAGACCCCAGCCACCGTCAAAAGAGCCAATCACGATTTTAGACACCCCAGCTACACAAAAGGAGAGGTCTCCCTCAAAGGCATCCATCACCTATGAACAGGGAAGCCCGAAGACATCCACCTGGAGAGAAAGAATGAAAATGTTGGACACAAAGGCCTCTCTACAGGATGCTGAGACTGTTCTACAGGAAACATTGGCTAGGCTAAAGGAGACCGAAGAAATGGAAGGAGAGGCAGCTAAATCACCACAGGAGGAAGAAAAGGTGGAGAACATTGTGGAACCTAGCCCCCAGCCCAGCTTGGGCTCCTACTATAACTTCTTAGAGGTCGGAAAGATCGTTCCCCAAAAATTCACAGTGCCACTTTTCCTTGCACTAGAAGAAGAGAGAGTGAGGACCCACACTTGGATGAAGATCGCTAAGTCCAAGGGTGTGGCAGATATAGGTCCCCTGGAGGAACAACTCAAAGAGGCGAGAAAGGAATTGGCTATGGTACGGCATGTGGAGAGCAGCTAGCAGGCCAAGCTACAGGAAGAAAATGAGCTGCTTAAATAGCAGCTATAGCTACAAGGACAGAAGAAGGAAGACAAGCCTCACATCTTGGGAGAACAACAGCAAAAGGAGGAGCCCACAACAGGCAAAGAAACCCCTGATGAACAATAGAGAAGAGAAGGGATGCAGGATGAAATTGAAACACTAACTAGACAGCTACAAGAGAAGGACTTGCAAGCAAGCGAGGAGATACAGTCTCTGAAACAACAGGTACAAGAAAAGGAGGCCCAACTGGCCTGCATGGCCAGCTGGGCGATGGAAGCTCTACAGTGTAGGCAGCCTTCCAAATCATACGCCCTATACCTTAAGGATCAGTGGTTGCAGTTTCAGATTAACACCTTGGCCCAAAAGGGCATCACTCCATTTCAAAATTATCATCAATTTGTGGCTTTATGTGACAGTAGTTCATCAGAGGACAAGGCTAAATTAGTAGAATTTTATTTTCGCAACTTAGCCCTTCCAAACATGAATGCATGGGATCCCAACGCTGTGAAAGGAGATGTCCAACTTATGGCCATGGCCTCTTGGATGAATCATGAGGAAAAAAGAGCAGCAAAGGTCCGTAGTATCATAGGCAGAGAACTCAGTGAGACACTAATGATCAGAGCAGAGCCGGATGACCCCTCAACAGTGATAAGCTCCCACCAGCACTTGGCCAACAACCCCCAGGATTTACCAGAATACATTGAGCAACATGCTCAAGCTATTGCCCATTTTGAGGACATGGAGAGACTGTTGGGGGGTAACTGCCTTCATGCCTGAACAAGGTGGTGGAACACACTGCCTCACAGCTTGAAGATAAGGGCATACCACTCTCCCACCAAGATGAGGGAGGCCTTGGCAAGGGTACCTCTCTACAAACAGTTGATGCAAAATCTACAGGCCAATTGGATCAACCTGAAGTTCAGTCCTCCCTTGCTTTTGGGATTGCTAGAAGGAGTTAAGGAAGAGGAGGAAAATAGACATTGGGAGGAAGTGGAAAGGAAAGCAAGATTTCATGACCAGGAAGAAGATATCACCGCGAAGGCTTGGGATGTGAGAGAGGCGATCAAGGAAATCAAGGATGAGGAGCTGGACTAGTTGCTCAGAGGATGATCAACCCATTTAGCAGGGGTGATGATGAGCCCCGGATTGCGTAACTTATTGGGCTCATTTTTCCTAATTGTTCTTGATCAATCCACCATTTTTCATAGTTTATGCATGTTTTTTTGAGTATGTTTATGTTAGTTGAACGAATGAGGGTGGTCACTTTACCAAGATGGCTAATACGTGGTTAGTTTAGGTTTTTTGGACAAATTTTGGAACAAAGCCAAGCAATTATGAGCCAGACGACAGCCAAGTATGAAGGAACATGGGTGAGGATTCGTAGGGAGGTTGTCTCTTGCATTAAATGGCCCTTCCTCGAAATCTCCACCCTCAACTCGGAGCTCAGCAGGCCATCAAAACGAATCCTAAAGGCAACCGAGCAGCTTTGTGAAGAGTGACTGTTCACTGGCAGTTTGAACAGCCGAGTCCCTTGAGTTAAGGAGGGCTGATAGGACCCTTGTAGTGCATAAATAGGAAGGCCTCAGCCTTCGTATTTTACTTTTGGAACTCTTGGGTTTTGCACCATAGTGCTATCATTATCTCAGCTCATTTTTGTAGCTACTGCTGTATAACTTTCTTGTGACATGATTATTTTTTAGGAATGAAGAGGAGATTTACTTGGCATCAGTTCTGAGTTTTCTTTAGGAGCCTATAACTCTTGGGGTTGGGCCCAACCCAAGTGCCAAGGCTTCCTTTATGTATTGTTATTTGTTTTTTATGTCTTTGCAAAATAATTTCTGTTAAGTAGATTAAAATCTTGATGATTACCCAGGTCATTGTTGATGATTAGAAAGGCTTTTGATGTTCAAATTGAGTTGATAGGTTATTAACAGGGAAGAGCTTTAGAAAAAGGCCATCAAGCACCTTTAATTTCACCTCTCCCTCAGTGGGATCATGGGCTAGGATCAAGGTGACCTTGTTGCCACCAAAAACACTATCTTTGCCTCACCATGCAATCATTAGTGTTTGATTTTTATTTGCAGAAGTTGGTTACATGTTCAGATTTTTGATTGCTTTGTTGCATAGTTATTATACATGGTCTCATTGCAAATAAACTTCTGTTCATTCTCTTTACTGTTAGCTAGGTCAGATTAGGTTAATGTAACTAGGTCTCTGATTTTCCAAGTCTTTGTTGGTTCAGTTGGAGAAACAACTTACAGAGCACCTGTACCATTTCTCTATCTACCATACTCCATCAATCCCATCTGCTCCAACCCTACTCAGATTCTTGCCTCACGTTTGCCACATTCGCTCACATAACCCTAATTTTTGTGCAACATTGCTTTACTCCTCCTTGAACAAATCCAGCCATCTTCATCTCTCCTCAGCTCCATCCACCAAGTCCTGGACCCCCTCACACCCTTATCCTACCTCCATACTCACTTCTCCACCTTCCTCCCTCCATCCACCCTCCAAAATCCCATTTTTGAACATCCTGTAGAACGCCTGCAAACTTCCTGTAGAAGCTCACGAACGCGGTTTCTTGATAGCCAAAATTTGTGAAACTCTTTGGAAGGGTGCTAGGGACCCCTTAGGCCCTATTTGAACCTTCCCAACCATCTGCAATAATTTCCTCTTGCCAATCCACCTCTGCACAGTCAAAACAGTCAAAGCACATGCATGATAATTCAGACAACTTATTCAAAAATACAAAAAGATGTTTTCTTCAAATGTTACTATAGAAGTAGCTTAAACACATGCATTTTACCTTCCTAGAAGTCAATGTCATCTCTTTCAGTAGCTTGCATCCTCTTTCTTGCATCAGTAGGGCTAGCTGGTAAAATTAGGGTTTGCTAGGGGTTGTGTTTCCTTTCAGCTTTCCAGTTTCTTTCTGCAAGTAGATTGACCTTCTTTGAGTTAGCTTTCGTCCATCAGTTAAAAAGCTTCTTCTAAGAGCTCATAGAATTTGGATTAAGCTCCTAGTGGACTTGTGCCAGCTGACCAAGTGACAACCACGACAAGAGCTAGTACTTGTGCATACAACACCGTCGCTTCCAAGTTTGTTACGAACTACCGGGTTGATAAGAGTAAAGAAGGGAGTCCCAGGAGTTGCAGCATTATTGCTGAAATACTGGAGCCCACCACTAATGTATGTTGGAGAAATTCCTCTAAATATGGCAACAAGTAGAAATGAAAATGCGTACATGTTGACAACTGTTTATGTGAACAAAAATGGAACTACAGGGAGTTCTCTAAAAATCTGGTTTTATTTTACATATGTTAATGAGTGATAGGTACATGACCAAGCAGACAGTGATATGAAAACCAAGAAAGCGGGTTGAGTCCATGGGGAATAATGGACAGTGAAATTATATCCATGAAAATGGAACAACGGAGGTTCTTTTGACCTTAATTTAATTTACATATATAAATTTGTGACAGTTCATGATCCTATCTATCTATATATATATAGTCACTTCCAAGTTTTGACAAGATTCATTCTTGTGGAAGAATGATGGGTTATATTTATTTAAAGAAAATGTGGATGGCATATATGGTTTTCGGTTGTGTGAGGGAACAATTGGGATAAAGTAGCCCTGGATTATCTATGATTTTAATATCTCATGAATACGATTCTTATATTGTTCCCATGTTTCTTTATGAATAGGGAATGCGGAAGGATATATTAACAAAACAAACAATGTCATCTCTAGCATGTTGTGTTGTGCCATGTGTACATGTCATGTTGTATATGTGTATAAGTTGTATTGTGCCATGTGTACATTGTATTGTGCCTCATTTATGTGTATATGTGTTGTGTAACGTGTTGGTGCAAATAGGTATGGGACTATTTGGGCCCTTTTGTTGTGGAAAACAAATGAATTGATGGTGGAGGTATCAACCTCTGGATTCTCTTACTGATTTGAGGGTGGAGGTTGTGATATCCCTTGGCATAATAAATTATGTAATTAAATGTACATGTTTGTATTTTTGGTTAAAGTATGATGTTTGAAAAAAAATGAAATTTCAATTATCAGTAAATTATTACTAATAATAACTGAATGTACAATTTTAATTATTTTTTTTTTTTTGTGTAAATAAATAAAATATGGAAAATTAGTTTTTGAGTAGAAATTTGTGAAAGAAATAAGGTTGTAAATTATGGTGGAATAGTTATTGCCCATCAATAAGTCCTATGCATCTAATATGAGTGATTAGTTTCAATTGATGAATTATGATATTGACCAATTAATTGTTTCCTAGAAGAGAATTTGTCCTCAAGAGTAGGAACCATGAGCTCATTAATGGGAAGATCACTACCTGTCACCTGTTGGTGAGGTGGAGGTAGTTATTAACCACCAAAAAAGTGGTGGATGTGCGGATAAAATTATTTTTTATTCCTTTCTTTTGTCCCATTCTAAGAACATAAAAGATTGAAGATAAGAAAGTAGTAGCAGGAAAAAAAATTGAATTTGCAGGCCTCGTATGCTCGAGGGGACACTAGATGTTTTTTTTGTGTGAAGGTTGGAGAAGCCAAGTACTTGACTACTGATTTTTTAGAATTTTTTTTGTTCAAACTCAATATCTTTGCCTACAATAAATATTCTATTGTTCCAAGAAGAGAAAATGTTTATTATTTATTCTCAGATTTTTATACAGTGAAAAGGAAAATGTAAATGAATATGTGGTTATTTGTGAATTAGAGATATTAAACGAAAAAGAATTGTTTGTACTTTTAACTAAAATCTTATACAGATAAGGATTATAGAAATAATAGTTACCTTTATAAATAATGTATGATAATAGTAGTAGAATATTGTTGTAAAATAAGTATTTAGAAGTTCACATGTGTAAGTTGTTCATTTTTATTCGAATGTAATTGCATGTGTACAAGAAATATCTTAACTTCCTGAATTTGAGCTAGTCATACGTATAATGAAGATATATATTGTACACATATAATATTTATACTGAAGAAGTATCATATTATATCTATAGTATATTGTTACTCAAAGGAAAATTAATTAAAGTATTAGAAAAAATTACCTGCAAAGACTCCAACACTACCAGATAATAGCTAGTAACGAAAAGAAAATCCCCAAAATGCAAACAATGGATTCCCAATGAATAAAAAAAATATCCACCCGGCTTGCGAATATCTCGCCACCATAAAATTCCACTCCACAAGAATCTCAAGCAAACAAATGACCGTCAAGAGTAACAAATCCAAGCCAAGACCCGCCATCAAAGAAGGCCACCTACACATTAACCATTTTAAAAAGCCATAACCACCTGTATACATGGAAAATACAAAGAAAAAAATAGCTAGGGTTCCAAAAAACCATTAGGCCTACTATTGTTGCTCTCATGTAACCCTTGTATATGGCTCAGTTTTTAATTTTTTTTCTTGTGGCTACACACACACACACACACACACACATATATATATATATCTAGTTAAAATTATCATGCCAATTGAAAACTAGTAGTGATAAAAAACAATAAAATTTTTGTTCAGAAACATTGTAGTCATAAAAGAATTGAAAAATAAATACTTAAACAATTCAAAATTAATTGGAAGTAAATAACTCTCTAAGTACATAATGACGAGAGTAAATTATAACATTATAATCTGAAATACATTTAAAAATAAACTGGGTCAAAGATTGATGTACATTTTAACATGTTGTACTAAAGTTCTATAGAAAACCTTAATAAACAACAAAATAATAGTCTTTATACAACAATAAGCTTCACACCTTTAAATAAACTTCTGAGTAAGAAGAATTTATAACTATAGTTTTTCACAAGAGAAATGTAGAAAAGTCACAAAATCCTCTATAGGAAACACAACCACATGAACCAGGAACAAAATCTCCAACCTAGTAAAGGAAATGGGTGAGTTGAATTAGAACCTCACCAAACTAGAAAATATTAATGTGAACATGTTGTAATTGAACTGGTAATTGTACGTGTACAAAAAAACCCCAAATAGAATGAGAACCATTGTTAGGAATATCACGAGAAAAATAAAGAGTATAGAATTAGAGAGAAAGAAGGTGGAGTAAGAACAAAGTACCTGGTTAATATTTTAAGGTTTAGGTGTTCCTTCTGTGTGCACAGTGGAAATAAAAAATAAATAAATTACCCCTTCTACTTAAAAAGAAATGTGCATGAGTTTTCTTTTAAAATAATAGAAAATTAAAGCTTATCTGAGGAAGCTATGAAATCAATAACCATATATGTTAGTATAGAATTATAGGTAAACAAAAAAATGAAAAGAGTAGTCAATTATGAAGAAAGTAAATGTCAAATTTGATGTCAAACCTAATACCATTGAACCCTTTGAATAGTCACAATCTCATATGAGAAACAAATTTCGTAGTTAGAAAATAAGGCCAAAAAACTTCGAATAAAAATTAAAATATGACATGCAAAAGAATAATATTCACAACTACAAAAGAACATCGTTAGATTTGATACTTAAGGCTTGAAAGAAAACCCAAAATTGTAACAAATACTATAGTATCATTTTATAAATAAATCATTAGGCAAATAATCTAGTTAGGGTTTAAAGAAATATTTATGGCAATAAACATAACTATTAAGAGTGTATTGTCGAAATTCTTTAGGGACAACATAACTAGTTTAGTTAGACGCAGAAATGGATTTTTACCACCAACTGATTTCATATATATAAAGTTGTGTGGGAAAGAAACAAAAAAAAATGAAAAAAGGTATAAACCGTAGCCTAGTGAGTATAAAATAAAGCAAACCAGAAAAGGAATTAGGATATAGTTGAACCTAAGACCTTGAGATCAATAGGTTCACCTTATTTAATATTACCTGATAAAAATATCCCAAATATCCCAAACTGGTTCAGGGTAAATTAAAAAAACACCAGAAGGAACATATCCTCCAGAGTTCAAAACCCTTTCTCCAATTATGACATCAGGAAACAATTCAACAAAGGAACCACAAATTGTTCAATGGTTTTATGTCAAACTTGTTAGCCTCACTCTCATGTATTTATTCTACATGTATTTTTTTGTACTATTATCATTCGTATATGGGATTGCATTATGAGAAGAATACAGCAAGGTTGAGGCATCTTCCGCCATTTCTATGTTTTTATATATTTTTTTTTTAATGTTTGTTGATTTTATTTATTATTCTAGATGTTCAGATTGACAACGCCCGTCATAATCAAATATTTTTAAAGCCGACCTACCGAAGCGAGTTTTCAAGGCCGAGAATGGCATAAATATTCACTTCCTGAAAAGGGATGATTATAGTGATGATGAGAGAGTTGCGGATGTGTTGATGGTACCACCTGCAAAGATTCCTTTGGAATTCTTTTTATGGCTCCGCTCGGTTGGCCAATGGGAAAGAGGAACTGAGGCTCATCAAAGTTGCCCAAGTCGCATACGGCCAATTCAACTACAACCGTCTATTGTTGCAACATGGGTTGGTAGTAGCTATGTGCAGATCTGGGATTTTAATACACATCAATATCATAAACTTGACGGGGAGTAAAGTGGGCTTCAACGTAGCAGCAAACCCGTTAATACTCTCTGCCGCTACGTCAAGGCCGTGAGGCTGGAGCCGAGGTTCAAGCTTAGCTCGATCGACGTTGAAGCTCAAGGAGGTTACGAAGTTGTTACGATTCAGGTTGGATCTCTCTCTTTGGTCTGTTCAGTGGACAAAAATTGAAGCAGAGACTGTAAGTCACGCATTCTTTCTTTTATTTTTCTGTCGGATCTCTCTTTGGGCTTCTCGGCAAACAAAAATTGAAGTGAAGACATCTGTGTGTGAAGTTGTTGAACGAGCTGCATAAAATAGAGTTTCACAATGCAAGGACTATAAAGGTCCTCTCTCGGAATCAGGAGTGGTTCCCCTATCTGGCATAGCTTCAAAAAGATCCTACCCTTCTACCTTTCCAACTTAAAATGGACTTTTTCTACTGGCTCGGCTGTCTTCATTGGTATCGATCCTACCCTACACAACCTTGAGTCTATGATCCCTCCGCCTTTACTCTCCTTTTTTCACTCTAGGGGCCTCTTTACCTGGAATCATCTCATTCACTCTTGGTCCTCTCTTGAGCCAATCTGGAAATCTGACCTTCAGCTTGACATTCCCCCCTCCGTCAATTATGGCTCTCCTTCATATCCAGATTCACTCACCGCGGGGTTCTCCAAATTGGCACCAAGGATGAACTAATCTGGTCCACCAGCAACTCTATTCACCCCATCACTGTCCGGAACATTTACTCTGTTTTTTCTGCTGCTTTACCTTCTCTTCCTTCTGTCTTTCCTATCATTCTCTGGAAAGCCCCCTGCCCTCTCAAATCCATTCTCTTTTCTTGGCTCCTCTTCTCCAACAAGAATCTCTCCTGGGATGTTCTACAAAAGAAAGGATGGTCTGGGCCCGGTAGATGTCATCTTTGTCAAGTGGCTTTGGAATCGAACTTCCACATGTTCTTTCAGTGCTCAGCATCCACAGCTCTCTGGTATGAACTCTCCTGCATCTTCGGTTTTCCTCACAAGCTGTTTTCTTCTGTACAGGATGCTTTCTCCTGGTGGGGCACTCAATGCCCAATCTGGCAGGCTCTTTACATTACAACTTGTTGGAATATCTGGAAGTGGCGATGCCGGCGCATCTTTCAGGACTGCCCCCTTCCACTTTTCTCCATTCTTCCTATTATTCGGGGGTCTTTGCCTGATCCGTCCTAGGATGGGCTCTATTGGCGTTTACTATTCTGCTACATTTCTCATACAGCCTTTTCTATATATATATCTGTTTGTTTTTGAATTTTCTCTGCCTCATCCTGGGCAGTTCTATTAGTGCTATCGGACTTCTTCGGGGCACTATCTTCCTCTGCTTGCACCTTTGGTTCAGCAGTTTTGGTCGACTATATATGCTTCTAATTTTCACGATTGTCATATTTTGGTTTTGTTCAAAATGCTTTGGTTCCTGGCTGAGGCTTTGCCTCCATTGTATATCTGGATCAATACTTCATCTTGCCTGCGGCATCTCGCCCTATGTATCCACGATCTTTATATCATCTTAATATAATACATACAGCTTTTCCTTCTGAAAAAAAACTTCTAAGTTATCGACCAATGTAATTTCCAGAAATTTCATTAAAAGGAGCGTCATCAGCTTTAGTATCAGGTCGGTTTCTAACATGTAGGGTAGCTAATTTTCTTTAACACTATATTGTTGAAGAATTCTTCTCTAGCAGAGTGAGAATTTGATGTTTAGTAGATTTCGCACAACAATTATTGCTCGGTGTGCATCATGAATACTTATGGGATGGACATATCCTTTGAGGTCATTTATTTTGATTTTCTCACCAACAAGAAAAAAAACACAAAGCTCTTGTCTTTTAATTTTGTTCGGCTTTTGGTAGAAAAGTTGAACTGATCAGATCCCCAAGGCAGAAACCAAGAAAATCGAGTTGCAAATAAAATCAAAATGTTGAGTGCTCTTTCTTGGTGTCAAAGGAGAAAAAAAATATTGAGGCCGAATATCCAGCTTCTTCTCAGTCCTGAAGAACGAATCCAGTAGTCGTGACATCCTCAGCAGTGGATTTAGAGCCAAAGCTGCTAGGCCCTGTTGCGCCAATCAGTTTTTGGTGCATAGACAAAATCGTGAAGCACTACTGCATTTGCTGCGTGGTGCCTGTTTGCATTTTGTAATTGACCTGTGCGTTGAGCCAACAGTATGTGGAGCGAACAACGTTTAGAAAAAGGAACCTGCGTGGAGGAACCTGCATAGAAAACTGTGCGGGAAATGCGTTAATCTCTCCAACAAAATTTTTAAGGTGTGCTTTAAGTTTGAAATGACAATTCTTTTTTTGAAAGTGACTTTTCAACGGATCAAATTTAAAGTATATGGCTTAAAGCTTTTAACGTGAAGCCCATGTTAAAGTATATGGTTTAAATCTTTTAACGTGAAGTCCCAAGTTAAAGTATATGGTTTAAAGCTTTTAACGTGGAGACTTTCTTTAGATAGTATAAAACAAAACCATTACTTTAACGGGAGAAAAGCTTTTAACGTGAAGTCCCAAGTTAAAGTATATGGTTTAAAGCTTTTAACGTGGAGACTTTCTTTAGATAGTATAAAACAAAACCATTACTTTAAGGCGGGCAATGACTTCTTTTATGTATCTAGCTAGTTTGTAAGTTTCAAGATGTTTTTGAAGTAATAGAATTCCTTCCTCAGTTTACAGAAAAAAAAAAAAAAACGGGAGACATAAGTAAATTGAAAAGTGTATTTTTTAATTATGAGTGCTTTTGGGGAGAGGGGAGAGATAAGGAGTGGATAAAATAATTTTTTTTGGGGAGTCATAAGGGTGAAGATTGAGATTAATTATGTAATAAGGTTGATGTTTTGTGGAGTGATAAGGTGAAAGTATTTTGAAATTTGGAGCGATAAGGTGTGATTTATAAATTTTTGGAGTGATAAGGTTGTAACTCATGGTTTGAAAAGTTTTTTTTTTAATTTTGAAGACAAGTTGCTTCAAGAATTTGTTAGCTTGGCATTCTCATTGTTTGAAAAATTTCAATACAATGTTGTGAAGGTTGATGTACTTTAATATTTAGTAAAGACATAATTTTTGTGTGGTGTTGAAGTGTCTTAGATGTGTCCGAAATTGAATAAGGGGATCTTAGGTACACTGCGAAAGTGTTTGTGATCGCGCATGATTCTTGATATTGTTTTTGTTTTTTGTCTAGTTTTGACACTAACCTTCATGTGGTATCCTTCTAATATGGTACACATGTAGCACACAAAAAATTAACGAATTGCATGCACATAATCAATTTCATTCAAGCTTATGTAATCAAGCGAACTACAAGCAATCAAAAAGCAGCAATACATAATCAAGTTGTCAAAGACAATTCTACTTCAACATCCAATCAAGTTAATGAAGTTGTCATCTACATCAAAAACATTTGCATCAATTCAAAATCAAATTTTTGGAAAATGAACTTGCACCATTTGTTTAATAAGCTCAATACAAAACTGTAATTTGCAAATCATAATTTGTAAGCTGGCTTGTAATCAAATTCAAATTGAGTTGAATTGTAAGGGTGCATTGTCGGTTGAAACTGACACCCAAGATTTGAATTGATAGGAAATCAATTAAACCAAGTGAATCCATTGTTTTTAACTGAGTCGTTCAAATCATTGTTAGTGTTTCTCTTGGGTGAAATTTCAATAGTATTAGACACCCTTCTTTTGATCAATCAAGAGAGTGAGTTCAAGAAAGTGCAAAGTTCACAACATCAAGCGAGCCTGAAACTGGTCGAAGCAAGCATCAAGCGAGCAAGTTCTAAAAGTCTAGCAAGTATTAAAAGCAAGCGAGCATGAGTTACAGTAAGTTCACATGGCGAAAAGCATTCAGTTGTTAACGTTTCTTAACAATTTGATCCTCTCAACTGCTGAAGACATGGTGCAAATCAACAAAGCAACTCTTGTTGATATTTCAATGAATCTCCAACAGGCACATGACACAATTGAGTTCCTTCAACTGGAGTCACAACTTCAAAGAGACGAGTTGCAACAGAAGAGTGATGCTTCCAAGACTTTCAACCATATAGATGAAGATAAAGATGTTGATTCCAAGTCACTCATCCAAACAACTTCAAGTGTAGAATTTGATCATGATCAAATTGAACTTGTTTCTTCCAAACCAATTATCAGGCCGTGGGAAGAACTCCAAAGTAACAAAAATCGACGAGGATTAGGATATGACAAAGATGAAAACAACTTGCATCTCCCAGATTATTCTAAGCTTATCAAGTTCATCAGTGTAGGATTGCTTGATCAAATAACATCAACAAGCCATGAGAAAGTGGAAGACAAACTCACATGCAAACATTGTCAAAGAAAAGGTCACATGGAAGATCATTGTTTTGATCTCCATCCTTGTCACCTTTGTGGCAAGCAGAATCATTCATCAGAGAAATGTTGCAAACAAGACCAACTTGCCAGATTAAAGATCAATTATGCATGGATTGATCATTGGGAATGGTCATTAACAGTAAAACGATTGTATAAGTTTTACAACAGAATTCAATCTCACCTATTGCAGCCAACAGTCAAATAAAGATGGTATTCTCATGCACCTAAAATAGGGAGTACAACAGTGAAACTCTCCTACACCTGAAGGTGGGAGTTCATCATTCAAAAATAAAATGCAGATGATTGTCTTTCCTTTCAGCTAACAAAGGGGGGAATTAAGGGTGGTTGTAAGACTAAAAGTCTCGACAACATCATCAAAAGCAGCCAGCGGGCATCTTCAAATCATCCAGTGGGAATCATCAACAAATTAGCCAGTGGGCATCCTCAAATCAGCCAGTGGATTTTCATCAAAATCAAAGCAACAAATGGGTGGTCAACATCAATGTAGCTAGTGGGCGTTCTTAATATTTTGTCAGTGGACAAAGGATGCTGATTGCAAGCAAAGAACAAATGGATCTTTTTGCATCTTGGCATGTGATGGAGTCGTCATGAAAAATTCAGTGATGAATTAGACTTGCAGTTGATTCATGTTCTCTTCAGATTGGAGTTTTTTCAGCATCCAGCTTTGGCAAATTTTCAGGCAGCATTTTTGAGGATCAAAAGTTTCAACATGAGATTTTGGAAGATGGTTCCTCGTTCTTATTTTGGACTTATCATTGAGGGGGGGAATGTTAGCCTCACTCTCATGTGATGAAAACAATTATAAGTCCAAAAAAATTAACTTAATTAAAATCAAGAAAGTTGGATTTAATCCTACCTTTTCAGATTGAGTTTGTTCCTCATTGTTAGGAGTCAGTTTAGGCTTAGTTGGTTGAGAGATTCTCTCCAACTAGTTAGGCTCCTAGATTAGTGTTTGGTTGAGATATTTGCTCAACCATAGTGTCCAAGATAGATGTATTATCTTGAGACAAACTTCCTCATGTATTTATTTGTACTATTATCATCATTTGTACATGGGATTGCATCATGAGAGGAATACACTAAGGCTGAGGCCTTTTTCGCCATTTTTATGTTTCTAATTTTTTTTATGTGTGTTAATTTTATTTATTATTCTACAAACCTTATTAAAAGAAAACTTTTTTGGATGGATCACACTAACCATGGAAATAACCAATGAGTGAAATCCCACCTAGGTTATATATATATATGGATATTAAAGAGCATCCTAACCTAGTAACCAATTTCTTTTCAAACCAGAGTAGGTTGTTACCCATAACGAACGCCCTGCAAGAGTTTTGAAGGCAAATTCATCAAAAAGGCTTATGATAGAGAGCGAGACCTCTAAAACCCTGCGAGAAAAAAATGAAGAAAACCGTTAAATAAATATCTAAAATGGCACAAATATATCAATTGCAGGCAAAATAATTTAGTGAAAAAGAATTCTGGAGAAAGTTACGATTCCAGTTACCTTACTGATGGTCGCTGTAAATCCAGAAAGAGTCATTCTGCTTAACAGGTGAGAGTCCAAAACCACCATATAAATTCAGATTCTCACAGAAATGTTTTAAGAAAGAATGCTAAAGATAAAACTAACCATGAAACCCTAGTTGCATAGTGGTGGAAGAAAAATAGTGCAATGACTGAATATTGGTAAACACATAGTAGTCATTAAGCTCTGAGAAACCCTAAAAAATCACTATTGTAGATTAAGTGAGATTTAATCTTGAACGTTGATCTGGTAGCTCAAAGATATGGTATATGGATAATCCAGTTAAGTGCCATGTGTATATATCATGCAATCTAGAGAGTTCCAAAGTAGTTGCATAGACCTTGCCACATGTGTGGGCTAAATATCATAATTAATATGACATTCAAAGAAAAAGAGCACGAAAATCCATTCATATAGAAAAATGTTCATTATTGGATGCAACTAATATTAAGTTCATATGGTAAGTGGTTGTTTGTCTAATGCAATTAATATTGTGTACATAGTATACTCCACATTATTGTAAACAAAATTTGATGATAGTATAAGCTCATCACTATAGTTTTTGATTGGAAGTTAATAACATTGATAAAGAGAATAGGATGGAATGCTTATATGCAACAAAATGGAACAAGAACGAGATTTTAATAATATGATATTACAGTATACACATTAGTCTTAACAATAAACTAGTATAAAGAGTTACAAAATAATATAGTGAATAACCATATTACTAATATAGTAATAGTTTGTATTACTCCATTCCATTAACCATAGAGAGAATGATGAGGGAAGAAGTAGTTTCATAGTAAAGTAAGATTCACTGATTATTATTTAGAAAATAAAAAATGTTTGTTTTTGTTTGTGAGGTTCATTACAAGTGTATATGTGTGAGGTTCATTGCAAGTGGTATTAGAGCATGGGTTTCAACTTTGGGCCTCTTATGGGTTCTAAATTGAAAAATAATTTATGCGAGATATATAGAGTTGAACAATTAGGAGTAAGGCTAAAACCTTTGTAGGATCACCTAGAGGAGGTGAGGAGCACAACACAAATTATGGAATGTTGGGTGGAGGAAATAACAATACATAGAAACGTGAGTTTGAACTATTGCAAGTTGTTCATAGTTTGAATGGAGATTTAGACACCATTAAATCCAATCACGAAAGACTATCCAAAGCAAAGGAGGAGAAAGGAAAAAATTAATCGTTATATACTCAAAAAATTAGAAGGAAAAAGGAGTATCAGAAGATCCGAAGACACTCATAGGAAAAGATCTAGAAGAAAATCTTCTAGTAGAACCAACTCCATAACTTCTAGTGAAAGCCGAAAAAAAGAGTTTAGCGACTAGGGAGAATATAAATCAGATAGAAATACCTCTATGCCTAGGAAAAGGAGGTCTACCTCTTAGTCATCGCCATAGTTTAAAAATATTAGGCTCCCTAATTTTGATGGAAAGTACGAAGGAGAAGAGGCATGGCTCCTAAATATGTCCAAATATTTGAAGTATACAATTACCCATGTGACCTGAAAACAAGATTGAAAACTTACCAATTGACTGGTAAGGCATCCTTATGGCGGGAGGAGAACAAAGTTGTCAAGAGAATTAGAAGTAAGAACTTAACATGGAAGTTTTTCTAGAAAGAATTCAAGAATAAGTATTGGACTGAGAGGTACTTTGATGAAAAGGCTAGAGAGTTTCATGAACTGAAATTGGGATAGTCTACCATGGACGATTTTGTTAATAAATTTACGAGTTTATTAAGATGTGTACCTTATCTAAAAGAGGACAAAGAAAAAATACAGAGATTTATCAGTTGCCTGCCTTCTTCATATAGAGAAAGGATTGAATTTGATAACTCGAAGACCATGGATGAGACCATTAGGAAAGAAAAGTTATGTTTCAATCAGAGAAAATAATAAATGAGAAAATTCTAAGGGACAAGTAGCAAATAAATGTGAAATATTTAATATTAAGAGAAAGAAGTTTAAGGAACATGATTTTCCTAAGAGTATGCAAGTAATAAGCTATAATAGAAATGTTAGCCAACAAAATAATCAGGGGAAGAAAGGAGGATTGGGAAAAATTCTAATGAATCAATAAAACCACCAATAAAATGTTAGGGTTGTAATCGAAATCACTTATGGAGAGATTGTCCACCTAATACATTAAAAAATAAAGAAATATTAAATAATATTCAAGAATCATATACTCTGAATAGCATTGCCTGTAGCATACCAAGAATGATCATTGTAGTATTAGATGGAAGGAAAACAGATCATCAATCCACCATGGTGGAAGTTAAAGGCAAAATTATTAAACAATATGTACATGTACTTATAGATATGTGATTTACATTAAGTTATATTCCCCCGACTATAGTTGAAAGATGAAATCTTGTAAAAGAGAAATAGAGCAAGCCTTGGTTAGTACAATTGGTCGTCAAAGCTAAAAGAAAAGTGACTGAAATAATAAAAAAATGCACAATAAATCTCAATGCAATGCATGCCACATTAAATATGAATATATTACCATTTGGATCTAATGATGTTCTCATAGGTATGGATTGGTTGGAATCATATAGAGTGATATTAAATTGTTTATAAAAGTATTTTACCTATATTGATGATAATGGGGAAGCATGGTTCAAGGAATACGAAGAAAGATTTATGTTAGACAAATCTATGTAGTACCAATGAAGAAAAATGCTAGAAAAGGATGTCAAATGTTCATTATCCAAGTGAAAAATATTTCCAATGATAATTAGAAACCATCATTATAAGAATATAGTATATTGGAATAGTAAATGTGGGAAACTTGGGAGCCTCATTCTTCTCAACAATTTATTTTTTAGCCTCATTCTTATAACCTTGGGTTCATGTAAACTTCTCATATAACTTCCCATGGGAAAGAATTATCTCCATGCCTAGATCATTATTAGGGTCCTAAAACATTGCCAAAAGAACTAAAATGGAAACAACATTAGTAATACCCAACAAACAAAGTGATTTCTAATTAATATGTATCTCCTTTAGAGGAAACATTAGTAATGCCTAACAACCAAAGTGTTTTTCTAATTAGTATGTATCTCCTTTATGCTTCATTTTTTAATGAAATAAATCTTAAAAGCCACCTCTCAACCATTTGAGAAAACAAAAATAAAAGCCTCAAGGAACAATCCTATACATTTGTTATTATTCTTAATTGCTTCAAACATGGAAAGGAATAAATACTATTCATATTTATAATTAACACTTAATCCATACATTTTCATAAGTTAATATTGTGAAATACTTTCATATAAATATATGCATCATATTAACCATAACCTTTTTCTATTACTTTGTAGTAGGATGGTTAAATATATTTCCTTTTATAACAACTACACTCAACCAACTTCTTATTGAGTTGTTCCTAGAAAAAATATACAATACATTTTTTTAGCTTGGTTTTTGAGACCTATTGTTTATTTCTTGGGACCAATGCTCAAAATTAACCTACTTGTTAAAATTACACTAAATCCTCTTGTACTCTATTTCACAACTTAAAATTAGACATTTCAACCACTAGTTAGAATTTCTTGTACATAAAGCAATTTTGACAAAACATCGCCTTGGTATGGCCATTACAATAAAGAATATGCCCAAATTAGCCCATATTGCATACTTATAGTCTATATTGTGTATTTGTAGGTTTTCTGAGACAAATTTATGGAATTGTACACTGACAAAGATTGAGATAAATAGTAATTTAGTTAGAGGGTTTCCACATCTCAGGAAAGCTACTATGCTTTGGTAGAGTAGGTTCTCGTGGATCACACCAAGAGTGATGTACAAGATAAAGCAGTGTGTTTACCTAGTTTGGAACTCAATAAGATCAAGCCATAGTCCTTGATATATGCTAGGTTGAATGTCATCTGATGTCAAAGATAAATATAGAAAATGTTGTTTTCATATTGCCACATGATCACATGGTTTTCACTCCTTTCTTGGCTTCCACATGCATTAAAACTATAAACTTTTAGGCAATGATAAAGAATATAAGTATAATTCAACCTATGCTACCCAAGTCCTTAAACTCTTTTTATTTCTACTCAACAAATGCACTAACATAGAAACATTAAAGAAAGAGGCATATTTAATCCACTTCCTTCACAAAAACTCCTTCCATTCCAATGATACATATGTTAACTAGTATTTGTAGAATCTAATTGAAAATTACACACATTTGTTCTAATTAGTTTTCCAATTTTTTCTAATCCCATACAAAATGGAGAATCTAAAATGGAAATTCCTCTTAAAGACATTATGCAAACATGTGCATAATGCTTCCCAACTACAACAATGATGAATTTACACTTTCCTTTTCCTTTATTTTTTATCGTTGCTATGTTTTCCCATAATTAGACTCAAAATATCTATTGGAATTGCATCTAATATAATACATTAATTTATAGGCTTTGAGGTGTTAATGCATCCCAACTACAACAATGATGAATTTACACTTTCATTTTCCTTTCCTTTTTATCTTTGCTATGCTTTCCCATAATTAGAGTCAAAATATTTGTTGGAAGTGCATCAAATCCTATAAATAAATTTATAGGCTTTGAGGTGTTAATGCACCCCAACCACAACAATTATGAATTTACACTTTCCTTTTCCTTTTCTTTTTTCTTTAATCTTTGCTATGGTTTTTCCCATAATTAGACTCAAAAACTCTATTAGAAGTGAATTCAATATAATACATTAATTTATAGGCTTTGAGGTGTTAGCATTATTTTTCTAGTATAATGTTTGATTAATTATAATACATTTTTATTGATCTTAATGTAATGAATAAAAACCCAAGAAATCAAGAACATAATATTTAGATTATATTGGAACTTGTGAAAAAAAATTAATCATCTCTTCAATCATAAATTTATCCCATGAATGGAATTATATTATTTCATCATCACATTGTCCAACCTTTTAAGGAATCTTGATGAGTCAACAACTTTTGTTTGGGATGTTTGAGTATTGTTGATGCTAGAATTTAATTTGTGAATATTATATCATGCTATGTTTTCTAATGACATGTTAGTGTTCTACAAGAATATTTTAGGTGCTTAGTAAAATGACTAACACTTGGTTGATGGGGTTCTGATGAGTCGACAATTTTTGTTGGGGATGTTGAGTATTGTTGATGCTAGAATTTAATTTGTGAATATTATATCATGCTATGTTTTCTAATGACATGTTAGTGTTCTACAAGAATATTTTAGGTGCTTAGTAAAATGACTAAGACTTGGTTGATGGGGTTCTATTGTGAAAATTAGATGTTCATGGAAGTGGCGGGACAACATTCAACCCTCTAGCACTCCTATTGTGAGTTGGACTAGAAGGTTCCAAGACACCTTCACTTTGAAGTTCCTGATGCCATGACGGAAGACCACAAATTTTTTCACTCATGATGATTTACCTAGGGGCATACACAAAGGGATAATCCTTGACCTTCACCACCATTAGCCTCACAACATAGGATGACCTAGGGGTTAAAGTGGTCTCCATTGTCATGCCCATGTTCCCCTCTTTTAGTCACAAATGTTTGAAGGGAAAGTGGGGTTTCATCCTTGAAACTTAATGAGGAAGCCTTTAAAAGGAAAAAATGAGTTTAGACCCTTGGCATCAGGAAACTAGAGGTAATTAATGGTCATTTTTATGAATTAAATCACTAAAAGAAACAAGACCAGTAAGAGGGATAGTTAAGTTAAATCTTTATTGAAAGGGTAAAGTTTGAGAGATAGGAAATAAGATTATACTCATAGAGATAAGCTTAAAGGTAAATGAAATATTCCCTCTAATCATCCTCACACTTAAGAAAATATCTGTGATAAAATAAACCTTTACAACATTTAAATTATCCTAAAACATGGGGGAGGAATGAACTCTAAAATTAGAAAATAGGGACAAATAAATGAGTGATACATATTTACAATAATAAAGGGGAAGTGCCAATGAAATTAGAAATGTATAATTTAAAAATAGGAAAAAATATATTCATGAGAGAATGTCCATGTGATTGATGCATAAATTTAAAGATCTCCAATTAATATTAACTTGAGGAGTAGTTAGGAACACGAATATCGTACAAGCATATTGATTCGATTTGATTAAACACCAAAGAACCAAAATAGAGAGTCTAATGTGGGATCAAAGTACAACTAAGAGAAGAAACATGAAAACATGTGTGTATAAGGGAAATTGCTTTCTTGAAATAAAATGAGAACAAATTCATGAGAACCCTCATAAAATTTTGACACATCGATGGCTGAATAATCAAAATTTTGAATTAAAGAAAATTCTTATTTTTGTATGAGGAGCCAAATGGCACCATTAAAACCTTATATAAAAGAAAGAGCATTTTATGATCCTAATGATACTTTGTTTTTGAGTGATTACTTGGAGATCTATTGTGAGTTTGGTGAGAGTGAAGTTCAATTCAATGGGAATCTCCTGAGTTGAGAGCTCATCTTCACTCTACTAGTACACTAATATCATTTATAGTGCCATCACAACTTGGGGGTTAGTGGGGAAGAAGAGTACCCAAGGAAAAGGTTGGGAGGTCAACCAATGAGTTTGCAAGTTCAATTAAGTGGAGTGGAAATTACACTGACAATGATCTTAAAAATTGAAATCATTCCTCAGAAGTTACATCTTCAAGACGGTTAGCATGGAAAGATACCAATTGGTCACCCATACATTTATGTTAATAGAAAAGAAATATATTCATTTATATAATTACAAATTGTTTGTAAATTATGAAGAATATGAAAGCTTATGAGTTTAGTAATTTTATTTGTCTTCAAGTGCAAATGCCCATTGAAAATATTTTGTGTATTATCACTAATATTGTTGAATTCATAGGTTCTTATGAGTGAGTCACCATATGAACAATTTCATTGTTATATGATGATTATTTTAATAAGGATGACTAAGAAATTATGATAACTTAGATTATGTCGGAAACGATATTTTTATTATTGATTTGTGTGTATCCACTTTTTTATGGTTTTAATTCCCATGAATAAATTATTGGTGCTTTAATATTATAAAACTTATTATTTATTATTTATGATACAATAAGTTTTGTTGATATTTGTTTAATGAAATTTCTTGACTTATCACCATTGATACCATTACCTACAAATTTGGTTAAAATTCTAGTCGTTGTATTTTTAAAAATGAAGGAGTTTGAGTTTTTATGCACTTGTTAATCTTAGAGATGAAGGTAGGTAGAATCGTTAGGGATTTGTTTTCATTAAGAAAGAAATAATTTTATCCTTTGATGTTCAATTGAATGTATGTGCATATATATGTGTGTGTGTGTGTGTGTGTAAACAAGAAAGATATTTTCATGCTTATCTTCACTCAATATAGTTTACATATTAAGCTAACAAAATTCTATTATATTCCTAAAACAATAGAAGTACTTCTTATGTTAAAACAAATTGAGTTCACCTTATCATAATTTGACTCATAACTAAATGATGGGTTCTTCCATTTATAAATCACTTCATTAATCTCTTTACTGTCAAACATAATGACATTGTGAGTTTTCAAGACACTAGTATATAGAAGCATACATATATATTTACCTTGGATCGATGCACGCTTAAACTCAGTGACATGAACAAGGTATCTTAACCGGTTAGAGTCATTTCCATTAAAATTTTGTTAGAAATGTTTGGATATATATAATAAATTCCCTTCACCCTCTCAAAATTAATTAATAGTGGAAAATTTAACCATATTGTACCACCTACACTAGTTCAACTTCATGAGCGATACAAGATTTAACACAATTAAAATGTGAACCAACAGACTAGATAATTGAAGGAATTGGAAACAAAATAGATCATTGTCCTTATATCTTGAAATGGCCACATGCATCTCTCCAATTGGGCTTATGATACCCGTAGAATTAATCCTATATTGATTACATACCTACACCAATCTTTCAATTGAGTGTGTTCTTTGCTTTCCAAATCCTAGAGACACAATTTAAACCATCACATTAACTTGGAAATAAGGAGAGTAAGTGGTGGGCTCCAGTATTGTAGCAATAATGCTACAACTCCTGGAGCTTCCTTCTCTAATTTTATCAACCTGGTAGTTCGTAACAAACTTGGAAGCGACGGTGCTGTATGCACAAGTACTAGCTCTTGCCGCAGCTATCATTTGGTCAGCTGGCACAAGTTCGCTAGGGGCTCAAGCCAACTTCTATGAGCTCTTAGAAGAAGCTTTTTAACCGATGGACGAAAGCTAACTCAAAGGAAGTTAACCTACTTGCAGAAAGGAACTGAAAGCCAACAAGAAACGCAAACCCTAGCAAACCCTAATTCTATCAGCTAGTCCTATTGATGCAAAGGTGGGAATGCAAACTACTGAAAGAGATGCCATTACTTCTATGAAGGTGAGATGCATGTGTCTAGACTACTTTTATCTGAAGAGAACACATTTTTGTATTTTTGTTCAAGTTGTTGGAATTATTATTCATGTGCTTCTAACTGGATCTTTACTGTGCATGGGGTAGATCAAGGGGAGAAATGCTTGGAAGACGTCAGGAAGGCTCAGAGAGGGTCTAAGGAGTCCCTAACATCCTTTCAGAGAGTCTCACAAAGTTTGGGTGCCAAGAAACCGTGTTTATGAGCTTCTATAGGAAGCCTGCAGGGGTTCTATAGGATGTTCATAATTTCTACAGGATGTTCAGTAATTCCTATAGGATGTTCTATAATCGGGTTTTGGGTGATGGGTGAGTGGAAGAGGCTGCATGGGTGGATAGGGAGGTAGGAGAGGGGTTTGTAATGACTTAGTGATAGAGAGATGAGATGAAGAGGGGGTGTGCTAAGCTAGTTTGTCTGAAGGAGGGTAGAGGGAATGGAAGGCCGAAAAAGGTAGGATAACGTGGGCAATAGAATAGTTGAGAGACAAGGGGTCTGATTGGGAGATGAGCTGTTGGCCTGGGCAAGAGAGTGAGGGAGTTGTTACACTAAAAAATGTCACCATGGCTATTTACAGTTGGTATGGCTCTATCAACAGTCATACTACCCTCTTAAGCAAGTCTTATGCCTCTGCTATCCATGTCAAACTCCAAGAAAGAGAGAAAGTCTTTATAAATATGTTTATCTCTGGGTACGCAGGTTCTCTCAAACCTTGCCTGCGGGTACGCACCTATTGTTCATAAGGTCTGCGTCCAAGGACGCTCTGTATCTAAAGGGGCAGGTGCGTCCCTCTGAAAAGGTTAAAATGCGCAAGTTTTATCTTCAAAAACTTACTTGTGGTCATTTCTAGAGAATTCTAGAAGGTTGTTTGACGTGTATTGAGCGCCTCCAGATGGTTCATGCACTCCTACCAAAGAGGAACTTATCCCATCAATAAGGGTGTGATCCCATCCAAAGAGGGGACTATCCCATTGATGGTGGACCTGATTAACTTCCTCTTGAGCACTATAAATACAGGCATTGGGCCAGAAGGAGAGAGGTTGAAAGCTATACATTTCTAAGGGTAAATGCTGCAGGAATTAGGACTCCCATTTAGAAGCTTGTGAGGAGAGATTTACATCTTTACTTGTTCTATTTGGAAGTGGGTGAGCTTTGTCAAAGTAGAGGAAGATTCTTGTGGACCCTGGAAGGAGCTTGCACAACACCAAGGCTCAGGTTGTAATGGTTCCTTTTGATTACCTTTAATGCAAATTGGTCCATTCTTCTCAATAACTTGTTGTTTATGGGTTATTTCATGTACTCCTTGGTCTATATGTTGCATATGCTTTGTTTTATGTTATAATCAGGTGCTATTTAATTGTTTGACTGTTGGTGATTGCAGGTTTTGGAGAAAAGGAGGAGCTCATCCAGATCAACAAAGCTTGGACTTCTACAACAGCGTTTGGACAAAGGTAAGAATGAAACACTTGATTTCTCATATCATAACGCATGTTTAGAGAAGGATAGCTCCAGTTTGTTTTGTTTGTCATTAGAATGTCTTAGACTTCTAGGAAGGTCGGTTGTGTCTGCACTTTTGACTGATTCCGTGTGACAAATTGGCGGCTCCACTGGGGATAGATTCCATTGATGAGAAGAGTCTTTTCTTTTGTGTGAACTTTGCTTTGAGAAAATTGGTTTATTTTTCTGGTTTTGGCTCTGTGACCTTGTCTCTGGGTGGGTTAGCTTAGGATTAGTTTTATTTTGGTTTTTCTTGAGTTTTTCAGTAGGACGCACCCTCTGAGTGCTGCACAGTGTGTCCCTGGACGCACTTTTGCTGTGTGCACAGAGCGGGCCCGCACCTGTGCTAACGGGTTGCCTGCGTCCCCTGCCAAAATTTGAGAAATTTCCATTTTTTGCCTTTTTTGCTCTTAGATTTTGTTTTTTCTTAGTTTTTTCTGCCCAGATTCATTAGTCCCTTGCCCAGAATCTTCACCTGAACTTGTTTCGATAGCATTGAGTGTTTTAGTGGATTTCATCGAAGTGTAAACCCTAGGGTTTGATTTTGAGTAGGTCTTGTAGTGACTTTGGCGGTAGGAGTTGTCAAGCCTTAGATCTCTCTGGTTTTGTCAACATTCTAAGAAGTCAGACCTGTCATAAAGTCTACCTGTGAGAGCAACTTACCATCGAGTTGTCTTTTGGGCCAATTTCGAAGTGCTTATTGTTTAAGTCTTGAATTCCATTTTACAAAAGAACAAAAAGATTTGAATTTTGTTTTGACTAGTCTTTTGATTCTGCATTAGCTGGTCCTTGATTTGATTTTGATCAAGTAAAACAACCTAGAATCATCTTTGTGAGCTTTTGCCTTGTTAGGTTTGCTTAGAGTAATCTCTCTTTTGATTTGCTTGTGAGTCAAGTTTTCATAGTTTTGTAGCTTTTGAGATTGTTTTTTGTTAAGATAGGTTTATATGCTTTATTAAAAAGAGAAAATACAAAAACATCTCCTTTGAAAAGTTTTGTTTCAAGTAGCTTTGAAAGTTTTGAAAGAAAAAGAGTTTTTCGTGCAAGTAAAGAGTGGTCATGTTTGTGTGCTTGAAAAGAAAAAGGGAATTGTTTCTTTGATTGTCTTTTCTAAGGAAGTTGTTTTCTCTAAAATTTGCATTCTCTCAACTCTCTTAGTTAAGAATTTCATTGAAAAAGCAAAGTAGCGTAAATCATCTTAGGTGCATCTTTGTAGTGGTTGGAGTCGAGTCTACACACCATTGGTTTCACTTCCACTACCTTGTGACTTTAAAGAACAACCATAAAAGTAACGCTTAAAGTAAAATTGAAATAGTAACTTTTATTTACTAGGGCTCTGAAGCACCAATTTGGATCAGGCTAGTGTCTTGGAGTAGGTGAGTAATTAACTCTCCAAGACAACAAAACCAAACAAGTAGCTTATCTTGTGATAGAATAAATCCAATTGTCTCACTTGTACTCTGGGAAAGCTCCTCTTAAAGGAGAAGCACGAGCTCGTGTCCGAACCAGTGAGGGGATCATTCCCCCCTCGTTGGGAACGACGCCAGACACGCACGTATTACAAACGGTAAACCTCGGATTAACCATTGTCGAGGAGCCAGGGGTCACTTGTCGGTAAACCTTGGATTATTGTCAAGGAGCCGGCAAGGGGATTGAGCTTGCTACTCTGCCCTTGCTTGCTGTCGGAGTTTAGACTGTTCCCCCAGGTGCATTTGTTGCGGTTGGTAACCTTAGTGGCCATTATCTTTAGGATTCTACCAAGGTGACGGTGGAGGGAAGGTCCCACTGTACCTGGAGCAGACGTCGGCTATACTCACTTGGATTTTCTGGGGGGTTCACTTCACTCGAGACGGTTAAAGTGGAGGAACTTGGTCCAGTCTATTCATTAAGCAGGTTGTCGGCGTAACTGTTCCACCCGCCATTTCTGTACTGAATCCAGCGAGGTTGGGCTTCATCACCAACTAGCGCTTTTGGTCCGGAAGAATACTGTTTGTGTTTGGTTTGACGCCCTAGATTCTTTAGGCGTGTGATTCAAATTTGTTTGGTTCTTTAGAGACTTTAGGTGGTTTGATTTGAAATTTTATTTTGTTTTCGTGTGTAGTAGTTAAAAGTTTTTAGCTGTGGCGGAATTACCGAGACAGTCCCGTAGACTTCGGAGCCAGTCTCCTGAAGTTGTTTCTGTGGCCGAATTGTTGAGAAGATCCCGTAGACTTAGGGGTGAACCTCCTCAAGACGAGTCCAGTCATTTAGAAGGTTTAAAGGTCCTTGTAACTCCTCCTAGTGGCAGTAGAGTAGGTTCACCTGAAGAAGGAGAATCTTCCTTGGTAGTCCATCCAGATTACCAAAGTTTAGAGACAGGTTATAATCCCGAAGCTGTTACAGTTTCTGAGCTTGTTGGTAGTTTTTCGTCTGCTAGTGATACAGGCGAAGAACCAGAAATATCCGAACCTGTTACTCCGACTCCTAGTGTTCCTGATTCACCGAGAATAGAAAGAATTATCACCGAAAATCTTCCTGTTGGTTTGATTGCTATTGAAGAACTTGTTCCAGAGGAAGAAATAGGCGTCTTTGATCCTGAAGATCAAATTACCCTTGATCTAAGGGAGCGTGAATCTATCTTTTACAGTCCTCCTAGAAGTACTACTTGGTACCTTTCGTTAACCAATTATTTAGACAACTTTGGGCTAGGTTTTTCCACACCTCGTACTCCTTTTCCACCTGGAGGTATTCATACTCCTGTAAATATGTATGGTCAGTCGTCTGTGTTTACACAAAGTCCTGAATCTTTTTTACATGGCGGTCCTTCTGTTCCTACTGGGTATCAATCTCTTTCTGGTACCTTTGCGGGAGCATCTCCTCAACCCATTGATCATGGGTTATTAGTTGGAAATAGTGGTAATGTACCATTAGGTGTAGGAGACATTTACATGATGTCAGGTTCAGTTCCTGTTTCCCAACCTCAAGGTGGCCAATTACCGCCTGGGGGGCAGCCTCCGTTAATGCCTGGGGGGAAACCTCAAGGTACTTCATTCGTGTCTGGGGGGCAACCTCAAGGTCAATACGCTCCTATAGGGCAATACATACCTCAGGGTCAACCCCAGCCTCAATATGTACCCCAAGGTCAACCTCAGTATCAATATCAACCTCAAGGATGGCAACCTCAAGGATGGAAACCCCAAGGGTATCAACCCCAAGGGTATCAACCTCAAGGATACCAAACTCAAGGTCAAGGTCAACCCCAGTACCCATATTTACCTCAAGGTTATCAACCTCAAGGTCAATACTCAGGTCAAGGTTATCAACCACCTCAAGGTCAATCATATGGTCAAGGTATGGGAACTGCACCTTACAGTTATCAATCCTATCCTCAATCCGGCTATGGATCTCAGTACCCTCAACCTGTTATGGGTCAATACCCTGGAATGTTAGTGTGGGATCCGTCACAGGGTCAACAGATGTTGCAGCCAAGTATACAGTCGGTACCTCAAGCGGGACAACCTGTAGTTTCTGGTCCACCCCAGCAACCGCAACCTGTCCAGTCAAGTGTTCAAACCTCTGTAACTTCGGTAGTTACTCAGCCGCCAATTGCACCTAGTACTCCATCTCAAATGGCTGCTGCAACTACCGCCACATCTACCATACTTACTTCTGGAGTATCGACGGCTCCGGTTTCTACTGTCTCTGTAACCACTCCTCAGACATCTGTACCGTTGTCCGGATCTACGATTCAAACCACAGTCCAGATGCCTGTAGGCCAGCCTGGTATAAGTACGGTTGTCACTACTCAACCTCAATTTGTTCAACCTCCGTACCAGGGACAGTATCAACCTGGGCAAGCTGTCCAACAACCGGTTTACCAGTATCAACCGTATCCTGGGTACACTTATCAACAACCTCAGCAACCCCAGTACGGTCCGGTTAATCCTGGTTTTCCAGGAGGATATAATATCCCAAATGCAACTCCTGTTCCTAGTTATCCTGGATATCCTCCTCCTGGGGCCGGTATTGTGACCCAGAGTTTTAGAGATCCTAACCGGCAGTTACCGTTTATCGCAACTTTGGATTTACCAGACTTGACGCGCCTAACGAACGATCCAATTCAATATCTTCCGTTCTGGCCGCCAATGCCAAATAAGTTGCCCATCGATATACCCAAGTTCGAAGGTAAGTCTGGAGAGGATCCGTCCAATCACGTGATGACTTACCACCTCTGGTGTGCTTCAAATTCTATCTCGGATGATTCGATCCGCTTACGTCTTTTCCAGCGTACACTCATTGGTCTCGCGGCCAAGTGGTACATTGAGTTACCACGGGCCTCTTTTTACAATTTTAGCCAGTTAGCTACCTCGTTCTTAACTCACTTTCAGTTACCGGTCAGATACGATAACGGTACGGAGTTATTAACTTCACTAAAACAATCAACCTCCACGTATATTTCAGATCACATTCATGAGTGGAGACGTCGAAGAAGGCTAGTGAAAGTTTTTATCCCGAACCAAATCTTAGCTGAATGGTTTGTTAAATCATTATTACCAAGGATTACTGAAGATGTAGCTAAGGCCGGAGTAGTTACTGAGGAGCAAGTCATTGCTCAGGCACAATACCTTGACTTAGTTTACACTCAGTCGGGTACTTTACACGAGAAGATTCCGGATCTTCCAAAGTCGAATCAAATCGCTGCTGCTCCTTCGGGATCTCATGCCGCTGATGGTATGATTGGTATCGTGAATACAAAGAGCAAGAAGAAGTCTTCCAAGGCTTCAACTACTCCTATTATCACTTTGCCCGATTCCCCGACAGGAGAGTCTTCTCCTGAACTTACCGCCGATATTCACGCTGTAGAGTCATCTACGGCCAAATCAAAAAACGGTGGAAAGAAGAAAGGAAAGAAGAAGGCTAAAGCAGACAAGGCTCCGAAGGAGAAAACTGAAAAGTCGGAAACCAATGACGAAAAGCGCAAACCTCGATATCCTTGTCTTATTTGTGAAGAGGATCATTTTACGAGAGATTGCCCTCATCGGGCCGAGGTAGTGAAAATAGTCAAAGGTTCTCCCACTCCTGCTGTGTTAAAAAATCCATTTCCGGAGCAGGAGAATAAGATGATAGGTTCTTCCTCGAATGCCAGTGAAGAACCCATTTTGATGATGTCTCATGTGAGGATTGCGACTCGATCGCAAGATTATGGTAGTAAGAATCCTGTTGATGGTAAGGAAGCAGAATCTTCTCACTCTAACCCATCAACCTCAGCTCCTGGTTCCGATCCACTACAGATCGAGAAACCTAACCCAGACTTAGTAATTAAACCGCCCGCCAAGGGTGTACTTCGAAGGTCTGCTTTCAATCCACATGCGAGAGCGGCCCAGAATTACAACATTGTTGAGGACTTAGCTGTTTCACCCTCAGCAATGTCGGCGTTAGAAGTGCTGCAATCATGCCCAGCACAACGAAAATTGCTTTTGTCGGCTATAGGAGCTGTTGATGTTCAGGATCCGAATCTAATGATCTTCGATCTAGAAAATAGTACGACACGTCTCCCCCATCAAATGGCTTTCCAAATTCCAGTGATAGTCAAAAACAGGCCTATTCATAGAACTGTGATTGATGAGGGAGCTTCTACGTGTATTATGTCAATTCAATGTTGGAGATCCCTTGGTTCTCCTTCGTTGAACCAATCCCCCACCATCCTTAAGGCCTTTGATGGCCGTGGGTTCCGTCCGTTTGGTATTCTACAGGAATTGCCTATAGGGGTAGAAGGTAAAACCGTTAGTCTGGATGTGGAAGTGGTTGATGCCCCTCTAGACTACAACCTTCTTTTGGGTCGAAGTTGGTCATATGCTATGACAGCGGTCGTTTCATCGGTCTTCAGAGTAATTAAGTTTCCACATAACGGTAAGATCGTGACTATTGATCAGCTGACATACTTTTCATCCGACCCAGCCTCTTCAGAGAGTATCCAGCATGTCGGTAAGACGACAATCCCTTATAGGGACGTTGGTGTAGGTTTAGTTAAGGATTCCGGTTTACTGGGAACTTTTCCTCTCCCTCCACTCAGCGTAGAACCTTCGTTTGCAACAATTCATATGATTACATCAGAAAACATTATTTATGATGATCCTTGGTATGTCCCATCTGACTCTGAGATAGACTCATTCGGTAATGCTATGCCCTTGAGTCCATATGAAATTGCTTATGAAGCTCTCATGTCTTTTACCGACTTTCATTCAACCGAGGTCGACCAAATGAATGTGGTCAGTGAAGAATCACTTTTCACCTCAACCTTAGAACGGATAGCGTTTCCCGAAGTCGTGTCATCTGACGAACAACTTCGCGAAATCCTAAGTGTAGACGATCTACCATGGGAAGATCTCCATCACAGATCTTCGTTTTTACCTAAGGATGATGCATTTGAAAATGATTTTTCATCTATCTTTACCGCTGAATATGTCAAAGACGCTCAGGATCCAACGAAACATTCTGATTCAGAGTTGAATTTAGGGAATATTTCTCGTACTATTCCCATTGATATTTCAGTGAAGCCCGGAATTGAGGAGAACATTCATATAGGTGCCGCATGTACAGAAGAAGAAATCCAAACTTACAAGGCCCTATTCCAAGAATTCCGCGATGTGTTTGCCTGGTCTTACGAGGAAATGCCGGGAATCGATCCTGCCATTGTTGTTCATGAAATAAAAACCTACCCGGATGCTAAACCCATCCGGCAACGGTTGCGTCAGATTCACCCTCGAAAAGCGGCTGCGATTAAAGCAGAAGTCGAAAAGCTGTTGAAAGCAGGTTTCATTTATCCGATCCCGTTAACGGATTGGGTATCGAATATTGTTCCGGTCAACAAGAAACAAGGAACAATAAGAATCTGTATCGACTATAGGGATATCAATCGAGCTTGTCCAAAAGACAACTATCCTACGCCTTATATCGATCAAATTATTGATGATTGTGCCGGAAGTGAAATGTTTTCCTTCATGGATGGTTTTTCGGGCTATAATCAAATCAATATTCTACCTGCCGACCAACCAAAAACGGCATTCATTTGTCCATGGGGGACATTTGCTTATTGCAAATTACCTTTTGGGCTTAAGAATGCCGGGGCCACTTTTCAACGGGCAATGTCTTACGCATTTCACGACATCAAGCACATTGTGCAACCGTATCTCGATGATTTGCCTGCTCATTCTTTACGTCGAGCTGATCACCTTGTCCACCTACGAGCAATCTTTATGAGGTGTAGGCATTATCGAATTCGGTTGAATCCCCACAAGTGTGTTTTCTGTATAGAAACAGGTCGATTGCTGGGATTTGTTGTTTCAAAAGCCGGCATTCGCGTCGATCCCTCGAAAGTCGAGGCTATCATCAAATTGCCTCCTCCTTCGAGTTTGCGCCAACTCCAAAGTTTGCAAGGGAAAGCGAACTTTTTACGCCGATTCATCCCAAACTACGCCGAGGTCACTAAAGGTTTTACACGGTTGTTGAAACAGAACGTTCAATTCTTTTGGGACGAGATTGCCCAACAATCTTTTGATGCACTTAAACACGCGTTGACCCATGCACCGTTGTTGCATCCTCCCAACTACAACCAGGACTACTTCTTATACCTCGCAGCTTCGCATTCCACCATTGGAATGGTGTTAGTTCAAGAAGATGAATTCGGAGCGGAACATGTGATATATTATCTCAGTCGGACCTTAAATCCCACTGAGCTAAAATATTCGCATGTGGAGAAATTGGCCCTGGCAGCCGTTCAAGCTGTCCAGCGTTTTCGTCACTACATTCTTCTCCGTAAAACTACAGTTATTTCGGATTGCAACCCTATGATTTATATTTTGACAAAACAACTGCTAGGGGGCAAGTACTCTAAATGGATCGTTATCCTGCAAGAGTTCGACTTGGAGTTCGAGAAGTCCAAGTCTAAGAAATCCTTAGTTTTTGCGGAATTGATGTGTGATTTCCCGCGTACTGACACAGAGACTGTGGCAGAAGAGTCCATTGCGGACGAATCTTTGTTTCTTATCAGTACTTTAGATCCGTGGTACGGGGATATAATCATCTATCTCCAAACCCAAACCTTTCGGCCTGAAGCTTCAAAGGCGGAACGTCGAAAAATTAGGTTTCAATCCCAGCCATACAAAATTATTGGAGATACACTTTATCGCCGGGGGGCAGACTTAGTTTTTCGACGTTGTTTAACTCACGAAGAGGCTGAGAGAGTTTTGAATGATTGTCACTCTGGAGCATGTGGCGGTCATATGTCTGGGTATGCCACAGCTCAGAAGGTGTTGCGCGCTGGTTACTTCTGGCCATCTATGTTTAAAGATTGTATCATTGCAGTCCGGAAGTGCCACAACTGCCAAGTGTTTGATCGAAAGATGCGCGCACCACCTGCTCCTCTCCACCCTATAATTGCCGTTGGTCCATTCGCCAAATGGGGTATCGACTTTATTACTTGTAACCCTCACTCGGCCGGGGGCATGCGTATATCATCCTCGCGGTTGATTATTTCACTAAATGGGCCGAGGCGATGCCTACATTCGACGCAAGCGGCAAAACAGCTGCAGTTTTCATATTCAATCATATAATAACTAGGTTTGGTGTCCCACAAGCAATCATTACTGACCATGGGAGCCATTTTCGAAACACCATGATGACTGAACTTACAAGCCAGCTTGGTTTGCGCCATGACAGCTCTACTCCTTATTATCCGCAAGCCAACGGTTTGGTTGAGTCTATCAACAAAGTTCTGGTTATCATGATCCGACGAACCATTGGTATTCATCGGTCGAATTGGCACAACATGTTATTTTCAGCGCTATGGGCATACCGAACCTCAGTGAAAACCTCAACAGGGTTCACTCCTTTCCAGCTAGTTTATGGCTTGGAAGCAGTGTTACCCATTGAATGTGAAATCCCATCACTTCAAATGGCTGTCGAATTACTTCCAGCTACTTCCGAAGAGGAGAAACGTTTATTGTACTTAGCTAAATTAGATGAGACTCGACGTGACGCTGCATTGGCAATCGAGACTCACGCGAAGCGAATGAAAGCTCAGTATGATAGAAATGTGACCCCTCGAAGTTTTTCGGAGGGAGACCTAGTGCTTTTATATGATCAAGCTAACGATAAGCTAGGTGCTGGAAAATTCGTTCCTATGTGGCATGGACCCTATATTGTAAAGCGAAAGCTAGCAAAAGGGGCTTATGAGCTAGTAGATTTTGATGGGGACTCTTTGGGTAAACCCAGAAATGGGCTTTACCTAAAGAGGTATTATGCTTAAATGGTGGGTATGGAGAATTTTTAGTTAGGTTAGGTTTTCTTTCTAGCTAGTATGATTGTTAGTTAGTCAGTGTGCTTAGCTTAGTGAGTGTGTTTTTCGTCGTTATTCTGGCTTATATTGGTTTCGCTCTTGATATTGTAGATGTCGACGCCCCTCCAAACATACATTGGATTTGCTGATGGTGCTTGTCGTAGTACACGGAATATCTCTTCCGCAGCTTGGGTTATCTATTCACCCTCTGACGAGTTAGTTTCTATGCATGGGGTAAGCCTCGGTCAAACAACGAACAACATTGCAGAATACAGTGCAGTGTTTGAATTATTATCCGAATCTATTTCATTTGGAATTCGACGTTTGATAGTGAGGTTAGATTCTGAACTTGTTGTATTACAGCTTAATAGAGTTTATGCCATTAGAAATCCTGTGTTATTAAGGTTGTTTTTGAGAGTGCGTCTCTTGGAACGTGAATTTGATTACATTGAATATCAGCATATTCCAAGGTCCTTAAATACATTAGCAGATGCAATTGCTTCTCGAGTGTTGGACAAACATTTACGATAATCATGCAAGTAAATTTAAAAAACATTTCATCATACATGTTAAACAAGATGAGCCGGTAATAGTGATATATATATAGATAGGAGTGTGTCAAAAAATATACATCGTCTTCGATCATAGGTTGAAAAACACCTTATGATCGGCAAAAATGATAAAGTACAAAAAGTCAAAAATGTCACATGTGTCTACAAAGTGACTAGCCAATCACTGGTGGTGCTCCCTGTACGACACCACTGCACGGGCTACCTTGCGCAAAAATCTCCTAAACGGTCCAGGGACCGCGACTACATAGCGCTGAAGTCTGATAGGAATATCATCCATAGTAGTCTCAGGTATATCCGCCGTCAGATGCTGTAGATCATGCTCCAACTCAGCTAGTACCTCTGCAGCCGCCGCGTCCTGTGGGGCCGGTACCGGTGCAGCTGGATGTCTCCTCTCAAAAGGCCGGAGGTTGGCTGGACGCTGTGGACCAACATCTGCATTTTGAAAATTTTACTGTCAGTTTTGAGACGATATATATAAAAAATAAAAAAATACATAAATTGAAAACTCGTGAAAAATAAAGTACCTCTGTCATCCCATTGTTCTCCCTGTGGAAGAACCATGTCCAGATCACCTCGAAAATCTACTTCGGCATACGGAAAGTCCTGAATCGCAAACACCTGGTCCTCTAACCAATGAAAATAACTGTCAGTGAATCGAACAACTGCCACACCCTCGTCCGGATGCCGGGCCATCACCGCAACCCATCGTACCAGCTTTGGCTCCTGAGGACCCAAAATATCAATAGTGAGATGCTGAGGGATCAGCATCAGAATTCTCTCTAGGGCAAAGCTCACGACTATAGGCCCATATCCAAAGGTCTTTAGTCTCCCGGTCTTTGCCCTGGTCAGTTGAGCTTTCAAGTTAGCCGACACCGCATCACACCAGTTGAAGATGGTGCCTTGGAGACAGTCAATTGCCATCCGAAATTGGGACCCAGTAGCAATATGTAAAGTGGCTGAGCCACAAATCCTGGTCACAGTGAAAGCTAAGACCATGAGTTCAGGCCGAGAGACATATTTGATCTCTATGCCTTTCGCATGGTGTCGATCAGGTAGGCACCAATCTGCTCGGAGACTATCAAGGGATTGGCCACCCGGCCTAGTCCCAGCCAGATTGAGCTGCTCGCCTCTATTTGGCAAGCCAGTGAGAAAGTAAATATCAGCGGGCTCTATCTCGAGTTGTTGCCCACTGATATAAAAGCATTGCTCTTGAACATTCCATCTCTCGACCAGCCACTCCAAAAATCTTACCTGAGCCCTCATGCCAGGTATGGCCCAGTATTTGTATAATCCACATCCTCTTAGGGCATCGAGGGAAGGTTGATGATTGATTGCAGCTTCATCAACCTCCTCATGCTCTCTTTCTCTCCAATCCAGCATGATAAGTGCCCTACACATGAACAAACAGGCATTAAAATAATTTTTGGGTAAATTCAATGGTTAATTTGGGAGCTTGGGGTTTCAAAACCCGCGTTTTGCGGAGGACGCACCCCGCGTTTGGCGCACAGTGCACCGGGACGCAGGTGGCCTGAAGGTAGCCTGCGTCCCCCGACCTTTTCCCTGTGTAGGAAAAATTCAGGGGACGCAAGCCAACCTTTAGGGAACCTGCGTCCCCCGCAGAGCGGTTTTCAAAACCCAAAACCCCCCAAAAATAAAAAATGAAACCTAAAATAAAATTCTAAACGGATGAAATTAACAAGGAGGATGTTGTGAAATACCTGGAAGAGACGGCGTTCGATTCTAACGGTCGGATTTTCCGCAGCGACCACGGGAAGTTTCTTGTCAAAAGCTCCTTTTTCAACCTCAACAGTCAAACGGTAAAAATGACATGGTAAAAAGTCTTTTTATAGGTTTTTTGGATGAATTTGTTCATTTTTCACCATGGAAAGATGTTTTTCGATGAATTTTTGCCTATCTTAAACAGGTATGAGTAATGTGTCGCTTTTGTGCAGGACAAAGGGACTTAGAGGGAAAATTGTCATTTTTTCACAAAGAAAATATCAGAGTCATCTTTTAAGCCCTTTTCTGACTCCTAAAACATGAAAAGATTGCCGAGCGTTTCTTTTACACTCGTTAAAACGGAATTAAAAGACGGTCCCCTTATAGCTCTTTTCTGACCGTAAAATCAAGAAAAGATTGTCGTGTTTTTGTCGTTTCAAACTCGATACGGAAATAAAACGACGTGTCCTTGATCGCTTTTTACTTTTCAGGTCAGTGACACTAATTATGAAAGTACTCCTTGGTCGCAAGATCAAGCGGTTCCCCCAGGTATTATTTTATACTTTTTCGGGCTTGAGGGACACAAATTTATGAAAAAATTCAACTTGGAGTTTTCTTAAGTTTTTCAGACTCTCTAAAATTGAAAAACACCGAGTTTCTCCTATACTGGGCTCGTTAAACATTTCACAGTAAAGGACCTGTTCAATTACAAACAGGAACGAACCACTCCTTCCTAGGGTTCGAATCAAAACTGGGTTGGACTCATCCGAAGGATGAGCTTATAATCAAACATATGTTATCCTCCTCAAGCTTGTTAAAAATAAAGAGGTACTTGCCAGAAATGGTGGGGGAAAAGAGAGAAGAATGAGCCTATTTGTTACCTTTTGTCTCAGAAGAAACTTTATTACCACTCTTGGACACGACACTTTTCATTCACCTGGGTTGGGAAATCTTTTACCTCACAGTTGATCAAACCACTTTTGAAAGTCTTCAACCGGGTTTCGGGGATTAACTTTGAGTTATTTAGCACCAAACCATCTGTCATGTCGTTATGTGTTCAAGAGGTCTGCAAACAAAACTTTCATCTGCAAAATACTTGTCATCCATTTGACCATCCCTGAGTCAGTCCTTACAGCAACATTTCTTCAGCTTGAACAATGATTTCGTGTTGTGGGCTTGCCTGCAACGGGTCACTTTCTATCGACATCAACACATTATCTAGAGAGATGACTTAGAAATCATCAGTGCCTTGAAGTCTGCATGCATCAATGGCAGGTTTCTCGCCTTTGACGTCAGTTTACATCATTGACTTTCGATCGAAGGATTCCGTGAAATGTTCGACACCAACTCATTCATTCACATCTCATGGATTGTACTGGGTACTTTGAGAACCATTGACATTACTGGTGGTCTCTCTCACGCTTGTTAACAGTTCACATCATCGACTGGTAATCAAGTGGTTTCTACCATGTTCGACATCGACTCATTTATTCGCATGGCTAGAATCGTACCAATTCGAGAAGTAGGAGTGAAGACCCTGGATCGAATCTTTACCATCCAGGCTGTGAGGAGTTTTGTATTCATTATCTAAGTAGACTAACCATAAACAGATGGCTGCGCCCATACTGTGTCTACAAAAGTCTATGATTATGATGTACTGCAAAATCATTTCTGTATCAGAGTAGTTAGTCAGTTAGTTAAAGTTTTAATCTGAGTATGGAAATGCCTACCTCAGTGATGATATAATCTTATACATGTATTTTGTGTTGAAAATTGCAGGTTTTGACCAGGTTCTCCACGAGATAATCCTTGAAATGATAAAGCGCTTCACCCTTCCTAGATAATACAAAACCCTAATCTATTCCAGGCTTCGCACTTTAGGGGGCAATCTGTTACACTAAAAAATGTCACCATGGCTATTTACAGTTGGTATGGCTCTATCAACAGTCATACTACCCTCTTAAGCAAGTCTTATGCCTCTGCTATCCATGTCAAACTCCAAGAAAGAGAGAAAGTCTTTATAAATATGTTTATCTCTGGGTACGCAGGTTCTCTCAAACCTTGCCTGCGGGTACGCACCTATTGTTCATAAGGTCTGCGTCCAAGGACGCTCTGTATCTAAAGGGGCAGGTGCGTCCCTCTGAAAAGGTTAAAATGCGCAAGTTTTATCTTCAAAAACTTACTTGTGGTCATTTCTAGAGAATTCTAGAAGGTTGTTTGACGTGTATTGAGCGCCTCCAGATGGTTCATGCACTCCTACCAAAGAGGAACTTATCCCATCAATAAGGGAGTGATCCCATCCAAAGAGGGGACTATCCCATTGATGGTGGACCTGATTAACTTCCTCTTGAGCACTATAAATACAGGCATTGGGCCAGAAGGAGAGAGGTTGAAAGCTATACATTTCTAAGGGTAAATGCTGCAGGAATTAGGACTCCCATTTAGAAGCTTGTGAGGAGAGATTGCCATCTTTACTTGTTCTATTTGGAAGTGGGTGAGCTTTGTCAAAGTAGAGGAAGATTCTTGTGGACCCTGGAAGGAGCTTGCACAACACCAAGGCTCAGGTTGTAATGGTTCCTTTTGATTACCTTTAATGCAAATTGGTCCATTCTTCTCAATAACTTGTTGTTTATGGGTTATTTCATGTACTCCTTGGTCTATATGTTGAATATGCTTTGTTTTATGTTATAATCAGGTGCTATTTAATTGTTTGACTGTTGGTGATTGCAGGTTTTGGAGAAAAGGAGGAGCTCATCCAGATCAACAAAGCTTGGACTTCTACAACAGCGTTTGGACAAAGGTAAGAACGAAACACTTGATTTCTCATATCATAATGCATGTTTAGAGAAGGATAGCTCCAGTTTGTTTTGTTTGTCATTAGAATGTCTTAGACTTCTAGGAAGGTCGGTTGTGTCTGCACTTTTGACTGATTCCGTGTGACAGGAGTACCAGTGCACAGTGTAAACGAAACCAAATCATCCACGTCCTACACTTAACCAAAATATTACTAACCTATTCTAACTGTTTAATAAAACCAATGAACAAAAATGTTATTTCTAAGGAGAATCATGCATGGTACTGAAGCAAAGAATCATTCCAAGAGGTCTGAATGCATGGAAAACTTCTACAAACGAAAATATTGCACCAGAGATTGCATGAACACGTAAACCAATGTTTTTGGTGGGTAGCACTGTCTGCAATTCCAGCCCCTAGAAAGAGGTGAAAATGAGTGTGTAGGCAACCCTTTTTTGGAACTTATCAACTCCAATCTCTTCACTCTATTCTAAACAGCTGAAGCAACTCTGTCTTATAACACTAACCTACTTAACCACACCAAGAAATCTAACTCAGCAAACTGCATTTCAAATGCATGTAAAGAAAAAACATAGTGCTGAAAGGAAAGATATCAATACAGAAGAAGGAGGCCTTAGGCTCTCAGGTTGGGCCCAACCCTGAGAGCTATGGCTCCTTTAGAAACTCAGAACTGAACTCAAATCTGACTGCTTTCCATTAAACCATAATAATCATAAGTCAAAACATATGCCAATGATGGCTACAAAAGAGCAAAAACAGAGCTAGCAGCTCGTAGTGCAGAATGTGCAACAATGTTTCCAAAAGTCCTTTTCAAAGGCTGAAGCCTTCTCATTTATACATCACGAGGCCCCAAGCTGGCCTCCTAAACCTATGGGGCTTGGTTGACCAAACTGGGAGTGAACAACTGCTTCCTCAAAATCCGTTTGGCTGCCTTCTAGATCCGGTTGTGGTGGCTGTCAGAGCTCGGAGTTGGGGGTAAAAATCCTGAGGAAGGCCATTTAATGTTGTGGACAACCCTCCTACGAATCCTCAACCCCATCTTGGCTGTCTCCTAGCCCTTATATGCGTGGTTTTGCTCCAACCATGTGTCAAAAAACCTGAAATGAGCACGTGTTAGCCACCTAGGAATAGTGACTGCCCTTATTCGTACAAATGACATAAAAATACTAAAAAATGATGCATAAGCTATGAAAAATGAAGGGTTGAGCAAGGGTAGTTAGGCCAAATGAGCCCAAAATGTTACCAAATTTGGGGCTCATCATCACCCCCTAGCTAAAATGATTGCTCATCCTTGAGCAACTGATCCAACTCGTCGTCCTTCATTGCTTTCACTGCCACCCTTACATCCCAGGCTTCTGAAGTAGTATCCTCCTCATTGACATGGAACCCAGCCTTTCTTTCCACCTCTTCCCACTGCTCATGCTCATCTTTCTCTGTGTTGCCTTCCATCAATCCTAAAAGCAAAGGTGGGCTGAGCTTGAGGCCAATCCAGCTGGCTTGGAGGTTCTGCATGGAATTCTTATAGAGGGGCACCCGTACTAGAGCTTCCCTCATTCGAGTTGGAGTGTGATATTCCCTAATTTTGAGGCTGTGGGACAATGTGTTCCATCGGCGGGTGCAAGCTTGAACACAGTTGTCCCCTAATAGTCGCTCCATATCCTCGAAATGTGCTATAGCCTGTGCCTGCTGATCCATGTATTTCAATAAAGCTTGAGGGTTGGTGGATAAGTGTTGGTGGGCTGATATTAATGCAGTTGGATCCCCTGGCTCTGCTCTAATTAGTAGTGGCTCATGCAGCTCTCGGTTCATGACCTCTTTGACTTCTGCTGCTCTCTTGTCTTCATGGTTCAACCATGAGGCAAATGCCATCAACTGCATATCCCCTAAGACTATGTTGGGATCCCATGAAGTCACATTAGGAAGGGCCAAATTATGGAGATAAAACTCCGATAGTTTGGCCTTGTCCTCTGATGAACTGCTATTGCATAATTCTGTGAACTGCTGAGGGTCTTGGATTTGGGAGATACCCCTCTGCGCTAATGCATTAATTTGAAATTGCAGCCACTGGTCTCGTAGGTACAGGCCATAGGATTTGGCCGACTGTTTGCATTGTAGAGCATCCATGGCCCAACTGGCCATGCAAGCCAGTTGTGCCTCTTTTTGCTGCAACTGTTGTTTTAGAGCTTGTACCTCGATTTGTGCTTGCAGTTCCCTTTCCTGTAGATGCGAGGTTGGCTCCCCAAGACCAACTTGCAGTCCTTCTCTGCCTTGATGTTCTGCTGTAATGTCCCCTGAGGATGTGCCCTTTTCTTTCCTCAGTTCCTGTAGCTACAGTTTCAATTTCTCATTCTCTTCCTGTAGGAACACCCGCTGGCAGTTTGCCATGTGTTTGGCCATAGCTAATTCTTTTCGTGCCTCCTTGAGTTGTTCCTCCAAGGGGCTTATATCTGCCACTCCTTTTGATTTAGCTATTTTCATCCACGTGTGAGTTCTCACTCTTTCTTCCTCCAACGCGAAGAAAAGTGGCACAGTGAATTTCTGTGGTATAATTTTTCCAGCCTCTAAGAAGTTATAATATGAGCTCAAGCTTGGCTGGGGACTAGGTTCCGAAATATGCTCTTTCTCTTCTTCTCTCGGTGGCTCTACTTCATCTTCCCTAGGCGGTGATGAGGGTGCCTCTCCCTCCATCCTCTCTGTCTCCTTAAGCCGGGCTAATGTTTCCTGTAGAGCGGCCTCAACATCCTGTAGCTGGGCTTTTGAAGCCAACCTGTCCATTCTCTCCTTCCAAGTAGTTGTCTTCGGGCTCCCCCGCTCATAAGTGACTGATATTTTTGAGGGGGACCTCTCCCTGGGCGAGGTAGGGGTATCCTCTATAGTAATTGGGCTGCTGGATGGAGGTTGTGGCCTGCCTGTTTTGATTCTCACACTTCTCCTGGCTTTAAAATACAGAGGGATCTCCCTCTTTCATTTTTCCTTCGGCTTAGGAGGTGTACTAAGGGCGGCCAGCACGGCGGCTGCCTCCCTTGCAAGAATTTCGGCTCTCTTCTCCTTTGGTTTTCCTTTCTCAGGGCTTCCTGTAGAAGGCCCTGTATCAACTGATTTTTGGCTTCCTGTAGAAGCCATTTTTGGTTTTCCTGTAGAAATAGGTGGCACTGTTTTAGCCTGTTTGGCTAAGGGTGCTTTGTCTTTTGACTTGGTTGAGGCTGCTTTCGAGGTGCCTTTACTGACGTGGACTGGTTCCGTCCTTTCCACCCTACTCTGTAGCCTTTTCTCTCTGGGTGTCAATGTGGATTTGTCACCCTCCTTTTCGGCAACCTGGGGTTTCTCTTGCCTCCCCTCTTGTTCTTTCCTCGGTGCTTTGGCCGCGGGTTCTTGGCCTTTCCCTTCCTTCTCTGTGTGTATTGTCTCCTTCTCCTCGCTGCTGGAGGAAGCAAGTTCCTCGGTCAACATTTTGATATCGCCATCCTTAGTCAGATTTTGGAAGGCTTCCCACGAGAGAGGGACTGTGTATGTGTGGAGTGCATCCTCCACGAGGAGCTTAATGAGCCCATGATGAGCTACCTGGTTTGGCGTGCCCTCTCGTAACTTGGTGGCACGACTGCAGGAGGAAGTAAGGAATACTTAGCTTGTTTTCTGAAGGTAGGTCCATTTGGTGCCTCAATTCTGTGAGTATTCGGAAATGGTACCCATATACGATGCTGAATCGTCCTTCGCATGTGATGTATTTCATAATTTGGAGGCTGACCTCACTCCAAAGATGCTGTAGGCTAGCTCTGCGAACCCTGTTCTTATCCTCTGAGAATTGCTCCTTCGGTGGAAAGAACTCCTTTTTAGCCTTCTGGCCTAATTTCCTCTCCTCCTTGTCCCACGGTACCCCCATTGGAAGGTCAGTGACTCTGCTGATGAACTGTGGGGTGAGTCTGAGATTCAAACCCCTGAAATTGACAATGGCCAACGTTTTTGATCTTGGCTTCAAAGCTCGCAATAACTTCTCTGCCACGTCATCATCATAACCTTGAAGCTTGTCGCAAAACGACATCCATCGTGCACGAGTGAACAATTCTACCACCTCCGGGTTTTCCCGTAGTTTCTTTGAGTCTGTCGGTTCCTTCCTGATGAATCCACCCGGCATGGTGAAAGCTTGCTATGTTAGCCGGAGGTGGCGGGTGCGTATCAAAAGATGGCCTTTCGGATTTCTTTGGGACAGAGCGTAGAACTACGCTTCTGTCACGCACACAATTTGTGAATTCTTGACTATCTACAGATGAGCCATGACAGGGGCTCAATTACAAACCACATCCTGTAGAAAACCCCGCATATATTTCGACAACAATTTTCATGCAAAAGGAAGACGACGCTTGCAATTTTATGCCAAGACTGTAGTTTTACATTTTTGAGGACGTCGACTTCGCCACCCTTCAAACAAATTGCATGGGAGGAATAGGTTCAGGCTTACCTTTTCCAATTCACCACATTTGACGTGAATAGATCAATTTTCCTTCGTAGCGGCGAGCTTCCTGTAGCGCAGCTTCCTGTAGAAGTCGCACACAGGTTCCAGAGAGCACGTCAGTGGTTCTGCGCCTTTTGTGCCACCACCAGACGTCTGAACGAGCCGAGGACTTGGAGTAACGAGCTTCAGAGAAATTCGGACGCTACTCGACTGCAAAACGGCTGGTAATAAATGAGTGGAGTGACGACCTAGCCGGTGGATTTGAATCCCGGCCGAACTCGTGGCGCGGGGGTGAGCTGTCCCTGTCGGACCGTTGGATGACGTCACCTACTCATTTCATTGCAAGTCACTCTGACTGCTGCATCATTCCCTACAGATCTGCCGCTGCCATTTCCGTTAAATCGCTGCTTCTCCCCGACTGGACGCTTCTCACGTGTCTACTACCCGATTTGCTTGCCACGACCACCACTTTCCAAATCTGACGAGGCCATCTGACTGGTCGCGGTGGCTAGTTGAATGGCTACCTGACTGCTCAACCTGTTCATTTCCATGCTTGCAAACATTCTAGAGTATTATTCATGTAATTTGACGAAAAAAAGGGTGAGGCATTTACCTGTGCGGCCGCGACATTATTTTCAGGTTTCAGGACGATGGTGATTGGATTTGCTTGTTGCTGCTTCATGCACAGGCACGGGGGTTCCTCCTCGCAGACTGCTGTTGGTTACGACGCTTATTACCTGGTTGCGGATGGTGCATGTGCCCGCTCTATGTGTTGCAGGCGTCTTGATGGTATGCACTCTAGCTGGCTGAACTGCTACGGGATTCCTGTAGGATGTCCTGTAGCAGTTCTTCCTCCTCAGGTGCATGCTGAGATGGTGGAGACGGTGGCATCACGGTCACGATCGCAGGGCCCTCGGATGGCTTTGATAAGTAGTGTATGGAGTCTCTGCATTTTTTTCCATTTGAGAATCGCTTCCTCTGATAATTCAATGTTCTGATTTGACTGTGCAGGTATTTCCATTGCATGGCAACTGGGGTGGTAGAAGGAGGCGACAGCAGTGCGTGATGGAGAAAACACTAGCTTGCATGCCTCCATGTCAGACCTCGGGCGTTAGATCTCCCCACACAATCAGTTCTGGGCCGTCCAAAGCTTCTACAGGAAGTTTCCTGTAGAAATACAGAACTTCATGTAGAAAGTCCTATAGCTTCCTGTAGAAGACTAAACTGTGATCAAATCATGCCCAGACCTTGGAAGAGATGAGTGTTTCTAGAGGGAGTGCTGGCGAGGTCACCTGGTAGCATAGTAGGGAACCTTGTCTTCGAGTTGAGGGGCCTCTTTTCCTGCGTGGAATACCTGTAACCTGCATGCATTGCCACATCTTGAACTTGTTTTCCCTGTTTTTTTTTTGTTTTTTTTTTTGAAAGATAGCAGGGGCGCCTCCATGAGGTTTTCACCCTTACCATCTGCCTTGAGTGCCTCATAGAGGTTTTCACTCAAGGTTCTTTTTCAAACATTTTCAGAAAGACAGCAGGGATGCCTCAATGAGGTTTTCACCCCTACCATCTGCCTTGGGAGCCTCAGAAAGGTTTTCACCCAAGGATCTTTATTATTATTTTTTTTTTCTCCTTTTTTTTTTTTTTTAAGATCCTCAGGGTATGCCCAAAACAGAGGCAGAACCCTTCTCTATGACCAGCACTGATTTTTCCACAGTTTTGATGAATTATTGCCTTGACAAAGGTTTTCTGTAGATCTTTAGTCGATGCCCATTGACAAGCATGGGGATGGCCTCCTCATCAATGGTCCGAATAAGAACAGATCCATTGTCATTACATTTTTCCACTGCATACGGTCCCAACCATCTGGTTCTCAGCTTCCCCTTGAAATCCTTATGCCTGGAATCATACAACAGCGCCCAATCTCCCAGCTGAAATTGCTTGTCATTGAGGTGTTGGTCATGCCACACCTTCCTCTGAAGTTGAACCACTTCTGAGTGAAGAAGGGCCTGCATTCAGTGCTCGTCCAATCCATTCAGCTGCAATAACCTTTCTTGTTGGGCATGACTGAGATCTAGGTCCAGCTGAGCTTCCATCCTCAAAGTGTTGTACTCGAATTCAATTGACAGCAAAGCTCTCTTCCCATAGACCAGCTCATAAGGTGTGAAGCCAGTTGTGGTCTTCCAAGTGGTGTTGTAAGCCCACGTGGCCTCAACCAGGCGATCTGCCCAATCTTTTCTACTGCTGCTCATTTGCTTGAGGATGATAGGGGGTGGAAGTCCTATGCTTGATTTTGTGATGAGCGAGTAGGTCTTCAATTAAGTTGGAGGTGAACTAGCTTCCTTGATTGGTGACTAGCTCTCTTGGGTAGCAAAATTTGTAGAAGATGTTTTCTCTTAAGAACTCGACCACCTTTTCTTCTGTCGCTGCTTTGATTGCCTTGGTTTCTGCCCACTTTGTCAGGTAGTCTGTGCACACAATGATGTAAGACCTTTGCCTCGAAGGAGGATTGATTGGACCCAAAAAATCCATACCCCACTTCTCAAATGGCTCAAGAGTCACTTGAGGTTGGAGAGGCATTTCATCCCTTGGAGTCGGTTTCCCCATCCTTTGGCATCGGTCACATTGGCTGATATACCTTCTGACATCTTGATGAAGCGTAGGCCAATAGTAGCCTACCTGTAGGATTTTGAAGGCAGTCCTCTTTGTTGCAAAATGTCCTCCACAAGGCCCGTTATGACAGGTGAGGAGGATATCAAAGAATTCCTCCTCCCTTACACAACGCCTTAAGATCTGATCAGGGCCAAGCCTGAACATGTTGCCCCCGATCCAAGTGAATGAGGCACTCTTCCTGACGATTCTGCTCTTCTCTCTTGAGGATAGGTGCAGAGGGAACTATGTTGAAACAAGATAGTTTGCTATATCAACAAACCATGGAGAGAGTACTGAAATAGCAAACAGATGTTCATCGGGCATCTGGTCATCCACGGTTCCATCCTCATCTGCAGGTAAATCTAATCTAGACAAAAAGTCAGCAACGACATTTTCTTTACCTGGTTTGTCAATGATAGTCAAATCAAACTGTTGCAACAAAAGTAAGCATCTAATAATACGAGCATTCACATCTGGTTTATTCATTAAATATCTAATTGCAGCATGATTAGTATGTACAAATGTTTGATAGCTGGTGATATAATGTCGGAATTTGTTCAGTGCATGGACCACGGCCAAGAATTCTTTCTCAGTTACAGTGTAATTCAGTTCTACCTTGGATAAGTTTTTGCTGACAAAGTAGATGGCATATGGAAGTTTTTGTTCAACTTGTCCTAAGGCTACCCCTATGGCTTTGTTCGAGGCATCAGTGTGGATGTGGAAAGGTAGGGCCCAGTTTGGACCTCTAAAGATTGGGGCAGACACCAACTTGTCCTTTAATTCATTCAGAGCCTTCTGACAATCATCAGTCCATTTAAACTCAACATCTTTTGCCAAGAGGCCAAACAATGGCGAGGCTAGCTTGCTGAAGTCTTTAATGAATCTCCTATAATACCGTGCTAATCCTAAGAAACTTCGAACATCTCTTAACTTCTGAGGAGGTGGAACCTTCTTGATGAGAGCAATTTTGTTAGGATCCACCTGTAACCCTTGGCAAGAAATGGTATGGCCTATCATGGTCCCTTCAGTCATCAAGAATTCACACTTTTCAGGACTAAGGGACAGGTTCATCTCAATGCACTTGGTTAGGACTTTTCCCAGATTGGACAATGCTTCCTGGAAGTTGGACCCATAAGGAGTGAAGTCATCCATATAGATTTCCACTGAATCATGGACCAACTCAGAAAAGATGCTCAAGACGGCTCTCTGGAAAGTGGCAAGAGCATTGCACAGTCCAAAGGGAAGAACTCGGTAAGCAAAGGTACCCCAAGGACAAGTGAAGGTGGTCTTATCTTGGTCTTCTGGGCTGATTTGTATCTGGTTATACCCGCTAAACCCATCCAGGAAAGAGAAAAACTTCTTTCCTGCTAGTCCATCCAACACTTGATCTATGAAGGGTAGAGGAAAATGGTCTTTCTTGGTAGCTTTGTTCAGTTCTCGGTAGTCCACACAGATTCTCCACTTCCCATTTTTCTTGGGAACCAACACCAGAGGGGACACCCATTCACTATCCGAGATGGGGTAAATGAATCCGGCATCCAATAGTTTTTGCAATTCTTCCTTGACGATGTCCTTAAGGGCTGGATTCATTCTCCTCTGGGGTTGCCTAACCGGTTTACAATCTTCTTTGATGTAGATGTGATGGTTACAGACCGAAGGATGGACTCCTTTAATCTCCTTATAGTTCCAAGCAAAAGCATCTAGATGACTGGCCAACAGACTACGCAGCTCCTTTTCCTGGGAAGGAGATAGGGAGTAGCTGATCTTTAACGTTCTCTTAGGGCCGAACTCCACATTTTTGACTCTGGGAGTGACAGGGTTGGTCACACAAAGGTCCACTAAGGTGCTGTCTTGGGCATCCTCCACCAATTCCTCTAAGTACAATGCACTGGGAGGTGGAGTCTGGATCAAGGTCTCAATCAAATCATCCTCGGTTGGGAGGCCTCCCCTAGTGGTGTCTAGGGTGCACAAAGGTGCTGAGTACACCTCATCCTCTTCTCCTTCCTCTAACCAAAGTGGTAAGTCATGCTCTAATGAGGGTTGGGCAGGAGGGTACAGGAATAGCTGCTTGGACATAGGACCATTTTTTATGGTCATGTTTCCTGCGCGGCAGCTTATGTAAGCATCTGCAGCGGCTAACCAAGGCCTTCCCAAAATAAGAGGGTATCCAGTAAGCTTTGCCTTTGGTTGCAGAACCAAAAAGTCTGCAGGGTATTCCCAAGAGTCAACAGAGACCAAGACATCCTCTACAATCCCTTCGGGAGTCACGGTGGAGCGATCTGCTAGTTGCAGGACTATCGAGGTCTTTCTCAAGGAACCCTGAAGGTTGAGTTTGAGCATGGTATCCCTGGTCATCACATTAATGGCAGCCCCCAGATCAATCAATGTGTGTGGTATGATGGTGCCATTGATGTGGACATCAACTACAGGACTCCCAGGATCCAAATACTTTGGGCAGATGATTTGCCCCAACATAAGATCAGACAGTTGTCCTATGACATTGATGGTCAAAGCATATCTCTTTCGCCTACCTGGGTGTCTGAAACACTTTTCCTTAACCAGTTTGTTGTATATCGGTACATCTTTGATGGCTTGGAGAAGTGGTATTTTCACACACAACTGTTTGAGCTCTCCCAGAAGCTCATCCTCCTCTGGGTTGGGTTGTGTGGTGGCTGTTAGTCTCTCAGGAAAGGGTGGAATGGCCTTTGGTTCAATTTCCTGTTTATCTTCCTCGTCCTCTGGGGGAGGAGGTTGGCGATCCGGAAGAGTCTTTCCAGATCGTAGATTTATCTCCTGGATCTCCACAGCATAGGTAAGGCATCATGTTTCCCCAGTATATACCTGCTGGGCCTGTCGGTTGTTGGGGTTCGGGTTCGGTTGAGCAGGCATCTGGGGTTGCCTTGGAGGAGCAGGAGGTAATGGTTGTGGTTGAGCTGGTGGTGGAGGCAAAATGGCGGGAGGAGTATTGTACTGGGGCCTCCACCTCGATTGAGGTGCATTCCACTGAGACTGTGGCTGGGCATGTGAGTGAAACGAATGAGTAGTGGGCTGAGTATGGTACTGAGGTGGGTAATACCATGGAGGAGGCACAGACCAGGAAGGATGAGCAGGGGGACCCAAGGAAGGCATAGGAGTGGATTGGTTGGGGCTATAATAGGCTTGAGGTGCCCCTTGCATCCCTTGTTGGTAAGGTCTAGGTCCATGTGGCCTCCTTTGGTTGAGGAAATAGAGAGGTTCAGTGGGTGCTTCTGTCCCTTGATACATGGCTTTAAGCCCAGGTAAGGTTGGACATTGGTTTGTGGGGTGGTCCTCCTCACAAACAAAACATACTTCAACCGAATGTAATGGGCACTCGTTCTTAGGGTGTTTCCTTGTACACCTAGGGCAGAAGATAGCCAAAGCCCTCTCAGCTTCCTCTTTCTTCTGCCGGATTCGGAATGCATCAAGTTGCATGGCGATGGTCTGTCTCACCTCACTCTTGAGGTCCTCTAATTGATTTGCAAACTCATGTTTGGAGAAAGGAATACCAGCTGAGAGGAGGTTTCCTCTACCTCTTTTCTGGGCTGCCTAGAGTGGTTTCTAAACACAGTCTTTATGTCCTCATAAGGTAGTTGGTAAATATCTCCTCCAACTAGCATGTGCAGGGTATCTAAGAGGTCTTCAGGGAATCCTCGGAGCAGAACCAACTTGAGAGATTCAGGGTCAAGTGTGCACCTGGCCCCTTTATAGCTAAGTTGGAACCTTTCCTCGTAATCCTCTAAGGACTCATCATTCCCCATGGTCATCCGAAAGATTTCTCCCTTGGTTTCCTTGGACCTACAGTAGTCCCGATATTTGGTATTGAAAGCTTGCTGCATTTGAGCCCAAGTGGTCATACTGTTCCCAGGTAAGCCCATGAACCAGCATAATGCTGCATCCTTAAGGGTTGAGGGGAAGAGTTTCAGTTTCTTCTCATCTTCAGTATAGTCATAGGTTCGACAAAGGATAGCAAACTCAAACAGGAAGGTATTAGGGTCTTCAGTAGTCAGTCCATGGAAGTGAGCTAAAGCGGAGGGGCTGATATTTTTCATTTTCATGTCTCCATTGGTCTCTCGGATGGGGAAATCACCTTCTATTCTCTCATCTTCTCCCCTATTGTCAGCCATAGCTTCATATGGAGTGTTCTCTAACTCTTCTTCTGCTATAGGATCTTCGTATACCTCAGGAGGTTCGCCTATAGGTTCTTCTGGATCACTGTCACCAAAGAAGAGAGAAGGGTGACTCAGTGATGTGGTGGGGGTGTTGGGTAAGAATTTGCCTGTTTTATCTCGATTTCCACGAGGCATGAAATGGAAAGACTTTTGATTGCTTTTGGTTTTTTCTGGTACCTGTAAAACTAAAACAAATTGAACTGCAACTAACTATCTTACTGAAGTGGAAATGCGGAATTGAAATGAAAGCATAAAAGAACTAATCTATTTTGCTCAAATGAAATTGCAGGAATGAAATGCTAGGCTATGCTTTCGGAATTGAAATGCTAATCTACGTTTGCAAAAATGAAATTGTGGAATTGAAATGTTAATCTATGAAAGCAGGAAATGTCTATGCTACTTTTGCAGAATGGAAATGAAATAAACTACTTAGCAGAAGGCAAGAGTAGGAAAATAGAAGAAAAGCAACAATCACTAATACTCTGACGCTTCCTCGGCAACGGCGCCAAAAAGATGGTGGGCTCCAGTATTGTAGCAATAATGCTACAACTCCTGGAGCTTCCTTCTCTAATTTTATCAACCCGGTAGTTCGTAACAAACTTGGAAGCGACATTGCTGTATGCACAAGTACTAGCTCTTACCGTAGCTGTCACTTGGTCAGCTGGCACAAGTCCGCTAGGGGCTCAAGCCAACTTCTATGAGCTCTTAGAAGAAGCTTTTTAACCGATGGATGAAAGCTAACTCAAAGGAAGTTAACCTACTTGCAGAAAGGAACTGAAAGCCAACAAGAAACGCAAACCCTAGCAAACCCTAATTCTACCAGCTAGTCCTACTGATGCAAAGGTGGGAATGCAAACTACTGAAAGAGATGCCATTACTTCTATGAAGGTGAGATGCATGTGTCTAGACTACTTTTATCTGAAGAGAACACATTTTTGTATTTTTGTTCAAGTTGTTGGAATTATTATGCATGTGCTTCTAACTGGATCTTTACTGTGCAGGGGTAGATCAAGGGGAGAAATGCTTGGAAGAGGTCGGGAAGGCTCAGAGAGGGTCTAAGGAGTCCCTAACATCCTTTCAGAGAGTTTCACAAAGTTTGGGTGCCAAGCAACCGTGTTTATGAGCTTCTACAGGAAGTCTGCAGGGGTTCTACAGGATGTTCAATAATTCCTACAGGATGTTCTATAATCGGGTTTTGGGTGATGGGTGAGTGGAAGAGGCTGCATGGGTGGATAGGGAGGTAGGAGAGGGGTTTGTAATGACTTAGTGACAGAGAGATGAGATGAAGAGGGGGTGTGCTAAGCTAGTTTATCTGAAGGAGGGTAGAGGGAATGGAAGGCCGAAAAGGGAGGATAACGTGGGCAATAGAATAGTTGAGAGACAAGGGGTCTAATTGGGAGATGAGAAGTTGGCCTGGGCAAGGCTTAGAAGGACAAGAGAGTGAGGGAGTAGCACTGCACAGTGTAAACGAAACCAAATCATCCACGTCCTGCACTTAACCAAAATATTACTAACCTATTCTAACTGTTTAATAAAACCAATGAACAACAACGTTATTTCTAAGGAGAATCATGCATGGTACTGAAGCAAAGAATCATTCCAAGAGGTCTGAATGCATGGACAACTTCTACAAACGAAAATATTGCACCAAAGATTGCATGAACACGTAAACCAATGTTTTTGGTGGGTAGCACTGTCTGCAATTCCAGCCCCTAGAAAGAGGTGAAAATGAGTGTGCAGGCAACCCTTTTTTGGAACTTTTATCAACTCCAATCTCTTCACTCTATTCTAAACAGCTGAAGCAACTCTGTCTTATAACACTGACCTACTTAACCACACCAAGAAATCTAACTCAGCAAACTGCGTTTCAAATGCATGTAAAGAAAAAAACATAATGCTGAAAGGAAAGATATCAATACAAAAGAAGGAGGCCTTAGGCTCTCAGGTTGGGCCCAACCCCGAGAGCTATGGCTCCTTTAGAAACTCAGAACTGAACTCAAATCTGACTGCTTTCCATTAAACCATAATAATCATAAGTCAAAACATATGCCAATGATGGCTACAAAAGAGCAAAAACAGAGCTAGCAGCTCGTAGTGCAGAATGTGCAACAATGTTTCAAAAGTCCTTTTCGAAGGCTAAAGCCTTCTCATTTATACATCACGAGGCCCCAAGCTAGCCTCCTAAATCTATGGGGTTTGGCTGACCAAACTGGGAGTGAACAGCTGCTTCCTCAAAATCCGTTTAGCTGCCTTCTAGATCCGGTTGTGGTGGCTGTCAAAGCTCGGAGTTGGGGGTGAAAATCCCGAGGAAGGCCATTTAATGCTGTGGAAAACCCTCCTACAAATCCTCAACCCCATCTTGGCTGTCTCCTAGCCCTTATCTGCGTGGTTTTGCTCCAACCATGTGTCAAAAAACCTGAAATGAGCACGTGTTAGCCACCTAGGAATAGTGACTGCCCTTATTCGTACAAATGACATAAACATACTAAAAAATGATGCATACGTTATGAAAAATGAAGGGTTGAGCAAGGGTAGTTAGGCCAAATGAGCCCAAAATGTTACCAAATTTGGGGCTCATCAATAAGCTACCAAATAATTTCCATAGGGTAGTCATGACAGGGTTTTCATGCATTACTTAAACTCTATGCCCACCTCAGGGTATAGATACATAGATACTATGACTTTTCCTAGTTAAACTAACACCATTTTTTTTAATGGTTAAGAAAACCCTTATGAGGAAGTCTAAAGTAAAGTTTGTCATTGTGTGAGGTACAAAATATTATTCTTACCATTCTAGATTGATGAGACTTTGATTGGTGACTATGATTTTCCATAGGAGATCTAGTCCAAACTGCCAACCTTTCCCAATGCACACATCTTACATCATAACAAAAAAGAGTTTGGGATAATCATCTTGAGGTCTAAGAATCATATTGGTGTTTACCCTGAATCACTCAAAATATGTAATTATCAAGATGATTATACTCCTTGATGAAGTAAATGAACCCAATTCATTGACACTTAAAGTATAGGCGAAGTGGTAATGGTGTTCACATCTATCAACTTTCCACTTAATACCATCGTTGAATGGAATATCAAAAAGTGAGACATCGCTAGTAATGATCAAATTATCTATCACTTTAAATCCACTTCATTGATAAAATTTAACCCTAATTGTACTCTAGATCCATCCCATCTAATGAGTGTTGCTCGTTCAACAAAAACTCCCTCAATTATAGTGAGTCCATCCTCATGGTAAAACTCCTAGTCAAGTGGATAATTGTTCTGAGTGGTCAGTTATCATAACTCAGAGTGTGGGGCTTCATGTCCATTATGAACTATTGAGTTTAACTCTTAAGTGGGAGGACTGACACTAGATTTTTTCTAAAGTTGGCCAACTCGAGTGGTAGATATGGCCATAATAAATCTAATGGAAGGTAATGATAATTGATATTTCTAATGGTGATTATTTAAAAATGAAAAAGGGTGATAATTGTGTTTAAATGTGATAACATCATTGAATCATATTGTGTCGATCTTGGAGGGTAATAAGCCTTCTCCCTAAAGAATTACACACACACATAAAAAATCAAATGAGGTGGTTAGATTTAAGGTAATGTTAATAATAGTTATAATGTAAATGGTATACTTTTACCATGCATATAGTAATACATGACTAATGGATGCATTATTATCTATCTATCTATATATATAAAGTAAGGGGCATTGTACTATTGTTATTTATGGCATTACTTCAAAATTTATATCTAAACTTAATTGTTCTTTATAAATTATTTATAAGTGGATCATGTGATAAACTCATCAATTAAACAAATGAGACCATTAAATGTGGAAAGAAGCAATTGCTTAAGCAATAGTTGACTGATTATAATTAATAAAATTTCATTATAATCTTTATATTATATTTTATCTGTAATCATAATATACTCAATCTAGTACTATATAAATAAATTTCTGATAAATAGTGTTAGGCTTCATTCCAAGTGTGTGTTAGGCTTCATTCCAAGTGTGTTGTGGCTCCTTGGAAGTATTCTTACATTCATGTAATTAAACAAAGTTACCATCATTAATGCAACAAAGGGCTACGTTTGTTATTGCATAAGCTCTAAATAGGAAGAATTTCTAACTTGGATGGGTAGCTTAAAAGCACTCACATAATATCGTAAATATATAACATTAGATAACATATGATCAAGTTTATAATTAATCCATGTTATGGTACATATAAGACTTTAAGAGCATGAGTAAGGTGAATTAATTTTTTTTTTATGACAACTTGTGAACATTAAATATGTAGTAATGGAGGACATCATGCATAACCAATAATGACTTATATTTATGTATTAAAGAAAAATATAAAGTTCATATATAAATTACTTACATTTATGTAATTATATAAGAATTAAATGTGCAAGGAATTCAAAATTCAATCTAACCTTTAAAAAATTGAGGTTATCTTAACAATTTTTTATAAATAAACTAGTAAATGGATTGGGTGCTACAATAATAACAAGATGTTAATTAAACCTTTGTTTTGAAGAAAAAACTCAAAATAAGTTACATGAAAATAGTAGGGTTGTTTCGTAATTTTATTGGAGTTCTCTTGCATCAAACTCACTCAATATTCTCATGGTAGTAAAACTATCCACTAATGCAAATGAAGTCTTTCTTGGTAAATATTGGAATAATAATTTGGTGTTAATATGTTGTTGTATCGTATAATCATATAATTAGTAGGGAATGTTTTAGGGGCTAGATTTATCAGATGGGCTAATTATCCACATTTTTTACATGAAAAAGTTTCGTGAATTTCTATTTTTGCTAAAATTGATTCGCCTAAATTTTATAGGATAAAATTATTTTAACATAAATATCGCCAAAATTTTATAGATTGTATAAAATAATTACAAATATAAATAATTTTACAAAAGTATCAACAAACATTTTACAATTTACATATTAAAGACAAGTATGATTTTTTGAAGGTTTCTACAATTTAAGATAAATTTTTTTGAAGGTTTCTACAATTTATGATAAATTTTCATCCTTAGAGTTTTTCCTGTTAATCAACACCTTTCCTTAGATGGAAAGAAATGCTAAATTCTTGATAATTTTCTAATCAATAAAAGTACCTATTATATTTTTAATTTAATCTTGTGCCATATTAAATTTTCTCCTTGCCTTCCTAATGTGAGATAACCTATGTATTACATGAGAATATGCCAACTCTTTTATTGATGATACCTCACTCAATTTCAAAAAAAATTATGAAAAAATTATGTTTCCGCATCATGTGCAATAGGGAGGAGGAATGGCTTGGCTCTTTAAAGTGACCATGTTTGACAAGGCACAACAGAAAAAGAACCACTAATGACATCAGTGGCTCCCATAACCCTAATTTTCAAATTTTTCTATTTATAATTTGCATTTAGATAGACTATCTAATCCAATAAAAATCCTTGCCTAATATATTTGAGTATTTTTCACATGATGAACTATTAAATAATAAACTATGAGAAAGAAAGGAGTTTATGACAAATGATATGGAGTTGATAATTTCATCTAAATGCTAGTTGTGTTTACAAATCACATGGAATATATTTCACACTTCTTGAAATGCTTTGCTAGTTGTGTTTGCAAATCACATTGAATATTGTTCACACTTCCTGAAATACTTTGTTTATGTGTAATGTTTATTAAATAAATATTTGTAAGCAATACCTCCATCCACAAAGTGAAAATCTTTCCAAGTTAAATGGATATTAAGTTGCTTCGATTTTACTTATAAGATACTTTATGCATAGTACTGTAAATTTTCTCTTTTCAATCTCTATGGGAAGATAAATCAACAAAAACTACAAATGAATCTTAAATCACTATTAATCCTATGCTTACACGATGCCTTAATTATTCTGTAAGGAGTTCCCTCTGAGAAGAACTCCCCTATTTGTCACCATGTGTTGTTGTGGTTCATTGATCCTTTGTGCTAGATGATTAGAAGATTTCGTATTGTTGATCATCATATCAGTGGAAAATGCTAAGTTCAACCTCTCGCAATATTTTGGGACTGACCACCCATGTGTCTCTTTACGAATGAACCATCTTTATGCATTTATGATCAATAACAAAAACCCAAGCGCATTGATGAATTCAGTATTTGGAAGGGCTGCAAAATTGGTTCACATGAGATGTTGTGTTCACTAGCAGAAACAATTACCAACAGTAACCAATCCCCAAGCCCATTTATGAAATGTAAAGGCCTTCAGCCTAAGTTACTGAATCACTGAGTTATTGATCAAGCCTCGAGAAAGGATTCATAGGTATATCTCTTTAAAGTTATGAAAATCGTATCTGACAAGAATGATTTGAGTTTTGGAAAGAAGGTTCATCTTCCGAAAGAGCAAATTCTTTGTCTTGGTGATCGAATTGTACCTAATTATGCAGAAAACCAATGCCCTTATATCATAATCAGTTTTAACTCCTTGAATCAACAATCTTTGCTCACAATTGGCTTCTATGGGGATAAGCGAACGATTTGTAGATTATTGAGCAAGGTTCGAATTTATTTGTGCTTAGGATTTACTCAACATATTTCAAAAAAATAATGCACTTGCAGTGTGTTTGTCGAGTTTCGGGTAACCTAAGAGCATAATTTAGTGATATTTATAATTTATTTAAGCAAAAAATAGCTTCACATTTATCTTTGATAAATTTACTCTTTCAAATTAGCGATTCATATTTTCAACCAATTGTGAAGGTCACTGGGTTTGCCTAAGTATTCAATAGTACAATTTTGTTTTCAAAATCAAAACATCAAGGTACAAAAATACTTCTCTTGAAAAATTCACGAATTTAAAATTTTCTTTGGTATTTATTCATATTCAGTTTTTTTCTAAAGCAACTTAACTTCCATTGTCACAAGAACTAGACTGTTTCGTACCTTTAAACCACAGAAGTGAGATTTCCAACTAATGGTCAGACTAAGATAGCAATAACAGTCATTACCACGGGGTCCTTTAAACGTTTTCTTTAACAGATTTTTTATCTTCCATTAAGAACACTAACCGTGCTTTCTTCTGAACCACAGATGATGAAGCGCGATGTCAAGAAAATCTGTCATAATTCCTATATGTCTACCTTTTTTTAGTTATAGATCCTCAACTTCTTGCATCTTTATTCCACTTTGAATTTTCTTTTTCCTCTCTATGTAGAGTTGTTGAAATGGAAATAGATGTATGATCTCGGTTCTTAGAGTCATTCATGGGAAAAAAGAAATGATTGATTTATCCACGTTATTGAACCGATATTTACTTTAAAGTTATCATGTGTTCATCATGACACCAAAAATGTTCAAATAAATTTATTCTAAATCTACAAGCTGTATGAAGACACAGTTGCAACAGCAACCCGATATTACATCGTTCGACATTAAGGTCTTATGGATTTGATCTTGTGCCTGGGTCTTTGACGGTTCACCATGCGCCTTGCAACAACTAAATGGATCTAGAAATTAATGGAAAATGGATCTGTCTGTCAACAAGCCCTTTTCTCACGTTCAAATGTGACGGAAACGATAAAAACACTACGAGTAAATTTTTCTTTAACATTTGCATCACAGGAGAGACTATTTTGTGGGACTCTGGACAAGAAATATTCCATGAAAGATGATGATGTTCCACAAATCCATCAAGAGTCATGAACTGTGGAGTGTTGTTGCGCTATAGATTATCTGTCAAAATGGAGTTCCACGAAGCCAAACTTTCACAAATTCCCCTCTCAAAAAACCATTCTATAGAAATCGAACCTTTGTATGTTTAAGATGAAGAGCATTTGATCTTATTATATTGAAATTCATAAAGTCACTTGAATTTCAAAATAAAAAATGGTTTATTATTTTTAACAACAATAACATAGAAAATAATAATATTTGTAAATGAATGATTTATAGTTATATTAAATTGATTTGTTATGAAATTAAGGGAAAAAATGATTTGACTGATTTAGTGTGGGTGATTTATTATGGTTGTATATAGAACTATGTACAAAAACTTTATAGAGATGGGGAGCTTTCTGAAAACTCAGTGTCACATGCTCTTTTATGAAAAATCTGATTTTTACAGAGTGTTGTTTTGAAAATGTGGTCTTTTAATATATATATATATTTTTTTGAAGTGTATGATCATTTTCTTTTCAATAATAAAAGTAATAGATGTATGTTTTGAAGTGTATGATAGTACTTTCTTGGTGATAAAAGTAGTAGTATGAGAGAGTGTGATAATGTTTAAAAGCTTCCTGTTTGGATGAAATTTTGACTTGGGTGTCTTTAAAGATATCATTATGTGATAATGTGTTTTCATAATAAGAAAGATAGAAATTACACATTAAATCATACTTAGAGTTGTTTTTACCATTATTAAATGTATTATTAACTATGGGTATATTAATGAGAGTTGTTTGTACTGGTATTAAATGTATTATTAAGTGTGGGTATACTAAACTTCGTGTTTAATGGTTAAAATAAAAATTTTATATTATAATTTGATAATATTTGTTTTTTTATTATTAAGTATATGTTTATTAAATTTGTCATATTTAATGATAAAAAATAATTTTAAAATTAAATTTTATAATATACATGTATTTTTTTAATAATTAAAATAGAACTTTTAAATTGTAATCTTATACTAAAAAAATATATTATTATTTTTAAATAATTAAAATGGAATTATATATATATATATATATATATATATATATATTATAATTTTATAATATTTCTTTTTGGTATAATCAACTATATTTACCTTATTTTAATATATATATTTTATAATATACATGTACGTTTTTTTAATAATTAAAATAGAACTTTTAAATTTTCATCTTATAATATTTGTTTTTGGTATAAGTTTATTCAAGCTTGGATGCCCTTTGGGATAGTTTAATTCCCCCGAAGGTGGCTCCCATCCTCAACCTTTCCCATGAGATTTGAACTAATGCCTTAGTGAAGACTAAACCCTAGACAAACCAATCAGTTTACACCTCATGAACTATGTGTATGTGAGTGTTTAACGATTAAAAAGAAAATTAAAAATATAATTTAATACTATTTTTTTATATTATTGTTTTTTATAAAAAGAGAGTTTGTTTACTTGTAACTAGACATTTTAAAGAAATTTAGAATTTGAATGAATTATAAAATGAAATTTCAAAGTTCAAATTTGCATGGAAAACACATTTATACGTCATAACACAAAGTTATATACCAATATTACATATTTACTATTACCATATCAAATAGTCTATATATTTTATTAGAAACAAGGCTTGTCCATATTTGCATAAGTCTAATTAATGTTATAAATTACACATTAAAATAATGCATTAAAATGACAATATCAAAATGGTTAACTATGCCCCCCCTTGGGGCAACTCAATTGGTGATTTTCGTGATATGAAGTCTTCGTGAAGTATGTGGTTCAAAATCCCTCCTCACTATCCGTATGGGTTGCGTGTTGGGGCATGCATGGGTTCACCTAGAGGTTTAGTGGTAATGGTTGGAATTGACCCCATGCCACTTGAACATTATCCTAACCCAATTGGTAATTCTTCTAGATACAAAAAAAAAAAAAGAGTAAAAAAATAGGGTTAACATATTACCTAACCCCTAAAGTGTTATCAAGGTGGTGGAATATTTAAATTTTTCTTTTTCTTCTAAGAATACTATTCTAGGGTTACTTTTGAGCTCATATATAGATTTTTTTCACTCAAAGCTTTCCACCAACAATATTCTTGCTAAACTTTGAACTTTTATCACAATGTTATAGCCTTTCAAATTTTACTCAAGGAATTTTTGTACTTTTCCATGTCAGAATGTTATACAAATGGCATATTGTCTTTACTTGTACATGGTACTCATATTGCCACTTCATACCCCATATGATCAACCCTAGTTTTCACAAAGGTAACCCTTCGTATGCAAACTGTGGAATGATAAATAATTCTCCACAACTATTTGACATCATCCCTAAAGGGGATGGACCCTCGTGGAACAAAAAAATAGGGGATGCTCCCATAATGGGCTTTCCAATGAGGCATTGAAGTTCTTTAGCCAAATATTACATGTTGGTGCACTAACATTCATAATTTTCCTCTTCGCATGTGCCATGCATTCTACATGCAGATACATGGGAAGAGCATACATGCCCACATCATTAAATCTAGATTTGAACTGCCTCTTTTAGTAGGGAGTTTTCTTATTGGAAAAAATAAGTGAAAAATAAGAAACCCTATTTTTGCAAGTCAAGAAGCAGACAATAACAACATTATTGTAGTATTTTAAAAACACTTTGAAGGAAATGAGGGAAATGAATATGCCATAAGAGTGGAATATATTACAACTCATTAGGTGGTTATAGACAATGAAACAGAGTTCAAGGTAGTAACCATATCAATTGCTGAAAGAGAATGCAACATGGAGAATTTACAAAGTTTGAAGGCATTGTGTCTTTAAGTGAATATGCTCTATATATTATCTATACTAACCCTAGGATATAAGAAACCAATTTCTTTATCCAAACAATTCTCTAAGCCTAAAATTTCTAATTAAATAAAGTAATTCTTATTTATAATTTAAATATTCAATTAGATCACATAACATATCACATATTCTTTCTTATATGATACTCTTTCCTATGCCATTTCCTTCCACATTCTTTTAAGTTTTATTCTTTTTTATTGTTGACTTTTTATTCAGTGCAATGTTGATTAGTTATAAATGGTCAAGACTCATGTTATTTCAATCATTAGTTTGTCAATGGAATGGATTTAGTTTCTTCTTATTTTTACGTTTAGAAGGATCAAAAGTATGATTTGAACTTCAAGGAGGAGGCGGATCTCTATCTTGCATTAATACCAATGCATGACTTATCCTCCCAAAATTTCTCTCACTCCAACTTGTAGAAGGGTGTCTCCATTAGTTGAATTTTGGGATTCTCATAGTTGTTCGCAACTCCTTGATGAAGATAAAGGGGCAATACCATTCACCAACTATAACAATAAGGGATCTTTTCTCCAAGAAATACGAATTGGAAAGGGGTAATTGTGCCCTCAAGTAAGAATTCTAGCCTCAAACATATGCAGGTTTGTCATGCTTACCATGTAAATATTTGGGGCTAACTAACCAAGCATCCATACATAGAAACATTATAGGAAAACCATCAGAATTGATTCACTTTGAAGTGAACCCAAATCTCTTTCGAATTACTTCGACCCCTTGGTATGGATTGTTGGTTTCCAGAGATCTAGGATGCAAGTATTTGATGCATATATAGATACAAAACTTAATCATGTGTTCTTATATGGAGTAGGTTTCCACCAATCTATACATAGGTCGAAATGCTTAGGAACTAGCCTTCTCATTCTTTTTCAATCAGTACACAATGATATAAATTTTTTTATAAACGTCAGAGGTCAATTGTTCATTGTGAAACACTTTTGTTATGATTGGGATTCCTTTTAACCAAAATCAAACCATCCCTTGAGTTAAAAAATGGAGTTATAAACACTAAAGGAAAGTCCCATTCTGTTCTCTACGAAACAAAACTCACTTATTTTAAAGATTGGAAACATTGTTACAATCATAATGTTATCCAAATATTCTTCCCTTAAAAAAAACAATTTTCTCGCAAAATATTTCTTCCCCATGGAGGGAAATAACCTAATTGAACTACGAAAAAAATGATTTTATAGCTCACATTCCATAGGGTCTATTAATCTCTAATTTCTCATATGAAGGCACTCTTGTTCTGACAAGAGATGTCAAGGTTGATTGATCACTAGGAGGAATTTAATTTTGAGATTGACTTCCATAATCAGGCATAATGGTAAAGCCTTATTAGAAATTAGATTATATAAGTCTCATGAAAAATGATGTGGCATGGTATTTATTTTGTATGCCATCTTTTTATAGGCCTATTGAATTTCCTAGGATGGAAGAGTGGCTTCCATGGCATGGTTGGGGTTCAATTCTTCCATTTCATCTAATGGATTCACTACTTGAAACAACAACCTAGCTGCTTCAAGCCTGATCCTGATTTAACTATGTGATAACAAAAAAATTGTGGAGGTAGATGAGTTTTGTTAAAATCTTCTAAACTTTCATTGTCTCCAATCATGAAGAAAGAGATGAAGAAGTTGGTGAATTTCCATTTTATGTTTTCTTAGAATAAAGGTTGATAGTAAAAAAAGGTGAAGGCATGTATAATTTAGTTAAAGTTTTAGCTTATGATCAGAAGTTTTGTAAATTTATTTGAATATTATGAACATTAAACAAATATTCAATATATTTTGTCAACAAACTTGAGAATTCCTCAAAGATGATACAATTACCAATTTGTTGCATATCAACATATAACATTTTCTTTTAATTTATGGACCTATTTTCTTAACCAAAGGCTACACTGAACATGTTTCCTTCCCAAAAAATAGGGAAGTACCAATATCATAGTTTTTTTGCATTCCAATGAAAACAACATAGCCAAACTATGAAACAATGATACAGAATTAGGCCGATGAAAAGTAAGGGAACCTTTCTTTCTTGCAGTGTCATGAAGTCTTGACAATACACTACTTATGATCCACAATTAAGCTAATGAAAAGTGAAGGAACCTTTCTTTCTCAAATGGTTATGAATTCTAGGTACTCCTACACAATATTCAATCTGAGCACACTATGGGCAAGTATCAGTAGTAATCCCTCAGTTTAGGATGGAAAACGAAATCCTACAAAACACTCAGATCCCAACTGTAGGATGACATGGTGTAGACTGAAATAATGTTAGCACATATGAATTCTCATTTCAATTTACTCATTTTTTGTAATTTCCCCTTTCGTTTTGTATTTGACTTATACAATAGAAAAGCAAAGTTCTTAATATTTTGTATGCTTGCACAATGTTTCAAATTGTTGAATTGGTTTTGAGTATTAACTGCATCCATGATTTTTGATCCAGATCTTGCAGGTAACACTTTCATTATCATCATGGAAGAGTAATGGATTGATGCTACTCTTTGCCATACTATTGTCTTACAACATTTATTTTGCAACAAGTGGTGCAATTGCTATTCATTATTGTATTATTAAGATGCTTTAATCATTAGTTTATTGTTAAGAGTTGCTTATTTAAAAGTTCTCAACCCATGTGACATTTTACCATTTTATGTTTGGAAATATATTATTATTATTTTCTAATTACTTTTTTTTCTATAAAATGACGGTTTTTACATAAAAGCCATTAACTTTTACATAAAATAGTATATGTAGAAAAAAATTAATACAAGTATAAAAATGATTAATTAATAAATGAATACAAATATAAAAATGATTAATTACGAAAATTTCTAATCATGATTAATTGAATGTAAATTAATTTTTATTCTTATTTTTGAGATATTTATAGTTGTGTTTGGGCAATAAGTACCGTAAATCAATGTTGTGAGTTAGCTTTTCTTATGGATTATGCTTCGAAGTCATTAATTGTACCTTGGAAACTCTTAAAAATGATTCATCGTGTTTTAATCCAATTTCCTATTAGTTGAGATCTTAAGTAGTTCCAAGTTGATGAGATTAAGGACCTGTTGAAGGCCCAAAATTCTCTGCCTACAACATTATAAGGGAGACCACCTAGTCCGGACCTTAGACCAGTTCATTTTCCGTTGATATGGGGGTTCTGACTAATCAAACTAGGTCCAGTTACCTTCTCTCTCTCTCCAATGAATTAAAATATGACTTTCATCTACCAATACATAAGAGACATCATATAAGCCCTCTTGTTGATTAGGCAAGAAATCAATCCTTAAGCTGACTTAGGGCTCAACTAAGCCACAACTAAAGCTTTCCTCTTTGGGAAGAGGACTTCTAGAAATGTAGAATTAAATCTAAATGCTAACTAATTCTAAAATGAAAACAAAGGAAAAAGATCCTCAGCCTATCTTGATTAAGAAGATATAGATCTAACCCAATCGAGAGAAAAATATTTAAATGATTTGGATTTAAATATGTCTGGCTTATAATGAATATCAAGCTAACGAAGTAGTTCAATTAACTGACGTTATGAATACCAAAACGCATTCTGTTCAGAGACCTCTTAACTGAGATAATCAATCAATAACATTTAGGAAGTAGTTCACGAAATGATGATGAGTATGAAATCAATAACTCAAATGATTAAACAATAATATAAGGAAATAATTAGCAGAATATTACTATTTGTTATATCATAATTGAAAGACAAATTTCTTAGCAAATAGTTACTTAGAAATGAGAATTCAACCCACAAGATGAGAGATAAATAATAACATATTATTGAGGAAAATTAATCACATTGACAATAGTGCAAAAATATAAATAAACTAACACCTTTCTGCCATCATAAAATGAAACTAGTATTAAAAAAATAGTATTAGAAATATCAATTTATTGAATTTATTTCTATGGCTCTAGTCTCCAAGAGTCCTTTACAATGCTTTGAACTTCTGCTAATAAAAAAAGATCTACAATAGTGCAAGCTCTGCCCTTCATATATAATTCAAAATGCAAAAGAAAAATTGTAATAATCCCCCAAACATGAGATTTTGTCTCCTCTCACTTACAACTCTAAATCCTCATTACAATAGTGCTTTTAATAATTCCATAATTGCAGAGAAGAGAAGCCCCTCATACATTCTACAATCTACTATTGATAATTTTACAAAACGAATTCTCAATAGGAAAGTTGTTGAAGAGTAGTTCTGCTCAATCGATTTTAATTGGCTCAAAATCCTAATCTTCTATTGCTGGAGCATTTTAATCGATTGGAATTTTCTTCTCCTAATTTCTTCAACTGTTTCCCTGCAAAAAAATCAATCAAAATTTAATTAAAATCAAAATATCAAATCTAGAATATAAAACATATCTAATCAAAACTCTATTACATAATTAAATAAAAAGAAATTTGAGATTTCTATTGATGTTTGTGAATATCTAATTGATGAAGGGGAACATAGATGAATAGATTTGCACCTAGTAGAAGCTGTGAGAAACTGAAAATACAGAAAAATAAACTCAGAAAATTAGTTTTGTTTAAAAATTTAGAGTTTGATCTCTTGTTGTATTTTCTACCCCTTAAATGATCAAATCTAGTTATGAAACTATGTCGTAAATATTCTCCATGATTTTATCTATCCAACGAGCTGTCCTTAGTCTCATTTGAGCAAGTAAAACTCAACTTATGAGCTTCTAAGGTTGAGGAGTCAAAATTGCCAAAATCTGTTGCATAGGCTAAAAATGGAATTTTTAATAAAATTAAATCCTAAATTATATTTATAATTATTAATTAATCTAATATTAACTTAATTGTAATTATAATTTTAAAACTAATTATAAATTAATTATTACATAAATAAAATAATTAATTAAAAAATATTATATTATAATTAAAATATAGCTAAATTATATTATTTATATATCATATTAATTAAATTTGAAACAAATAGCATAAACGTAGCCATGGGAGTTAATGAAGGATGGTGAGGTGGAGTAAGGTGGAGTGATAAGGAGATGAGGTGGAGTATGACGGAGGGATGAGGTGGAGCAGGAGTTATAAGGAGTTTTGACACTTGATAATAAAACCAAATAGGTATGACATAAAATTTCAATTGGCGATTGAAGTTTTTAAATATCACAAATTTTAATACATGCACGGTATAAAAATTTCAATTACAATGCGATATCACAAGATTTAAATCGGATCGGGATTTTTCTTTCGGGGTTTTTAAATCGGGATTTTAAAATAGAGAATTTTATTTCGGGATTTTATAAGGGAGGAGATGATGTGAAGTGGGGTCTACATGGACTTAAAAATTCTACAAAATGAACTACAACCACTTTGCAATTTTGAGATTTCGGATTTGGCAATTTCTTTTAAAATTAGAAATTAGAATAAATTACCGAGATTCTGAAAAGCTTGTTTTTTTAACTTTTCCACAATTTGGCTGGGTCATTTTATAGGACCGTTAGCAAAATAAATAAAAATTAATTAGGCATTAATATCTACAATGAATTACCATTTTAATTGCAAAAATTAAAATATTATATATTTTGTACGTTTTTTAGCCTAGGCAACAAAAATTATCAAACTTCAAAGGAGTGACATTTACAAATCGGATAACCAAATGAGGTGAAAAATGTATCAATGGAAAGCTTGCTAAAAGACGAATTCAATGAAATAATCAGAATTTAGAAATCCGATGAAAATGATAAAATAGAAAAATTGTAGGACAATTAAGTAAATGAGAATCATAAAAGGTGTTTAGCCAAAATTTAATGTATAGGGTCTCCATTATTTAAAGTAAATGAATGAAAAATGGGGGGTGTTGGGTTTTCCCTACAACAATGGCGACACACTAGGAAGAACTAATTATCTCTGGTTAAAGATAATGAAATTTAATTTACCCAAAGGTTAAAAATAATGGAGTTCACGAAATCATCTAACAATAAAACATTTTCATCGATTGCACATAAATAGATTAATCAATATGAGTTTATAAATATAAGTACTCAAAGAAGACTCAAGTAAAAGTTGTGAATCCAAGTTTGGGAAAAGATTATTTTAAAATTACCTCGTATGAGAAATAGAAGAAGGTATAGACAAGAGTTTTTTGTAAGCATAAATCCATTGTTATAAATGGTCTCTGACATCACTTCACTACCAACGACGTGAACAGTAGCCCAACGAAGTTATTTTCTATGCCATACAAGCCTAGCCCGACTTCCAGCGAGCGTCCATAGCCCTAGAAGGTTTACTTGTATTTCTCATGCTTCCTCTTTTAATCACCCTTTTGATAAGCACATTTGCAAGATTTTAGTTTATAATGTATTTGAGTGAAAGAGGTGGGATGTTAATAGAGACTTATGTTTAATGGACATAATAATTTCATAATGTTGACTCCAAATTCTTTCCCTGTGACTGGGATCCATTGTGTTAAAGTTAAATCAGCTCTTTCCTTGAAAATGTAAACTATATTACTTAGCAAGGATGTGTGTTCCTCCATGAGAAATAATTAAAGTAAGTTGGTTTTATGGTTCCATAAAGATATCCCTTTAATGATAAATTGAATTCACTGAAATAGATAGAGTTAAAATATTTCCCATGTATGCCAACCATTGTTGGGTGACAAAAAAAAAACTTCCACATGAATCATGGCAGAGTCACCAAAATCAAAACAAAACCGAAAGAAAAAGGAAAAGAATTCCAAAAAGAAATCAACAAACAAAAAAAGAAGAAGGAAGAAAGGAAAAGGTGAAAGAAAAAATCCAAATTTAAAAGATAAACTCCAACAAGACTTCTTATACAAATGTCTCAAAAAAATAAGTAAAAGAAGATAATCATATACGTTGCTTCTTATGTTGATATTTAGAGAAATTTTATCTTGCAAAGTTATAAGTATTTAGGCTTCTAATAATAGTGACGATAAAATGCAGCCCAAATGAAAAAGTTTATGTATGCTGTAAATTTTCTTGTTTCAAAGGAAAAAACCTGTAAAACGCATCTTAGATATTTTATAATAAAAGTAATGCTTAAAGAAACAGACTAAAGGTTCAAAAACTTCCCAGTTTAGCTGATTTGATGAGAATCATTACTTCTTCTTTTAAAAACTTGAAAGCAAACTAGGAAAATGATAATGAGCTTCAAATCTGAGTCATCTGGGATGTGAAAAGTTTGTGAAGAGTGATGAGGCTCATCAATAGGTAGATTATATGGACATTAATGAAACTCTCTAGCTTATTAAAATCAATTTTTGTCACCTTTATTTACATATTTTATTATATTTTTCTTAATGAGAAGGGTAAAGCTGACATGTTATGTCATGTGGCCTAATGTGCATTAATTGCAAGATTTGGAGCAATTTTTGGCTAATTGAAGTGCGGGAACTCGATGTCGACAAGAAAGAGGGATTTTAGGAGATTCGATCTCCCTCCTTAAATCCTCAATCACTTAAAGGTTCCTCCACCAGATCTCATTAGCTCGAAGCTACAAGTAGCCAAGCCCATCGATATCATTGGCAACCAAGCGAGTGATAGTTGAAGACAAGTTAATCTCAAGTTTGGGAGCCAAGGCTCCCTAATTTTAAGAAAGTTGTTGGTAGCTTCAGCTGTATAAATAAGAAGGCCTAGAGCCTCATTAGGATTGGACTTATTTTGGTTATAGCCAAGTGGCATTTTCAAGCTAAAACATTGTGACTGGTTAGTCTTATGTATTTTTTACATTTTGATGAGAATGGGAAGCATTCCCTTGATCCAAAACTGAGTTGACTCAGAGGGCTAAAGCTCTTGGTTTAGGGCCCAACCCTAGCAGCATAGGTTCTTTCTTTTGTATATGCATGCTTAGATTACATTCCTAGTTATTTGCTGAAGTGATTTCTGTTTTGTTTAATCTGCAAATATTTGGATGATTACTTAGTTTGCTTCCATTAGTGAAAAGATAGATCAGTGGTATAATATTGAAAGTAAATACCTCAGAAAATCTTGTGGTAGTGGCCTCTACCTCCTATCCCTTATGGGATCATGGTTTGAGGGTACCACTCTCACAGCGCAAAAACAGATTGATTGTTTGGTCACTGCATAACTTAGGATTTCTTGTTGAATAGATCTGTTTCTCAATTCTTTACAAGTGCATGCAATTGTCATTTTGGATTCCTGAGTTTTCTACAGTTTAGAATCGCTTTCATTCATAAAATTAGCCATTATCCATTAACAACTCCGTTTTTCCTAAATTCAACTCATATTTTCCATATATAAATGAAGTTGTGCATAAATGAATAAAATAATGTATGTTATTGCAAGACTTTTTGATTTGTAGGGAGACCTCATCTCACAAGCCTCATCCCAGTCTTCTCCACCTATGCTGCTGAAGTCTACCAACCCCTAATTCAAATTTCTGTTTTATAGAAAAGTGGACATCTTCCTTGAGTAAATCCAACCATCTTGAAGACTTGGGCTGAGCCTTGGGTAGTGTGCACCTCCTCTATGCCTTATTCCCGCACCAGACACCTTTCCCACACTTTACTTCACCTTTCTTACCCGCCTATAGATTTAAGCTTGTTTTCTGTAGTAAAAAAAGACATCCTGTAGTAGAACTAGGACATCATGTAGTACTATAGGAAACCCTATAGTAGCCTATTTTAAGCCTGAATTGAGAAGAAATAAGCATCTAATCTTAGGTTAGGCCTCCAATTGGTGTTCATACCCTCAACACCATTCTAGACCTATTTCCCCATACCTGTCTCCCCTACAAAAGATCAAATTGGGCCAATTAGCATTTACATTCATAAAGTTGAAAATAAAAAAGGTGTTGCTGCAATTTCTAGTTAGTACATGCATACAAAAACCACAGTAGTTTTAGGATAATTTCCATGCTTATTTAGTCCAGATAACTAGATGTTAGATGCAAGGTTAATTTAGGTGTCTTTTGCTAACAATATGTGTAGATGATTAGCTATATGATTTCATGTCACTTTATAGCACTTTCTAATTCAACACGTTCATTTCGTAGAGTAGACAACATTTTGTTTCTGCATTAAGAATAGCTTTATCTTTTCAATTTGGTATTCAGACTCTTTCTAGTTTGAAACCATAGTGGTTTATTGCCTCATTTGAAAAGTGACAAGAGTAGACCATTGCATCTACAATGTATACAACACTGTCACCTCCAAGTTTGTATGAACCCCGGGTTGATGAAGTAAAGTTGGTATCCTAGGATTTGCAACATCCTTGTTGCAATACTGGAGCTCATCACTTTTTGGCACTGTTGTCAAGGAGGTGTATAAGTATATGTTATTTATGATTTCCTTTCCACTTAACATTCACTAAATAGATGCAATTCTTTCTTTCCTTTTTGTTTTTCATTCAACAAATAGTTTCAATATTTGTTTTCTTTACATTCTATAAGTAGTTCCATTCAACAAATAGTTACAAATCCTTCTTTCTTTCCATTCTACAAGTAGTTCTAAAAAAGACCATGAAAAAAAAAGAAAAAACAAATTCCTTTCATGCCTCGTAGTAGTAGAGAAAACTTAGGAAAAATTTTGCCAAATGCCCCCACCTTATCTAACTGCCAACCTTCCCTCTTCTTCAGTGGTTGTGAGCTAGAGTACCCATTAGGTGAACAAGCAGATACCTTTGAAGAGCTTATTGGGGAAGAAGAAGAAGAATCCATTCTACCAATCTACATCATGGCTAAAAATAGTAATGGGATTGAAAACAAAAATGGAGCTGAAAACAGAACTGAGAGTGTTTTTCCCATTATAGAAATTAATGGAGATGCTAGGATGAAAAACATAAGCCCCTCTTCCCTTCCTCACTTCCATGGCTTAACCTCAGAGGACTCATGTACCTTTTCATTTGAGTTTTTTCTCAGATGCGAAACTTATGATTATACCTATGATTACCAAAAGTTGAAATTGTTCCCATCCACCCTCAAAGATGTAGCCTTGCGATGGTTCATGGGTTTACCTGGGGACAACATCACTACTTGGGCTCAAATGCAAAAAGCCTTCAATGATAAGTATAGGGATAATTGCAAGTCCAAAGATACCAAAGAGGAAATATTTAGAATGAACTTGGGACATGATGATTCTTTGGAAGATTATGAGGAAATGTTCCAACTCAGCTACAAAAGGGCCAGATGCACCCTTGATTCTGAATCACCCAAGCTACTCCTTCTTAGAGGGATCAGGGAGGATCTTCTAGAAACCATAAACATGCTATCAGGAGGGGACATCTACCAGTTATCCTATTATGATATCAATACTTATTTCAAAAATCATTCTATGGTAGCTAGAAAGAAGGGTAGGGCTAGCCAATCTTTCCCTAGCTCATCCTCCTCCAAAACATCCGTCAAAAGTGAAATTGGGAACATGTTGGAAGAATCCAAGAGTGAAATGTTGCATAATCTTTATTTGGAAATGGACACCATGCATATCAAGAGGAAACATGATGAAGCATAAAGAGCCTTAAGTGTCTTTTTCCTTAGATGCACCAAAAGGCACCCTAGAAATGAATTTCCATTGAATCTTATAGAGATCTTCTCATTATGTGAGGAGAACCACTCCACAAACAAGTTCCCTTCTCTTCCTGGATTGAAAGTTGTGTATCAAGGAACTAAAGGTGTGCCTGAACAGCTCTACTATATCAACTAAATAAGGCCTCAAGGACCTTGACCATACCAAAAAGTCATGCAAGGGGCATCCTATTCATATTACAACCCTAACCAAAATGCATCCATTCCCCCTTGGTTTCCTCTTTCTCATCCTTCATGGTCCACATATTCTCCTTGGTCTTTTGCACCTCAAAGCCATTCTCAACCTTCCAATCAATCATTTCATCCATATGTTCCCCCATAGTCTTAATGGAATACACCATCCCAGGGGTGGAGGCACCCATATAACAAATCTCCAGCCTTACTGACTCCACCTCCATCTAAACCACAACTCCTTCACCCTGCTCCACCTAAGCAACCTCAGATGCTTTCTCAACCAAATCCGAACCTGAACAAAAACCAGGCACAACAGGTCTATAGTGGGGAAACATGTTACCCTACCTATGCTATGGAAATTCAAGAAATCAACCTCAGGTATGGAAGAGTGCTTCTAGATAATCAACCTAAATCTCCACCTGAGGATCTTGAAGAAGAAAAGGATGAGAGTGCTCCTCAAGATAATCCACCTTCTTTTCCTGAGAGATTAATCCATCCTATCCAGCACATCCCAAAAGAGACTGAACTTCTAGGTGAATTGAAAAACTTGTGTGTCAAAATGCCACTCCTCCAATCTATCAAGGATGCCCCCATATACAACAAGTTAATCAAGGAGAAATGCTTCAAATGTCCAGGGAGGTGAGAGAAAGAGAACCCTACCATTAATGTCATTGGATAGTTGTCTGAATTAATGTTGGGGCGAGTGACTTGCCTGAAGTATCTAGATCCTAGAAGTCCTATGGTAGATGTGCACATTGATGGTATTATCTTCCCCCATACCTTGATAGATCTTGGGGATACCATTAACGTGATGACTAAGGAGACTATGCTTAAACTAAATCTCTAAGGATCATTAAGGAAGACCACAATAGTGTTGCAGCTTGTAGATAGACCCACAGTATCTCCTGAGGGAGTTGTTGAGGATGTGATTGTCTCCATTCATTCATGGGAATACCCTTCTGATTTCTCAGTTCTCCAACCTAAGACCATGTTCAATGGTTATCCTCTCATCATTGGAAGGCAATGATTAGCCACTACTGATGCGTACATAAGTTGCAAGGTTTGCAATATGACCATTAAAAATCGAAATTTGTCCAAACAATTAGTCTTGTACTCTCCTGCTCAACGATCTCTAGAGCATGAATTTCCTTTATGGTTAGAAGAGGAGGAGGAATATGAAGTCTACTCTTCCCCAATCTATACCCTAGATGCTACTATAGGAGGGGAGAAGCCTGATGAAGAAGACTTGATTGAGAAAATCTTCTAGAATCATCCCCCCAACACGATGTCTCTTAAGGAGTTAATAAAGAAAGCTAAAGATAACCCTTGGACTAATTTGTGCCTAGATGACTCAAGTCCTACTCATGTCAAGATGATAGAATTTGGTCCAGAAAGAACATTGAAAATCAATCCATCTCTCTCTACACATCAGGAAAAGGAGTTATGTGACATAGTAAGAGAGAATCTGGATGCCTTTTCCTGGAGTTATAAGGAAATGAAGGGAGTGCACCCTTCGGTGTGTACTCACCACATTTACATCAAGGAAAGTTGCAAGCTAGTGTGCCAACCTTAGAGGAGAATGAACCTAGGCCTCAAAGATATAGTTAAAGAAGAACTACAGAAGTTGTTCGATGCAGGGTTCACTTACCCCATCCTAGATAGTGAGAGGGTGTCTCCTCTGGCTCTGGTCCCAAAGAAGAATGGGAAGTGGAGGATCTGTGTGGACTATAGAGAGCTAAACAAATCCACAAAAGGGACCGTTTCTCACTACCTTTCATTGACCAAGTATTAGATGGTCTTGCAGGAAAGAAGTTCTTATCTTTCCTGGATGGATTTGGTTGTTACAATTAGATCTAGATCAACCTAGAGGACCAAGATAAAACCACCTTCACTTATACTTGGGGTACTTTTCTTATAAGGTCCTTCCTTTTGGATTAAGAAATGTCCTTGCCACTTTTTAGAGGGTAGTCCTGAGTATCTTTGCAGAGCTAGTCCATGACTCTATGGAAATTTATATGGATGAATTCACCCCCTATGGGTGTGATTTCCAGGAGGCTCTCTCTAACTAGGGGAAATTATTAAGCAAATTCATTGAAATGAACTTATCCCTTATTCCTAAGAAGTGTGAGTTCTTAATGAATGCAGGGACTGTTCTAGGTCACTCAATATCCCAGGAAGGACTGCAAGTGGACACAAATACAATTTTTATCATAAAGAGGGTCCCTACTCCTCAGAAGCAGAGGGATGTCAGAAGTTTCTTGGACTTAGCTGGATACTATAGGAGATTCATAAAAGACTTCAGCAAAGTAGCCTCACCTTTTTTTGGACTATTGGCCAAGGAATCCAATTTTTTATGGTCAAAAAGTGGCCAAGAGGCCCTAGAAACCCTAAAGGAAAGGTTGACTACTGCACTTATACTCTAAGGAAAAAATTGGGCTCTTCGTTTCCATGTCCATGCAAATAAATCTGACAAAGCTTTAGGAGCAGCTCTAGGCCAAAGAGATGACAAGTTACCTTATGCCATTTAATTTATCAAAAAAATATGTCCAGGGCTGAATTGAACTATACTATGGATGAAAAATAAATCCTTCTTGTTGTCCATTCCTTGAATAAATTTAGACATTACATCACTGGTTACCAGACCTTTGTACATACTGACCATGTTTCTATTAAATATTTGATTAAAAATCCCAATGTGAATTGCAGAATTATCAGATGGTTTCTTTTGTTACAACAGTTTTATCTAACTATCATTGATAAGCCTGGTAGATAAAATGTAGTTGCAAATTTATTGTCTAGACTGGATTTTCCTACAGGTGAGGAAGGAATGGTTGATGATCAGTTTCCAGATGATCATTTATTCACTATTTTAGTTCTCTCTCCATGGTTTTCTAACATAACCAACTACTTAGTGGATGCACAGTTGCCTCCAAATTTGTCCTCCAAGGAAGAGAGCTTAGTTATAGGAAAAAGTGCACCATTAACTTGGATTGGGGGCATCCTCTTCAAGCTAGGCCCATATCAAATTCTGAGAAGATGTGTCAAGGAAGAGGAGGTTTTTGACATCCTTCTGGCCTATCATGATGGGCTGTGTGGAGGTCACTTTGAAGCCAAGAGGACGACCTTCAAGGTACTACAAGTTGGCTACTACCGGTCCACTCTCCACGAAGAAGCAAGAAGATATACCAGTCAATGTGACGAGTGCCAAAGAATTAGGAAACCTACTCCTAGGGATGAAAGTCCTTTGAAACCTCAAGTGAATTTTAAGCCATTTGACAAGTGGGTCATGGATTTCATTGGGCCCATTGATCCATCGTCAGTGCATAAAAGGTACATAATTGTGTGCACTAATTACTTGACAAAGTGGGTCGAAACCAAGGCTTTCAAGATAGAAATAGATGAGAAAGTGGTTGAGTTCTTAAGGGAGAATGCGTTTTACAATTTTAGGTACCCTAGAGAGTTGGTCATTCATCAAGGTGCTCAACTCACCTCACACCTGATTGCGAATATGTCGAGTCAGCTTAAGATCAATCACAGGAAGTCACCCTCTTACCATTCTTAGGCCAATGGACAAGTAGAGGTTACCATAGATCATTGGAAAGCATTATCACAAAGGTGGTGAGAAACAACAGGAAAGATTGTGTTGATAGTCTAGTGGAGGCCACTTGGGCCTATAATACAACTTGGAAGACAACCACTAGCTTCACCCCTTATGATTTGGTCTATGGGAAGTAGGTTTTTATCTCCATTGAGTTTGAGTAAAATGCTTTGAAAATGGTAGCACAGTTAGATTTGGACGTTACAAGGGAAAAGAAAGAGAGGTTGCTTCGACTCAATGGGTTAGATGAATTTAGGATGAAGACCCTCCTACACATAGAGGTGACTCAAGTACAAAGAAAGGTTGGACATGACAAAAACATCAAAGACAATTTTTCAAGAGGGTGATTAGGATCTTCTATATGACTCTAGGTAAAAGGAAATCAAAGGAAAATTTATGACCATATGACTGGGCCCATATGTGATAGAAAAATGCCATGACAATGGGACTATTCACATCAAAGCCATTGATGAAGAAGGTATCTCCTTGCTTGTCAATGGATACAGATTGAAGGCCTGCAAGGTACCTCTATCAAAGGAAGAGTTTATTAGTACTATCATTAAGGAAGTGAATTTGATTGGAAGTATCTCAGCTTCCAACTCACCAAATTCTTGAAGACTGTTTTATTTCTGAAGAAAAAATGAAAAAAAAAAACAAAAAACGATAAGGTACCTAGGTGAAAACCTCCATGAGGCGCCTGAGGACAATGTTTGGGTTGAAAACATCCTTGAGGCAGCCCTGGGGTGAAAAAAAAAGGACAATAAAGGATCCCTAGGTGAAAATATCCATTGAGGCACCTAGGGTAGGAAAACATGTTGAAAACCTCCTTTGAGGAAACCTACGTGTCTTTAAAAAAAAAAAGAAAAAAAAATGCTATGGTAGGGACCTCAAACCTTCCCACTAATAAAATTCTGAGATTTTGCAGGCCTTCAAGGCAACAAAGGACACCAAGTTCAAAGGGAAGCAAGCCAATAAACACACAATTCTTCCTTCATTCAGTTCATATCTCCCCTACCTACCATATCTGCATCATCCATCCTCATTTCCAAGCATCAAAAACCTTTTTGTAGGCAATTTTATGACTTCTACAAGATTTTTTGTAGTTACGACAGGAGTTTCCTATAGTACTATAGGATGTCCTGAAACTCTACAGGAATGGAATTTCGATTGAGAAATGATGATGCAAACCTGTCCTGGGTTGAAAGAGGGGACCATTCACCTCACCACATCTCACCCAACACCAATGTATGACCATGCCACCCTCAGTGCCCATAAACAAAAAAAAAATTCCAAGGGTTATACCATCATTGGCCTCACTCACCTACCACGCCATCTCCCCCATTTCCACCCCTTCCACTCGTACCTCACCACCTATTCCTCCTCCAAGTGAAAAAAAAAACAAAAGAATTAAGAAAGAGGTAGCTACAGGATTTCCTGTAGTACTACTAGAAACCCTATAATAGCTTGTGATATGACAACAGTAGTCTCCATTCCCCCTCCTTCAACATCAATGCATAAAAGAGTATCATCACCCCTACAGGAACTATGGCACCTATCCAGACCTCAGAAGCATCAGAAGAAGCCAAGCACCTACACACCCAAACAAAGAAGACAAATATATCATCTAGTTGAAATCAACAAAAAAGAGCCAAGGAAAACATGTACTTAAACAAGAAGAAGCACAACAGAGCCACATGCACACATGAATCGCCTAAGCGAAGGAAGGCATAGGTATGGCACCTCATCCAGACTCTTTCCTAAGTACGAATGTGATAAAAATGTAGGAATATGAAAAAAATTATTTTATAAGATAAAGGTGGCCAGTTAACTTGGCCACCCTCAACTCGAAAACAAAAAGTAAACTCCTAGTCAGGAGGCCATGTGGAAAAGCTCACATCAAAGCAAATGAGTGGAAAAGGTGGCCAAGTTAAGTTTTATAGGAGTGGGTGATGATTACGAGGGAAGATTGCATGATAACTAATGGTGGGCCAATGGTCCAAAAATGGAAATGGCGTACACTACCAGCCAACACAACATTCCAAGAAATCAACCATAAATAACAAAAATTCCTAAATTTCATGCACACATCACTCATTTTTAGATTAAGAGAACTAGGACCATTTGGAAGAGATATCAAAGAAGCAAACCAATTTCAGCCATCCTACAGGGAACACCTACAAGAAATGCAGAGAACTACAGGAAACAGTGGGAATTGTCAAAAGGCTTTGTAAGGGGGTGCCTAAGGCCCAACTATTCCGAAATTATCCTCACATAGAGAATCACAATGAAAGGTAGGTGGCCCATATCCTTTGTGTTTTTACTTAATAGATAGGAAAGAAAAAAAATAAATCGGCATTTTTCTCTAGTAATTACTGTGGGCCTAAGGATAGACAAAATTGTGTGAAGGAATTGTGTGGGGATAAATAGAGAACTGCAGTCACCCTTCTAAACTTTAAACACACAATCACCTTGGAAAGCTCTAGAGCTAGGCCACCAAACTCCTTACAGTCAACTTGCCAGAGAGGAGAAAATGATAGGAGGTTTCAACAGGAGGGAGCCGATAGGGACATCCATAATACATCTAAATTCCCTTGTGGTAGAGATATTTAGAAGGCGTACATGGTTGGGATTCTTCGAGCTTCTTAGAGGATATGATGATGATGTAGCTCAAGAATTTTCCATGTCACTCACCCCTCAGGCTAGAGTCAGTGCTACTTCTATGGTAAGAGGATTGTCAGTAACAATTTCCCTGAAATCATGAGCAGAATCACTACACTTCCTCTAGGCATGCAATTGAGAAAGGAGGATAAAGCTAGCAACACATTTTCTAAGAGGAATTGTTCCTTTAGAGATGGAGAGCCAATTAAAGACAAAAATGGGATTAGAATGGAGAGCCTTCCCTAGCCTTGGGATGAAGTAATCTATCACATTCTGAAATATATTTCTTGTGAAGGAAGGCTCAGTATAATCTATGGTTACCAATTTAGACTCCTCCATGAGTTGAGATTTGGAGAGGAGTTACCCCTTAACAAAAGAATTAGTGTACCCTACTTCTTGTTTCAATCAATAATAGACATGAGCATAAAGGTACAAAAAGGAAAACATCAGCAACTGGCACATCATGGACTCATCAAGCTCATACTAGAAGATGCCTTGAGCCAGTTAAGAGTCCCTATTCTATGGTCCACATTTAGGGACATGGACAAGGAGACTGTAATTGAAGCAATTGAATATGAGAGGGACCCAACCTCTAGTGATGAGGAGAAAGAATAATAATTTGAGGAGGAAGAAGAAGAACTTGAAGAATAGGAGGAAGAATGAGAGGAAGAAGAGGAGACAGAGACAAACAAACAAAGGAAGAAGAGAAAGGAAAAGAGGATAGTGGGGAGGAAGAACATAAGGATGAGGCAAGCCTTGAAAAAAATACCAAGGAAGGGGAGGAATCTCAAAGAGTGTCTCCTAAAACTAAAGAGAAGGAGGAATTTTTTGCCTTCACTACCCTAAGCACACCCATAAAGAGAAAAAGGCAGAGGCAGAATCCCATATATTTCAAAACAAGGAGGAGCACTAGGATCAAACATCGGAGACCAAAAACACCCACCAAGACTCCTATCATTATTGAAGACTCACCAAAAGGACAAGAAAAACTAGTGTCCTTGGAAATGAAAGGTGAAGAAGGCACATCAAAACAGGCTTCCCCAAAGTCACAATCACCTATGTTAGGAGGCTTGTCACTAGGTCAACATCAACACAGAAAATCAAAGAATCTTTGACCCCATTTTATAATGGAAAAAGCCTCCAACAAGAAACACAGACAATCCTATAGGGAACTCTATCAGCACTACAAGAAACATAGAAAAAGCAGTAGGAAGGATAACAAGGATAGAGGAAAGGCAAGGAAGCAACAAAACATGTATAGGAGGAGGCAGACGCTCCAAAGACATTAAACCTAGACACTAGCCTAATTTGAGCTCTTGTTATAGGTTCATTGAGGGAGGCAGAGTAATACCATAGAAATTTTCTCTCTTCTTTGATCTTGAGAGGGAGAGAGGAAGGACACATCACTGGATGAAAATTTCTAAATCAAAGAATGTAGAGGATGTGGGCCATATGGAAGAGAAGCTACTAGAGATGGGAAAAGATTTGAGTAGGATAAGAGACAGGGAAGGAGTTATGAAATCTCAACTAGAGGATGAAAACACATGGCTGAGGAGGCATGCACAAGAAAAAGAGAGTCAATTGGCCACTATGGCAAGCTTCTCTATGGAGGCACTCCAATGCAGGATGCCACCAAAGTCATATGCCTTGTACCTAAAAGTTCAATGGCTATAATTTTAGATAAAGACACTAGCACAACGAGGGAGTATGCCTTTCCAAGACTATAGGCAGTTCATTGAGCTATGTGACCAAATAACCTTAGAGGATAAGGCAAAGATATCTAAATTCTAATCACAGAAATTTTCCTTAACAGACTTGAATGTGTGGGACCCCAATTCAAAGTCGGGGGACTTACAACTAATGGCCCTTTCATCATGGCTGAGTCCCGAGGAGGCCAGGGCTAAGGAAGTAAAGACTGTATTGGAAAGAGAATAAAAATAGCCCCTTTACATCAAAACATAACAAATCAATTCCATGGTTGTCATTAACACCCACAACATCATCTCCAATGATCCCCAACTTGCACGAAGATACCTAGTTACACAAGAGAAAGCAGTCACTCATTTTGAAGACACATTGAGATTGTTGGGGGATGAAAGCCAGCAAGCATGCCAAAGGAGATGGGGCACCCTACCATACATCCTAAGAATCAGGGAGTATCATTCCCCTTAAAGAAAGAGAGATGCATTAGATAGGACCCCACTATATAAGAAGGCACTAAACAGACTCAAAATCAACTGGATTGGTTTGAAACTCAGTTCACCATTTCTATTGGGTATGTTAGAAGGAAGAAAGAAGGAAGAGGAAGCAAAGAAGTGGGAGGAAATAGAGAAGAATGTGGGACTTTATCCACAAGAGGAGACTACATCAACAGAAGGTTGGGATGCCAGAGAGGCCATAAGAACAATGAAAGACATGCACATAGATTAAGTTTATCAGAGGATGAGAAACACTTTCAGTAGGGGGTGATATGAGGCTCATCAATAGGTAAATTATATGGACCTTAATGCCACTCTCTAGCTTATTAAAATAAACTTTTATCACATTTCTTTAAATATTTTATTCTATTTTTCTTAGTGATAAGGGTAAGGGTGAGATGTTATGTCATGTGGCCTAATGTGCATTAATTATAGGATTTGGCGGTGTTTTTGGCTAATGTAAGTTTGGGAACTTGAAGTAGAAAAGAATGAGGGATTTTAGGAGATTGTATCTCCCTCCTTAAATCCTCAATCAATCGAAGATTCCTCCACCGGATCTCATCATCTTGGAGTTACAAGCAGCCAAGCCCACTGAGGTCATTGGTAGCCAAGCTAGTGATAGTTGAATAAAAGTTAATCTCAAGTTTGGGAGCCAAGATTCCCTATTTTTAAGGAAGTTTTTGGTAGCTTTATTTGTATAAATAAGAAGGCCTGGGGCCTCATTAGGATTGGACTTTTTTTTGTTGTAGCCAAGAGGCATTTTCAAGCCAAAACATTGTGATTGATTACTCTTATGTATTTTTGACATTTTTATGAGAATGAGAATCATTCGCTTGATCTAGCACTGAGTAGACTTACAGGGCTGAAGATCTCGGGTTAGGGACCAACCTAGCAGCAGAGGTTTCTCTTTTCGTATATGTATGCTTAGATTACATTCCTAGTTAACTGCTAATGTGATTTCTATTTTGTGTAATATGAAATTATTTTGATAATTACTTAGTTTTCTTCCATTAGTGAAAAGATAGATCAGTGGTACAATAGTGAAAATAAATACTTCATAAAATCTTGTGGTAGTGGCCTCTACCTCATCTCCCTTATGGGATCATTTTTTGAGGGTCCCACTCTCACAACCCAAAAACATATTGATTGTTTGATCAGTCCATAACTTAGGATTTCTTATTGAATAGATCATTGTTTCTCAATTGGATTCTTGAGTTTTGTATGGTTTAGAATCACTTTCATTCATATACTTAGCCATTAGCAATTAATAACTATATTTTTCATAAATTCAACTCATCTTTTCCATATATAATGAATTTGTGCATAAATGGAGAAAATAATGTATGTTATTGCAAGAGTTTCTAATCTATAGGGAGACCCCATCTCACCACCCTCATCCAAGTCTTCTCCACCTAGGTTGCTGAAGTCTACCAACCCCTAATCCAAATTTTTGTTTTATAGCAAAGTGGACATCTTCCTTGAGAAAATCCAATGATCTTGAAGACTTGGGCTAACCCTTGGGTAGTGTGCCCCTCCCTGTGCCTTATACCCCCATCAGACACGTTTCCCACACTTTATTCCACCTTTTCTACCTGCCTATAGCTCCCAGCCAGTTTCCTGTAGTAAAATAGGACATCCTGTAGTGGAACTAGGACATCCCGTAGTAGATCTAGAACATCCTATAGTACTACAAGAAACCCTGTAGCGGCATGTTTTAAACTCGAATTGAGTAGAAATGATCATCTGAGCTTAGGTTAGGCCTCCACTTGGCTTCCATACCCTCAACACCATTCTGGACTTGTTTCCCCATATCTGTCTCCCCTGCAAAAGATCAAGTTCTTTCAATTAGCATTTACATTCATAAAATTTAAAATAAAAAAGGCTTTGCTACAATTTCTAGTTAGTACATGCATACAACAGTCACATTAGTTTTAGGATAATTTCCATGCTTATTTAGTCTAGATAACTAGATGTTAGATGCAAGGTTAAGTTAGGTCTCTTTTGCAAACAATATGTGTAGATGCATAGCTAGATGATTTCATGTCAATTTATAGCACTTTCCAAATCAAAAATTTCATTTCCTAGAGTAGGTAGCATTTCCTTCTACATTAAGAATAGTTTTCCCTTTGCTATTTGGTAGTCAAACCCCTTCTAGTCAATAGAAAACTAGTTTGAAACTCTAGTGGTCTATCGCCTCAGTTGAAAAGTGCCAAGAGTAGACCATTGCATCTATTTTTTACACAACGCTGTCACTGTCGAGTTTGTACGAACCTCGGGTTGATGAAGTAAAGTTGGTAGACCTATGAGTTACAACATCCTTTCTGCAATACTAGAGCTCATCAAAGAGTTGTAAAACATAGTTTTACGATAAAAAAAAACTAAAAACAAAACTTAAACCAACAAAAATAATTGAAAATAAATGAATGTGGGCATATGAAACTTGCCATTGGAGAGTTTCATTTAATCTTACCTAAGAGATATCATTTTCTCCAATACTAGGTAACTTCTTCTTTTAATTAAAATTAAAAGCATGAAGAAGTTGAATTGACTAAAATATTATTGACCCAAAATCATCATTTATTGAATATAACTAAGGAAAGAAGTAAACTAGAAGGAAAAAATGTTTCATGTTTAAGGAATCAGAAATAAACCAAATCCATAGAAATGAGAATGAAATGATGCTTCTTCATTAATTGTAGCGATGAGATTTCTCTTTTCTTTTTATCATTCTAAATTTATATTAGCTCCAAAATATTGGAATTGATTCAGAATCCCAAATAATGTATAAATGAAGAGGACTTGAATCTTTATATAATACATAAGGAATGATATATCAAAAATACAAATAAAAGAGAATTCAAATATGAATTAACCATGATCCATTACCTTTACCTATTCCAAATTCCTTATTAGCGAAGCAGATTGTCGAGAAGAGTAAAAAGAGACTCGTGTATACACTACGAAGAATATATATCCAGATATTTTTAATTTGATATTCTAAAGGTTTGAGTTTATGTGAGAATCAAAGTGAAAGGTAAGAGCTCAAGTTTTCCAAAAATTTCAATCGACAAAACTCAAATAAATAAAAATATTGCTTCATAATGTTTCCGGTGACATTTATTTTCGGAATTTTAATGAAATTTCACTTTCGATACAAGAAGTATGATGACTATACTAGGGAAGCAAGATGTTGGAACAATTTTATTTGTAAATTTTACAAACAGAACTTACAATATTGATGCTGCCTGATAACAAATGCTTTACATAAATGTATAATGTGGAAACATTTCCTTTATATTAAATAAAACATTCACGTATGAGAGGTAAAAGTTTTGTAATAGTTTATAACATAGTTCTAATGATGTTCATCCCAATAATGAGATCATTTGAAGTTTGGTAAAAATGATTGAAAGATCATTTACATTTATTTGTAAAATAAGCTTCGAGGAGAGGAGTTCGATATTTAATAAATAAATCGGGTTTCAAAGATCTTGAAAACATTTTTGAAGCTAAAATCAACTTATAATACTTTGAAACCACAAAATTTCAGTAAGGACAGTGAAATATGGGTCATTTCCTTTACTAAATGTAATGGACAAGATAATGGAAGAAAAGGAAATGTGAAGCTCGTAGAAGTAAATATTAGAATTCATTTTAAATGCTTCTGATATAATACAAACCCAAGAATCCAATAAGACAACAAATTGAAATTATGAGGAAAATCTTGAAAAATGAAAAGTAGGGGATTTTGATTCCAAATTTCATCAATTAGAGGCTTTGAGTCCCTTCGTAATAAAGAAATGTGTCGAAAGGGAAAACAATATGAATGAGTGTGATGCAGTGATTCTACTCAATTGGGAAATTATAGAATTCAGAACAGGCATATATAAAATCGTAGATAAGATCATTTGTTACAAGTGTTTCGTGTGAATTTTCCTTCGTTTATAGAAAATTATAATAATAATGAGGGTAAGAATTTCATTCTAGCTACACTGATGAGAGGAAGAATATGATTATTTACTCATATTGCTATGTAACAACATAAATTCTCGTGAGACTGGATACATCGGCATCTCGAAAGAAAAATATCGGAGAAATTTTATGGTTGTATTTTTGAAACACATGATATGCTTACCTTCCGATAGACTTTTGAACGTAATGGCTAAAAATTATAAGCAAGAAGGGTTCTCAGGGGTCTCATATCAGAGATTTGATATCAAGTGTGCTAAAGGGTAACAAACGATTGGAAGTCACGATATAAAAGTTTCGATATAAGTAACGGGAAGTTTATCGGGGATCAAAGTATCGGAGATGTATGGACATCGCAATATCAATGAAGTGATTTATTGGAGAATGAGTGGATCAAGATATTGGAGATTGGTGGATCGGGATATCAGAGATCGTTGAAATGATGTTCATATTGCAAACTTTGATATTTAGAAGCTCCGATAATGCTACATGGAAATCCTGTGGGATCAGGAGCTTTTTAAAGTATTCAATTTGAAAGAAAGCACCCAAATCAACTTTTCTTTTTAATAAAAACCCCCTTAATAATTATATTGGCTATCATAAATATTCGATCGAAGGATGATTTTATCAAAACTTTCTTCTAAGAAGAGTTGTGATAATGTAATGATTATTAATCTTCCGATAATGTATTAAAGGTATATCGAGGTTTTAATGAATTAAAGAATTTTCAAATTATGAGGAAACAACAAATACTCCCCTGAACATGCTGCAGATTTAGAAATGGTTGGTTGCTTTCTTATTTCAAGTCTCCCAAATCAAGCAGATGAAGACTTGCAAAAAGAAAAAGAACAAAAATAAGAAATAGCTATGAAAAAAAATTAACAATCAATGAAGATGAGCCTGTAAAATGCATACCTAGAAGAATATTGATTGTAAGTTCACCTCATCAATTTTCAAGTTCTCCCATGCATTTCTCAAACTTTTCATATGTTTAAGACCATCTATTTATTCAGTCTAAAATGCTAAGTAATGAACTTTCATATTGCATCCACCTCAAATTTATGTCGGATGACAAGAGTGGTGACTATGAGATTTTCATAAGTACTTGTGAATCAAATATTGCCAAACCATAGAGATTATTTGGAATGTTTTCATATGTTATTTTAAAACATTTTTGTTAATGTCATAGAGTTTTGCAAAAAACAAGACAATCAAGTGGTCCATAAGCTTCTGATATGTTATAAGCCACTTCATCATAAAATGAGAGGGGATGCCAAGAAAAAATTGGATTCATTACTTGCTTATTAAAAATCTACATAACGAAATAAATGCAGATAGAAAAGGAATCTATATCTAAATTAATTTATCCCTAATTGCTAACTGATTGGAATGAACATGACTAGGTACAATCATACTTCCAATGTAACCATTCTCTCGTTCTGATTCCTACATGTATGTACAGATCCAACATTAGTAACAAGAATATAGTTTAAAAAAAATTGAATCTAGTATGTACACTAATTGCTAATCTACTTTCAAAAAACAACCTATTTACAATTACCTTCTCTTGAAATGTCCATTCCAACTGAATTTTAATAAGATCATAGAAATCTGGATTGATTTCCATTAATGGTCGGGAGCGATTTAAAAGAGAAGATAACATGCCAAATTATGGAAATGGATTTTTAGATACAATGCCTACATAGAATTGTAAGTCTTATGTACATAAGGAAAATTATTAATAATATTTTGTGAAGGAAAATGTTCCAAATATCTTTCAAATGGGTCAATGAAAAATGGATAGAAATCTGCTATATTTAATAGAAGATGATTAATTGAATAAGATTGTTGGTCATATTGTGAAACTACACTATCTCTTTGGCATTGCTTTTGAGAAGAAAGAAGCAATTGATAAGAGATGAACATCAATTGGAATTGGAAGAGTAATAGCTCTTGATGTTTATGATAATAATTTGAACCTTGATTTTCCCATTCAGGCAATACATTAATTGAGTGTTCAATACTAAGCTACTCAATATGCCAACACAAAGTATCTAAAAATTGAAAAATGAAAACAAAAAACAAATATGAAATTAAATAAAATAAGTAAAGGAACAAGAATAATATTAATCATAATTTACATTATTGGTACAACAAGTGTTACAACCTAATTGGGACTGATTTGAAATGCTTTCCTTTTCACAAGGATTGGCTAGAATAATGGAATTAGAATGATTTCCAACACCAACTTCTCAATTAGAGAGAAGATGATGAGTATGAATAGGAATGAGAGCTTGATCATCATAAGACTCATGAATTGGGATTGATTCTTGAATGCTGAAATCATGAAGATAATTTCTTTCTTGAGAATGAGAATTAATTGGAACAATTTCTCAATTAGAGTGTTCTTCATTTCCACATATAATTGATCTCTAATCATGAAGATTCAATTGAGAATCAGACAAATCAATATCCTCAATGTTAGAATAATTATCATAAATAACTTCATGACATTCTTTAGAATTTCTTTTATTCTCATCTGATGTATCAAAACAAGAAGGAATATGGAGCAAATGTTCATTAATGCTAGAAGAATGATCAATAATTGTTTCTTTATCTTGAAAAAAACTAATAAGAAATGTATTTATATTAGTCTCTCTGTTTTTTGGAATAACATTAAAGAGGAGAGGGGATAAATTTCTATCAGCAAAAAATATCACAATGCAGGTGAAAATGAGAATCAAACACAATGAATTTAAAAATATCTCTATTTACGAATTCTTGTGCATTTTCTTATTGCAAATTACATATTTATGATCATTCATTTGTCTACTAATACTTTCTTGAAGATTATTTGGCTGACATGGATTTTGCATTTGATCAACATGATTAGATTCAGAAATTTGTATAACAAATTGCATATTATTGGAAACTTGAATTTATGCATGTACTTGCTTATCTATAAGTTGATTTTTCTGAATTAATTTCAAGCTGATTTTCTGATTTCAAGGTAGTTATTTCTTCAAGATTTTTGTTGGTATCTTCTTGCATTTGATTAGAAAAATTATCCAAGCTTTGTGATTGAGATTCACTAGCATGTGATAGTGCATTACGGTCATCATTAATTTCATAGGAAGTGTGCACTAAATGAAGGAATTGATCATACATGGTAGAGGCAAGTTCATCATGATTGGTGCACACCTTCATCTTGGAATTCTCAATTATGTTATTAAAATTTGAAGAAGATTTATCAAACCTTGTAATTGTTACATATGGATTTGAAATGGGAGGAAGAGAGTGAATATATTTAAACCAATTTAATAATTCATCTTCCGAAGGTTTATCTTCAATTTTAAATCTCAAAGAATTTAAACAAAATCTAATGATAAAATCAATAAAAGACTCATTTTCGAACTTTCGTATACCTTCAATTTTGTCACATACCTGTTCATAGTTATAACCACCAAATTTGTAAAGGAACATTGTGATAAATTGATCCCAATTGTTAATAGAGGCAACTGGAAGAGATTGACATCGGCTTCTGGATTATCCTGAGAATGTAAGAGTGAAAATCCTACATAAATACCTTCATAAATATCATGAAAAGTAGGTTTTGAAAATTTTTGAATGAATTGTAAAGCATGATTAAATGCAAAAAAAAAATCATCTTACTGTTAAACTTTACCTTTGACAAGTGTCTTACTATTTATGGTGGAGTATTGGCAAATGCATGTCCAGAGATACAAATCCAAATTGGAAGTTTAAGAGAAGCCATCGTGATTAAAATATAACTTTAAAATACAAAAAATCTAATAGACAACAAGTCTTCAGGCCCTCCTTCTAGCACCAAAAATGTTGAAGCCCTGAAATTCTCTGCCTACAACATTATAAGGGAGACTACTCGGTCTGGACCTTAGAACAACTCCTTTTCCATTGATATGGTGGTTATGACTAGTTAAAATAGGTCCAGTTACTGTCTCTCTATCTCCAATGGCTTAAAATATGACTCTCATCTACCAATAGAGAAGAGACATCAGATAAGCCCTCTTGTTGATCAGGCAAGAAAGTGATCCTTAAGTTTATCTAGGGCTCAACTAAGCCACAACTAAAGTTTTCCTCTTTGGGAAGAGAACTTCTAGAAATATAGAACTAAATCTAAATTATAACTAATTCTAAAATGAAAACAAAGGAAAAAGATCCTAAGCCTATCTCAATTAGGCATATATAGATCTAACCCAGCCGAGAGAAAAATATTTAAATGATTGGGATTTAAATATGTCTGGCTTATAATGAATATCAAGCTAACGAAGTAGTTCAATTAACTAATGTTATGAATACCAAAACACATTATGTTCAGAGACCTCTTAACCGAGATAATCAATCAACAACATTTAGGAAGTAGTTCACAAAATGATGATGATTATTAAATCAATAACTTGAATGATTGAACAATAATATAAGGAAATAGCTCACAGAATATTAGTGTTTGTTAAATCATAATTAAAAGATAGATTTCTAAGCAAATATTTACCTAAAAATCAAAATTCAACCCACAAAAGCATAGATAAATAATAACACATTATTGAGGCAAATTACTCACATTGAAAATAGTGCACAAATATGAATAAACAACACATTTTTGCCATCATAAACTGAAACTAGTATTTAAAAGAATAGTATCATAAACACCAATTTATTGAATCTATTTCTCTGGCTCTCATCTCCAACAATCCTTTACAATGTTTTGAACTTCTGCTGTTGAAAAACAAGCTGCAATAGTGCAAGATCTGCCCTTCATATATAATTCAAAATGCAAAAGAAAAATCCTCAATAATCCCCCAAATCTGAGATTTTGTCTCCTCTCACCTACAACTCTAAATCCTCATTACAATAGTACTTTTAGTAATTCCATAATTTTAGAGAAGAGAAGCCCCTAATACATTCTACAATCTACTATTGATAATTTTAGAAAAAGAATTCTCAATAGGGAAGTTGTTGAAGAGTAGTTCTGCTCAATCAATTTTAATTGGCCCAAAATCCTAATCTTCTATTGCTGGAGCATTCTAATTGATTGAGTTTTTCTTCTCTTAATCTCTTCAACTATTTCCCTACAAAACATCAATCAAAATTTAATTAAAATGCAAATTAAAATCAAAATAACAAATCTAGAATATAAAATATATCTAATCAAAACTCTATTAGATAATTAAATAAAAAGAAATCTGAGCTTTCTATTGATCTGTGAATATCTAATTGGTGAAGGGGAACATAAATGAATGGATCTGCACCTAGTAGAAGCTGTGAACAAATGAAAATACAGAAAAATAAACTCAGAAAATTAGTTTTGTTTAAAAATTTAGAGTTTGATCTCCTGCTGCACTTTTGACCCCTTAAATGATCAAATCTAGTTATGAAACTACTTAAAAAATATTCTTCATGAATTTATCTATCCAACGAGCCATTTTAGGCCTCATTTGGCTAAGTAAAACTCAACTTATGAGCTTCTAAAGTTGAGGAGTCAAAAGTGCCATAATTCCAAAAAATGTATTGTGTGGGTTAATTTTTTTAATTTTAATTTTAATTAAATTATAAATTACAATTATTAATTAATTAATACTAATTTAATTGTAATTTTTTTTGCATAATTAAAAGATTAATTAAAAATAATTATGTAAAATTATATTATATTTAAAATATAACTAAATTATATTATTTACATATTATATTAATTAAAACTTCAAACAAATAGGATAAACGTAGCCATGGGAGTTAATGGAGGATGGTGAGGTAGAGTGATAAGGAGATGAGGTGGAGTATGATGGAGGGATGAGGTGGAGCGAGAGCCATAAGGAGTTTTGAAAACTTTATAATAAAACCAAATAGGCACGACATAAAACTTTAATCGACAATTAAATTTTTTAAATATCACAATTTTTAAAATGCGCAAAGGTATAAAAATGTTGATTGAGATATCACAAGTTTTAAATTGAATCGATAATTTTATTTTAGGGTTTTTTCACGGTTTTTAAATCGGGAATTTTATTTCGGGGTTTTTAAATCGGGAAGGGAGGAGGTGATGTGAAGTGGGGCCCACATGGAATTAAAAAGTATTTAAAATGAACTACAACCACTTTGCAATTTTCAGATTTCAGATTTGGCAATTCCTTTTAAAAATAGAAATTGGAATAAATTAACGAGATCCTGAAAAACTCATTTTTTTAACTGCTCTACAATTTGGCTGGCTCATTTTGTAGGACCGTTAGCGAAAATTAATAAAAATTAACTAGGGATTAGTATTTACAACGAATTACCATTTTAATTGCAAAAAATAAAATATTATACATTTTGTACATTTTTTAACAGGGGCGACAAAAATGATCAAACTTAAAAGGATTGTCAATTACAAACCGGATAACCAAATTAGGCGAAACAAGTATCGATGGAAATCTTGCTAAAAAGCGAATTCAATGAAACAATCAAAATAGAAATCCGACAAAAATGATAAAATGGCAAAATTGTAGGACAATTAAGTAAATGAGAATCATAAAAGGTGTTTAGCCAAAAATTAATGTAAAGGGTCCCCATTATTTAAAGTAAATGAATGAAAAATGGGGGGTGTTTGGTTTTCCCTACAACAGGACCCCCTTTTAAAATTTTAAATGAGTCCTATTAATTAAAATCTAATATCGTTCCACTTGTTCTTTTAAGTTGAATTAATGATGGCATGTTGTTGATCGAGATTGGAGTAAATGGATGCATGCCAAATATTTTTGTTCTCTCATGTAATCATGATAGTTTATAATATATATATTGTAAAGATAATTTTCTTAATAGGTTTTATTTTTCTAACATCCCTCACATTTCAAATATCTTAGTCTTTGTTATATGTACCATGAATTTAATTAGGTGTAATTTTCTTGAAGGTGTTATGTAGTTTTCCTAGAGTTATTGGAGTTGTATCCCAGTGCTTACCAACTCATAGATAAGTTTTAGGTAAAATGGGTAGTTAAGGTCAAATGTTAGTTATTAGCGCTTCGAACATCAATTAACAGTTTTCCCAGGTTAGAATTAGTTATGTGCTCATTGATCATACCAATGTAAATCAATGCATTAAAACTTATATGACATGGATCAAGGATGAGAAAACATAACTCAGTTCTAGGAAAGCACCATCATGAATGAGATCCAAAATTTCAATTAAAAATGTCTTTGCATACAAAATAAGGTCCTAGTCAAAATGATGTTTCAATTTTTGGAAAACAATAATTATAGATTTTTGTGATATATGAACTTAATGTAACTAACATAATTGAAATATGATATCCAAAATCGTGAAATACTCATTAAAAATTTCCTTCCAATGACGCATCTTAAATTCATGGGTTATAAAAGTTTTAAGTTAACATTATAGCAGAGTGTATAACTATTCATTTGACATATTTGTTTATTCTTTAAAGATTATGGAATACAAGAAATTGCTAAAAGATGTTAGCTCCTATAAAAAAAATTATATGATATATAACCAATGAGTTTACACCAATACCTATAATTCATTGGTAGTAATCAAATTGTTATGTAAAAATATATTTTTCATTCCGTAAAAAAAAATATCATACAAAAATGTGATATTTAACTTAATTAACCTTTAAAAAAATTAAATGATATTTTTTTCATCCTATGCAATTCTCATTATCTACCTTCAAATTTTAGTATCTCAAAATTGTAAATACGTGCGATGGGACTTTAGTGAAAATCTTTCTTTAAAATTACGAATAAATCGTCGAGCTCAACTTGAAGTTTGGCATGATGACTTGTTTTAAAAGCCTCCAATGGCATTCTTAAGACGGCCCATGATATGTTTTAAATGTTTCAAATGACATTTTTCTACCTGACCTGAAGTCCTCCCACTATAAATCTTGCACTGCAGATAATTATTAGGTTTCGTTTTTTAGTTGGTTTCAATGTGGAAACCACATTGGATTTTTATTTCGTGTCACTTTCAAGATCACTCGTAAGATTTTATTTTATTTTATATAGTCATGCTCAATGCAGAGTCTAAAATATCTCCATAAGTCATAGATGTGATTTTGAGAATTTCTACAACCGGTTGCACCTATTGAGACATCCAATGTCGTATTTTTAAAAATAAGGAGCTTGATTTTTTATGCACTCGTTAATCTTAGAGACGAAGGTAGTTAGAATTCTTAGGGATTTGTTTTCATTAAGAAAGAAAGAATATTATCTTTTGATGTTTTATTGAATGTATGCGCACAAGTAGGATATTTTTTTTTTGGTTATATTGACTTAATATAGTATACATGCTAAACTAACAAAACTCTATTGTATTCCTAAAACAATTAAAGTAATTTTTATGTTAAAATAAATTGACTTCACCTAATCATAATTTGACTCATAATTGATCAGCGATTTTTCCTATTTGTATATCACTTCATTACTTTCTTTATTGTCAAACATATTGATATTGTGAGTTTGCAAGACACTAGTATATAGAAGTATACATATATATTTACCTTGGATCTATGCACGCTTAAACTCAGCGACATGAACAAGGTATCATAACCTATTAGAGTCATTTCTATTAAAATTTTGTTATAAAAGTTTGGCTATATACATATAAGAGTTAAGGGAGTTAAATATCTCTTATGTTAATTTCCTCACATATAATACCCTTCACCCTCTCAAAATTAATTGTTGGTGGAAAATTTAACCATATTGGACCACCTGCATTAGCTCACTTTCATGAGTGATACAAGATTCAACACTAAAATGTGACCCCAAAGACTAGATAATTGAAGGGATTCGAAACACAAGAGATCATTGTCCTTAAGTATTGAAATGGCCATACGCATCTCTTCGATTGGGCTTATGATACCCGTAGAATTAATCCTATGTTGATTAAATACCTAAATCAATATTTCAATTGAGTGTGTTTTCTGCTTTCCATGTGCTAGAGACACAATTTAAACCATCACATTAACTTGGAAATAAGGAGAGTAAGAAACCAAAGAATTTCCATAAGGTAGCCATGACAGGGTTTCCATGCATTACTTAAACTCTATGCCCACCTCAGGGTATAGAATACATAGATACTATGACTTTTCCTAGTTAAATTAACACCATTTGTTTTGAATGATTAAGACAACCATTATGAGGCAGTATGAAGCAAATTTGGTCATTGTGTGAGTTCCAAAATATTATTCATACCATTCTAGATTGATGAGACTTTGATTGGTGGTTATGATTTTCCATAAAAGATCTAGTCCAAACTATAAACCTTTCCCAGCGCACACATCTTACATCATAACAAAAAAAATTTGGGATAATCATCTTGAGGTCTAAGAATCATATTGGTGTTTACCCTGAATGACTCAAAATATGTAATTATGATGACAATTATATTCCTTAATGAAGTAAACGAATCCAATACATTGACACTTATAGTATCGTTGGAATGGTAATGTTGTATACATCTATCAGCTTTCCACTTAATACCATTATTGAATGGAATATCAAGAAGTGACATATCACTAGTAATGATCAAATTCTTTATCAATTTAAATCCACTTCACTGATAAAAGTTATCCCTAACTATACTCTAGACCCCTCCCATCTAACGAGTGTTTCTCATTCAACAAAAAATCTCTCAATTATAGTGAGGCCATCCTCATGGTAAGATTCTTAGTCAAGTGGATAGTTGTTGCGAGTGGTCAGTTATCATAACTTGGAGTGTGGGGCTTCATGTCCATTATGAACTATTGAGACTAACTCTTAAGTGGGAGGATTGGCATTGACTTTTTTCTAAAGTTGGCGAACCCGAGTGGTAGAACTGACCATATTAAATCTAATGGAAGGTAATGATAATTGATATTGCAAATGGTGATTATTTAAAAATGAAAAGGGGTGATAATTGTTTTTTGATGTGATAACATCACTGAACCATATTGTGTCGATCTTGGAGGGTGATAACCCTTCTCCCTAAAGCATTACACACACTCATTAAAAAAATCAAAATCAAATGAGCTGGTTAGATTTAGAGTAATGTTAATAATAGTTATAATGTAAATAGTATATGTTTACCATGCATATAGTAATACATGACTAATGGATGCATTATTAATGATTTTTGAAAAGTATATATATAGTAATGGGCATTGTGCTATTGTGATCTATGGCATTGCTTAAATCAACAAAAACTACAAATGATTCTTAAATCACCATTAATCCTAAGCAATGATGCCTTAATTATTATTATATAGTTATGTGTTGCTTCACTAGAAAATCTCAACCCATGTAATATTTTTCCATTTTGTATTTGGAAATATATTAAAATTATTTGTTTTTTTTTCTAATTAATTTTTTTCAAAATAAAATACAGTAATAATTATTGTTTTTTACATAAAAATCATTATCTTTTACCTAAAATAATATATGTAAAAAAAAACAAATAATTTAATAGAAAAAATAAAAATGGATTAATTAATAAATTAATACCCATATAAAAATAATCAATTAAAAAAATTAATAACCAGAAGATTTGACTATTATGTCAACGAGTTTTAGGCCTAAAATTAATGAAAGGTGAATTGCTATATGTACATCTATACATAGATCACTAAAATAAAATATAAATTTGCGCGTATTGTTCTGGTTTTCTATAAAGTATTTGTGGTTCATATACTTTGAAATAATTTTAATTATAATATTGATATAATATACATTCTATTAACAATCATTTATATAATAAATTTATACGAGATTCTTCCTTTAATTGAATAACTAAGTCTCACTCTCCTAATGATACTTAATTTATGCATAATTTTAATGTTAGAAGCTTAAAATATATTAAATGTTTTAATATAAATTTAAAATTAAAAATATCAAATTGTTTATCTTATAGTTTTTTTATTATTTAAGTAATAAATTTTGATATTAAGGTAGGTTCTGGTTTTTTAATTCAAATAATAAATTTTGGCATTAAGGTTACGTTGCATTGAAATCTATCTACGTTGCATTGAAATCTATCATATATTATAATATATTATGGTTAAAATATTAACTTCACCCAATAATACATTATTCTAGAAATATGTTTTTTTATTAATTTAGTAATTATATTTATTCATGACTTAATATTAACCATATTTCTGTACATGTATCATTATTAGCACTACCAATTACTCAATTTTCACATTTACCTTTTCCATACACAATTATGCTAATACAAAACACTTTCCAACTATTCATGTTTTTTTATTAATTTAATAATTACATTTATTCATGAGTTAATATTAACCATGTTTTAGTAAATGTGTCATTATTAGTACTACCAACTATCTCTTTGTTTTGGTTCTAAAATTTCGTGTAGGAGGCTTCACCTAAAAAATCTAAAGATGTCAAAATATTTCTTTAAATCATAAACATTTAATTTATATAATTATATTTTTATCAACTCTAGACAACCTTTTAATATATGGTTTCATAATGATAGTAGGGAATAAGTAGGGTAACCTTAGTTTTTAATCGAAATATTAATCTAAATATAAAATTTTATATTTTAATTATTAAAATAAAATATATAAATATGTATTTTTATTGGTAAATTATTAAATGGTTTTAAAAATATAAATATATTTATTTTATAATGTTTTAGTGGTTTTGAATATAAATTATTTTGTATTTTTATTTTTGAGATATTTATAGTTGTGCCTTAGCAATAAGTACCGTAAATCAATTTTATGAGTTTCTTTGCTTATGGATTATTTTTTAAAATTATTAATTGTACCTCCGTAACTCTTAAAATTGATTTATTGTGTTTCATGCAATTTCTTATTAATTGAGATTTTAAGTAGTTCCAAGTTGAGCATATGGACACCCTTTTAAAATTTTAAATGAGTCTCATTAATTAGAATCTAATATCCTTTCACTTGCTCTTTTAAGTTGAGTTAATGATGGCATGTTGTTGATCGAGATTAGAGTGAATGGATGCATGTTTGATATTTTTGTTCTTTGACGTAATTATGATAGTTTGTTTATATATATATATATATATATATATATATATATTAAAGTTAATTTTCTTAATAGATTTTATTTTTCTAACGTCCCTCGCACTTTAGGTACCTTAGCTTTTGTTATATATACCATGGTTTTAATTAGCTATAAATTGCTTGAAGGTGATATGTAGTTTTCCTAGAGTTATTTGAGTTGTACCTCAATGCTTACTAACTCATAGATAAGTTTTAGGTAAAATTGGTAGTTTTGGTCAAATGTTAGTTATTAGCGCTTCGACCTTCGACAAACCATTTTCCTAGGTTAGAATTAGTTATGTTCTCATTGATCATACCAATGTAAATCAATGCACTAAAACTTATATGACATGGATCAAGGATGAGCAAACATAACTTTGTTCTAGGAAAGCACCATCATGAATGAGATCCAAAATTTCAATTAAAAATTTCTTTGCATGCAAAAAGGTCCTAGTCAAAATGATGTTTCAATTTTTGGAAAACAATACTATAGGTTTTTGCGATATATGAACTTAATGTAACTAACATAATTGAAATATGATACCCAAAGTCATGAAACACTCATTAAAAAAATTTCCTTCAATGACACATCTTTAATTTCATATATTATAAAAGTTTTTAAGTCAACATTATAGCACAATGTGTAACTATTCACTTGACATATTTGTTTATTCTTTAAAAATTATGGAATACAAGAAATTGCTAGAAAATCTTAACTCTTATAAAAAATTATGTGTTATATATCCAAATAACCAATAAATTCACCCCAATACCTATAATTCATTAGTAGTAATCAAATTATTACGTAAAAATATATTCTTTATTTCATAAAAAAAAAACCTCTTATAAAAATTTGATATTTAACTTAATTAACCTTTAAAAAAATTAAATGATATTTTTTTCATAATATGCGATTCTCATTACCTACCTTCAAATTTTAGTATCTCAAAATTGTAGATACGTGCGATGGGACTTTAGTGAAAATCTTTCTTTAAAATTACGAATAGATCATCGTGCTCAGCTTGAAGTTTGGCATGATGACTTGTTTTAAAAGCCTCCAATGGCATTCTTAAGACGACCATTATATGTTTTAAATGTTTCGAATAACATTTTTTTTAAATCACCCGCGGACCCCTTTTCTAAAGTTCCCAAAGTCATTTTTTAATTTGGCCAATAAAATTTTACATCCAAAGTGAAGTCATCCCCCTATAAGTCTTGCACTAATGACAATTATTATGTTGAGTTTTTCTTGCACTAACGACAATTATTATGTTGAGTTTTTGAGTTGATTTCAATGTAGAAAACACGTTGGATTTTTATTTCGTGTCACTTTCAAGATCATTGGTAAGATTTCATTTTATTTTATATAGGCATGCTCAATGCATAACCTAACATATCTCCACAAGTCATAGATGCAATAATGATAATTATTATTTTGAGTTTTTGAGTTGGTTTCAATGCAGAAAACACATTAGAATATTACTTCTAGTCACTTTTGAGATCATTGGTAGGATTTTATTTTATTTTTAGTGCATAGCCTAAAATATCTCCCTAAGTCATAGATGTGATTTTGAGAATTTCTGCAACTTGGTTACACTATTGAGATATCCAACCTAGACCAAACAAGTGTCTGTTTACTTTTTGGCATCAAGTAGGAATGGGAATCATATGATCATATTGAAACATAGGTAATACTTTAAGGAAAGGGACTATACACTTTTAAAAATATGTAATGGATATAATTATTTGCATTAAGTAGACCTTGAGTAGGAATGGAAATCATAGGATCATATCGAAAGGAATGTAATAATTCAGGGTAAGGAGCTATATACTTTTAAAAGTATGTAATGGATATAACATTCAGAGGATTAATGCGATATTTTATCTAGAAAGTTTATTTATATGATAAAAATTATGTACATAATTTAATTATAAAGATATTTCGATATTTCATATATTTTATATATAAAAAAAAAATGGTATAGAAAAATATGTATATAAGTTAATTTACTGATAAATATAGTACATTATTTAAAGAGAAGAAAATGATTGATTGTAAAAATAATATTAAAGTCATGATGATAATTCCAAATAATGCATGTCATGTTTGGAGAGCGAATTTATAGTGTTTAAGCCAAACACATTTTAAAAAGCTAGGATGCAATGATGGAATGCACATATCTAGTATAATTGTTGAAGATATCGAGAAGGTAACTAATTTAGGTGATAATAAGTATATCATTATAATAGTTGAGCAACAATAACGTGATTATCATTAAAGTGACTACATTCATCCTTCAACATGATTATGCATATCTAGATAGTGGTTGACCAATTAATGAGAATGGAATTGAGGATGCATTTGACCTTTGGGATGAGGTGGGTGAGTCAATTAGAACAAATCTTTGAGTTGTTATAACAAACTCAACTTGGGACCCTAACTATTGTATTAATCACAAAGTGATACCATATACTATTTGGAGTAACCAAAGTATTTGTTAGCCTATATCCTACCATAGTTGAAGTGTGCCCAATTGAAATGGAATACAATGTCAAGATCCATACACTATCAATAAAATGTAAGGCTTTTATTAGGCATGGAAATTTGTAGAGATTGGAATTCTTCACACAATGGTAAGGAAACATCTTAACAAGGTCGTTCAATTTGTCTAGTTTTTAAGAATGTTAGAAAAACTATATTATATAATATACCTCCTTTATATTTTCCTTCTAATAATAAATGACATGGGAATTGAAAAGAATAAAGTATTCCTCATTTTCTTGCTCTTTACGGGTATGAAAAATATAGATGAAAGTAGTCAAATTTTGATTTGAGACCAACATATAATCTTGACTTGTAATTGATAAGTTGGAGATCTAGTCGCAAGCCATTAAACAACATTGTGTTGGCCCAAAGGTCACATTGAGAGGGGCGTGAATTTGTGTGAGATCAATTTTACTATTACCTAACTTTTTGTCACTTAGCTTACAACAATTAATCTTAACCACTTGTAGTATATCAATAAGAATAACAATGCACAACATCAATAGTAAATCAAGAGGTCATCACATCAAAGAGACAGAAGATTGTTAGGTGGAAACCCATAAGGGAGAAAACCACCATTCTACTTATTCTTTATCTTCAATTCATTTAGATAGATTTGCAAGCCATGACTTGTTGGAGGAAACTACCCCTAATATATGCAAGTGGTCGCTTGTGAGAAGATATAACCTAATTGAGGTACCAACCTCGAAAGATGCAAATAGATGCTCAATGTAGGCTACAACCTAATTGAGGCTCCAACTTGATTTAGACTCCAACCTCATGAAGGTTCCAACTTGCTATAGGCTCCAACTTGATTGAGACTCCAAACTCAGTGGAGGTACCCACCTCCTTCTTTGAATTCCGCGTGGACCTCTACTTCATCTCATTTTCAAGCTAGATCCATAGTCATCATGTATCACTGAATATGAAGTAATGTCATCATTTGAAATATATAATATTTGTTGTCATCATCAAAACTTGTACCATCATCTCAACTTACACATACTTCCACTGCCAGATTCACTATCACTGCAACTTTCAAACATTGCCACTACCATAATCACTATCATTGCCAAAATTATTGTCACTGAAACTTGAAAATACTATTATTTCCAAAATCACTATCACTACAACTTGCAAACACTACTACCATGGTCTTCTCCAAAAATTCCATCACTCCATTCACTCAAACTCCTTCTTGGAACTTGTTTCGCCATGTATCCCAAATCACTAAATCCTACTCATAGACACTCAAAAAAGTTCTCAAGATATTACGGTCATCAAATAGGTGTCAAAAAAACACCATACATCCTGGATTACATCCATCTTTGATTCCTAATCGTCCAACTTCTTATGAAACTCAATTTTGATAAATAATGCTCTCAAAAACCTAAAATAAACAAATAAAATTATATGTTAAACTAAATATTCAACATTTTTCCCCTTTGGGGGTGCCCTTCAACGATGCAAAAAAATGAAACCTAGGGTGGTAAAAATAAAACTAATTAATTTATAATCTAGTGGACAAGTGGATTTGAATCTTGACCTCAACAGGGCATTTCACGCCTCCTACCAACTCTATTATTCAATGATGCTTGCCATATCATATAGTCAAATTGATTTGTGATGAAGTTCTTTCCATATCGACAAAAGACCAAATATGTGGTTGGTATTATGTGTTAATTTGTTTGCTAATTCAAATGAAATTTCTATAACGTGTCAACATATGTGCCCAATCCAAGGCCAATCAACCCTAGTGCCTCTGCTAATGGCTTCACAATGCTCAAATTTGGTGCTCTGATAACCATCCACATGTGCAGTACACAAATAATCACTTTTTTCAGGTCAACACTCATGTAGTGCAATTTCAGCTAATCGAACCCTACTCATTGCATCATTTTATTCGTCAAAATGAGACTAATTCACTCCACGTGTTGATCATTACTAATCTGAGGTGTTACAACATTGCTCGAATGTATCAGTGTTAGGTGATTAACATAATGTGTAATATGCGAACTAGGACAATGTAATATTCTTAGTAATGATTCTAACTGCAATCAAAACATTTACTAGTGCACGATGATCCCAAAATAGTGTGCCATAAAATTGCTAGCCAAAATCAACAAACCAAACTTAAATGCATATAGCTTCAGGTCAATATGAAACTATAGTTAGAATGAAACCTGTCATTGTATAATCATAACTCTAGTGGGCTATCAAATAATATTCAAGTTAGTCCAGGCCAATGTCATCACATTACAACAAAACTCTAATGACTTTGAAACACTTCAACAGATAAATGCAATCATATCTCTACAATAGGTTTTAAAGGAAACCAAACAAAATTAGAGCTTAATGAATCATTCATTTGGGATTGAAACAAAGACAAAATGAACCATATACCATAGATAACTGTTACAAACTTGTGATGAATCCTTTGATCTCTTGGTTATGCCATATATAGTGATTTTTGATGGTCTTTGGACATGGAGGTCCAACAATAAAATAGTGCTTTGGTGCTAAGACCATTTTTTCACACCATATGACCAAGATGATATTATTCCTTCACTCTCATCCCAATGAGATTGTCCCATGTGACCTTGTCCTAGGGGCCATTGATCATCCAGATGATGACGTTAGCATGATGCAATCATGCCACATGTGTTTCACATAGTGTTGTCATTGATGTAAAAGGGATGTATGGGACAACACCAATAAGACCATCCTTGATGATCAAATAATTAGCATCTCTTTATGAAGTAGTATAACAAAGTGATCTTTCACAAGGTCTCATTACATGAGGATATGGGTGCTTGAAGTTTTTTGAGTTTTTGGTGAAGTTAGGATGATCAAAAGATTTTACAAATAGCATGGTTGTGTACTTATCTTCAATAACTTTCCAACTATATATTTTTCTCAGAAAAACCCCTACTTGAGCAGTTATGGCCAATTGAAAATTAGTATTAGATTAAGGAAAATTTGAATGGCCAAACTATAGGGCCAAACCCAAATTACTATATGGTTAAATAGTGTTCAAGTTTGAAGTAGATCTATCATTGAGTTGAATGATCAACACCTGTGATTGCACATATTTGCATACTTGTTAATGTCATTAAAGGGAATGAAAGTCTTGATTCAATGAATGGTGCTCCCAATAGATCAATCATTGGATGATGACATGACTACATGAAGCTTAACCATCATTGTCAGACCAATCAAACATTGGCACATGAAAGAGATTTGTTAGATGGTGACATGGATCTCTCAATGATCGACACGTGGCTTATTAACACAATCAACATAAGTTGACGTTATCACACTGGCGTGGCACCACCAAGGGTAGTAGGAAGAAATGGAATTTTCAGTTGTGCAATGGGATTGAATTTGGATGACACATGGCCTACTGTAGAAGTGCCACATGGAGGATCTAATGTCAAAAAATGGATGACCATGGCCCTAAAAACCAAATCATATGGGAATGGTCATATGGCATGATAACATTAAAAAAGGGGTTTCGGGCTTCAGGTTCTACCCTTGGGCATATGAAGAGTCACATTGACATGGATTTCAAATATGCCACCTCTAGATTTATAACCTAGTTATATGGCTAGCCTCCATGCCATGGGACCACTATAATACTATAAATATGTCTGTCATATAAGGCCATGTACGTGAGTAAATTATTTTCTTGGTTCAATTTCTATATATGCCAAGGAATGTTCTGGTTCAACGATGAATATATTATGATAACGAAGAGTGATGGAATTTTATTGTAGCTTGTGATAGTATCTTTGTATGTAGTTTCAGTGATATATTATGATAGTGGATCTACTTTGAGAATGATATGAAAGAGAGGTCCACAAGTAAGTTGAAGAAGGAGGTTGGAGACTCAATCAAGTTAGATCCAGAGCAAGTTGGAGCCTACTCATTTTTGAGGTTGAAGCCTCCACTAGGATGGAGCCTAGAGTAGGTTGGAGCATACTCATTCTTGAGGTTGGATCCTCAATCAGGTTGCAGCCTAACACAATTAGTAGTTGGCATATTTTAGGGTTTATTGCCCCTACAAGTTGGGGCCTACAAATTGATGTAAATAATTAAAGCCTAAGAAAAAGTAGAGTTGGTTGTTTTCTTTGATTTGGGTTTCTAGAAATATTGTGTCTCCTTGTGATGTGATTCCTTCTTGTGTTATTTCTAGTTATTCTACTTATGTGATAATGCATTATGATAACTAATGAGATAATGTTTATATCATTGTTAAATTAATTTATGGTTAATTAATATTATGAAATTGTAAAATTATCTTCACATTGACTCACCCCTACAACCCCTTCTCAAAGTGACTTTTAGGCAAACAAGTGGTATCAGAGTAGGTACCTTCAGGAACAATTAATTACTACAAGGTCAAAAATCAAGAAGAAATGGCCACTACCAGAATAGTGGGGAAACCCCTTATGTTTTATGGAATTAATTATGCATTTTGGAAGATAAGGATGGATACATATCTCATCTCTTTGGGAGTAGAAGTTTGGGAAATTTTAAACACCAACTATAAAGTTATGATTACCATTCCATTGGATGTTGTAAAGAAAGAAGCTTACACATATGATGCACAAGCGAATAATGTTATCCTAAGTGGATTATAAGAGTCAGATTTCATCAAAGTAATGTAGTACAAGTCAGCTCATGAGGTATGCAATAAAATTTAGGACTATAATGAAGGTGATAAGAAAGTTAAAGAAGTTTGATTGCAAGCCTTTTAAGGACAATTTGAAAGTTTGAATATGGAATATGATGAGGGCATCACTTCATATTTCCTTCATGTAGACAACATAGTTAAATGCATTTCAAGTCTTGGTGAATATTTCTCTAATATTTATGTTGTTCAAAAAGTTTTGAGATCACTTCCATCAAGATTCAATCCTAAGGTCTCAACCTTTGAGGAACTAATAGAAGTTGAAAGATGGCAGTAGATCAACTTCATGGAACTCTTTTAGCATATGACTTAATAATCAAGGATGACAACTAAGGAGTCAAGGAAACAACTTTTAAGGTAGCGAAATAAGATAAAAAGAAAAAGGATCAAGAAGACTCAAATTTTGATGAAGAAGAAGCCAAGTTTGTTCAAAATCTGAAGAGAGGAACCAACAAGTTAAAAGGTATACTTCCTTTCAAATGTTTTGAATGTGGAAGAATTTGTCATCATCTAAATTTCCTTATGATAAGGTGAATGAAAGTGACGATAAATCAAGATTCAAACCCAAGTGTCAAAGAAAGAAATAAAAATGATTTTTTTTGTTTTACTCAAAAGAGAAAAGTGATAGTGAAAGTAATGCAAGCATGACTAATGAAGAAAGGAATGAAACATTGTTCATGGATAAGGTTTAAGAAACAAAAGCAAAAGTGGATATTGAATGGGAACTTAGAAGTGCATTGAAGGAAATCAAAGTTCTCTGGAAAAGAGAAAGTCGACTGATGCAACAAATTAAAGACAATAATTCAAATGAAGACACTATTTTGGCTCTTAAATTCAAATTAGAAGAAGCAAAAATAATATATAAATGTCTATCTAAACAACTAAGTGATAAGGAGAAAAAATGTGAAAGGTTGGAAAAAGAATTGATACTTTTAAGAGAAGGATTATAACATTTTAATTCAAACTTTAACAAAGGCACTAAGTCTCTAGATCATATTCTCATCATATAGAGTTCTCCACTTATTAAGATAGGTCTTGGGTATTGGGAATGTGAGGCATATAAAAGAAATGATCCCTCAAACTCATCAAATGAAAGACATCCCAGTAATATTGATTAGAATTTTATAGCATCAAGCAAAAGATTACTTAGAGATCCAAAGAAAGCAGTACACTAGGCCAAGAAGGTTCATTGCAATGATTATCATGAAAATTATGAAAAGAGAAGAACACAAGGAATCATAATGAAAATAAAGGATCCATAAATAGAAATGATGAAGCAAAGACAATGGACATGGTTTATCACCAAGTATCCACAATAAATAATGGATCAAGTGTCAGAAATCAAAAAATGGATATGTCTCATGCAAGGGTTAAACAACAAGGAAATATGACTCCCCTAATAAACATCCCTAGAAGATCAAGATCTCCTTCCATATCTAGGTACCAAAATAAGTTCTTTGGTTATTGTTTCTAATGCACAAAATTTGGACATAAAGTGTACGATTTCTAGACCAATGATGTGGTTAGGTATAATTAGATACCTAGATGGTGACATTTGGATCAAATGAAAATAATTCATTAGCCACATCTACAAGAATTGAAGCTTGATGTTGAATGAAAAATATGTCATGTTGAAGGACACATAGCTTGAGATTACAAACTCTATCTAGATGGTACAATAGAGAAATATTTCCTATCAATGTTGGCAGATCGAGAAGAGGCCAAGGAGGAACTCAATCAAGTATGATTCCTTAGGTATAATTCCTTGAAGAAAGCTTCTTCAAAATCGTTACCTTTCAAATCAAAACTTGAAGCAATTATGAAGAAATTATGTAGGCTGTGTTTTGATGGTGATATATCAAATGTAAAAAGAATGCATACATGTAAAAAATATCTATATAGAAAGAAAGGAGTACGATCTCAGGGGGAGCACCAAAATAGTGGTAGCTTGATCTCATGGGAAGAAAAAATACATAATGGAAGCATGGTTTCTGGGGGATACTATATGTTAGCAAGAAAGGAGCACTGTTCTGATAAGTCCACAAGATCATCTAGGAACAAGTACTCATGCAGGATCATCAACATGCCAATCTTCTACAGATGTTTGTGACTTTTTGAAATTGATTTGAAATGTGTAGAGATTGTTGACATTGATTTAATAGAAGAGATTGTAGTGATTTGTTATGAAACCATCTTACAAAAAGATAGCATGTTAGGTCCCTATACTACTAGTGTAACCCCTTATTGTTGTGGAAGGCTAGGAGAAACAACACTTCCATCTTTATATTTGTGAGGGGTAGAATTCCTTGTTGCCATAATTTTTCTTTCCACTTTGTAACAAAGCCCTTTTTCTCTTTTTTCTTCCAATTGTTGTGGTGTTGCTCTAAAGAAGGTGTTGCTCTTTGTATCCTCATAATGTGCTATAATTTCCTCTGTGAAAATTTACCACATAACAAGTGGTTTACGAGAACAAAGCCCATTATACCATAAAAATTGATCTTGTTCTAAATATGAAGATGCAATACATACCTTTTGTAACAATGGTACACCATGTAGATCAAAATATTTCTCCATCTGTAGTATCAAATTTACTAGATCCTTGCCATCAAAATTCCTCATCTCGATTTTTCTTGATTTTAGGAGCTCGGTCTTTAAACGACTATAACTCTGTAATTTCAAATCTCCAAGTTCTGAAATTTCTTCCTGCAGTAGCTCTCTGAGTCCTCCTTCTAACCCTTCAATTCTAATCAATTTTGGATTCTCCAAGGAAGAGTTATGCCAAATCTCCCATGGTGACCTGATTATAGACTAGTTGAGTAGAGCGAACTTGTATGACGTGCTGCGTGTTACTGTTTCGGGCTTAGTACTTGAAACTGATATACAAAAAACTACAAGAAGTCCTCTTTCTGCAACTTCTTACGAAAATTAAATATGATGCTCAGAGAGAAAGTTATGACGATTTTCCCAAGGTGACATGTTTGGAATGTAATTCAAGGGTCTGCAAAAACCCTAACTTCCTCAGATTATATCTCTGATAATATAGCGAGACAAGCTCTGAAATATGGATCTGAAGTTTAGAACGACTTCGGCTAAAATGGGTTTTTTTTGTATCTTCTGAAACGTCGCAGAAAATAAGTTATAGGGAAAATTCCACGATGACCTGTTTGGAGCAACGAAACCCTAGAATCCAAAGCTCTGATACCAAATGTTATGAAACCAGCTCACAAAAAGATAGAGAAGACAGATGAACGCCTTAGAAATAAGCCTCTTCAAGGGGGCAACCTCCTTTACATTACACCAATGAACAATTCTTAGATGATACAAATGACAAGACCTCCTTTCTATATATAGGAGTCTAAGGGTCATAATATAATCAGAGTCGACATAACAATAATAATGTAAGGGCACAATAATAACAATAGTGGGCTTCTATGGAGCACAATAATAACAATATGGGGACTACATGGGCGCAACAATATAATAAGGGGGTTGTACTAATAACAATAAGGGGTTACACTAGTAGTATAGGAACCTAACACCATTACACTTTGTAGTAAGGAGATATTGGAACACTTCACTTGAAACTCTTGACCTTATTTGACATCCAATAACCGTCAATGTATAGGGGGTTTCCATTTATGAGAAAGGGGGAGATTTTTGCACATAGTGTTGTAATTGATGACAAAACATGTCATTGATATCAAATGGATGTGTGAGATATCACCAATAATCCCATAGTCGATAATCTTAGATGAGAAGTTATGGGTGGTTGAAAATTAGTATTAGATTGGGGCAAAATTGAAAGGCCAAAGAATGGCCAAACCCAAATTATTAAAGGGTTAAACAGTGTGAAATTTTGAAGTGGATTTACCATTGAGTAGAATGATAAACTTCCACAATTGTGTGTTGTACACATGTTAATGTTGTTAAAGGGCGTGCAAGTCTTGGGTCAATCAACAATGCTCGCAACATATCAACAGTCAAATGAGGACAAAGTTGCATGAAGTTTAACTTTTACTGTTGGTCTAGTCAAATAGTGTCACATGGAAGAGTTTTGTTAGATGGTGACATGGAGCTCTCAATGATTGAAATGTGGCTTATCAACAAAGTCAAAATAAGTTCGCATCAGTATGCTAATGTGACACCACTAGGAGCTACCAAATGGTAGGTAAAAATGGCATTTTTAGTTGTCCAATGGGCTCAAATTTGGATGACACGTGTCCCACTTTGGGACTGCCATGTGGAGGATGTGACATCACATTGATGTTAGAAAATGCATGAACATGGCCCTAATGACCAAGTCATATGGGCACAATCATATGGCATGGTACCATTAAAAAAGAGTTATCAAGATTTGAGTTCCACCCCAAGGCATATGAACGGTCACATTAACAAATATTCTAGATATGCCAACTCCATATTTATAGCCTGGTTGTATGGTTGGCCTCCATGCCATGCGACCATTGTAATAGTATAAATATGCTTGTGATTAAAGGCCAAGTGTGTGATTTTTTTTATTTTTTTTTTGTCTTGGTTCAATTTCTATATACGCAAAGGAATGTTCTATTTCTACAATGAATGGCTTATGGTAACAAAGAGTGATGGAATTCAAAAGAAAAATATTATCATTCTAGTCCTATGACAAGGAGTTTTCACTTATTATCATTATTATTGTTTGGTTTGGGTGTAAGCACCAGTCGAGAAGTTTTCAAAGTTTGCAACTTTGGTTTGATCTGAATAATGACATAACTATAATGTTTCAACCATAATCTTGGTCTAGCGATATGATCTGGCTTGTGATAATTTTGGATTGGTGGGAGTCATTATAGGTAACCTCGACCAATATATGTACACATATATATCATGGTGACAACTTAGATTGGCGGAGATAGACATAACATCACTGAACCAATGTAGGTTTTGGATGGTTATTCAAAAGAGGATTTCCATTGTGTAACCAATAACCATTACGTGGGACAAAGTTCGGCCATAATTGACATCTTACATTGAAACTAAATTTTAGATTATGGTATATTGAGAAACATGACACAAAGGAATTTATAATGGAATATGGATGGAAGGCCGAGGTTAGTGGTTCATGTCTTGATGGTTTGGAGGTCAGGGTTTTTTTATTGTAATAGATTTCAATTTGTCACATGGTTTACGCTTTCTATTGGTTGGTGCCAAAATCTGGCGAGTCACTTGGAAGGTGAAAAAAAATGTGCAATTTATAGAATAATTAACAATTTATAGTTATAAGTGGTTATTGTTTTATTTTCGGGAGTATTATTTATCCAAATTTAGATCTCAAAGAAGTTGGATAATCATTGTTTAGAGGTAAATGTAATCAAAAGGGTTTGACATAGTTTTGACTCATATTTGATGAGCAAAAGATCTTATGTGTGATTGGAAGGTCTATGAGGATGTTGCAGGTGTTATGGATACATGAAGATAATAAGTTCTGAGGAAGGTTTTGAATGAATATATTGATTTTTTGGTTGAAGCAGAATATAGGCAGTAGTATGGAATCCAATAGAAATAATTGATATGATATTTTTTGTACAAGTTGTTTATGGAAGTGTAGTGGTTGTAGGTTATATGGAAGTATAATGGTTGCTATTTATATATAAGAGACAATGTGATGTACAATGACAATTTTTATAGAAGTGGTAGTGTGTGTAGGAGTTGAGTATAGTTTGTGAAAAACTCTTTGTATGTAGATTCAGTGACATATGATGATAGTGGATCCAGTTTGAAAATTAGAAGAAAGAGAGGTCCACAAGGAAGTTGAAGAGAGAGATTGGAGCATACTTATTGCTGAGGTTGAAGTATCAATAAGGTTAGAGCCTCAATCCATTTGTAGCCTATAGTGAGAAATTGCTTGCATCTTCGAGGTCGATGCCTCAATTAGATTGTAGTTACTGCAACTGGTAGCTTGCATATTTTGGGGTTTGTTTCCTACCACAAGTTGGGGCCTGCAAATTGATGTAAATAATTAATGAGTGAGTAGAAGAAGAGTTGGTGGTTTTCTCCCATTTGGGTTTCCACCTAAAACTATTGTGTCAATGTGATCTCATTTCTTCTTGTCTTATTTCTAATTATTCTTCTTATGTGATGATGCATTATGATAACTAATGAGATATTGTTTAAGACTAATAAATGAATGTATGATTAATTGCTATCATGATTTTGTCTTCGCGGTGATTCACCCCCCCCTCTCAATGTGACTTTTGGGTTGACAATGTGGTGGCCCATGAGGCATTCCATATGTCACCTGTATTCAATCTTTTAATCAATCCAAAAAGGTCATTTGTCCCTACCACGTGGAAATCATGGTGGCACCACATTAGCTTGCTGACATTAACTTACTGATGTGTCATGCTAACCGTGCAACTATGTCATGTTTAATTTATCAGTAGGTCCATGTCAGCACTAAATAAAATGGTGTTAAGTGGCATCATCTGATTGGTCGAAAAGGGTGATTAAACTTCATCATCATCCATGTGTTGGAAAGTTAGAAATGTCATTGATCAACCTGAAAGATGCACATTGTTTAGTGGCATTAAATAGTGTGTAAATTTATGCATCTGAGGTCGTTGTTTTCTTTTTTCAATGGTGAATCCACTTCGAACATGCACACTATTTAATAGATTCAATATTTGGGTTTTTGCTCTAAATTTTATTCCCTCAATTAATGTTCAAACTTCAACTAGCCATAACATCTCATCTGGTGATCCAGACTTATGCAAGAATGAAACATAATATAGATATAAACATAAACACAGATATGTAACAGAAATAAAACTTCATTTCATTAATATCAAAGAACTAAAATATGATTACATATAGAATGGAAATAAACTAGCTAAGGTGATGGCAGCTTATCTCTAAGAAGAGATGTGGTAGCTACATGCCTCTAAATTGTGTTACAATGAGGCTCAAAAGGATATTTATTATTGAGAAACAATGGAAAATCCTAAACGTCCAAAAACCTAACCCTAGTAGATGAAGTGCCAAAACTATGGGTCCCGTTGGGATAAATTGGTACATCAACTTCCCGGCGTCGTAACTTTGACATACGATCTTCGTTTGACACACACAATACCTCATTAGAAAAATCTATCCGAGGAATATAACTTTCAATAGAAAATGTGAGTCTAAGTGTCACATTTGTTGGTTTTCCAAAAAAATGTTTTTTAGGGCCTCAAAACGTCTCTGGAAGTTCAGAGCCTGAAAAGCTGCCAAAAATAGTAAACTTTGCTATAATTAGGAAAACTAAAAGAAATAATGGTACAATGGTAGGGGGCAAGTGGAATAGGTGGGTGGCCACTAATATACATCTGGATCAGTCCTCCCCCCTTCAGAAGAAACATACCCCATTGCGTTGAATGCCTTGATGAGATGGGGAAACTTCTACTAAACGTGGTCCCTAGTGAGCCACTTTACTTGGTGCATGAGTTGGCCTGCTTTGACAACCCGATACATTTGGTTCTTCTGCTGGCGAGTGTTTATATTGATATGTGTGTCCACGATCTAATCAGTTATGCCCTATTCCATGTAGTCTGGGTTGATCTCTATTCGTGTGAGTTGTTCAACAATATCTGATGTGTCCAATAATGTTGGAAAGAATGGCCAAAGGCGGTCCACATTGAACACGGATGCATGCCAAGGAATGGGGGAATAATGGTATCAAAAGAAATGTCTCCCACAACCTTGGCAATGGTGTAAGGCCCATATCAGAATGGTCTGAGCTTCTGATGGGCTCTGATAAGGAATTCTTTCTTCAAATGCAATCAAACTTTGTTACACACCTAAAACTTGTGTGACACTCGATGTTGATCATGAAGATGGTGTGAACCTACTCGTAGATGTGCTGGATGCATTCAATAAATTTGGTCGCTTTCTCAGCCTTAGGTAGTACATGTGTGGATTCTATCTGTGTGGTTGCATGAGGCATGACAACATCAATAAGACATAATGGTTGAAATCCTAGACCCATTTGAAAGGTACTGTGACCAGTCAAGCTATGTAGAGCTCTGTTATAACTGTGTTGCACATAGGGAAGGCTCTTATTCCAGGTTCGTGGATGCTTGGAGTTGTACATGTAGAGTATGTGCACTATCATCTTGTTGACGACCTTTGTCTAGCCATGATTCTGGGGATGGAATGCATTCAACTTGGTGAGCTTGGTCTCCAATAGTGTCGAGATGCTTGACCAAAATGTGCTTAGGAACTTGCTATCCCAATTTGATATAATGGTCTATGGGATCCCAATGTTGTAGCCAATGCTGTAACTGGAGGCCAGCTTAGGCAATATGAAACATGATTGGTGCTTCTCTTTTTGTATTTAATGTTCAAGTGGAATTTTTGCAGATATGTAGACCACTTCTAATGGCGATCGTTCTACAACTTCCCTTGTGTCTGTATAAATTGAAGAGGTCGGTGATCGGTGTGGATGAATATCTCCTTCCCGAGAATGTAATGATTCCATTATTGACAAGCCTACAAAATGGAATACATCTCTTTAATATAGGTGGGGTACTTTTGAATTGTATCGAAGCATCTCTCTCAATTTCAAATAACATAGTCATAGGTGTCTGTCTCAATTTCAAATGGATGTTACAGGTTTTGCAATGTGAGTATCGGTCTAGAGAGGAGGTGACGCTTCAACTCAACGAATGCCTTTTGTTGGGACTTGGACCGGGAAAACTTTTCTATTGGGTGTGGAGGCCGATTATCTTCTTTATTTAGAGGTATCGCCACATTGGACCCTAGTTCATAATGTAGCGGCTACACTGCCCGTAAAATGTACACTGCAAGGGGGTTCTAGGGGGGTGGTTGTGATCCTTGGGAGCCCCCCCTTGTGGGGGATCTGGGGCAGCACCCTTGAATCTAAAAATAGATGTAAAATTTCCTTGTAAAATGTTGTAATTTTGTAATCAATCTGGGCCAATCATTAGGTGGAGATTTGACAGTAGAATTTATGTTTAATTTAGGGTTTTTTCCCCTAGAAAGCAACCCGTCGCTATATATGAGGGAATTGTATTGTGTCTATGTAGATCTGTATTCTGAGCGAGGAAAAGAGAGGAGATTGAGAGTCAAGAGGGAATTACAACGAATCTATTGTAGGTTGTATCTCTTCATTTTGCTAGATAATATAAAAGGAAAGACTTACTGTTTCTCCATGGACATAGCCCAAATTGGGTGAACCACGTATATCTGTGTCTCTCTTGTTTTATGCTGTTTCTGTGCTTATATTTCTGCAATATATTTTATTTATTACATTTCTCTGTAATATATAATTTTTCTAACAATTGGTATCAAAGCCAAAGGTCTATTTGGCTAATAAACTCGCAGGAGAGAAGGGTTCCTAGTTCGAGTGGGAGCAATGGTAGGAGATGGTAGGTTTAGAGTCAAAAAATTTAACGGCCAAAACTACCAGTTGTGGAAGATGAATATGGAAGATTATCTGTATCAGAAAGATCTATACCTTCCATTGAGCGGAAAGACAAAGAAGCTGACAAGTATGACAGACAGAATGGGATATTATTGACAGAAAGACACTTGGAACAATACGACCATTTCTAGTGGCATCGGTAGTGTTTAATATTTCAAAGGAAATGAAAACGGAGGGTTTAATGTCGGCATTGGCCAAAATATATGAAAAACCCTTAGCCTCAAAAAAGGTATTTCTTATGAAGAATTTATTTAATATGAAGATGTCATAAGGTTGATCTGTTGCAGATCATTTAAATGAATTTAATACATTTACCAGCTAGTTAAGTTTTGTAGGGGTAACTTTTGATGATGAAGTTAGGGTTATGTTATTTCTGTGCTCATTGCTAGAAAGATGGAATGGTTTAATTATGGCCATTAGTAACTCGGTCTTTAGATCTAATAATTTAAAGTTTGATGATTTTTTTGGTGCAATCCTTAGTGAGGAAATGTGACGGAAAAGCTCCAGTGAGACATCAGGTAATGCTTTGACTACAAAGTCTAGGGGAAGAAAAATGGAAAGAGGAAAGAGCCCGGGATATCAAAATAAGTCAATTAAAGGAAGATCCAAGTCCAGATCGGGGATAGTGTGCTGCAAATGTGGGAATAAAGGACACTTGAAGAAAGACTGCAATTCTTAGAAGGGAAAAGAAGGAGATGTGCAACAAGAAAACAATCATGAATCGAATGTGACAAGTGATGTGTTACAATATTCTCTGATTCTTTCATTAGAAAATATTATTGATGCCTAGGTGGTATATTTAGGGGCCTCATTCCATGCCACACCTGATAGGAAAAATTTTCATGATTATGTTCAAGGAGATTTTGGACAGGTTCGATTGGGTGATGATAAACCTTGTAAAATCATTGGAGTGGGTACAGTTTACATAAAACAACAAAATGGAAATCAATGGATATCGAAGGAGGTAAGGAATGTTCAAGATTTAAAGAAAAATCTTATTTCAACAGGGTAGTTGGGAGGTGAAGGTTGTGTGACTACTTTTACAGATAAAACCTGGAAGGTCACTAAAGGAGCCCTCATAATAGAAAAAGGAGAAAAGGTTGGTACATTGTATTTATGGAATGGTATTTTTAATTTTGTTAATGCTTTAACCTCTATAGGAGAAGAGACGGAATTGTGGCATCATAGGCTCGGGCACATGATTGAGAAGGGGATGTAGATTCTTCACTTAATAAATTTGTTTCCAGGTTTGAAGCATGTTGATTTAAAATTTTGTGAGAATTGTGTTTATGGAAAACAGAAGAGAGTCAGATTCCTCAGAGTTGGGAAAGAAAGAGGAGCGAAAAATTAGAGCTTGTGCATAAAAATGTATGGGGACCTGCTCATGTATCATCTCTCAGTGGTTCTCACTATTATGTTACTTTTATTGATGATGCAACCAGAAAAACCTGGATTTATTGTATTCGAAATAAATCTGATGTATTTGATACTTTCAAGAAATGGAAATCCTTGGTTGAAAATGAGACAGGAAAAAGGTTGAAGTGTCTCAGATCATACAATGGAGGTGAATATTGTAGCAAAGAGCTTGATAGGTATTGTTTAGAGAATGGAATTCACAGAGAGAAGACAGTTCTAGGAACACCACAAGAAAATGGTGTGTCATCAAGGATGAACAGGACAATCATGGAGCGTGCAAGGTGAATTAGATGGCATGCAGGATTGCCTTTACAATTTGGGGCAGATGTTGTAGATATTGTTGTTTATCTAATAAGAAGAGGGCCTTCAAGTTCCTTGGATGGTGGTATTCTAGAGGAGGCATGGACAAGTAAAAAGGTAAACTACTCATTTTTAAATACTTTTGGTTGTGAAGCCTTTGTCCACATTAATAAAGAAAATAGAACAAGGCTTGGGGCAAAATCAAAGAAATGTACCTTTATTGGATATGGTGTTAATGATTTTGGTTATCTCTTTTATGATTATGAAAAACACAAAATCATTAGTAGTAGAGATGTCATATTCAATGAAAAGGTTTTGTATAAGGATCAACTACAGGAAAAGAAACAGGAAAAAGAAAATAGAGAATGCATAGTGCTTGATGAGATCACAGAAAAAGTGATGGTGCTTGAAAATAATAATGATCAACAATCATAACAACAACAACAACCACAACAACAACAAGCACCTCAAAGACCTGAAAGAGGTGTTAGAAGATCTACCAGGATAACTAGACCCCCTAAACGATACTCTCCTTCATTATATTATGTATTGTTGACTGATTCTGGTTAACCATAATGCTATGAAGAAGCAGTGCAGGTAGAAACTAGGAAGAAGTGGGAGCAAGCTATGAAATAAGAGATGGACTCCTTAGCACATAACCAGACTTGGGACTTAGTCAGATTTCCTGTAGGGAAAACAACATTGCAGTATAAATGGGTTATAGGTTGAAGGAAGAAGATGGAGGTAGAAAAAGTATAAAGCTAGACTTGTGGTGAAGGGGTTTGCATAGAAAAAGGGTATATACTTTTATGAGATATTTTCTCCTGTTGTTAAAGTGACTTCAATCAGAACTATTTTAAGTCTGGTAGCAATTTAAGATTTTCGTCTTAAGAAGTTAGATGTAAAGACAACCTTTCTCCATGGGGATTTGGAGGAAGAGATATATATGCAGCAGCCACAAGGATACGAGGTAAAAGGGAAGAAGAAACTAGTGTGCAGGTTCAAGAAGAGCTTGCATGGCTTAAAATAGGCTCCAAGGTAGTGGTATATAAAATTTGACAGGTTTATGTTTGAACAAAGTTATACTAGATGTCACTCTGATCATTGTGTTTATCTCAAAAGGAAAAATGATGGCAGCTATATTATATTGTTATTGTGTGTAGATGACATGCTTGTTGCAGGTTCTAACATGAAAGAAATAAATGTGCTCAAAAGAAAATTGGAAAACTCATTTTCAATGAAGGATTTGGGTGCTGCAAAAAAAGTCCTTGGTATGAGAGTAACTAGAGACAGGAAGAATCACAAATTAAGATTGTCTCAAAGTGAGTACATACAAAAGGTGTTGAAAAGGTTTAATATGCAGAATGAAAAACCAGTTAGTAAACCTTTGTCTAGCCATTTCAAATTAAGGAAATGTGTCCAAAGACTCAAGAAGAAATGGATTATATGTGTAAAGTTTCATATGCATCAGCAGTTGGAAGCTTAATGTATGCAATGGTATGCACAAGGCCTGATATTGCACATGCAGTGGGAGTTGTAAGAAGGTACATGAACAATCTAGGAAAATAACATTGGATGGTAGTGAAGTGGATTCTCAGGTATTTGAGAGGTACCACAAATCAAGAATTATACTTTGGTGGTTCAAACATTGCTCTACAGGGATATGTTGATGCAGATATGGCGGGTGATAGAGATAACAGGAGGAGCACCACAAGGTATGTGTTTACTATAGGTGGAACAATTTTCAATTGGGTCTCAAAACTACAAAGTGTTGTTGCACTCTCAACAACGAAAGTAGAGTATGTTACTGCTACAAAGGCTAGTAAAGAAATGATTTGGTTACAAAGGTTTCTGGATGAATTGGGTAAGAAGTAATAGTTGGGTACGTTATATAGTGATAGCCAGAGTGCCATACATCTTGCAAATAAATCTATATTTCATTCCAAGACTAAACATATACAGCTCAAGTACCATTTCATATGGTCAGCATTGGAAGATGGACAATTGAAGCTGGAAAAGATACACACTAGCCAAAATCCTGCAGATATGAAGAAGATGAGAAACAACCAAGTCCAAAGTGGAGTCATTGTCAAGTAAATGAAGAAGTGGTGGAGTTGTTATAATTAGTCTCCAAGTGGGAGATTGTTGGGTGTGGAGTCTGATTATCTTCTTTATTTAGAGGTATCGCCACATTGGACCCTAGTTTGTAATGTGGTGGCAACACCGCCCGTAAAATGTACACTGAAAGGTGGGTCCAGGGGGGGTGGCTGTGATCCTTGGGAGCCCCCCTTGGCAAGGGATCAGGGGAAGTGCCCCTGAAGCTAAAAAAAGATGTAAAATTTCCTTGTAAAATGTTGTAATTTCGTAGTCAATCTGGGTTGCTAATTAAGCGGAGATTTTATGGTAGAAGTTATGTTTAATTTAGGGTTCTTTCCTTAAAAGGCAACCCCTCACTATATATGAGGGAATTTTATTGCATCTATGTAGATCTATATTCTGAGCGAGGAAGAGAGAGGAGATTGAGAGTGAAGAGGGAATTACAACGGATCCAATGTAGGTTGTATCTCTTCATTTTACTGGATAATATAAAAGGAAGGATTGGCTTTTTCTCCATGGACATATCCCAAATTAGGTGAACCACATATATCTGTGTCTCTCTTATTTTATGCACTTTCTGTGTTTATATTTTTGTAATATATTTTATGTATTACATTGCTATGTAATATATATTTTTCTAACATTTTCATTCGTTCTGCCCTTGGTAGTTTGACTCAAAGGCCAAGTGATATTGGAGAATCCCAACATCAACCTCTGATAAAAATTCATTAGGCCCAAAATGCTGGAAAGCTCTATTAGAGTGGTCGGGGCTGACCAATCCTGAAAGACTTAGATCTTACTCAGATCCACATGCACGCCTCATTCACATATGATGTAACCTAGATATTGGACTTGGCTCATGCCAAAGGTGCATTTATCCAAGTTGGCACATAGTTTGTGTTGCGACAAGGTTTGAGGGACCTACTAAATGTGTTGTAAGTGTTCTTCCCAACTCGAGTTGAAGATGAGGATGTTGTCTAGATAAGAAACCAAAAATGAGTTGGTTAAGGACTACAATATGTCGTCCATTAGCCTCATAAAAGTAGCAGAGGCATTTGTCAACCTGAAGGGCATAAACGACCATTCAAAAAGGCCTTAATTGGATTTGAAGGTGATCTTCAATATATCTTTGGGCTCTATTGGAACCTGGTGATAGCCAAACCTTAGATCCATCTTGCTGAAATTCTTGGTCCCCTTGAGTTGGTCCAAAAGGTCATCAATCCATGGGATTGGATACCTGTTCATAACATTGATTTTGTTTAGTGTCCAATAATCAATGAAGAGCCTCTAGATCATGTCAGGCTAGGAGGTAACTCCTCAAAAATGAGATTGTATTATTCATTTAGGTTGTTCATTATTATATACAAGAGGGAGAGACTGTTCAGTTTCATCTCCCGATGACTCTCCATTTCCTCTATTATTTATTTACACTAATTATAGTTGTTCACCCAATCCCTATGATTAGGTGTCAACATTCCCCCCCTTAATCTGAAGGGATGTTGGTGAGTCAAAGCATCATTCTAAATATTTCAAGCTTTTCTCTTCCAAGTGCTTTGGCGAAGATGTTTGCAATCTGCTTGTTAGTGGAACAATGGTGAATATGGATTTTTTGGCCTCAACATGATGTCAAATTAGATGATAGTTTGTATTGATGTGCTTCGTTTGACCATGGAACTTTGGGTTCTTGGCCAACTTTATTTCCGAGGTATTTTCAATCATGAGTGGAGTCAATTGTACTTGTTTTACTTGAAAATATTCAAAAATTTTCCTTAGCAACAAAATTTCTTTTGTTGCCTCAGTTGCTACCACATATTCTGCCTCTATTGTGGAATCTGCTGGAACTAATTGTTTGCGTGATCTCCAGGAGACAACTCCTGATCCAAGATTCATAGCATAACCCAAAGTAGATACCCCAGTTTCTTTGTCTCCATCAAACTCTGAATCAGAGTATCCAATCACGTTGAAGTCGCCCACCTCTGTATATTTGAGTCCAAAGTCTTGAGTTCCCTTCAAGTACTTTAGACCTCTTTTTACAGTAGACCAATGTCCCTCACAAGGCTTTTGCATAAACCTGGAGAGGATTCCAACATCAAACAAAATGTCTGGTCTGGTAGTAGTTAGGTAGTTGAGACTTCCTACAAGATGTCTATACTTTGTTGCATCCTCAAATTATTTTCCTTCAATGGATGTGAGCTTTAAGTTTTGTTCCATTGGAGTAGTCAGAGGATTGAATTCAGTCATGCCAAACCTATTCAACAAATCTCCAATGTACTTCCTTTGAGAAAGGAATGTGGACTTTGGATGTTGAGTTACTTCAATACCAAGATAGTAATGAACATAGCCCAAATCAGTAATTTCAAAACCTTTCCTCAATTCCTTCTTTATGGATGCAATATAGCTCTCATCGTTCCCTGTCATCAAAATATCATCTGCATATACCACAAGATATACAACTTTTTTTTCCAACCTTCTTGACAAACAAAGTTGCGTCATCAAGATCATAATGTTTGAAATTGAGTTTTAGAAGATGCTCAGTTATTTTTTCATACCAGGCTCACGGTGCTTGTTTGAGGCCATACAACGATTTCACAAGTTTGCATACTTAGACAAGGATGTCCTTTCACAATAAATCCTTCAGGGTGGGACATAAAAACATTCTCTGTTAGATCTCCATTCAAGAAAGCAGTTTTTACATCCGTTTGATGGACTTTCCAACCGTTCTGAGCTACTAGGGCAAAGAGTGTCTGGATGGTAGCCCATTTTGTTGTGGGGGAAAAAGTCTTCTCATAATCGACCCCTTCCTTCTATGTAAAACCTTTTGCCACAATCTTGGCTTTGTGCTTGTCAAGTGAGCCATTAGCTTTATACTTGTTCTTATAGACCCACTTGTAGCCAATTGGTTTGGTTCCCAATGGAGGATCAACCAGCTTCCAAGTGTCATTATTTATCAAGGCATCATACTACTTTTGCATTTCTTCTTTCCATTCATCATGAGAAGCAACTTCTTTGAAGGAAGTTGGTTCAAAATATGTAGAGAAATTGAAATCACAATCATAAGAAACATCCATATCAATAGGTGAATCATAGTCATCTACATCACCTCCATTTTGTCGTGTTGAATTTCTAGTTCCTGTCTTTCCAACCTCATCAGGATGAACACTTTCAGGTGTCTTTGTCAGCCACTTTGGGGGACCTTTTTGAGATGGTCCAGGCTGCTCCATTGATTGAATTGGGACTGAATCAAGATTGAGTCTCCCAATTCTATCAATCACATCACTCAAAGTATCATCCATTGTTGGAGTTTCATGTGGGGGAGAGAGTGCTTCAAAAGAAGATTCCACAGGTTGATCTAGTATAGGAACCCCCCTTCAAGATGTGGAATCTGATTATCAAATTCTTGAAATGATTTTGCATTTGTGAATCTATCCAAGCGATCAAGTTGCACTCAACAACATTGTCAGTTTTGGATGATTCAAGAAAAATTACATCTCTAGATACAAAAAACTTTTTATTGACTTCATCATAGAGATGGTATTCTTTGGAGGTGTTTGAATACCCCAGAAAGATACACTTACGACTTCTTGCACCAAGTTTGTTTCTATGTACCTTTGGTATCAAGGCATAACATGTGGAACCAAAGACCCTGAGATGTTTTACCAAAGGAATGTGCCCATACGACATTTCATAAGGAATCTTGCTTCTAATAGCATTAGATGGACATCTATTCCTTACATATACAACACATAGAACTGCATTAGCCCAAAACATCAATTTTACATTTTTGAAAAACATAATGGAGTGCACCATATTTAATATTTTCCTATTCGTTCTTTCAACTACTCCATTCTGTTGAGGATTATAAGGCACACTTGTTTTATGTTTGATCCCATGTTGGTGAAGATATTTTTCAAATTCATTTGAAGTGTATCCTTTTCAATTATCAGTTCGAATAGAGCCAATATGAGATTGTTCATAATTTTCAATTGATGTATGAAAGTTATTGAATGTTTGAAAAGCATCAGATTTGTTCTTGAATAAACAAACTGAACACATTCTGGTGTAGTCATCAATAAATGTCATCATATATTTATTTCCATTTCCAGAAGGAATAAGCATTGGACCACATAAATCAGAATGAATGAGTTCAAGTTTCCTATGTGCTCTGGAATGTGAATCATGAAAAGGTTGTTTCTATGCTTTCTTAGAATGCAAGCATCACAACTAAGTTTCCTAGGAATTGTAGGCAAATGAGTAACACCATTTTTCTTCAACAAGCGGAGGCTATCATAGTTCAAGTGTCCAAATATAGCATGCCATAATAAACTTGATGGAAATATACCTTCTTTATAATGAGAATTGTATGAGAAATTTTGGTGCATGAGAAGAGGTACCCTGCAATGAGAGAAGCCTTTCTTCTTTTATCCCCATCATGAGAAGTGAGTGGTCTGATGATTTTCTCACCTCAAGCTTTCCATCAAACATATGAATGGAATGTTCTTGCTAGTAGATGTGGACCAAGGACAACAAGTTTCTCCTTAGCCATGGGAGATATAAAACATGATGCAGAAGAAAGTCTGGAAGACTAGGCAATTTAAGCATGATTGTACCAAGCCCTGATGGCTTGAGTTTTGATTTGTCTACAAAGTATACTATCAACATTGTTAGTAAATTCTTCAAAAAAAACTCTTCTAAAAGTCATGTGGCAAGTTGTTCCTGAATCAAGAAACCAATCATTTTTCCATGAAGCAAGTGAAGCATTAAATAAGTATTCATTTACTCCAATATTACAGTGTGCCACAACATAGTGAGTGGATTCATGTGCTTTACCTTTCTCTTTGTCATTAGTTTTACCTTTGGGTGGTTTCTTTCTTTCTCAATTCCATCCCAAGGCAACTTTCAAGTGGATGCATCATGTGATCCATCTCTTTTGTAGCGTATGCAATGAAAATCTGACTTTTCTCCTTGAAAGTGTCTGCCCCCCCTGCCTCTGAAATTTTTTCCTCTTCCTCTTCGACCACCTCTTCCTCTGGAAGAATCTTGAGCAAAATTCTTCTCTCTATGTGCAAGACACAAAGCCTCTTCAGAAGAGAGTTTATGCAAAAGGAGAGGGTTTATGCAAAGTGCCACTGTTATGTAGTGTGGGATTGGTATAACTACATTATTTTAAATCGCATATGGGAGGTACTAGCTCCCACAAGGCAACGAACTTGGTTAGATGTGCCATTTTTGAAGAAACTCCTGGATTTTCCACTCGAGCTATTCATTTTATAGAATGGAACATTGATATATTGGTACATTGGGTAGAGGTGATCCAAGATTCAGATCGATTGAATACTTGACTTGAAAATGCAATGGTACCCCTGTGGTTGAGGAGAAGATGTCCCTATATTCCTCAATGACCTTATCCACCTACTTTTGTTGCATGGAGGAACCCTTCCCAGGTGTTGGCTAGTTGAATTGTTTATGAATTAAACATTCAAGTACCACATTAATTGTCAATTAGGGAAAGTCTTTTTATTCCAAAGGCTACTGCGTACTGTATGTACTCAAAATCTAAAAGCATTGAAAAGCTGTAGTATACGTGATTCTTATGCTATGTCATTACAGTACTTGTTAAAGTAAAGGCAATTAATTAAAACTACAAATCTGGAAAACGAAATGATGGATGCTCTGTTGGCAGAGGATCAGGACCCTATCCTCCAGATGGGGACGTTCAGCACCTGCCCCTGTAATCAGATTTACTAATGCACACTACACTCTCATTCACCGGTGAGGAACAAACTCAAGTGATTAATGAAACAGAGTACTAGTAAAACAAAGAATACCAGAGGTAATGCTATCAAATCCAAGCAGAGTACCAAAAAGAAACTATTGCACACTTACACACTTGACATGAAAGTAAATGAGTGAATCTTGTGAGGAAGGTGGGCCCAGTCCCTCTCATAAGATTCCCCAGGAAAACGAAGACTAGATTAAGTGCTCAAAACAGTTTTATATTCATCTGCCAAAAAGATTTAAATACAATGTAGTTCAGACTTGCTGATGTTCTTCAAGATTTCTTCTTACAGACTGACCATAGACACCAACTAATCCCCTTTTCATGTAGATGTCTCCTCTTTATAGAGGAGACATCTATTACAATAAAGTATTACAGCCTATTCAGTTAACCCATCTTGTCAAAAATAAGCAATTCAGAACGTTGTTACAACAGTATGATAATACATTCTTTCTTGAGCTCTGGCTGTTACACAGCGGGTAACTGACTTCGACCGTCTTCTCGGGATCTTCATATTCCTTTGCCATTTCCCCATGTTGTTCCTGATTTAGGCCATGCTGACTGTGTTCTTCTTGCTTTAGACCTCCGCTTGATTATGCCACGTCAAGGTTCTTTAAATAGTTGCCATCTGTTGTTCGTGGCTGTTACAAAATAGCTTGCTTTAGGTAATTGCTGTTGCTGACTATAGAAACTACGGAGTTGCTGCTTCTCGTGTTGCAGCAACTACGTAGTTGTTGTTTCTGGTGTTACAGCAACTGCGTAGTTGCTGTTTTTGGTGTTACAGCAACTATACATTGTAATTCCTGCAAACTTAAGGCAATTACTTGACAATTTAGTCAGCGTTTCCAAGGATAAGTATAAAGATATTCACGAATATGAAATAAACAATTAAACATAGATATGCGGGAGGTTACTTCATACCTTGGGGTCAATATGTCATTATAAAATAAAAGCTTTCAACTTATGACTGCAAAAGGATAATAATACGGCAAAAGATAAGGTCAAAATAGGTCAATTGTGAGTCGCAACATCCCCCCCAACTGAAGAGATTGCATGTCCCCATGCAATGGCTACTCTGAGTCTGAGTCGGAGAACTGGGATGAACAATGCAGATTACTAAGACAATAGCTGTAGGGAGTAACATCAAACTTGTCTCTGAAACCACAAACAGTTCGTATATGCTTCCATGTTGCTGCCTCTTCTCTGTTAGAAAGTCCAAACTGGACCTTATACGGATCACCAGACAACCATAAAAGTGGGAATTTAAATTTATAACCCATCCAATTTTCAGCACAACGCTGCACGCATTCAACATAACGAGGTACCCTTGAAAGTGCTACTTGCAGATTTGATGGGTTATACGGGTGATATTCCTGCCTTTCTAGAGGGCAGTTATCCCAAAACAATTTATTTGCTTTAACAGCCAAGGATGCTCTGGTCTTTATATATTGTTGACAGTCTGTTAGGACCTCTGTTTGCAGTCTCATAACATGATCCTTCATATCAGAATTGATTATCATTTTTAAGTGTTGTGAAATGAAAGTGGCAGCGTTCTGTGGTTTAGCTCGAATCCACAGAAGACAATTCTGTTCGTTTTGGAGGCCTGAGACATAGGCATTTTTCCAGGTAAGCTGATTAGCCAAAAAGGAGATGAAGGCTCTCAATTGTATGTCACCCACTACAGGTATCATATTCATGTTTGTTTCTTCAGACACGGCCTCGTTATGGAGGTATAATTCACATAGCAGGTTCTGGTCGCTTTTGGGTGCCTCTGCAAAGGTCTCCATAAACTGATCTGCTGTGACCACTTGATGAGGCCTCCCCTCTTTGATAGCCTTCAGCTGAATGAATGCAAGTCTTTCCCTTAAAAATGTAGCATAGTTAAAAGAGGGTTTCCTTGTGGCAAGCATCCTTTGACATAACTCAAACATCTGGGACATTCTGTGTTTCAGTTCCTTAATTTCTTTATACTGGGCCCTACACTGTTCCAGTGCTTCCCAGTTCTTATAAGCATGATCAAACCAGGTCCCCTTTTGTTGTTCGAATGCTTTGCCTTGAGACTGCTGATATTCTTTCCACCATCTACGTTTCAATTTTTGAAAACTTTCTGTTTCTATACATGCATCACTAACAGTGGGAAGCTCTGTTTGCATACAGGCATCAATCAGAATCATCTGCTCTGTTGAAGTGGGCTGGGATGATCCAGCATCTCTGTCTTCATCTCTGACCAGAGTTTCTTCCTCCTGTTGGACTAATCCATTTTGCTCCAAATTGATTTTGGTGGACCAGGGTGAATCTGTCTCTTTTTCTTCATCTGCTCCTTGCTTCTTGCTGGGCGAATTCAATTCTTCTTTATTCCCTTCTGAAACTATTTGCTCTTCTTCCATAATAGTCTGGGCAGGCCGTGATGAATCTGTATCTTTTTCTTCTTCTTCTAGCTCCTTAGCAACTTGAATAGGGCTAGGTGAGTCCAGTTTCTCTTCATTTTCTCCTGAGATTATTTCTTCTTCCATAATAATCTGGGTAGGCCGTGATGAGTCTGTGTCTTTTTCTTCCTCCTCCATAATAGTCTGGGCAGGCCGTGATGAGTCTGTGTCTTTTTCTTCCTCCTCTATAATGCTCTGGGTATGCCGAGGTGAATCTGTACCTTTATCCTCATTTTCTTCTATATCTTTTTCTTGTTCCATAACACTTTCAGTGTTTCTTTCTTCATTTCCTGGTTCTTGTGTAGCTTCTTCTTGCATAGCAGATTGGGTAGGCCGGGGTGAGTCCTTGTTTTCTTCTTTCTTTTCTTCTTGCATAGTGTCGGGAAGCTCCTTTGTTTGTTCCTGTGAAGTCTTTGAGGAAATTACTGGTTCTTGTGTGTCAGTAAGTCCTTGATCTTGTGCAATTTCAGGTGAACTCACTGGTTCTTGTGTGTCAGTAAGTCCTTGATCTTGTGCAATTTCAGGTGAACTCACTAGTTCTTGTGTGTCAGTAAGTTCTTGATCTTGGTCCTGCATGTTCTCTGGATGACCTGTTGGTTCTTGTGTAGCAACAGGTCTCACTGACTGCACTTCTTCTGAAGATCTCGTTGGTTCCTGTGTATCAACAGGTCTTTCTGACTGCACTTTTTCTGAAGATCTTGTTGGTTCTTGTGTAACAACAGGTTTCTCTGTCTGCACTTCCTCTGAAGATCCTGTTGGTTCTTGTGTAGCAACAGGTCTTTCTGTCTGCACTTCCTCTGAAGATCCTGTTGGTTCTTGTGTAGCAACAGGTCTTTCTGCCTGCATTTCTTCTGCAGATCCTGTTGGTTCTTGTGTAGCAACAGGTCTCTCTATCTCAGCAGAGAATTGTGGGATTTCTGCTTCAGCATCAGCAGACTCCTTTGTTTCATTTTCAGCATCGGAGGCTTCCTTTATTGGTTCTTGTACTACCTTATATCCTGCCTGAGCATATATCTCACCACAATTTGTACACATATATTCGTTATCTTTGCTTTTCTCTGCTGTAGACGCTACTCTTGCTAAAACATGCAGGCTGAATTCTTTCTGATATGCTTCCCTGACCCTTATTATCTCTTCCTGGTAGTCCTGAATCTGAGATTTCAGAAACTCAATTTCTTGTTGCAGGGAGGGTATAGTAGGCTGATCCTGTGAGACAGTAGATTCTAGTGGAGGCAGGGGTTCTGCTTCGTTAATTTGATCAGTATTCCCCACAGGTGGTTCTTGTGTGTCACCTAGGGTAGTGGCTGTTTCTTGTGTTGTAGCCACTTGGTCACTATCATTATGGGTGTCGGCAGCTGGTTCTTGTGTATCAGTTGTCTTAAGATATGATGCCACGAAGCTATGAACGCTCTGCATCTCAGCCTCTGTGGGTGGGGGAGAGGGGTTTCGATGAGTGGCTGGAGTGCGAGTTTGTAAAGCAATGGGTGGTGAGCTGGAGGAATTAGGGGATCCAACTACTGCCGATTTTCGTTTTGGTAGAGAGGCAGGGAATTGAGGTTTTTTTCTCTTCCTGCTGGCCCTTAAGGTCGGAACAGTAGTCGGGGTGGTAGGTGCTTTGGTTGAAACCCTCGTTCTTCTTCTTTTTGTTGGGGTTTTCTTTGCCTGCTGCATTTTTCGTTTAAGCTGCGTAATTGGGATATTATCGTCGGAATCATTAGTAGAAATACTGAGTATGGGAGAGGGAGAGTTGGTTCTTTTGGGAGACGTGGTTAATTCCGCTGCTGCTTGTTCATTCTCTGTAACATGCAGGGGTGTTTGCTGGGGTTGTTAGGGAATATGCTCTGTTTGCTGAGGGTTTTCCAAAGGGGTTTGTTCAAGGATGTCGTTCGTTTGTTGAGGAGGCTCTTGGTCTCGCTGAGGTGTGCCCTCAGCTTGACGAGAAGTTTCCTCTTCTTGATGAGGACTTTCCTGCACATGTTGTGGAATTCTTTCCTCCGGATGGGGATTAATGGGGGGTGGAGGGATGTTTAGAGCAAGAGCTAATCAGCAATTGGATTAAGTGATGGTGTTTTAGGGAGAGAACTAGATTCTTCGCTTTCATAGCATAACGTGCCATATTTTTAAGACAACCCAGAAAATAATATGGCATGTTCAATAATTGACCATTTCTTAAATGATTTAACAGGACGAAGTTGTGCTGGTAAATTACCTGCTAACGACCTTCGCATGTCAGATATTGCTTGACGAATTCAGCGACTTTTGGCCATAGTTGAGGTAACGACCGCAATGCTACACCTCTGCCCTTGGTTTCTACTTCCTCGCCTGGACGGAGAAAGTCTTGCTGTGCATTCAGAATCAGGTGCTTTCTGCTAAACCACTGTGTACCAGTGGCTGGGAGTCCAGTGACTTCAGCTATGATTTCTTCCGTGACCGGAACTTGAATTCCTTGGACGACAGAGAATCCTTCTGTCAAATTGCATGTGAATTCCAGGACTTGCTGCTCATCAAAGTCCGGAAGTCTCCTGAAATACTCTATCCATCCAGCTTGCAAGAAAATTTGGTAAATTTGCGGAAAGAGTTCCAGGACTGCTGTCGTGCCTGGTTCATGAGTAATGAGGGTTCCTCCCATATCTGTTGTCTCGGTAAATCTTCAGAATTCAGAGCCGAGCTACCGATTTCAACTCAGAGTATTCATCACAAATGGTAACATGCCGTAGTTTTTACATACAACCGGGAGAATTAAATGTGGCGGTGGTTGGCGTGGTTTATCATTATGGGCATTGCTTTGGTAATCCCCCCCCTTCCTACGTGTAAATGATATGATTGGGAATGCAATCATTTGATGGACCTATCAACCTTTTTCCGCTTATCTATTATTTAATGCTTATTCATAAACGTGCGTACCTTCGTCCTTTACCTTTTTGATCGCTGCGTCAAAAAGTCTTTTCTTGTCTACTCTCAAATTATAATCATTACCGCGGATCTGAAAGCACGGGAATATGGGTGATTTGTAATGATAATGACGGGAAGTGATAGTGAGATGCTGTAATCATCACGAGAGGTGGTATATTTCGTGTGGAAAGGATATTTCGTGATCGGGAAGCAATATCGTGGCACCGGGATTGGTGTTGCAGCAACAGAAAATTACCGTTGGGGCAACAAGGATTAGGGGAAAACGTTTGTGAAAACGGGGAATGTGCTGGAGTAATGGAACTAGTGTTACAGCAACAGGAATAGTGTTGTGACAACGGGAAATGGTGTTGCAGCAACGGGGGTGGTGTTGCAGCAACAAGAAATGGTGTTGCAGCAACAGGAATGGTGTTGCAGCAACGGGAGTAGTGTTGCAGCAACAAGGAAATGGTGTTGCAGCAACGGGAAATGGTGTTGCAGCAACGGGAAATGGTGTTGCAGCAACGGGAAATGGTGTTGCAGCAACGGGAAATGGTGTTGCAGCAACGGGAAATGGTGTTGCAGCAATGGGAAATGGTGTTGCAGCAACGGGAAATGGTGTTGCAGCAACAAGAATTCAGAGTCCACCTAGTAATTCCTTTTGAGACCTTTGTTCTCAGCTACTTCCCCATGCTACATCTGCAAAATACCAAAATATAATATCGCAATCCTTGGCAGGATTTATTAGTTTCTAAAAAAAAAAATGTCTAATCCTAAAAATTACATAAATAATAGAAATTCAAGTGCTTTGAGGGACAACAAGTTCCCCTGGAAAAGAATACTGTTTTATTGCCATGCAAGTGGCTTTAAAGTCCTCTTTGGAAACCGGCCGCTGATATAACCGAAGTCGGTAGCCATTCACTAACAGTGGTGTTCTGCTTCCATCAATTGTTAATAGTCTAACTGTTCCATTTGGGAAAACAGTATCCACTTCATACGACCCTAGCCATCTTGTTCTCAGCTTCCCTTGAAAGTTCTCGAAACGTGAATCATAAAGTAGAGCCCAGTTACCTTTCCGGAACTGCTTTTGCTTAATGGTTTTGTCATGCCATCTGCTCCTTTGTTGCTGTATCATAGTTGTTTGATGGACGACATCCAGTATTTTCTCGTCCAATTCCTGCAACTGCTGCAACCTGGCTTTCTGTGCATCATTTAAATCAAGGTTAACAGCTAAGGCAGTTCTTAAGGTTTTAATTTCAAACTCTACAGGAAAAATAACATTCTTTCCAAAAACCAATTCATAGGGTGAAAATCCTGTTGTGTTTCTCCAAGTGGTTTTGTAGGCCCAAAGAGCCTCGGGCAAGCGTTGGAACCAGTCCCTTCTATTCTCCTTTATTGTCTTTGTTAAGATAGCTTCTATGACCTTATTTGTGCTTTCCACCTACCCATTTGCTTGGGGGTGGTAAGGTGTGGTCATTTTATGCTTGATATGATATTTTTGGAGCGTATCTTTGAAACCATGAGAATTGAAAGGAGGTCCTCCATCAGTGACTAATTCGCTGGGTAGTCCAAATATAAAAAAGATTTCCTCAAATAAAAATGTTAGTACTGCTTCTTCATTAGCTTTAATGAGTGCTTTGGCCTCTACCCATTTAGTCATGTAATCTGTGCATACTAGAATATAAACTCTTTGATTAGATGGAGGATTAATGGGACCTACGAAATCTAATTCCCATTTCTCAAAGGGTTCGAGAGTTACCTGGGGGTTGAGTGGCATTTCATCCCTATGGTTGGGCTGGCCCATTCTTTGACAGCTGTCACAAGCCTTCACATATTTTCTAGCATCTTTAAAAAGTGATGGCCAGTAATAACCCTTTCTAAGTACCTTGTGAACTGTTCTTTTATCTGCAAAATGTCCTCCACAAGGACCATCATGACAAGCTTTCAATATGTCATAAATTTCATCTTCCCCAACGCATCTCCTGATTTCTTGATCTATTCCTGTGTGGAACAGACACCCGCTTATCCAGCTGTACCTAGCACTTTGCTGGATGATCTTCCTTCTTTCCCTGTGTGATAGGTGTGATGGTAATTTTCCTGCAACTAGATAATTGGCAATGTCTGCATACCAAGGTGAGTGAGCAGATACTGCAAATAGATACTCATAAGGAAAAGAATCATCTACTGGAACATTTTCATCAGTTTTTAAACGAGAAAGAAAATCAGCAACTACATTTTCTTTTCCTGGCCTATCTACAATTGTGATATCAAATTCCTGTAATAGTAATAACCACCTGGTGACTCGAGCATTTGTAATTGATTTATTCATTAAATACTTGATGGCCGAGTGGTCAGTATGCACAAAGGTAGTATAGCCAGTAATATAATGCCGAAATTTATTAATAGCATAAATAACTGCTAAAAATTCTTTCTCAGTTACTGTATAATTTAACTCAGCTGGTGTCATGTTTTTGCTGATGAAATAGATAGCATAGGGGAGATTGTTTTCTTCCTGACCCAGGACAGCTCCAATTTCCATATCTGAGGCATCAGAGGAAATATGAAAGGGTAATGCCTAATCAGGTCCTCTCAAAATAGGATCTGTGGACAACTGATGCTTAAGTTTATTGAATGCATTCTCACAGTCATCAGTCCACTTGAATTCAGCATTTTTCATTAATAACACAAACAAAGGAGAAGCTATTTTAGAAAAATCCTTAATAAATCTTCTGTAGTATCCGGCATGTCCTAAAAAACTTCTCACCTCCATTTGTGTTTTGGGAATAGGAAGGTTCTGAATCACCTGAATCTTAGCTGGGTCGACTTGGATTCCTAAAAATGAAATGAAATGACCTAATACAATGCCCTGATTCATCATCATGTGGCACTTTTCAGTGCTTAAAGCGAGGTGTGCTTCTATGCACCACTTAAGCACTTTTTCAAGGTTTTGCAGAGCATCTTCAAAGGTCACTCCATAAGGAGTAAAGTCGTCCATGGATATTTCTAATGAATCGTTTAACATATCAGAAAAGATTCCTATCACCGCTCTCTGAAATGTCGCTGGAGCATTACACAACCCAAATGGAAGTACTCTATAGGCAAAGGTTCCCCATGGGCTGGTAAATGTGGTTTTGTCCTGATCCTGGGGTGCAATCCTGATTTGGTTGTATCCACTAAACCCATCTAAGAATGAGAAGAATTTCTTACCTGCTAAATTATCCAATACTTGATCAATAAAAGGTAAAGGGAAATGATATTTCTGGGTTGCTTTATTTAATGATCTATAGTCTACACATACTCGCCATTTCCCATTCTTCATTGGTACAATTACGAGTGGAGAAACCCACTCACTGTCAGATATTGGATATATGAATCCTGCATTTAAAAGTTTTTGGAGTTCCTCCTTCACAATTTCTCTGAGGTTAGGGTTCATTCTTCGCTGGGGTTGACAGACTGGCTGGGATCCCTCCTTAATGTATATACGGTGAGTACATAATTCAGGGGAGATCCCTTTGATGTCTGTGTAGTCCCATGCAAATGCCTCTTTGTTTGCTTAGAGTAACTTTATTAATTTCTGTTTTTCATCATCAGTCAAATCAGGATTTATATTCAGCGTTTTACCAGGTTCAATTTCAACTGTTGTGCTCTTGGAAGAGTTGCCTAATGTTGTCTGGCATAAGTTTTCATCTTTCATATTCTGCTGGGATTCAGGTTCTAGGATTGCAGCGAAGTGATTAAATGTTTCTGGATTAACCGAAGAGGGTTCAAAAATAAAACTGCTAATTAGTTCATCTTCGGTGGAGTTTTTAAAAGTCAAAGCTTGCCTAATAGTTAATATCGGTTGGGTTTCCTCATCCTCATAGTCTACCCATATGGAATTTTCACTGTTAATCATGGGAGTGGCATGAGGATAGAGGGTCAGTTGTTTAGTCTCTTGTCCATTGGAGATGGTCATTGATCCAGATCTACAGCTGATGAAAGCATCTGCTGTAGCCAACCAAGGTCTCCCTAGAATCAACGGATGACCCCCCAACTTTGTTTTAGTTTGTAAGACCACAAAGTCAAACAGGTAGTTCCAGGATTCTACAGAGATTATAAGGTCTTCAATGACCCCTTCGGGTTTGATAGTAGAACGGTCAGCTAATTCTAAGATAGTAGGAGTTTCCCTGATAAAGTTTTTTAGCTGGAGCAATTGAGCTGTTTCGAGTGTCATGATATTTATTGCAGCTCCTAAGTCTACTAAGACTTTAGAGATAAAGGTTTTTCTGACCTGGATTGTTACTGTAGGGTGACCAGGGTCACCATACTTGACAGGATAATCTTTTTCAGTCATTAAGGCAGTTAATTCCCCCATCACATGAACTGTGAGGGGTCTTTAGCCTTCCTTCCAGGTTTCTTTACACAAATGTCTCTAATAGTTCTAGCATATATAGGAACATCCCTTAGTGCTTGCAATAATGGGATTTTGACATACAAGTTCTGTAACTCCCCTAAAAGATTGAAGGTAGGTTGTTCAGGTGTTTTAGTGAGAGTCAGCCTTTTAGGGAATGGTGTATCTACCGTTTGGTCATTATTGTTAGGTGTTGATTCTACTGTTTCAGCACTATGGTTAGCTGGTTTCTCTTTTCTAGTCTCTTCTTTGTCAGAGTCCGTGATATCATCTATAATAGGTTCGACTATTCTCCCTGAGCAAAGGTGAATATCATTACATTGCAGGGGAGAAATAGGCTGATTTTGAATGTCAATAACTTGCAGGGCCCTATTATTATTTGTATTGGGGTTAGGTTGTACAGGCAGCTGCGGTCTCATTGCCTGATTATTCAGAGGATTGTTAGATGGTAAGGAAAGAGATTGTTGTTGTTGAGGAAAGGGTATCTGTTGGGCTGCCTAGTTTGGGTTCCATTGATTAAAGTATGGTTGCTGGGGAGCCCAAGGATTCCACATAGTAGGGTCAGGAAAAGGAATATTTGGTTGCTGCATAAGTGGAAAGTTCATTGTGTTGAAGGGTGGGTATTGCATTTGATTCATGGGTGGGTAAAAAGGAGAATTATTATTCCAACGATTGAATGTTGTATTAGAGTTCGTACCTTGTCTTTGCGGCCATTGCCTCCTCTGTGTCATTAGGTACACTGCTTCAGCTTCTTCTTCAGTTGTCTGCAATGCTGCTCTGATTCCAGGCAGAGAGGGGCATTGCTGTGTTTCATGATCCTTCTCGCAGATTGTGCATATAGGCATCCTATCCAGTGGACATTCTCTAAGTGGATGTTTTTCTCTGCATTTTGAACATAAAATTGCTAGAGCAGCTTCTGCTTCTGCCTGTTTCTTCTTGACCTGCAGAGCATCAATTTGTGAAGCAAAGGAACTTAGCATTTCAGTCTTAAATTCTTCTAATAAGTTACCTATCTCAGCTCTTGTTGCTCCTCCACTGGCTGACTTCTGAACCCTTGAATACACATTATCTCTGCTTTTTGATCTACCTGCCGCTCCCCTTGAACACCGCATACAGAGCCTAATAATTTCATCAAAGGGTTCTTTAGAAATGTCCCCTTTTCCAAGCATGTTCAGCATGTCCAGGAAATCATCTCTTACCCCTTTCAGCAGTATGGTCTTCAAAATGTCTTTGCTCATATTAGGATGATCAGACCGCTGCAGATTATGCTGTAATCTTTCCACGAAATCTTCCAAATTCTCGTCCTCTTTCTGGACCATTTTAAACAATTCTTCCTTTCTTTCTCTTGTCCGGCAGTAGTCTTGATACTTAGCCAGAAATCCCTCTTTCATCTGGTCCCAGGTGGTGATTGCCTGAGCTCCTAAGCTCATAAACCACCTCAATGCGTTCCCTTTTAGTGTTGCTGGAAACAATTTCAGCTTCTGATTAGGACTTATGTAATCATAGCTTCTACACAGTATGTTGAATTCAAAGAGGAATTCGTCCGGGTCTTCGGAGGATAACCCATGAAAATTGGGTAATGCCGAGAGTGGAATATTTTTCATGGGGGTTGTTCCTCTCGGGAGTTCCCCAATAGGGAATTCCAGGGTAGAGAGCGAGTTTTCCCCTCTCCCTTCTGTTCTGTTATCCTCCATCGGTCTTTTCCCTGAATCACTCGCTTTATCTTCTGTGTCTTTTGTTTCTTCAGGTTCCTCTATCGGTTCCTCAGTGTACTCTGGTGCTTCTAGCTTCCTTTCAGGTCCTATTACTTCCTCCGTCTGTTGGTCTGTTTGTGAGGAGTATTGGATCTGGGGTCTCCGGGAACTCGTCCTCTGTGATGCTTCGGCCTTAGAGATGATTTCGTCGATGTAAGTCTTCCTTCCTCCTTTGCCGCCTGTAAAATTAGGTTTCTTGCGTCCTCTCATACACCTTTTATTTTCACAAAGAAACCATTAATGCTTTTAGAATTCTTTAGTTGCCTTCCCCGGCAACGGCGCCAAAATGTTGGCTAGTTGAATTGTTTATGAATTAAACATTCAAGTACCACATTAATTGTCAACCAGGGAAAGTCTTTTTATTCCAAAGGCTACTGCGTACTGTATGTACTCAAAATCTAAAAGCATTGAAAAGCTGTAGTATACGTGATTCTTACGCTATGTCATTACAGTACTTGTTAAAGTAAAGGCAATTAATTAAAACTACAAATCTGGAAAGCGAAATGATGGATGCTCTATTGGCAGAGGATCAGGACCCTATCCTCCAGATGGGGACGTTCAACACCTACCCCTGTAATCAGATTTACTAATGCACACTGCACTCTCATTCACCGGTGAGGAACAAACTCAAGTGATTAATGAAACAGAGTACTAGCAAAACAAAGAATACCAGAGGTAATGCTATCAAATCCAAGCAGAGTACCAAAAAGAAACTATTGCACACTTACAGACTTGACAAGAAAGTAAATGGGTGAATCTTGTGAGGAAGGTGGGCCCAGTCCCTCTCACAAGATTCCCCAGGAAAACGAAGACTGGATTAAGTTCTCAAAACAGTTTTATATTCATCTGCCAAAAAGATTTAAATACAATGTAGTTCAAACTTGCTGATGTTCTTCAAGATTTCTTCTTACAGACTGACAATAGACACCGACTAATCCCCTTTTCATGTAGATGTCTCCTCTTTGTAGAGGAGACATCTATTACAATAAAGTATTATAGCCTATTCAGTTAACCCATCTTGTCAAAAATAAGAAATTCGGAACGATGTTACAACAGTATGATAATACATTCTTTCTTGAGCTCTGGCTGTTACACAACGGGTAACTGACTTCGACCGTCTTCTCGGGATCTTCATATTCCTTTGCCATTTCCCCATGTTGTTCCTGATTTAGGCCATGCTGACTGTGTTCTTCTTGCTTTAGACCTCCGCTTGATTATGCCACGTCAAGGTTCTTTAAATAGTTGCCATTTGTTGTTCGTGGTTGTTACAAAATAGCTTGCTTTAGGTAATTGTTGTTGCTGACTGTAGCAACTACGGAGTTGCTGCTTCTGGTGTTGCAGCAACTGCGTAGTTGTTGTTTCTGGTGTTACAGCAACTACGTAGTTGTTGTTTTTGGTGTTATAGCAACTATACATTGTAATTCCTGCAAACTTAAGGCAATTACTTGAAAATTTAGTCAGCGTTTCCAAGGATAAGTATAAAGATATTCACGAATATGAAATAAACAATTAAACATAGATATGCGGGAGGTTACTTCATACCTTGGGGTCAATATGTCATTATAAAATAAAAGATTTCAACTTATGACTGCAAAAGGATAATAGTACGGCAAAAGATAAGGTCAAAATAGGTCAATTGTGAGTCCCAACACCAGGGTGTAGGTTTTAACCCTGTACAGAAATTACCTGCATACGAATTCTTAAACAAAGAAAACAAACAATGCGAGAGCATAACCCATAAAACACATATGCACAGAGATTTTTCCCTGGATCTCAAAACCGGGACTACCAGCTTGATTTTTCATTATGTTCCTTTCAATGTTACAATACATATTTATACATGTCGAAGCATCCAATACCATGGACCGAAAAACCATCGCGTCTAATACCATGTGCGAAAATCATGCACAAAACCATAGGTAGGTTCACCCAACCTAATATAGGGTCCAAAAAAAATTTTCCCGGGGCGCTGCCCCGGACCCCATAGAGGGGGGCTACCCACCCCCCTCAAACCCCCCAGACAGGGGGGGCTACTGCCCCCCCAAACAGGGGGGGCTACCGCCCACCCTATGACCCCCCCGCTGCGCAATCGGCGCAACGAAGGGGGGCTACCGCCCCCCTCTAACCCCCCGTTTAACTACGTCGGTTAGTCGTGGAAAGAATATAACACAACCCAACAATCTCCCACTTGTTGTTTTCTTTCCACAGGGGGCCACAGGAGAGCTTAGTCATTTTTCCAGCCCTAAAACACCCATTGTTTCTGTACACCAAGAGAACTTCTCAGAGCTCACAGATTTTGTCAATGCATCTGCAGTATTCTTCAAAGTGTCCACCTTTACCAGCAACACCTTTTTGTCTTCTATCATATCCCTCACAAAGTGATACTGAACATCAATGTGCTTTGTCTTTGAATGATAAGCAGGGTTCTTTGCCAAGAAAATTGCACTTTGGTTGTCACAGTCTATTCTTATAGCTCCCTGTACTAACCCCATACTTGAACACAATCTCTGCAACCAAACTGCTTCCTTGCTTGCATGAGTGGCTGCCATGTATTCTGCCTCTGTAGTTGATAGTGCCACTACAGATTGTTTCTTACTCATCCAACTGACTGCACCTCCAAATAGGTTAAACACATACCCACTTGTAGATCTTCTCTGATCCAGATCTCCAACCCAGTCTGCATCAACAAAACCATGAATATCCAACACTTTGTCCAATCCTAGTCTTCCTTGGTAGCACAAACCATAATCACTAGTGCCACGCAAATACCTAAAAACCCGCTTCACTGCTGTCCAGTGCTCCTTCCCTGGTTTTGACATAAACCTGCTCAATACTCCCACTGCATGTGCAATGTCTGGTCTAGTACAGACCATTGCATACATCAGGCTACCGACTGCACTTGCATATGGAACACAGGACATGTCCTCTTCCTCTTCTTGTGTCTTGGGACACTGTTCAACAGATAACCTCACACCTACAGGAATAGGAACCTTCACCGGTTTACTATCCTGCATATTAAACCTCTGCAGTATTGTCTCGACATACTTCCTCTGGTTTAACCAGAGCTTCCTCTTTGCCCGATCTATTTTAATTTCCATGCCCAAAATATAGTTTGCAGCACCAAGATATTTCATGTCAAATTTGGAGGACAATTGGGTCTTCAAATCCTGGATAATTTCTTTGTCATTTCCAACCAGCAACATATCATCCACATACAAGAGTAGATAAATAACACGGTCACCAATTAATTTAAAATACACACAATGATTTGCTTTGCTTCTGGTGAAGCCAAGTCCCCGTATAAATGTATCAAATTTCTGATACCACATCCTTGGTGACTGTTTTAACCCATACAGAGACTTCTTTAACTTACATACCAGTTCTTTCTTACCCTTCACTGCAAAGCCTTCAGGTTGCCTCATGTAGATTTCCTCTTCCAAATCCCCGTGAAGAAATGTTGTCTTCACATCCATCTGTTCTACCTCAAAATCAAAAGCAGGAGCAACAGATAAAAGTAATCTAATAGAAGCTACCTTGGCAACAGCAAAAAAAATATCACCAAAATCAATTCTCGGCACCTGGGAATAACCTTTTTCTACCAACCGAGCTTTGTATTTCTCCACCTTTCCTTCTGCATTAGTCTTCTTCTTGAACACCCATTTGCTGCCAATGGGTTTCCTTCCAGCCGGCAACTCTACCAGATCCCAAGCCTCATTTTTGTGCAAAGATGCCATTTCATCAACCATGGCCTCTTTCCAGATTTTTCCATCCTCTGAATCCACTGCTTCCTTCACAGTTCTGGGATCATCATCAGTAACAGACAAAGCAAAATTTGAACTGAAAGCAGATGGACTATACCTTTCTGGCTGCCTTCTTTCTCGACCTGATCTTCTCACAGCCCAACACAACCCAAGAATATAACACAATATAACAAAACCCAACACAGGGGCTAGTCGTGGAAAGAATATAACACAACCAAACACAGGGGCCATGGATGTGGCCACAATCTTCCCCTTACTTTGAGAGCAAATCAGAAAGAAAAAAACATTCTGGGTCTGGGAGATGATTTTACTTCATTTCTTAGCAAATATCAAAGAGATGGCAGTAGGTGGGGCTACGTCTGGTATCATGTATAACTTAGTACCCAAAGAAATAATAATAGTGCAAGGCCTTGACTCATACACAACATGACACTTACAAAAGTATGGTTGGCCTAATAATACAATACAAACTTCAAGAGGAGCAACATCATACAATGTCTCATCCGTGAAGGGCTTGATGCTATAGTGAAGGTGAAACTATTGGATGACATAGAGATCTCGTCCTTAGTGAAGCCACCTGATGGTGTATGGTTGAACGTGTGATGTGGTCGGTTGGCCCAACCACTTCACGACCTTTGCTGAAATGAGATTCTTTTGGGTCTTGGTGTCGATAATAAATTTCAATGATGAACCCTTCACCCATATTTGTGAATGGAAGAGACGCTCCCCTTCCTTTGGATATTCAGGCTCAATCTTCTGGATCTTGGTGGTGGCAACAGTGGTTCTGGGCTCTGCATCAATAATTTTATTCCCTTTCTCATTACCCTCGTCAAATTCTGACTCAAAGTCGGAACATGCATCTGAATCTCAAGCCTTCAACTCAACCACTAGTGACTAACTGGCTTGACACTCACTTGTGTTGTGAGTGGGGCTGTTATGGATCTCACACCACTTTCTTGTGTCCTTATTTGTATTCATGGTGTTTTTATTTTCTTATGGCTTCGACGGGTTGTCCTGGGTCATCTCGCCTTGGCTTTGTCCTTTGTTCTATGTTTTGGGACCACCTTTCCCTTGATTTGGATTCACAGATCTAGATTATCATTTCTTTTGTTTAAACTTCTTCTCGATCTTGACAGTGTATCGGTAGGCAGTGCCAAGCGAGGAGATGCCTAGGAAATCCATCTTGTCTTAAATGTATTTTTGCAAACAACCACGGTACTTGAGTACCATATGTAGCTCAAAATCCTTGATACCCAACTTCATGTGAAGGGTGTGAAAAATATTTGTGAACTCTGGCTCGTCTTGTTCCCTTCCCTGCTATAGAGTGGTTCAGTTTATGTACTTATATTCATAGTTCCCAACAGGTTAATAAAAGACTTCCAAGTGGGTACCACTAAAAACAGTGAGGGTTCCCTCACATCATTCTAATCACAGTAGGTTTCCCACCATTCCTTGACATGGGGGGCATCTTTGAGGAATGAAAATGTAATATTTTACCTATTGGAAAATATGTGAACTGAAAAATACCCTTCCAACACATTTAACCATCTATCTATAATGTTTGCATGTATATGGCCTTTAAATATGGGAATTTAAAAGTTGATTTGTACCTTGAAGGGAGTGGTTCCTCCAGAGTGGCTTCCTAATGAAGACGCGTTGCTTGTAGGCATCTGTCGAATGATCTAGTAAAAGTTGTCCATCATTACGTTCCTCCGTCACTCAAGGACTTCTTAGATAAATATTTTGAAGGGATCCCCTAGTCCCTCCTCTTTCTTTTCTTCCTCCATGGGAGTCCGTCGGGGTTTTTGAGGCTGGTCTTGCAAAGTTTCAACTAGTTTGAGCTCTGACTTCTTATACCCTGACCTCGTTGGGGACATGCAAAGACAAATAGAGAAAGAGCAGACCACTTGGACACCACTAATCCAAACTTATGTAGGAAGGCAAAATAATACAAATATAAGCATAAACACAAATATGCAATACATTTCATTAATATTAAAGAACTAAAATATGATTACATACATAATGGAAATAAACTAGCTCAAATGATGGTAGCTTATCCCTGAGAAGATTTGTGGAGGCTACATGTCTGTGAACTATGTTACAATGAGGCTTGAAGGCCTATTTATTATTGAGAAATAATGAAAAACATTAAACATCCAAAATCCTAACCCTAGGAGATGAAGTGATAAAACTATGGGCTTCGTTGGGGTAAATAAGTACATCAACCTCCCAGAGTCATAATTTTGGTATGTGATCTCCATTTAACGTCCACGATACCTCATTAGAAATATATATCCAAGGACTATAAATTTCGACTATAAATGTTAATTAAAGGTCCATGTTTTCCTCTTTTCCGAGAATGCCATTTAGGGCCTCAAAATGGCTCTAGAGGTTTAGACCCGAAAAGATGCCAAAAATAGTAAATTGTGCTACAATTACAGAAACTGAAAGAAATAATGGTACAATGGTGGGGAACAGGTGGAATAGACAATTGAACACCAATATCCACCTGGATCATCTAGGAGTAGTGTTAATGAAAATTATATATTGTTGGAAATTGTATCGACAAGACTTCCACAACCTTGTTATTTATAGGGTCTTTAGGACATCATAACTGTATTAAAAACTCAAATAACTTCTCGTACCTTGAATTGTTCTTGATGAGAATTTTCAAGAGATACATCTATCATATTGCTTCATAGAGAGTCTTGCTACTTCTTTAGTCATCATGGGTAGTACTACTAATGTCTCATGAATCTACTTTGAAATCATTGACATCTTGTTGTCATTAATGAAAACACTATGTACAACAACCTTCCCCTTTGTCATTAATGGAAACACCATAAAAAATTGATAGTCATTAATGTCATCCAATAAAAAAATCCCCCTTGCTCAAATGCCTTTCTTGGTCAATGTCAATGTTAGCAATCTTTCTCTTCCTAAATTCCTTCCTTAATCAATGACATTCTCTACATCAATATTTGCAATCTCTCTCTTTTGGCAAACAGTCACAAATATCTGTTGAAACTGTGATGATAATGATCCTGCATAAGTACCTGTGCAAACTCCATAACTTATTCTTGCATGATCGTGTCGACCTAACTGAATCACACTTCCTTCCTACTACTATGTTTCCACTATGATAGAGTATCCCCTTGAAACCATGCTTCCATTGTTGTTCTTAATTGTTCTTTTACTTTTAAAGTCTCCCCTTAAGACTTGATCCTTCTTCTCATAGCCATTTATCAAGGTCTCCCCCTAAGACGGTGATTCCTTCATTGATGAGTACCTATCATATTTTCATTCATTGATTTCCCCTAAATAATATTGGGGACTTGAATTTTCCTATGGATGTGATGAAGTCTTCCCCTATTTGACTACAAAAATTCTTCCTTATTTTTTTTTTTCCTTGAATCTACCTGCTCAATGAATGTTAGTATATGCATCATAATATTCCTCTGTCAATCTTCCTACTTGATTGATGATGTATTCTCTCTCTTGATCCTATCTATTATCACTATGCTTTTCTCCTCAATACATTCTTCCTTTTACAACATCCATGCTTGTTATTACTACAACTAAAGCATACATCTCATAACAATATCCCAATTAGGAACTCCTCTATTAGGCAAGACTTCAAATAGATCAATCATATGTTCTTCCTTAATGAACATTATGAGCCTCCAAAATTGGTATAATTTAAGGCCCATTTAACCATCCTTTGGCATAATTTACCTTTCCTTCTATATTTGGTAATGTATTTTTTAACTCTTGATCCTATCTATTATCACTATGTTTTTCTCCTCAATACATTCTTCCCTTTACAACACCCATGCTTGTTATTACTACAATTAAATCATACATCTCATAACAATATCCCAATTAGGAACTCCTCTATTAGGCAAGACTTCAAATAGATCAATCATATGTTCTTCCTTAATGAACATTATGAGCCTCCAAAATTGGTATAATTTAACGCCCATTTAACCATCCTTTGGCATAATTAACCTTTCCTTCTATATTTGATAATGTATTTTTTAAACTTTAATGTGTTCTTAGGAAGGATAAGAGGTATTTTCTATATCTATGTGCCTAAAGAAATAAATGTGTCAGATATTAAGGATATATTGTAAAGATCATGTAGGAGGCCAATAGGAGAGGATTATGGGGCTTGCTCCTTGCTACACATTAATCATGATTCAACTGGCTCAAGGACATTTAGTACTTCATAGTGGCTGCGAGAAAAATAGGGAAATGGTTGCCCCAACAAACCTCCTTTTATTTTGAGAAAACTAAAGGGTCTCTCATATAAAAGTTTGAAATATCGCCTTTCTTTGCATTTGGATTCCCATTTTTAGTGATTTTTGGATTTCTTATTTTTTCATTTTTGAGATTTCCATCACTTCATCTCATCGAGACATTTCCAACGATATAAAATTTGAGATTTCCATCACTTTATCTTGTCGAGACATTTCCAATGATATAAAATTTGTTGAATTATAACTTCCGAATAAAAAAATACAACTGTTTGAAGTTTGTGTTTTTTAAAACTATTTTTATTAATTTTTTATATTATTTTAATAATTAATTAATTTATTTTTACTAATTACTTTTGAGGTAATTCATTTTATTAAGGTTTTTATGTATATTACTTTTATGTATATTATATTGTTTATGTTATTTAAACATTTTTATTAATTTTTTTATGTTATTTTAATAATTAAATAATTTATTTTTATTAATTAATTTTGAGGTAATTCATTTTATTAATGTTTCTATGTATATTACTTTTATATATTATATTTTTTTGTTTGTGTTTTTTTAAACTATTTTTATTAAATTTTTATATTATTTTAATAATTAATTAATTTATTTTTACTAATTATTTTTGAGGTAATTCATTTTATTAATGCTTTTATGTATATTATTTTTATGTTATTTTAATTTTATTTATTTAACAAATTTTATTAATTTTTTATATTATTTTAATAATTAGATAATTTATTTTTATTAATTACTTTTGAGGTAATTCATTTTATTAATATTAAAAGAGTTCTTCGGCTTAGATCACATGATAGTATATTTGTCGACGCGTTTCGAACCAACAAGTGTGGTTCATTGTCAGGACAAGTTGAAGGACCAGACCATGGCTGTATATTAAATAGGGCGAGCAGATCATCCAATGGCTAGGTTTGACCAAAAAATGGCTATATTGAAAAAACGGCTATATTAGGTCAGATTTAGATAAACAACTAGATTTGACATTCAAATATTTAATTATATAATATTATTATGCTAAAATATTATTATAATACTCATCATATGTAATTTATGTGAAAAGATAGTATTAGGGAAAATTGCTAGAAATAATATTGAAAGGATTTAATAATAACTAATAATAATTAATATACTATTATTCTAATGAAGTTAATTGTGTTAACCTTATTGTAACTAATTAAATTAAATTTAAATAAATTTAAGGATATTATTAATATTAACTAAAATGGTCTTATAATAGATCATTACTATCACAATTATTATTATATTAATATTATTATTATAAGGTAAAATTCAAAATGACAATGGTATTTTCCTATAAATGGTTAGGGTATCAATTTCTTAGTAATCTACTAGGAACTAGAGTTACTAGTTTTAGGGAATTAGTAATTGTAAGGAATTTATTATAGTTTTATAATAATAGAATTAAATTAAGGGATGGGTAACTAATTAATATAAATTTATTAGAGCATAAATTAGTTATTTAAATATCTTATGCAATATAATTTAACCTTGTAAGTTAACCCTGAAGGAAAGAAAAGGATTAAAATAAACCAAGGAAGAAGGCTAAAGAAAGAAGGTTAAAGGATAACAAGGGGAAAAAATCTAGAACAAGCTACTACAAGAGGGAGGGGGAGGAAACAACTGGGAGGTGAGGGTCGGGATCCAGCATCTGCTGATCTTCCAACCGTCATCTCTATTGAGATTGCTTGGCCTCCTTTCAATCTCAATGGCTTCCCTAAATTTACAGTGGTGAAACTGCAAAATTCTAGCAATGACATTAGCCTCCTCAATACAAAAATGATGTTTGGTCTTCTCCACATGCTCAGCTAGTGCGGAAGACTTAGTTCTCCCATGCTTAATATCATCTGCATGCTCACTAATTCTTTGATTAATGGAGCGACTAGTCTCACCAATATAGGGGGTCCCACAGGAATAAGGAATAATATAGACCCCTTTCATGTCTTTAGGGTCGATAGGATCCTTCACCGATCGGAGGGACTTACAAATGGTGTTAAGGGGTCTAAAGGTCGAGGGGACATTATGTTTCCTCATAATCCTCGCAATCCTATCAATGGTCCCTTGAACAAAAGGTAGATGGACCTCTGGGACACATTCTTTGGGTTCTTTATTAACCATCGAATTTTTGGAAGCTTTGAGGAAAGCCTTCTAACCCAGGTATTTGCTATAACCGTTCTGAACAAAGACATTAATAAGATGGGATTTCTCTTTCTCGAAACTCTTTTCATTAGAGATCCTTAGGGCACGAGTAGCGAGAGTGTTGAGAACGCCCAACTTTTGAGCTGGGAAATGATGGGAACTGGCATGGAGATATTGTTTAGTATGTTATTTCTCCCGAAATACTTGGTGGGAGAAGGAACTATCATTATTCTTAGAAATAAGAATATCATGGAAAGGGAGGCAACCATCAACTTCCTGTTCCATGGTGAACTTAATGGCGGCGGACTGACTGTTAAGATGATGGAAGAAGAGATCTAACTCCTCTTGGCCATGCGGCCAGATGACATTAGTGTCATCTACGAATCTTTTCCAAAGCTTAGGTAGGAGGCGAGCCAAGGCCAGAGCCTTGGATTCATTTTATGAATGTTTTTATGTATATTATTTCTATATATTATATTTTTATGTTATTTTCATTTTATTAATGTTTTATGTATATTATATTTATATCCTCTTGAGTCCCAAACCACATCACCTCTCACCTCTCACCTCCATGCCAGCTCACATATGTATATTATATTTATATATTATGGATTCATTTTATGCTCTCACCTCCATGCCAGCTCACATATGTATATTATATTTATATATTATGGATTCATTTTATGAATGTTTTTATGTATATTATTTCTATATATTATATTTTTATGTTATTTTCATTTTATTAATGTTTTATGTATATTATATTTATATCCTCTTGAGTCCCAAACCACATCACCTCTCACCTCTCACCTCCATGCCAGCTCACATATGTATATTATATTTATATCCCCTTGAGTCCCAAACCACCTCACCTCTCACCTCTCACCTCCATGTTGGCTCACATATGTATATTATATTTATATCCTCTTGAGTCCCAAACCACCTCACCTCTTACCTCTCCCCTCCATGTTGGCTCACATGGCTTGTTCATTTGATTTATTTTTTTATTTTACATTCGAAAAATCCACCATATTCATCTCCATACCATACCTACAACAAACATTCCCACATACCTCCATAGCCTCCCATATTTAATTAATAATGGAAAAAAAAAAGGAATATAAACCCCAAACGTCAAATTCGTCCTGTGCATGTGGGATATTGTTTTCGAAATTATTGATTCAACAATTTGCATTGACAATTCTACAAATTTCCCCGTGCTCTGCTACAAGACTTCAACTTCTGGAGCGAATATCTCAAGCTACAGGGCACGAAATTAGGCCCAAGATAGCTCATTGGAAAGAGGAGATTGAGGAAAGCAATATGGAGTTATTTATTTTAAAAAATATTCAATATAAACTATCCAAAAATTTAGTAGAAAAAGGGTTACCTTTTTATATATTAAAATTGATTTTCTAGGTTATTGTTTGAGAATAAAATTGGATGCTAAAACCTTTTGTTGCTATAATATCATCGATTCATTATCCATCTATCAGAATTGCAATAGCACAACATGATTTGGCTTAGATTTTGGGATTTGTTGCTAATTTACAGGAATCAAGTTTTCTTTTAATAATTAATTTTGATTCTTTTGGATTGAGATTTTTGCTTTAAGTTCTCATATATTTTTAATAATAGATTTTGTAAATGTTTTATGCAGACTAAGAATAATATTGTTCCCACTTTGTTATAGACATATTTGGGCACTACAACCCCAATCAAATATGTCCATAAACCAAGGGCTTCTAAGTCCCTAAAAGTGTTGTTTCATACCCTAAAGGAGCAAGGTCAGCTGATTACATCATCTCCCAGAAGTTTTCCATGAAAAACTACTCAGAATTGGTCAAAGCAGGACCATATAGACTGCCCAGTGCAAAGGGTGCGATGCATCTCAACTGTCACATGCAAACAGTGCGATGCATACTGGAAATCCCTTCTATAGGGTACAATGAGCGAGAGCAAACAAATGGCACAAGAAGTTTGCTAAGTGGAGACCCTGAGAATCTTCTAGAAGCTGCTCGTTTGACACTTGCCTCCCTGAATTCGCCCAAGGATGAGTAAGAGATCATGAAATCTCCAAGTGGAACCAAGAACTATCAGAGAGATGACACTAATCAAAATCCCAGAAGCTGACTCACCCCCCTGCAAATATCTAAATGGATCCCTCATCCCAGAGATCCAAAGGTTGGAATTTGGTAATTTGCAAAGAGGTGCTGTTGTTTTCTCTTTGAAGACATTGTTGGGTGATCTTGCTTTGTGTGAGGTGAAGAGGACTTTCAAGCTGGGAGGATGGCACTGGGTCAGACCAAGTGGTTGGAATCCTCTCTTCTACTACTTTTATCAATAAAGCTATTTGAGTTTTCCTCCATATTCTTGTGTATCTCTAAATATTGTGTTGATATATGCATTTGTATGGTCAATATATATCTGATCCTATATTGTTTACAGTGATAGATCTCTATGCTTTGATGGTATTATGTTGTTGTGACTCTACAGGTGCTCTTTGAAGCGGGACAAGTAAGGAAGCAGTGGAAGAATTCTGTCAAAGGGGAAAGGAAACAAGAAAGGAACCAAGCGAAAGACTGAGGTTGGCACTGTCTGCTTCTTTCTCATCTCTCTCTCGTAAAGGAAAAAAACAAGTGACTTTAATATGTTTGTCTCTATGATATCTACCCCTCTTAGTGGGACTAGCAGTTCTGAATAGACACTAGATTTTCCGGTAGCAAAATGGTGACTCCATTGGGGACTGATTAGTTTGATTGCTTGTCTCTATCTGTTTGATTCATAAACCACAGATGGAGGCTGAAGTTAAGCCAGCTAGCCTTGGAACTACAATTGCTATGCAAGTGCAAAGTAGATCAACACTGCTTCAGTCAATCTCCGGGTTTGTTTATGAACTGAAAAATTGACTTGAAAACATCCTAAGTGCCCTATAGGTAGCTTGAGTAACCTCATTCGATCAGCCCCTATACTTTGTAGTTACTGAATATCATTTTCTCAGCCTAAATCCCTAAACTAAGCTGCAAACTGTGACCAAAAACCAAGTTAAAGTCTCGTCCCTAGACCATCGCACCTTCTCTTCTTGTCAATCTAGATGCATCGCACTTCCCATGTGCAGTAGGTGGGATGCATCCCTGTTTCCCTATGTTACAGGTGCGATGATTAGACAAGACTAGTTCTGCCTCCAGATTTTGGTTTTTTCTTCACTCTCTTCAACTTTATTCAGGAGTTTTGTTGTCTGTGATCAATAGACCACTGTTGAAACCCCTTATTTGAATCATCCAACCTCCATTGTACAAAGATTTGTGAATGTTTTTATGTATTTTTCACCATTCACGGTTCTCTTTTACAAAATGGTAGCTTAATCGAACTGTCGTCTTTGGATTTGAAAGTGTTGCAAGTGTCGTTTTCAGTCAAGGAAAAGAATCCTTCTCTTTTTTATAGTTGATTACATTGTTACTCTTGTATTTGATCGGAATTAATAGTATTTCAAGCGTCAAAAGTAGTTTTCAATTCAAAATCGCAAAGTGTCGTCTTGTCTCCCTTTCGTTTTTTGAAAGTAAAATCATTAGTACTATCGCTTTGAAAGAAGATATAATTCAGATTTGTACTCAACATTTTTTTTGTCATTCACACATTAAGAAAGAAAAAAACAAATACATGCATGTGCATTTGCATTTAGAATACTTGTTGATTTTGATTTAGGACAGTGCATCTAGTGTGTGCTCTCTGCTCTATGTTGAAATGGTTTCATTTCTCTTTCCTTAGTAGCTAGGATTTTTATTGCAAAAAGAAGATTAAACGAATTTATCATCTTAGATTGCATTTTAGGAGTTGTATATCTACATCACGCGGTGAAACTTAAAGGAAAACTTCTTAAGAAAGATCAACTATAAAATAAATTCAATGAACATAAAAACGCTTTGGAACCTAATGCACAACATCTAGAAGTCTAGGCTAGAGACATATTCTAGTGCTGTAAAGCCTGGTAACTGTCGCTTTCATCGTAGGTGGGTGATTCCTCCTCTTTGAGATGAAAAGTGCCAGTACGGACTTGTGTTCCCATGTACCATCGAGTATATATTGGGAGACCACAATAGGCTATATCCTTTATCCTTAGGAAGATGTGTCTACCACCTTATCAATCGCAATGCACTAAACACAACATTCATGAAGATTGACTGTCGTACCGTAAAAAAGTATTCTCCAGTTTTGCGATTGGTTTGGTAATCCCTCTGTCTAGATTTCCAGAGTAGTCTCTTTCATTCCTTTTCAGACTCCTTAAAGGAAAAGGTCCATCTGAGAACTTGTCACTTCAATCTCATTAAAAATCGAAGGCGACTAGAGTGATCTTTAGCTTTTTTTCGACTCTTAAAAATTGAAAAAGCAAGTTGTGTCAAAGCGTCTAAAATTTATTTTAATCGGAATAATGTCACTATTCCCTCGTTGGTCTTAGGTTGAGAAAATGGAGTCCACCAACCAAGGCTTTCCCCTTGGGGGAAATCCTAGTCCTTCCTCCTCTTGGGGAGATGTCGGTGCACCTCATATGGCCACATTGTCCCTTCCATGACTGACAATTGGCCTGCCGGTATGGCTTTTCTCGACCTCTGTCGTTCAAAGCACCGTGATTCCTGAACAATCGAATTAGCATCTAGATGATACTAGAGTTACCCCCAAACCTTCTACTTCGTTTGTCCCTTCCTCTCCTTCTTCCTCTTTTCTTGGTGAAGATAGTAAAACTAAAAACCAAGTAACTGAGAAGAAGAAGAAAGGGAAGGAGAAGAAGAAGAAAGAGCCAATGGAAAAAAGGGGCAACCATGCATTGTCTAGCGAAAATCCACACACTGCACCATCCAAACCTAAATCTCCATGTGTCATCTGCAAAGGGGACCACTATCATCGAGATTTTCCTTGCATCCCATGGATCTTAAGGAACTGGTCTCCCCGCTTGCACAAGCTGGTGTCTTCAACCTCTGACAATCATGTTGAGAGTACACCGTCAACTAGTGAAAACAAAGTCACCCAAAAAAAAGGAAAATCTAAATTTCCTTGCAGACTATGTGAAGGCGATCATGCCCTCCACCATTGTCCCTTCCTAGACGAAGCTAAAAGAGTCTTGGATAATCGTCCTGCATCGCCGCAGCGACTCCCTCATGGATACAAGAAACTCTTGCCGAATCCATAATTTTCTAGTTGAAAATCCAACTGACCCACCTTTTTTGTCAGTCGAAGCACCTATCGTTGAAGATAAACCCTCTGAGTCCACATTGGACCAAATTTAACAAGTCGAGATGGCAGTTGACCCCACCTTGGCTTCAGAGGATTTAGATTCAGATGATACAGTCACCAAAGAGAATGAGAACGACATCGTTCAAATTCTTTTCGTAAACACAGACTCCGATGAACATGGGGGCAATCTACCCATTCCTTTACCGCAGGAAGGAAGTTCATCAGAGTTGTATCAGGTTGTTTATTCGGTCCCACCTCCAAGCAACCTAGTCATTTCCTTCAATTGGAACCTACTAGGTAGACCCCATTTACCATCTAATGTACCATTCTTAATCATATTACAAACTTACAGAATGGTCATGGTTGGTACCATCATAGATGAAGGGGCTTCTGTGAGTATCCTTTCCTTGACTACTTGGAAAGCACTTGGTTCGCCATTTCTTTTGCCTAAGATGTGGAATATGATAGGCTTCGACAAAGGAACCAGTCGACCGCTAGGGATCCTTCCAAGTTTGCCTATAACTTTGAGAAGGAAAACCGTTTATCTGAACGTAATGGTAGTCCAAGGACCTTTAGATTACAATCTACTCCTTGGGCGTGACTACATTTATACCATGGGAAATATTGTTTCCTCACTCTTTCGAGTGGTGTGTTTTCCGCATGAAGAAAGAGTGGTCCAGCTCGTAGACCAGATTTCATTCCCCGGTTCATACATAGCTAGTAGTCAAATGCCATCCCTAGCAGGTCTTTTTGCTCAAGGAATGTCTCATCAATTTCCAGTCTGTCCACCTGATGAATGCGAGTGATTCGGTGGTCATGACTGAAACCCAGGGAGCATGCACCCTAGTCTGCATCGGCAGAAAAACTTCAGGTATAGGGTAGGTTTCCGTGGAGGATATATGACTAGTCTAACACACCCATCCATTTAGGAAAATGGGATTAGACCGGAATAAGATACCTCTGTCAGAAGGTATGCCTTTCCCGATAAAACAAATGTTTTGTCTGCAAATTGAGGGGTAGCCTGGGAAACTCTACTTCGCTATACGTGGGGGCATGCAAACCTTTTTTGCGTGAAAGTGAAAAACAACTATTTATTTTCTTAGTTTGTAGGTTCTTAACCCTTTAAACTCATAGGATTGGTCATTCCTAGCTTACATAATAAAAGGAGTCAGAGCATAATTTTGAATGGTGCAAGCTCCCTAAAAAATGAACCTATCGATGAGACATCCTTATTATACGACTGGCACGAGCAGTTTTACGTGAAGTTCAAGCTCGTTAAAAATTAAACCTAGCAATGAGCATATGTTCCACCAGAGTTTAATCTCATTAAAAAATGAACCCACCTCAGGTAAATAACCATTGTGAATGATTATCATCAGCTTTTGAGGGTTGGTGGTTTTCTTACCATCACCTCCACTCTGTTTTAGCCAATCATTCACCTCCATTTGATTTTTTACCCCTTTTGAGGAATAGCTGCAGTGAGAGATCCTATTAGCCACCTTTTTTACACTACCATGATTGGAAAGTTCCAAACCTTACCTGGAACCAGCTACTATCTGAAAACATCACTAGTTCCTCAAAAAATGAGTCTCCTTTAAGCTCTTTTCATCTAACTCGTAAAATATGAAAAGATTTCCGAGAAATTGGCCTATACAGCCCGTTAAAGTGATTGGAAGTGCTATCCCTCCTCTAGATTTTGATCTTTTTGGACCTGAGGGATTATTACAAAAAAAGATCAAGCGTTTGTCTTATTTGGCTCATTGAAACTATCGAAAAGTCATCCCTTCCACATTGTTTTATGCTTTTTTTGGACTTAAGGGATTATATTACGAAAAAGGAATAGTGGAGTTTCCTTTCCATCTCTTTTTAGACTCTCTAAAATTGAGAAGGACCGAGTTATCCTTGTCATTAAACTTGTTAAAACAATAGTGACAAACTTTTCCATTCAGACAAGAGCGAGTTTCACTGTCGCTAGGCTCATTAAAACATAGTGACGGGTTCGCCCGAAGGGAAAATTATAAGACAAGCATATGTTCTCCTCCTCAAGCTTGACAAAAATAAAGAAGTAATGGTCAGAAATGACTGGGGAAAATTGGGAAGAAAACTTAAAGAAACTTTATTGGTAGCAGGTCGCTCTTGAACATGACACTTTCACTCCATCACCATGATTGAGTCAGATTGGGTTATTCCGTTCATCGGTCATATCACCATTGGTCCACCATGCCATCCACTTTTGGGGTTAACGTTACCAATCAATTTCAGTGTCACCGATATGTTCAAGAGAAGTCGCTCAGAGAATTCACCTACCCAACTTGTATCTCATCTGCTGCAATACCTTCACGCTTCATTCTTTCATGACTGCCACCCTAAACCTTGTATCATTAGATCGTTTTCACCTCTACAAAATCATTTTCTCTATTCCATGTCGTAGATGTGGGATCCATTAATGCCCTCCTACGACGGGTCACTTCTTGTCGAAATCAGCTCATGATCCAAGAAGCGGACCTAGGGACAACCCTTCCAGTACTTTGAAGCTTGCATGCCTCAATGGCAAGTTTCTCACTTCTAGTGACAGGTTTACACTAATGGACTTCAAGTGAAAGATTTTACGTGGTGTTCGACATCAACTCATGTATTTGTACCACATGAATTGTACTGCAGTACCTTGAGGGTCATCATCATCATCATCAGTGATTCCTCTCGGGTTTGTTAACAACTTACATCATTGGCTGGTAATCAGGCGATGTCCTTCCATGTTTGACATCAGAACATCTTTTCACACGGATCAACTTGTACTTTCGGGTGAAGATTGAACGAGTTTTGAAGACCTCGGATCTAGTTTCATCCATTCAGGCTGCGATATATTCAGGAAAATAAAGACATCAAATGTACATCATTGCTGCATAGATAATCATCCAAACTAAGGGATGATGGCTCTACCAGAATCATCAGTCTGCACACAGATGGTTGTCTGTCCTATGTACATGAAAATGAATTTATCAAGCTGAGCATGGGAATCCTCGCCTTAGCTAGATCATGAAAATATTATGAAGATAATGTATTGTATTGTATCTTATTACCGGTCACCTTCCAGTGTGAAAAACCTCGGATCCTCATTATAAAACATTTCACCCGACATCAAAAGGTTTACGACCTAATGCTTTAGGGGGCAATTGTTATAGACATATTTGGGCACTGAAATCCCAATCACATATGTGCATAAACCAAGAGCTTCTAAGTCCCTAAAAGTGTTGTTTCATACCCTAAATGAGCAAGGTCAGCTTATTACATCATCTCCCAGAAGTTTTCCATGAAAAACTACTCAGAATTGGTCAAAGTAGGACCATACAGACTGCCCAGTGTAAAGGGTCCGATGCATCTCACCTGTCACATGCAAAATGTGTGATGCATACTGGAAAGCCCTTCTGTAGGGTGTGATGAGCGAGAGCAGACAAATGGCACAAGTAGTTTGCTAAGTGGAGACCCTGAGAATCTTCTAGAAGCTACTCGTTTGACACTTGCCTCCCTGAATTCGCCCAAGGATGAGTAAGAGATCATGAAATCTCCAAGTGGAACCAAGAAATATTAGAGAGATGACACTAATCAAAATGCTAGAAGCTGACTCACCCCCCTGCAAATATCTATAAATGGATCCCTCATCCGAGAGATCCAAAGGTTGGAATTTGGTAATTTGCAAATAGGTGTTGTTGGTTTCTCTTTGAAGACATTATTGGGTGATCTTGCTTTGTATGAGGTGAAGAGGGCTTTCAAGCTGGGAGGATGGCACTGGGTCAGACTAAGTGGTTGTAATCCTCTCTTCTACTACTTTTATCAATAAAGCTATTTTAGTTTTCCTCCATATTCTTGTGTATCTCTAAATATTGTGTTGATATATGCATTTGTATGGTCAATATATAACTGATCCTATATTGTTTAGAGTGATAGATATCTATGCTTTGATGGTATTATGCTGTTGTGACTCTATAGGTGCTCTTTGAAGCAGGACAAGTAAGGAAGCAGTGGTAGAATTCTGTCAAAGGGGAAGGGAAACAAGCAAGGAGCCAAGCGAAAGACTGAGGTTGGTATTCTCTGCTTCTTTCTCATCTCTCTCTCGTAAAGGAAAAAACAAGTGACTTTAATCTGTTTGTTTCTATGATAGCTACCCGTCTTAGTGGGACTAGTAGTTCTGAATAGACACTAGATTTCCCGGTAACACACTTGGAGCTCAAGAATTTATGGATTGGAATTGTAGATGGGAAAGAAATTATTATTCAAAATCCTAAGAAATTAGAAATCATATTTTCTTGAAGCCCTCAAGAAACAAGCTTTTATTTTGTTTTTTAATTGAAATCTTTGATTATAAATATATGGGTTGTAGAAGAGAAGCAGAGGTTGAACCAAAGTACAAAGAACTGCTATTATTGTGGCATATTTGTTCTCGAACCATAGTCCCAAGATAGTTGAACTTTTAGACTAGAGTTTTATAATCAGTATTTTACAGTCAATTTTTGAAGACCAATCAAGTATTGATATTTATTGAATGATGGCATATTATTACTATATGATCTTTAACTATTTAAAATACATCAATGGTATTTTTCTCTATCGTTTTTCTTTGTATTGGTATCTGCTGAATGTTGGCATGTGCTTATGTCCTTTCTTTTCAAATGGTCAAGTATATGCAGGGTTGAGTTATTGTATTAATACATTTTTTTTTTCAATATCAGTGAATCATAATTCATTTCTATTTTTCAAAGAGATAGTTTATTAATATTTCTCTCATTTTTGAGATAGATTTATTTTCTGTCATTTAGATTAATTTCATTATATGCAAATAAACATTGAAAAGCATAAAAAATATAATCAGATTTTCATAAGCTCTTTAAAGCAGAGCCCAAAAATCCATTTAAGTGGCTGACTGGACCCATATTCCAGTCAGGGTTTTCACTAATTGAAACATCTGTAGTATTTTCTTTAAGTGCTACATTTGGGTGATTTCCTCATCCCTTGTTGTTAAGATTATTCAAGCATATCCATTCATACACAACAAAATTGTATAGTTGTTTATATTTACTTGTAAGTATCTAAGACGATTAGATTATATTAGTTTTCTTTTAATTGGTTTTTATGTATATATTTTTGAAGTTAGATTAATATAGGAAACCAAGCCTTTGTTCCGGAGAGTATATAGCCACACCAAATGAGAAGGGGTCTAATTGGGACCTCAATCGGGTTAATACTCACTTGTTACAAGAGTAATTTTTTCGCTTATCAACAATTTGGCGCTAAAATGAGGGCAAAACGACAAGCTGACCTTTGGAGCTTTACACATTAAGTTATTTATTTTTAATGGCTCTTTCCCAAACCCCTATTTGGATTTACATCTCTAGACGAGTATCTTGTAGCATTCCATTAAACATAGTTAATATTTTGTCGAAAAATAAATTTGATGGTGAGGGTAAAATTACTGCATATGAACATGTTCATCAATTTATAATTTTTTTTATTTCTCATAACATGCTTCATCGAGGCGTCATGTGCAGGATTCTCACCCTTACTTTCTAAGGTCGCATGAAGATTTGGTGTGAAAAATTGCTAGCCACACCTATTCATTATGTGGATCAGTTTATAGATGCGTTTTTGCTAGTTTTTTTATTTTTATAACTACGATAGATTATGTGAAGAAAATGATAATATTAGGATAAATCCTTATGAATCTTTAGAAGCTTTTCCCAAGAGATTAATTCATCTTTGTTATGGATTTCCTTACGACGACAAGCCTTCTATTAGTAAATGTTTTGAACATCTTATTTCTCTTCCTAATAATCATGAGAAAATAATTTATAATAAATTTAAATAATATATTGATTCTCATTCATGTAATGGTTTAGATTCTAAAAAGCTAGAAGTTATAAATGAACAACATTGTTTAGAATAGTAAATAATCAAAAGTTTTTGAATAGTAATGAAGAAAGTTGTCTAATTCTCGAAATTAATACATTTTTCTTAGTCATGGAAGAATTTGATTCAGAAATTCATGTTCATAACATAGAACAACCCTCTCATAGTTTAATTGATCAGATTCAAAATCAATTTCCATAAAATTCTATCATCAATTATATTTCGCAAGAAAATGATCTTGAATCTTCTCGTCTTGATATATCTAATGATATTCTCTTTCCTTCATTTTTTGATGATGAACATGATACTATTTTAAATCATGTTTCTTGTTCAGATTTGAAGGTTAATGATTCATGAGATGTATTTCATTTTATTTAATCTTGCACCTATGATTCATTATATCCGGATTTATTTAATGATTATAATTCTCAGGAAAATGTTTTAAATCCCACAGATTTGTATTCTAGTGAATCATAATTTAATCAAGAGAAAAATGATATTAATGGAATATTTTCTTCTTCTCAAATTAAAATTTCTCAATATTTTAAATGGGAGGAGGAAAATTCTCTAACAAATACATTTTCCAAAGATTTTTCTGATGATTCAGTTTGTTTTCCAATTAGTGAAGAGTCTTGTAATTTAAATAATCAATTTGGTGAAACAAAAAATTGTAATCAATCAAATAATTTTAATGATTATCATTCTAATGATAACAATTTATCTGATATACTGAAGGATGAAATTCCATATACAATATCTGATTCTATTAACCCACCACTAGATGATTGTTTAACAGTTCAATTTTCAGAGACTTGTCAAGAAGATGAAACACGTCAATCACAACATATCGTTGTGATAGATTCTGATGATTTTGCTAAGATCTCTGATGTTAATCATAATAAGTTTTTTTCTCTAATTTTAAGTCATGATACTTCTACACATTATCTAGACTCATTTTTGGATTTTTTCCCATTTTTTCACACTAGCCATTGTACATATCAAAAAAGAATAAAAGATTATTTAGAAGAACCTTTCAATGAAAAAATCCCTTTAAATAGTCACATTGTTTTCATACACATGTTTGATTCAATTTTACATTTATTATTGTTTCAAATTTAGTTTTTAGTTTTTAGTATATATTTGATTGTACTATTTCATTTTCCTAATAAAATTTGTTGTTATATCAACACTCGTAGTTTAGTGGGATAAGATCAATTTATTGATTCAAATGATGAAACAATATTACAATTTATAATCATCATTATGCTTCATCATCTTGTTTTTATTTCAAATCCATTTTCATGATTTGACACACACTTCATTATTTTAAAATAGTCCTAGTTATTCCTACCAGCCAAATTCTTCATCCATAAGTTTTTCCTAGTTTTTAACATCTCTTCAACCTACTTTTTGCAAATCAAATAAATTTTGGGTGGAAGAAATATTAATGAAGAAACACTTGTTACATAACAATTTTTATGATAGAATTGAATTATGGTTGGAGGAATATTTTCAAGAAATTTTTTATGTAAATAATAATGCAGTTTTATCGTACATAATGCATGAAATTGTAAATAGCTCAATTCTTTATTTTCCTCTTATTATTTTAGTTTTTCCTCTAAAACTAATTTCTGATGTAAATATGTTTGCATGCTTAAAGCTACTTGAATGGCTACATTGACATTACGATTTCACCTAATTCATTTTCATCTAGTGTAGAATAGGGTTAGGAATAAATTATTTTTTCCTTTTTTTAAAATAGCTTCTTCATGCTTGTCTGCATGGGGTAGCCCAATTGGGAATGGCCGTGGAAATGAAGTCTCATCGAACCAGAAATCTTAGGTTCAAATATTGTGCTATCACCCCCAATTGGGGTGAGAAGTTGGACATGATGAAGATGTAGTCCTACCAAGCTTACAAATAAAAATAGTTTCTTCATGCTTATGTCAATATGTAGGTTTGAATTATGTTTTTAGATCTTCATAACACATTAAATATTTTGAAAGGAAGAAGATAAATTGATTAAGAATTTCTATACAGATTTTCTTTAATTAATAGGAATTTTCTGATTCAACTTGATGGAACATTTTTACATTTGAATTCTCTTTCTTTTGAACAAGATTAATTAGAAACTTCTAAGTTAATATTATATTCATATGTAGTTCACAAGAAAAATGATATCTTAATTCTCCATTCACATTTCCCTTTGATAAACAAGAGACAACTTACACATAAATTTTGATCTACTTGATTTTTTAAGTTCCTTTTGCAGAATTAGTTCTAGAAATTAATCCATGATAATGATGGGACATTTCATTTCCAAGCAATCATTGTGTCAATTTCTCATCATTCATCTATAAATCAGAGTGAAAAATAGGAGGAGAAATCTTATCTTAAAGAACCAAGAATAGACTACAAAATCTATAAAATTTTGGGAAAGTTCAGAGGTCAGATTCTCTCATTTTGATTAAACCTTGTTATCATCTCCTGACCTCCCGACCTCCTAACTCTAGTCGATCCAACTTAACGAAGTCAGAGGTTGGGACTGAAAAAAACTTAAATTCATTTCTTCATTTTCTTCTCGTTGGTTTGACTTCAAATTTTTCTGATTCGTTTGTAAGTCAGGGTCAGGTCCAATATTGGAAAGTCATCTCTATTATGTTTCCTGATCCCCGACTATTCCACTAAAGATAATTGTACCAAATATTCTAATGAGGAGCTAAATTTAAATGATTCAGAGGTTGCAAACGGGAAGGATGAAGTGTTGATTTTGGAATCTTTTCAAATTTGGATCATTTGCAATAATGATTTTGTTGGAATTATGACACAGGTTTGGTTCGATGGCATAAGTGTTGTCCTTGATGGCAACTCGCTCAAAATTGCAGATCACAAGTTCAGGCTCTCAAAATAGAAGAAAATGAGATACCCGTAGGTTCCTGTTTACGAAGCCGCGGATGTACGCAGGCACGTTGAACAAAAGATGCGGACATATCCGCAGGTGTACCGAACAAAAAGTGCGGTCGTAAAGTACACGCACTTTCATGCAGAGAAAAATGCACACACGTGGGAAATCTTATGGTTGGTCCATGGTATTTAGTCTAAAATTTTTGATCCTATGGTTTTGGTCTGTGGTTTTGCTTCTAAAGTTTGAACCCAGGTTTTGGGTCCCTCGTATTGGATCTCTATGGTTTTGAACCATGGTTTGAGTAAGGCCTAGTCTATAAAAAGGAAAGGAGATCATTTGGTTGTGCACTCATGTGTTGAATATCTTAAGAAGAGAATTATCTGAAGTACTGGTGATCGGTTGGTGAGTTATAGTTGGACCTAAATCAAGGAGAAACCTGAGCATCAGAAGACAGATCTATGGATGGGTCGAGATCTCCGTAGCACATGATTAAATCTGTAAATCTGATAGTCTGGGGTGTACTTGAATTTTGATAAAGTATCTATACTCAGAGGACTGCAGGTGCGACACAGCGTAGGTGCGGAGACCCGCATAATAGAAATGGTGCAGGAGCAGAGAACCGCAGGCCAGACAGGACGCAGGTGCGGAGAACCGCAAGACAGACAAGGTGCAGGTGCGGAGAACCGCAAGCCAGACACAGCGCAAGAGCGGAGATTCGCAGGCTTGTCACGACGCAGGTGCGAAGATCCGTAGGTTTCACATAGAGAGGGTGCGGATATCTGCAGGTTTCTATTGGTGAAGTTGCAGTCTTTTCTTGAAATATGTTTTAGTTGTTTCTATCTATTACTGCTGTGTTCAAGGTTCTAAATTGGTGTCTGGTTGTTGTGTGTTGAGAAGTTATTGATTCAGTATTTGTACAAGGAAGTTGGTTGATTGCAGATCTATTTGATTGTTTATTGATATTCATGGATCCAGTCTGAAAATTTATGAAACGTGGTCCCTGGAAGAAAAGAGAAGGTTGTAGCCTTCTGCAGGTTGAAGCCTGCGTGCTGGTATAAGACTACACCAGTACAGAATCATTGTAAAAAGAAGTTTCTAATTGAAAGAAGATAGAGACATATTGCAGCAGATGGTTTTCACCCACATTTGGTTTCCACTTTATATCTTGTGTTCTTTGGTGTGACTATCTATTTTTCTTGTTCCTATTTACTATTATATGGTTTTGACTCACAAATTAATGATCAACATCTAAAGAATATATTAAATTATAAGTCTGGAAGGTATACGCAAGTTTCACTAGTCACATCTGCAAATATTTGTATAAATTGAAAAGAATTTGATAATACTGATTCACCCCCCACCTCTCAGTATTATTTCCAACAATTGGTATCAGAGCAGGTCCTTCAGGAAAAGCTTGATCACTTGAAGGAAGATCTATCATCATGAGAAACTACGAAGAGGAAGCATCTATCAGGCCACTGATTTTTGATGGAGCAACTTCTTCTATTGGAAGGTAAGAATCACTGCCTATCTTCAATCTCTTGGTACAGAAATTTGGGATATTGTGGAAACAGGATACACATTTCCATCAGCAACTGCTACAGATGCAGCTGGTAAGAAGCAGTATGATAGGAAGTCTATCTCAATAAGAATTCGTCAAGGTTATGCAGCTCAAAAGCACAAAAGAAATATGGGACAAGATCGTTCTGAGCTATGAAGGAAATGAACAGGCAAAACGAGAAAAATTACAAACCCTTAGAATTCAATATGAAAGTCTCAGAATGCATAATGATGAAAGTGTGGCTAGCCATTTCCTACGTATAGATGATATCGTAAATTGTATGAAAAACTTGGGTGAAGAAATTAAAGAAGTTGTTTTGGTTGAAAAGGTTCTAAGATCTTTGTCTACTAAGTTTGATTCAAAAGTTTCTGCCATAGAAGAAAAGCAGAATCTACAGAGCCTTACCATGTCACAGCTGCACGAAATTCTAAATGATTACGAAATGAGAAAAGGAAGACCATCAGACAGGAGAGAAGCTGCATTCAAGGCTTCAGGAAAAGGAGATTACTATGAGTCAGGACATATGACAAAAGATGAGGAAGAATCAAATTTTGTCAATAACCTTCAATGGGGATTTGGAAGATTCAGAGGTAAGCTACCTTTCAAATGCTTTGCTTGTGGAAGAGTCGGTCGTTATGCTACAAAATGTCCTCATAAAGATAAAATGGACAACGGTAAGGAACTTGTTAGATGGAAAGGAAAACACAATATAAATAAGAAGAGCTATTACATGCATGAAGACAGTGATGGATTGTCAAATAGTGATGAAGATGAACAAGGTAATGATGATAGACTTTTGATGGCTTTTGAAGATGATTATTTCTTGGATGCTACAAATGAAGAAGGTCTTTATGAAGAAATTTCTAAACTTAAAGTTTGTTTAGAAGAAAAGAATATGATTATAGATACTCTAACATTCCAACTTGCCGAAAAGGATAAACACAATGAAAAGTTAGAATGTGAAATTGTGGGACTTAGAAAAGAAATTGAGAAAACAAAATCCCTTAATCTCAGATTTGCTAAAGGATCTCAAACTTTAGATGAGATTATCAATGTGCAGCATTCTCCTCTAATCAAGACAAGTCTCGGGTATTCTGAAAAAGCATCTCAAGCTTAGAAGCAAGCGCAGAAGCCATCCACCTCCAAAAGTTATCTTGATGCAGCAAGGAGAAGTGAACAAGCTAACAATCGACAGCAAAAGCATAATGCAGATCATCAGGTAAATCGGGGACAATTTCTCGAGGGAAATCTACTTCAAGGATGAAAAAAAGCTTCAAACAACCACAGGTAACTCATTCTTAATTTGGCTCAAGGATGGATGGAAACTACAATCATATGGGTGGTAGATTTGATAATCGCAGGAATTTCTTCAATGGCCAATGTTTCTCTTGTCATAACTTTGGTCATAAAGCTGCTCATTGTGTTGCCTACAAGACCATCATGACTAGGGAAGCTCAAAAACAGAGTATGATAGGAATCATGAAAAGAACCTACAATAACTTCTCAGCTCTTGAAAATGAAATAGAATGTTCTATCTGTAACAACTTCGGCCATGAAGATTCTGAATGCAGAAGCAGGTTTTGGCAAACAAATCAGAAAGAGCAAGCTTCATTGAGTTCCAAAATATGGAAAAAGAAAGAAACGCAACTAGAAATATGTGGGATAGCCTTATATGCGGAAGGACAGGAAAATCAATGGTACATCGACAGTGGATGCTCGAAACATATGACAGATAGTGCCTTAGAAAAGGAAAAGAAGGTCTCATTTGGAAATGACACCCCTGCATTCATAAAAGGTAAAGGTTCTGTTCGTTTGAAAGAAAAGGTCAAGGCTGGAAATGTTATGTATGTTGATGGCTTAAATCATAATCTATTCAGTGTTAGTCAGATGTGTGATCAAGGAACTAAGGTAATATTTTGGTCAAATGGTTGTATTGTTCGTGAGCTTGATACAGGAAAGACAGTGATCAGAGGCATAAAAACTCCTAATAACTTATATGTACTCAAGGGAGAACAACAACAATGCTATTTAAGAAAGAATGATGAACACTGGCTATGGCACAGAAGACTGGGGCATCTTAGCTTCTCTCAGATAAGGAAAGCATGCAAATATCAAGCAGTTCGTGATCTTCTTGACATCAGAATTCTAGACAATACAATATGCAAATCATGTCAATTTGGTAAGAAAACTAGAACTAATTTCCCTGAGAAGGAAGAATCAGCTAGCAGGCCACTTGAACTTGTCCACATCGATATATGTGGTCCAACTAGGAAGAGGTCACCTCAAGGAGAAGAGTATTTCATATTGTTCATTGATGACTTTTCAAGGATGTGTTGGATAGGACACATGATGTATAAAGATGAATCTTTCGAAAAGTTCAAGTCATTCAAAGCTTTGGTTGAAAACCAATCAGATCGTAGAATCAAATGCCTTAGATCTGATCGAGGAGGGGAATTTACCTCAAATGAATTTTTCGATTTTTGTGAAGAACATGGAATAAGAAGGGAATTTTATGCTGCAAGGACTCCTCAGCATAATGGAGTTGTGGAAAGGATGAACATAACAGTTCAATAAATGGCTCGTGCTATTCTTGATGAGTTTGGAACTCCTACAACCTTCTGGGGTGAAGCCGCATTTGCCGCTGTTACTATTCTCAACAAGACAAACATCCGGGTAAACAACACTCAGACTCCTCATGAACTTTGGTACGGTAAGACTCCCACGGTAAAATACTTCAAAATTTTTGGAAGAAAATGCTACATTAAAAGGACTGATGAAAATCTTGGCAAGTTTGAACCTAGAGCAGATGAAGGCATCTTACTTGGTTACTCTCCCCACAACAAATCTTACAAATGTTATAATAAAAGACTTGGTAAAATTGTTGAAAGCATTGATGTGGTGGTTGATGAAGAAGGAAACACTCCTAGGCAGGTAAAATCTGAAGATTTCGAAGATGACGAAGACTATCCGTCAATAGCAAATCAGACTCATGATGAATAAGAAACCCATGAGGCACCAGAAGAACAGATAAGGATAGAAGAAAAGACTCCATCCAGATACGTTCAGAAGAATCATCCAAAATCTCAAATTTTGGGGCAGAAAGAGGCAGGTGTACAAACAAGGAGAACCATTTCAGAAACTTCAAGTTATCTAGCATTGCTCTCCTCCACTAAACCACAGAATGTAAGAGAGGCTTGCAAATATGAATGTTGGGTCAAGGCCATGGAGGAAGAACTCAAGCATATTGAAAAGAATAATACTTGGGAGTTGGTTCCTAGACCAAAAGATAAGAATGTCATAGGGACAAAATGGATCTTCAAAAATAAGCTGAATGAAAATGGGGATGTGGTTAGAAACAAGGCAAGACTTGTTTGTAAAGGGTACGTGCAACAAGAAGGCATAGACTTTGAAGAAACATTTGCACCAGTTGCTAGACGTGAGGCTATAAGGATGTTCCTTGCCCTGTCTAGCTTTCAGAAGTTCAAAGTATTTCAAATGGACGTGAAGTCTGCTTTCCTGAATGGAGACTTGGAGGAAGAAGTATATATTGAACAACCATATGGGTTTAGTCTTGGAAATGGTCCAAAACTTGTATGCAAACTCAAAAAGGCTCTCTATGGCCTTAAACAGGCTCCTAGGGCGTGGTATTATCGGTTGGATATGTACCTCCATCAACAAGGATTTATAAAAGGATCAACTGATAGTGATCTATATATAAAGGTTGACAATGAAAAGTTGCTAATACTTGTTGTGTATGTTGATGATATCATCTTTGGGAGCAATGAAGAAGACATGAGTCAAAATTTTGCCTTGGTGATGCAAAAGGAGTTTGAAATGTCCATGCTTGGTGAGCTCACATATTTTCTTGGTTTACAAGTCCAACAAAACAAAGACGGTATTTTTCTATCACAAACCAAGTATCTCAAGCAGATCTTGAAGAAATATGGGATGGAGGATTCTAAACCAGTGTGTACCCCTATGGTGATAGGATGCAGCCTCAACGCAAATGATGAATCAGCAGCAGTACATCAACCAACCTATAGATCCATGATTGGTAGTCTGCTCTATCTAACAGGTACCCGACCAGACATTATGCATGCAGTGGGAATAGTTGAAAGGTTTCAGAAAAATCCAAAAGAAACTCATCTTCAGGCAGTTAAGATAATTTTTCAAGTATCTTCAAGGAACTCAAAACTATGGCTTATGGTATCCTAGAGGTACAGATCTCACACTTCATGCATACACAAATGTGGATTGGGCAGGAAGCGTGGATGACAGGAAAAGCACTAGTGGTGGTGCATTCTTCATGGGTCCTAGATTAGTATCTTGGTTCAACAAGAAACAAAGCTCTATTGCATTATCTACAACTGAAGCAGAATATGTAGCTGCTGCATCTTGCTGCACACAACTCCTTTGGATGATGCAAACATTGCAAGATATTCAAATCACTGCACTCCACCTATCTCTATTTTCTGTGACAATACAAGTGCAATCAGTATTTCAAAGAATCTTGTCGTGCATTCAAAGACTAAGAACATACCGATCAAGTATCATTTTCTCCAAGAACAAGTGATTGAACAAAAGGTCAAATTGGAGTATGTTCCATCTAAGGAACAAGTTGCTGATATTCTCACCAAACCACTGCCCAGGGAGACCTTTGAATAACTCAGACAAAAGCTGGGGGTAGTTGATGCATCATCATGTTTTTGAATCTTGTCTGTTCAGAGATTGTTGGTTGTACGCGAGTTTCATATGGGGTATACGCATACACATGTTGGTTTATGTGGGTACAATCGACTTGAAGAAGAGTAAGGATGAAGAGTCTGATATGGGTCTGTCAGAGACAATCTGGCATAGGTTCAGGGGGAGCATATATTCTTCTAATAATGCATTGTTGGCATTATCATAGAAGATCTTGGTTCAATTCTTCGGTTGTATTGATTTCAGGAGGAGCAAGGGAAGAAGGAGAACATGAATTCTTATCTAAATAGTGCTTGACAGATGCTGCTGATATTTTGTCTCTATCTTTCTTTTGTCAAGGTCATGTAATGGCCTATCTTGGTTGCCCCACTATGCCTGGGATGGATAATTTCATATGCCTATTATATCATGTACCCCCACTTGATTGGGAGTCATATTTCTCTTGTAGATCATCTTCTTGTAGATCTTTCCTATATGTGAGGGGGAGCTTGGACAGCATAACCGAGCAGAGATTTCAGCATGTACTCAGAGGGAGTATATCCCTTTGCCTTTGATGTGAAAGGGGGAGAAAAGACTTTGAGTGACTTTGGGTTGCCATCAAGTCCAAAGGGGGAGATTGTTGGCATTATGACACAGGTTTGGCTCGATGGAATAAGTGTTGTCCTTGATGGCAACTTGCTCAAAATTGCAGATCACAAGTTGAGGCTCTCAAAATAGAAGAAAATGAGATACCCACAGGTTCTTTTTTACGAACCCGCGGATGTATGCAGGCGCGTCGAATAAAAGATGCGGACATATCGCAGGTGTACCGAAAAAAAAGTGCGGTCATAAAGTACATGCACTTTCATGCAGAGAAAAATGCACGCACGTGCGAAATCTTATGGTTGGTCCATGGTATTTAGTTCGACATTTTTGATCCTATGGTTTTAGTCCGTGGTTTTGCTTCTAAAGTATTGAACCCAGGTTTTGGGTCCCTAGTATTGGATCTCTATGGTTTTGGACCATGGTTTGAGTAAGGCCTAGTCTATAAAAAGGAAAGGAGATCATTTGGTTGTGCGCTCAAGTGTTGAATATCTTAATAAGAGCAAGATCTGAAGTACTGGTGATCAGTTGGTGAGTTATAGTTGGACCTGAATCAAAGAGAAACCTGAGCATCAGAAGACAGATCTATTGATGGGTCGAGATCTCTGTAGCGCGTGATCAGATCTGTAAATCTGATAGTCTGGGGTATACTTGAAGTTTGATAAAGTATCTATACTCATAGGACCACATGTGCCACAACACAGGTGCGGAGACCTGCATAGCAGAAATGGTGCAAAAGCGGAGAACCGCAGGCCAGACAGGACGTAGGTGTGGAGAACCGCAAGACAGACAAGGTGCAGGTGCGGAGAACCGCAGGCCAGACACAGCGCAGGAGCAGAGATCTGCAGGCTTGGCACGACGCAGGTGCGAAGATCTGCAAGTTTCACACAGAGAGGGTGTGGATATCCGTAGGTTTCTATTGGTGAAGTTGCAGAATTTTCTTAAAATAAGTTTTAGCTGTTTCTATCTATTACTGCTGTGTTCAGGGTTCTGAATTGGTGTCTGGTTGCTGTGTGTTGAGAAGTTATTGATTCAGTATTTGTACAAGGAAGTTGGTTGATTGCAGATCTATTTGATGTTTGATTGATATTCATGGATCCAGTCTGAAAATTTATGAAACGTGGTCCCTAGAAGAAAAGAGAAGGTTGTAGCCTTCTGCAGGTTGAAGCCTGCATGCTGGTATAAGACTGCACCAGTACAGAATCATTGTAAAAAGAAGGTTCTAATTGAAATAAGATAGAGACATATTGCAGCAGGTGGTTTTCACCCACATTGGTTTTCCACCTTATATCTTGTGTTCTTTGGTGTGACTATCTATTTTTCTTGTTCCTGTTTACTATTATATGGTTCTGACTCACAGATTAATGATCAACATCTGAAGAATATATTAAATTATAAGTATGGAAGATATACACAAGTTTCACTAGTCAGATCTGTAAATATTTGTATAAATTGAAAATAATTTGATAATATTGATTCACCCCCCCGCCTCTCAGTATTATTTCCAATAGATTGCAAGATTGTAAGGAGCATTGGTATTATGCCAATTCCTTGTTTTCCTTATTTCGAAACAAAAGACATTCTTGAGAAAGATGTATCAAACTGAAGATGACACATCATCATGACATGTTCAAGGAAGTTTACTTTACCTTCTCATCTCTCTTTGTTTTAGATATATTGTTATCTTCTTTAGAAGAAAGTAGAATTTATTTTGATAGGATTAATGATGTCCATACATGATTTGTAATGAAAACTTGAAGGTGATATACAAACTGTAAGTGAAAATTTTATGTATTTGGGGTAATGGATCAAGTTACAAAAAACATAAACAAATGATTTTTTAATCCAGTTAACATCCAAAACAGAGACAAAATACCATATCAGAAACACATAATAGAAAAATGATAAAGGAGTTCACCCCTCTCCTGGGATACGTCTCCTGGTCCAGCTTCCAATGCAGGGCCTCTTTTATTAAGTTCTCAAATATCTATTTACATAGATTTACAATACTTAGAATGAAAAACAAAATGTCTCCAATGGATCTAGAACTGTCAAAATCCCCATCTCAGCTCCTTCTGCACCTCATTTGGCCAAAGACTGAGAAAGTTATGCTCTAGAACAATTTTCTTGCTAACTATCCTATATTTCACACCCACCAACTATCCATCCTACGTTTTTTTGTAGATTTCAGCCACGTGGAGCGACAAAATTGCCCCGTGCTAATGAGATTCACGTCAGCTTGGCTGCAAATTGTCGCCTCTTTAAAAAGTGTGGTGACCCCCACGAATCATAAAAAATGGGCCACGTGGCGCATTTAACATCGTGGATTTTGGGCAGTTTAAAAAAACTGCCAATCGTTTGACTCTGACTGTGGCTGAGGTTTGGTGTGGTGGAACCATGGTTGGGTTTCACTGTGTGCCAACCATAATGCTACCCTAACTCAAACCATGGTAATGAGCAATGGTAGGGTTGTTGGTTGTGGTAACACTGTGCGCCAAAAAATTTAAACCAAACCCATCTTTGTGACTGTGGTTTCAGAACTGTTGTGAGGGTTGGTTACGTTCACACCATTTGAACCATGGTGTATGATATGATATGAGGTTTGGTGTCGAGGTTAACCCCGTTCCCTTGACTACCCCGACCTGCATTCTTGTGGGTGGGGTGGACCGGGGACCAGGGGTTAACCCCGGCCTCGACCCCCAATGCACAACCCATGAAACTTTATATACATATTGACAATTATAGGTTGTAAGAATCACCGGTGGCACAGTGGTGGAGCACTATGCTGCCACCCCGGAGGTGCAAAGTTCAAACCCTGCCAAGATCCGATCCACCCATACCAAATTTTAATACACCATCGTGAGCCCATGTGGTAGCCAACAATTGGCCCTCGTGGCTCTCCTCCATTGGTCGAACTCCAACCAATAACAAACCATATTTAACAAGCCAATCACATTAGGAAACTTATTAATCAACCATGGGCCTAAATTATACTGTCAACATTCCCAGTCACATGCCTAGTCAGTGTACATACTGCTCACTTGGCGTACCTGCAATCTAAATTACAAAAAATTTAGTTTGTTTGGAAAATTGTTCAAAATGTGATGTCGGTAGCATACGATATCGGTTTTGAGTGAAACAAGTTGTGTTGGATTTAGGGCAATGAGATCTTTGCTTTGATGCTAGTTTCGAGTATTTTTTAACACTTTGAATTTTGAGCATTTTACTGATCCATTAGATCATTCCTCCCCACTAGAAGCGTTTGGACCTCCAAAAGCTCATCTTTAGTCAACAAAATTATGAGGATAAAATTCTCTCACCCTTCCAATTCCAACCGATTTGGATTTTTTTGTTTTTATAGTTTTAAGCTCATCATGAAGGTACTTTGCTTTTGAAGTCTTTGTCGTTCTATCAAATATAATATCTTGTTGAAATTTTTCAATATATTCAGAAAAGGAAACTACCCTTGAAGGAATTTGAGAATTCCCACCTCAATATTCAATCAAAGAATACTCATTCAATTTCAAGTTCACTTCACCTTGGACACTGTAGTCATAATGATGCTTAGAATGGCTAGCCTTGCACTTGGCTTGACTCGTTACCAAATGTGATTGCCATCACCATGCACCATCCCACTTCAAGGCAAAAACATTATGAAACCCACAAAAAGGTATTTTAGAACTAATGTCCTCTTTATCAAATAGCTTTTGCATCTACTTTTTGACCCCTGCATTCTTTAACATTGGCATCTTGTTCATACCAATGTTCAACAATGATGCATTATGTTGCAATTGCACTTCATATTGTTTTCCTATTTTAGGAGGCAACATGTTAGACTCTTGAAACACCTTATCACATGGATTACCAACCTCAATGAAATTAGATTTCAAACTTGATTCATATCCTTGAAAGGCTTTAGATTCCTCAACATCTTTTTGCTTGAACATTAACAATGCAAAATTTTTACTAACATTAGAAAGCCTCTAAATTTGTCCTGCATTCACAAGAGATAAACTCAATTTCTTGATAAGTGCCAACCTCAATGAAATCAGATTTCAAACTTGATTCATATCCTTGAAAGGCTTTAGATTCCTCAACATCTTTGTGCTTGAACATTAACAATGCAAAATTTTTACTAACATTAACAAGCCTCTTCATTTGTCCTGCATTCACAGGAGATAAACTCAATTTATTGTTAAGTTCTCTAACAATGTATTCAATCCCATTTTTGAACAAATGATATTTATTCTCATGGCGATGAAAAATGGCTCTCTTATCATATAGATATGGGTTTCCCAAAACAATACCACATATATCAAGCAGAACTACATCAAGTTCTACCTCATCAAGGAAGTTTACAGTGATGAAAAATCTAAGTATGCATTCCCTTGTCACTTGCAATTTTTCGTTCTCACATACCCAACCTAAAGGATAAGGTTTAGCATGACGAATGGTTTCTAAATTCATTTTCTTGAAAATATCTTCTAAAATGAAGTTTTCTTGTGATCCACTATCAAACAATGTATCTATCTTAGCATGTTTTGAAATATCTCTAATGTGGAAAAGCTCTAGTATTCTTGTTTTTTCATATTGAGTTTCATTAAGGCTATTTGAAGAACTAGTACTTTCAATGTCCATACTTTTCAATCCCATGGTTGTGATCTTTGTTTCATCCCCGGAATCAGAGCCTAAATCTTTTTGTATAGTTGCAACAACCTTTTCTTTCTCCTTGTTGTTAAAATTTTCAGACCTCATCTCAGGATGAAGTTTCCAACAGTGGTCTTCATCACAGTCTTCTTTTGAACAATGTTTACATGTGATTTTTTATCCTTATTTCTTAACTGAAGCATTCCTTTTATCCTTTCCTTTGAACTTCCCTTTTCCTTTTTCTCTAGACTTAAATGGCTTCTCACTAGTTTCTTCGGAAATATTTTTCAATCTTGCTTCTAAATGAGCTACCTGTACAATATGAGAATTGTGTGTCTGAAGTAACTATGTAATCCTCCAATGTATTTGAGTAGTGTATTGAGAAGACAAATATATACCCAAAATCAAAGCTCTTTTCCTAAATTCTTGTGTATAGCTTTGTACATCTTGTCCCTTAGCTTGCCTAAAGTTTTTCCAATCCATTATAACCTTTTTCATGCATGCTAATGGATAAATTTCCTTCTTATTGCAACCAAAAAATTATTCCAAGAGGATAAAACCTTACCATGTTCTCTTGAGTTTTGGCTTCCCACCAAATAAGTGTCACACCTTCCAATCTAAGAGAAGCAAGCTGACTTTTGGTGTCATAATCCTTGATTCTTTGTATCCTACAATACACTTCAATCTCACGAATCCAATTATCTAATTCCTCTACATTTACCTCTCCATCATACATAGCCAATTAAAAAATAATGTCAAGCTTTAACAAAAGAGTTTTACCATGTCCTTTTGGAGAATTTGGAGGTGTTTTTGAAATGGTTGAAGAAGTAGAAGAAGATGAGCATGAGGATGGAGGTGAAGGTGGTGGTTTGTCACAATTCCCTTCATTCATTTTTGGAGATTTGTATCATTTTCGTCCATCTCCTTTTTGAGGTTTTGAGATTTCTCCATATAACCTTTAATTCCTCTCTTCATAAAGAACCTTTACCATTTCAGACATCTCAAAGAAATGTTTTCTAAAAGTTATTTCATCTTTAGACATCCCTTTAGAAACTTCTTCATGTGCCATGATTATTGAAGCTTGAGGTGTGTTTGTTCTCCTTGAAACAATATGATATCTTGGCTCCATAAGTTCTCCTTCTCATCTTTTAAGCTTCAACCTTGTAAGCATCAGAAAAACTTGCAAACAAAATCAAACCTTCATAATAACCTGATGATCTGATACGAAAATGATCTGTAGTGGAAACTTGAAGGTGATATACAGATTGCAAGTGAAAATTTTATGTATTTTTGGTAATGGATCAAGTTACAAATAGCGTAAAAAAATGATTATTTAACCCAGTTAACAACCAAAACAGAGACAATATACCATATCAGAAACACATAACAACAAACATGATAAAGGATTTCATCCCTCTCCTGGGCTAAATCTCCTAGTCCATCTTCCAATGCAGGGCCTATTTTATTATGTGCTCAAATTTGTGTTTACATGGCTTTACAATGCTCATAATGCAAAAAAAAGTCTCTAATGGATCCAAAAATGTCAAAAATTTCCATATAGGCTCTTTTTGCAACTCATTTGGCCAAAAACTGTGAAAGTTATGCTCTAGAACAAATTTCCTGCTAACTATCCTACATTTCACACCCACCTGCTATCCATCCTACATTTTCCATGAATTTCATCCAGGTGGAGTGACAAACTTGCCCTACACTAGTGAGAATTATGTTGGTTTGGTTGCAAATTGTGGCCTCTTGAAAAGGCGTGGTGACCCCCACAAATTGTAAAAAATGGGCCAGTGGCACATTTAACACTGTTGATTTTGGGCAGTTAAAAAACAACCGCCAACCGTTTGACTCCAACTATAATTGGAGTTTGGTGTGGTGGAATCATGGTTGGGTTGCACTACGTACCAACCATAATGCTACCTCGACTCGAACCATGGTAATGAGCAATGGTAGGGTTGTGGGTTGTGCTAACACCGCGTGCCAAACAATTTAAACCAAACCCATCTCCATGATTGTGGTTGCAGAACTGTGTTGAGGGTCGGTTACATTGACATTGTTTGAACCATGGTTTTTGATATGATATGTGGCTTAGTTACGGGGTTAACCCCGTGCCCCTGCCCTCTGTGACCTGCGGTATCGTGGGTTGGGGGAAACCAGGGGCAAGGGGTTAACCTTGACCCCAACCCCCAATGTGCAACCAACAAAAATTTATATACGCATCGATGACTATAGGTTGTAAGAATCACTGGTGGCGTAGTAGTGGAGCACTATGCTTCCACCACAGAGGTCCAATGTTCGAACCCTTCTAAGGCCCAATCCACCCATACCAAATTTTAATACACCATCATGAGGCCACATGGCAGCCAACAACTGGCCCACGTGGCTCTCCTCTATTGATCGAACTTCAACCAATCACAAACCATTGTTCACGAGGCAATAACATTAGGACACCTGTAAATCAACCATTGGCCTGAATTGTGTAATCATCTTCCCAGTCACATGCCTAGTCAATGTACCTGTGACCCAAATTACAAAAAATTAGTTGTTTGCAAAATTAGTTAGAATGTGATATCGGGAGCATATGATATCAATTTTGAGTGAAACGCGTTGCGTTGGATTCAGGGTGACGAGATATTTGTTTTGGTGCCAGTTTCAAGAACTTTTTAACACTGAATTTTGAGCATTTTACTGATCCACTAGATCAATACATTTCCTCGATATTTCTTCTAAAGAAGTATTTAATAGAAAAATCATCTTACCTTGATTTCCAATAGCCATTAATATTTATATCTAGATATATTTATGCTTCTCATACACAAATAATTGTACCGAATATTCTAATGAGGAGTTAAATATAAGTGATTTACAAATCGGAAAGATGAGGTGAAACAAATGACATTCTTAAGAAAGACATATCAAAATGAAGATGAAACATGATCAAGATTCATCCAGAGAAGTTTACTTTAACTTTTCATATCCCTCAGATTTTTACCATATTTCTCATAATTAAATTGATCAAATATTTCTATTTAGGTCCTTATCCATTAAGGAATATAAAGACTTAGTTATGAAATGTTTAGTTAGATCAATTTTTATGATTATGAAGAAAGAATCATTTTAAAAGAATTTTAATTGAACTAAATTAATGAGATTTTAACATTGATATCATAACTCTGCATTTAGTTTCAAATTTATTTTTAGGATATATTTCATTTTTATTTTAGATGCATTTGTATTTTTCTATTTCAATAAAAGCCATGAATATATTGACAGAACCTTTATTTATCTCAATATTAATTTAAAGGAGACAAAGTAGTTGAAGGATTTAATAAGGAAAATAGTCCAAACTTTCAATTCAAATTATCCCTTATAAATCTAATTTCCCCGTGTCTATTTTGAATTGTGATAGGTTGCAACATGCGATATTTGTCTTCATATTTTCTTTATTGGGATTTTGTTATTTTCATGGATTAATTTTAAATTGCTTTTCATTAAACAAATTTTGTAGTTTTGTTTTCTTTTCAGTTTACTTAGTCATTTAGATTAATAAATTTCTTTATACATTTTTCCAATTAGATATTAATTGGATTGATTTTCTTAATTCTCATTTGTAAATATTTTTTCACATCATTTTTATTTGTTTCGTATTTTTCTTTGATTTTGGTGTGACTTCCTCTTTATTTGGTTAACATACTGGAAAACATGCCTTGCATTTAAAAAGGGGAATTTCTTGTTCAATTTACCACAAAAATAAGTATCCTTTTAGTTATGAAGTAAATTCTTTCTTATCCAATATTAATAGTGTTCATTAAAAAATAAAATGTGTATATAACATTGTTACAAAGAGCACCATCCATTTCATAATATAAAAACTGGCATAAGTAATAATCAGAAATGGAAAATAATAGTAAGCTTAGCTTTTACTCACCAACATTTTTTTCCAATCAAAGCAACTCTCTACATACGTCGCTTCTGTCTCTTGGCTACGTATGATAAATTTCAAAATTAATCATAAGCTATAAAGTGAAAACATTAAGTTTTAAATTAAAAGAAGAGTAAATAAACCCGTCTGGGCTATCAATGTTTGCTGGAAGTGGGTTGATGTTTGCAATTCAACTAAAGGGGATATTTGCGCTTACAAAAGTGAAGCAATGAAATTTTTAAAAGAGATACGAAGAACATTTGTGTGAAAAAAATTGATTTGAATAAAGACTTAGGCCTATGTTTGAATTCATGACTGATTAGAAACTTTGTGTTAGTATAACTAATGAACTCCATATTTATGCTCTTTTGACATGTTATGATAAGTAAAGAGTATCACTGAATGAATAACTAATCATTTTTAGATATTAAGAATTGTACCCTTAAAATTAATAAGTGAAAACATCAAATCAAGATTAAAAAGTTAAATCAGAAAATCCCAATATTTTTTTATCAAAGGTAACTACTTTGTTTCATTGTGTTGCCATTTTTTGTTTCCCTAACAACCCCCCTTTTATTTTGAGAAAAATAAAGGTTCCCTCGTATAAAATTTTGAAATATTGTCTTCCTTTGCATTTGGATTCCTATTTTTAGTGATTTTTGGATTTCTTGTTTTGTCGTTTTTGAGATTTCCGTCACCTTTGCCTCATTGAGACATTTATAACAATATAAATTTGCTGAATTATGACTTTCGGATCAGAAAATACACTTGTTTGAAGTTTGTGTTTTATTTTTTTATTTTTTTGTTATTTTTGTTATTTTTTTATATTATTTAGTAATTAATTATTTTATTTGTATTAATTAATTTTAAGGTCGGAGGTCGGGTTGATAATTCAATTCAAATGACCTCCCAACTATATATTAGCTAATTTATGAAATTCATTTTATTAATGTTTTTATATATATCATTTTTATGTCCTCTTAGATCCCACTCCACCTCACCTCTCAACTCCATAGTTAATTTATGAAATTCATATTATTAATGTTTTTATACATATTTTTTTTATATCCTCTTGGGTCCCACTCCACCTCACCTCTCATCTCCATGGTTTGATCTATTTTTTTATTTTATTTTTTCGATTTACATTTAAATCTATAATCACATGTATTTCCTTCCACCATACTTAATCTCCATAGCATACCTACCATAAACATTTCCACATGCCTCCATAGCCTCCCATTTTATTCAATTAATAATGTAAACAAAAAACAAAAAAAAATATAAAGGCCAAAACTCAAATTCATCTTCTGCATGTGGGATATTATTTTTTACATTAACAATTAGACAAATTACACTAACAATTTTACAAATTTGCTCGCACACTGTTACAAGACTCCAACTTCCAGAGCAAATATCTCAAGCTACAAAGCATGAAATCAGGCCCAGGATAGCCCGTTGGAAAAATGAAATTGAACAAAATAATATGGAATCATTTATTTCAAAAAATATTCAATCTATATTTCCCATAAATTCAGTAGAATAAGGGTTGCATTTTTCTTATTAAAATTGATTTTATGGGTTATGTTTTGAGAATAAAATTGGATAATAAAACGTTTTGTTTCTCTAATATCTTCGATTCATTATCTATCTATCAGAATTGTAGAATCACAACATGATTTGACTTAGATTTGGGAATTTCTTGCTAATTTACAGGAATCAAGTTTTCTTTCAATAATTAATTTTGATTGTTTTTAATTGAGATTTTTTTCTTTAAGTTTTCATATATTTTTAATAATAAAATTTGTAGAAGATTGTGACCACTTGGAGCTCAAGGATTTATGGATTGGAATTGCAGATAGTAAAGAAAGGATTATTCAAAATCGCACGAAATCAGAAATCATATTTTCTTGAAGTTATCAAGAAACAAATTTTTATTTTTGTTTCATTTTGTTTTTAAATTGAACTCTCTAATTATAAATAGATTGGTTGAAGAAGAGAAGTAGAGGATGAACCAAAGAAGACAGAATTGATATTATTGTGGGATCTTTATTGTTAGAAACTGTTTCACTTTGAGACTCTTATTTTATAATCAGTATTTTACAGTAAATTTTTGAAGACCAATCAAGTATTGATATTTATTGAATGGTGTCATCTGAGTACTATATGATCTTTTAATTATTTAAAGACATTGATGGTATTTTGCTCTATCGTTTTTATTTATATTGATACTTGCTAAATGTTGGAATGTGCTTCTATCATTTCTTTTAAAATGGTCAAGTATATGCATTGTTGAGTTATTGTATTAACACGGAATTTTTATTTATTTAATATGAGTGAATCGACATTCATTTATGATATTCAAAGAGATAGTTTATTAATATTTCTCTTGTTTCCAAGATATATTTATTTTATGTCATTTAGAGTAATTTAATTATATGCAAATAAACATTGAACATCATGAAAAATATAATCAGTGTTTCGTAATATCTTTAGAGAAGAGCCAAAAATTCCCTTGAAGTGACTGACTGGACCCATATTCTTGTCAGAGTTTTCACTAATTGAAGCATCTGTAGTATTTTCTTTAAGTGCTACATTTTGGTGATTTCCCCATCCCCTGCTATTAAGATTATTCAAGTAGATCCATTCATATGCAACATAATTGTCTAGTTGTTTATATTTACTTGTAAGTATCTAGGATGATTATATTAATATTAGTTTTCTTTTAATTGGTTTTTATGTATATATTTTTGAAGTTAAATTAATATAGGAAACCAGGCCTTTGTTCTAGATAATATATAGCCCCACAAAATGAAAAGGGGTCTTTAGGACCTTGATCGGGCCAATACTCACTCGTTGCAAGAGGAATTTTTCTTCCTATCAACAGGAACCAAATCCACATTTTCAGATATTATGGAGGGAAGAAATCCTCCCTTCAAGAAGGTTACCCCTCAAGAATGTTTTGTATAAATAATGGGCCTTAGTAACCTAGTAGGGATTCAAAACTCTAGAGGAGACGATCAACATTAGAGAAAGGCTCCTACCTATTATTTATGTTGTTAGGTTTCATGTATGAACACTTTTGAAAATTAATGAAAATAATTTGTTTGTTATAAATATAATTTTCTTCCACTTGAGTCTCCTTGGTTTAGGGACAAATCCACATGCTCAATCCCCCTTCTTGTACATTTCATTTCCATGTAGTTAGTGTCGTGATTTTTTGCAAATCATAGTTTTTGAGAAAAGTATTGTCCTTGCAAGGTTATAAGTGAGAACCTTACTGAAGTTTGGTTATGCATGTTGTTCTGATAAGCACAAAATAGTTTCCTTCATGAAATAGTAGTCTTCATTTAAAAATCAACTCATCCTTTCCATTATTGTTTTACTTCCTGTAGTGAGTCGTTTAATAGTTGTTCATACATCTTGCTTTTGCTAGTTAGCCATGAACTATGCTTTCAGATAGATAGGTATTGTTCCATGGGTAAAATTAGTATTATCTCATGCATTTTTGTCACTCATATCATCACCTTTTCACCTAATGTTTTTCACCTTTGCAAACTGTCAGTGGGTTAAATTCTGCCTAACAGATTTATAGGAAACCCCCAATTTTATCTTTTCCTCGTATGATCTAAATGATTGAGCATTCATGAACTTGATAAGGACCTCTTTGCCCTTCCACATTGATGAGCCCCAATTTTTGGTACAATTTGGGCTCATTTGGCCTACTTGCTCTGCTCAAACCATTCATTTTTTATTGCTCATGCATTCATTTCTTGGTTTATTCATGTTGTTTGTAGGAAGAAGGGTAGACATTCTATCTACGTGACTAATGCATGATGCTTCAGGTTTTTGGCATTAAAAGGGAGAAAAGACAACGAGAAAGGAGACAAGGAGACAATGAGGTGGCACTGCTGGTTTTTAGGAGAGGATGTCCACGGTCTTGGGGACCTTCATCGTGATTCCCACTATAGCTACGAGCTCCAATCCATCTCCCCACCGAGCTTAGAAGCAGGCAGCTGTTCTACAGGAACAACAGTTATAACTGTTCTACAGGAACAACAATTATGACTGTCCTACAGGATCAGCAGTTTAAACTTCAGTTGGACAGCCGAGCTCCTAAAATCAAGGACACCTGTTGGATGAACATTTTGAATAAATACTGAGGCCGTAGCCTTGGATAGAAGCTTTTTGAACCTTGGTATTATTCTTGTAATTTGGAAGTACGAGCTACAGCTCGGTTTTGTAAGCCAATTTTGGCATGTCATCAGACTTTCGTTTATGAATAAAGGCAGTCAGATTTTGGTCTCATTCTGAGTTTCTAAGGGAGCTATAGCTCTCAGGTTAGGGCCCAACCTGAGAGCAATAGATCTCCTCGGTGTTGTAATGTGTTTGCATTTCGTTCCAACACTTTGAGTTTTTACTTTCACATGCAATTCGAATTTACAGTTTGTTAGTTTAGTCTTTTTCATGAGCTTAGTTAGGATTAGTTTATGGTGAATTTGTTTCAGTTGCTTAGATTCTATAGGAGGATAGTTATAAATTATTGGAGCTCCAGCAAAAGGTTGTTAAGGCTCACTGCCATCTCTGTTAGGGATTGGGGTGCAGTCCATAACCAACCACCAAAAAAAAAAGCAGTTCTTCTCATTTCCATGCAAGCTGCAACATAGACATTTTCATTGAAGATCCATCCATGCATTTTTGACATTGAACCATACTGCTACATTCCATTTCCACGCATAAGTTTCGTTTCTTGGTTTTCCATTGCTACTCATAGGCTTCATGGCACAATTATCATAGGTTAATGAATTGCTCGTTTTGATGCATAAGTCATTTGTTTCATTTACGCTGCTCCTTATCAATCCACTTCCTTCTTCTTCTTCTTTATCTATCCTCAAGCCCTACTCGGCCTCTGTCCAACTCATTTACCTTCCAACTCTCCCATTTCTCACATAGCTCCATCTACTTAAACTTTCGTTGATCCCATCCTTCCAACCATCAACCCACTGCATGCACTCTTCCTCCATCTGATTCCTCTGCTCCTGAGCCATCACCAGCTCCATCTCCATCTAACCTATCCTTCTACACCACTCCAACACTCCACCATCTCCCAAAACCTCCACGGTCAGACTTCCTGTAGAAACCCCTGAGTTTCCTGTAGGATCCCCTGCAGACTTCCTGTAGAAACCTGCAAACTCGGTTGCTGAGCATCCGAACATGGTAGGCTTCTGTGGAATGATGCTGGAGACCCTCTGGGACCTCCCTTAGCCATCTTGACCTTGCCCATGCTTTCCTTCCATTCCAACCGCTCCTGCACAACCAAACCCTAATCAAAAGCATCATCAAAATTAATCCAATCACTTAATGAAAAAGTACAAAAACATGACTTTTCAGATGCAAGTAGCTTAGATGCATGTATTTCAGTTCACTGCAAGTAATGGCATTATTGGTAGTTGTTTCATTCACAGTTTTGCATAGTTAGGGTCTATCTAGTTAAATTAGGGTTTACTAGGGTTTTCATGCTTTATTGGTTTTCAGTTACTTTCTGCAGTTAGACTAGTCTCCTTTGAGTTAGCTTTCGTCCATCATTCATAAAGATTCTTCTGTGAGCCTATAGAAGTTGGCTTGAGCCCTAGCGGACTTGTGCCAGCTGACCAAGTGACAGCTGCGACAAGAGCTAGTACTTGTGCATACAGCACTGTCGCTTCCAAGTTTGTACGAACTACCGGGTTGATAAAATTAGAGATAGGAATCTCCATGAGTTGTAGCATTATTGCTACAATACTGGATCCCACCATCTTTTTGGCGTCGTTGCCGGGGAAGCGTCAGAGGATTAGTAATTGTTACTTTTCTTCTATTTCCTTACTCTTGCCTTCTGCTGAGTAGTTTACTTCATTTCCATTCTGCAAAAGTAGCATAGACATTTCCTGCTTTCATAGATTAGCATTTCCTGCTTTCATAGATTAGCATTTCCTGCTTTCATAGATTAGCATTTCCTACTTTCATAGATTAGCATTTCCTTTTTGCAAGCGTAGACTAGCATTTCCTTTCTGCAATTTCATTTTAGCAAAGTAGATTAGTTCTTTCCTGCTTTCAGTTAATTTTGCATCTTTCATAGTTAGTTGTAGATCAATCTGTCTCAGTTTTGCAGGTACCAAAAGAAAAGCAAAGAAAAAGCAATCAAAAAGAAAAAGAAAGTCGTTTCCATTTCATGCCTCGTAGGAACCGAGATAGATCAGGCAAAATCCTACCAAACACCCCCACCACATCACTGAGTCACCCTTCTCTCTTCTTTGGTGACAGTGACCCAGAAGAACCTATAGGTAAACAACCTGAGATATCTAAAGACCCTATAGTAGAAGAAGAGTTAGAGACCAATCCATCTGAAGCTAGGGCTGACAATAGAAGAGAAGATGAGAGAATAGAAGGTGCCTTCCCCATCCGAGAGACCAATGGAGAGATGAAAATGAGGAACATTAGCCCCTCTGCCTTACCTCACTTCCATGGGCTGACCACTGAAGATCCAGACACCTTCTTGTTTGAGTTTGCTGTCCTTTGTAGAACCTATGACTATACTGAAGATGAGCAAAAGTTGAAACTTTTCCCTTCCACTCTCAAGGATGCAGCACTACGCTGGTTCATGGGCTTACCTGGGAATAGTATCACCACTTGGGCTCAGATGCAGCAAGCTTTCAACACCAAGTACCGGGATTACTGTAGGTCCAAGGAAACAAAGGGGGAAATCTTTCGGATGTCCATGGGAAATGATGAGTCCTTAGAGGATTATGAGGAGAGGTTCCAACTAAGCTATAAGCGGGCCAGGTGCACACTTGACCCTGAATCCATCAAGTTGGTCCTGCTCCAAGGAGTCCCTTAAGACCTCTTAGATACCCTGCACATGTTAGCTGGGGGGGACATTTACCAACTGCCTTATGAGGACATCAAGACTGTGTTTAGAAACCACTCCAGGGCAGCTCGGAAACGAGGTAGAGGAAACCACCTCTCAACTAGTGTCCCTTTCTCCAAACATGAGCTTGCAAATCAATTAGAAGATCTTAAGAGTGAGGTGAGACAAACCATTGCCATGCAGCTTGACACATTCAGGATTCAACAAAAGAAAGAAGAGGCTGAGAGAGCCTTGGCTGTCTTCAGCCCTAGGTGCACAAGGAGGCACCCTAAGAACGAACGTCCATTGCATTTGGTTGAAGTGTGTTTCGTTTGTGAGGAGGACCATCCCACAAATCAGTGTCCAACCTTACCTGGGTTTAAAGCCATGTACCAAGGGACAGAAGCTCCCACAGAGCCTCTCTATTACCTCAACCAAAGGAGGCCACAGGGATCTAGACCTTATCAGCAGGGGATGCAAGGGGCATCTCAAGCTTACTATAGCCCCAACCAATCGACTCCTATGCCTTCCTGGAGTCCCCCTGCTCATCCTTCATGGTCCATGCCTCCTCCATGGTCTTATCCACCTCAGTACCCCTCTCAACCTACGTCTCATTCATATCACTCACATACCCAGCCACAGTCTCAATGGAATGCACCTCAGTCGGGGTGGAGGCCCCAATACAACACTCCTCCTGCCATCTTGCCTCCACCACCAGTTCAACCTCAGCCATTACCTCCTGCTCCTCCAAGGAAGCCTCAAATTCCTGCTCAACCGAACCCGAACCCCAACAATAGACAGGCCCAACAGGTATACACTGGGGAAACCTCATGCCCTACCTATGCTGTGGAGATCCAGGAGATCAATCTTCGATCTGGAAAGACTCTACCAGATCGCCAACCTCCTCCCCCAGAGGATGAGGAAGAAAAACAGGAAAGTGAACCAAAGGTTATTCCACCCTTTCCTGAGAGACTAACAGCCACCACACAACCCAACCCAGAGGAGGATGAGCTTCTGGGTGAGCTCAAGCAGTTGTGTGTAAAAATACCACTTCTCCAAGCCATCAAGGATGTGCCGATATACAACAAGCTGGTTAAGGAGAAGTGTTTCAAACACCCAGGCAGACGGAAGAAAGATGCCTCAACTATCAATGTCATAGGACAACTGTCTGACCTTATGTTAGGACAAGTCATCTGCCCAAAGTACCTAGATCCTGGAAGTCCTGTAGTAGATGTTCACATCAATGGCACTATTATACCTCACACCTTGATTGATCTGGGGGCTGCCATTAATGTGATGACCAGGGATACCATGCTTAAGCTTAATATTCAGGGTTCCTTGAGGAAGACCTTGACAGTAATGCAATTAGCAGATCGCTCCACCGTGACTCCCGAAGGGATTGTGGAGGATGTCTTGGTCTCTATTGACTCTTGGGAATACCCTGCAGACTTCCTGGTTCTGCAACCAAAGGCCAAGCTTACTGGATATCCTCTCATTTTGGGAAGGCCTTGGTTAGCTACTGCAGATGCTTACATAAGTTGTCGTGCAGGAAACATGACCATCAAAAATGGTCCCATGTCCAAGCAGCTAGTCCTATACCCTCCTGCCCAACCCTCCTTAGAGCATGACTTACCACTCTAGTTGGAAGAAGGAGAGGAAGACGAGGTGTACTCGCACCTCTGTGCACCTTAGATACCGCTAGAAGAGACCCCCCAACCGAGGATGACTTGATCGAGACCTTGATCCAGAATCCACCTTCCAGTGCACTACCCTGTTGAGGCCTCGAAAATCGCTGCCACAACAAAGGGGATACCACCCGGTCTGGACCTTAGTGCAGCTCCTTTTCCGTTTGGAATAGTGGTTCCGACTGGGGATAATGGGACCAGTTTCCCAAGAACTATAAGTGAATGGGATGGATGAATGACTTATGACATAAGATGGTAATAAGCGGACAGCTAAACTATAAACAAAATGTAATAACTATAATCAGATCCCGGGATTTATCACTTAGCAAAGCGTAGCGTTTGATGATCTGTGCTTTAAGACAGGCATATAGATGACTCTAACACTTTAAGCATAGACGTTTAAACCATTTAAACATTGCTCTGCATAATTAGTTATGCAGAGCGATTAGAGCGAATTACTACACTTAATCATTCATATCATTGATACATATATGAGTGAAAGAGATAACAAATCACCAAAACATTCAATAGTGAAACGAAATGAAGATTCGTTGTTATATCGCATACATGCATTCAACAATAGCAAAGATAATAACACAGCAATTCATATAATAAGAAAGAACACAGATACAGATAATAGTACCATGTAAGTTGATCGATCAATCCAGTATATTAATCACTATGTCGCAGTCCTTCCTTCAAATTGGAAAGCATTCCAAACAACAGACAGTCGTGTGCAATTGTATAAAACAACCTTCTAATCAAAATTAAGAACCGTTTGTCGAGTTTCACAAAAAGAATATAGACTGAAGCACAATAGTGCAAACTTCAGCCTTTAAGTCTTATTACAAAATTTTACGACCCTTTCCAAAACAATGAAAGGGTCTATAAATACTATACTAATCTAAATATCTAAACAACTGAAAAAGCTATTAAATTGGCATCAATAAGTGTTTTTTCCATCTTTCCTGGTGATCTGGCAGTTGGCGGCAATGCTTCATTCGGTGGGTTCTTTTCCTTTACTCCTTAGCTGACATATCGCCAGCATTGGCTCTACTTCTGGTGGAGTGTTGAGACGCGAAGTCAGCTGAGCATCATATGTAGCATCCTGAATGTCGGGGATCAGGCATCCAAGGGCATCCGTTAAACACTTGAGAGCAGACCTTTGAGTATGTGGCTTAACTAGAAAGAGCCAATATGCTTCAGAGGTTAAAGTATTTACTCCGGTAATTAACTTCCTCTGTTCCTCTAAGCCAGGATAACTTGCTTGTTCAAGCATATCTGCTGTTGTTATACTTCCAGGTGTGCATTTAGAGATCATATTTGCCAGATAAAGTGTATCATTGACTAGGTCGGTCATGTTGCTGGCAATTATTTTACACCTGGAAGCCGCCCTTTCTGCTTTCATTACCTGAGTATTCCATTCCGTGAAGAGTATGTCCTTATACGTTTCATGGATTCGGGACAAATTCGCCGCTTTCCCTTCCGGAGTGTCTTTCCACTCAACATATTCAGATATGGCATCTTCGGCCTGATCTAGCTCATTTCTGGCCCTCTCTATTTGCTCACACACCGTTGTCGATATTTCACATAATGACTCAGTCTTAGCAAGTTGTTGACATAGAAGTCTGATCTGAGATAGTAATGCGCTATTTATTTGAGTTGCCTCTGCCCTGAAATTTTTTACGTTCTGTGTGCTTTTGATGCCTTCGAGCTGTGCTGATAGTTGAGCTATTCGCTCATCTTTCGATTGCATCATCAGCTCATTGGAAGTTTTCAACTGTGACAATGCCTCCGACAATTCTTTTGCCTTCTGCGCTTCACTTTGGATTATCCTCTGTCTTTCAATTTGCAGTTGCTGGGTTAACAAATTGTTTTCCTGCTGTTGAGCCAGCAACTGCTCTTCCACCTGCGCTGCTTTATTTTTCGCTTCAATTACCTCTGCCTGTAATGCATATATTTCATGGTCCTTAGTCTTCAACAGAAGACTCACCTCCGATGCTTTGTCGATAGTTGCTGCGGAATAAGCTCCCGCGAATTGAGACAGTTTAGTTAGATCATCGGAGGGATCTAAATCCTCCTTCCAGACCATATTGCCCGTGACTGTTTGCTCAGGCAAGATAGAAGGTTGATCAAGCCTTCGTCTTTTCTTAGAGCGCTTAATAACGGCTCTATGCTTTGGGCTGTAGAAAATATCCAGGGGAGGAATTTCTTCCACCTGGAGAACAATTTGATCGGAAGGGTCCTTATTGATGATCTCAACATCCTGTGAAATGGGTGGGCCACTGGTTCCTCCAAGAACCTGAGAAGAAGTGGTATCGGGCGCATCACTTGTTTTAGAGGAGCCTGTGTCTTTGGAGCCTGTGTCTTTACCACTGATAATGGAATCAAATTGATTCCATTGCTTAATCAATTCAGGATCGATGGAGGCTTGCTTATGTTGCTCTGTATGGGCTTTGCTCCATTCTTTCTCTTGTTCTAATTTCTGTTGTTCTTCAAGTGCTTTTCGCTGTTGCTCCTCTTGCGTTTTTCGCTGCTGCTCCTCCAATTCCTTTTTCTGCCTATCTGCTAGTTCTTTCTTTAATCTTTCTTCTTCCTTCTTCTTCCTCTGCTCTTCTTCCCTCTGTGCCTTTTGCTGCCTTTCTATCTGCTCCTTTTTCTGCCTCTCTGCTTGCTCTTTTTTCTGCTTCTCAGCCTGCAGCTTCTTCTGCCTTTCCTCCTGTTGTTTATCCTATTCTTTAGTTGTAACAGGAGGTGAGTTTATCTGTTGTCAACCAGGCTCGCTTGAGGAAGACGCTGGGGTTGTGGATAATAACTCTAGGGGCAGAGTTTGCAACCTCTGCTTCCTAAGTTTATTAAACTTTGTCAACGCCTCATCATTGTATTTCATTATGGCAAGCTGCTTGGCTTGGCTTATTGTCTCGGCACCTACGAACAAGTCATCAAACATATCCTCTTGATGATCAACTTTTGTTAATTTTGCTTGTTCTAGGGCAATGTAGGCAGTTTTCTTTGGATCATAGAGTCTTCTTGGGAGAGTGGCCAGGGATAAAGCTTGGATTTTTGTCGCTTATTTTTCTGCGTGCTTGTAATTAAGCAGAGTAAAAACCCCAATTCTTAAAGGGAAAGAGGGCCAACCTTTCTTCTTCTCTTCTTTGAGAGTTTGTGTGGCACTCTCGGCCATAATCTGGTAGCAGATTTCCCGGGCTAACAGCTTGTCTGGGATATATAAAGGGAGGACATGTGGCCTAGCCTTACTCCCAAAAACTCTGATATAGGAGAAATACTCTTCCCCAAACCAACTCGCTACGGCAGGTAAGTCAAAGGAAGCTTCATAAGAAATTCTGGAAATGGGTCTGTCATAAATAGAATAGTAAATGGGCGCCATGAAACCATTACAAATTTGGTACAAGTGGTCCTTGTAAGAGGACTTCCACAATTTCTGATGGTATAAATGAATGGGTGTTGGATCTTGGGTGGTCCATCTCCAACCGAGGACAGGAAACTCAGAATTAAGACACAGGGTATCCATAATGTAAGCAGAATAATAAAATGGCGGGATTTTCCTTTCGGAGACTATAGTTTTGTTTCTGAATTCACGAACAGCTACGACCAACTTATCAGAAAGAATAGTGGCCCAATCCATGATTATAGCATTGATAGCCGCTTCCATTAAGGGAACCATGTCAATATTGATATTAACGGAGTCATGTAATCCCCACAATCTACACATCATAATCCCCGCATAGCAATAGGGAGAAGCCAAAGAAATGTTGGAGTACTTACCCGAACTTTCATGCTTGTGCTTGGCTGGGTTCTGCCTCCAATCTCGAAGGGGTTCGGATGGCGATTCATTTTCTTTTGCGAATTTCTCCACGAAGGTTCTGTTGTAGACTAGCTCCGGTTCAGGCAGATGATACATTCGCCTCAGGTCATCAGGCTTGAATGACCCGAAAATCCTTCCATCCCTTGTATGGAAAGTTCTATCAGTAATGGGGATCTCTTCAATTGCCCAGCGCACCACATCTGTGTAAGGGAGAACCTGCTCTCTGGCCGCTATTCTATGTAAAAAGGAGTCGGCCAAGTCTTTGAGCATTGCATCAGACTTCCTTAATACATCTACACTAGCCGTTCTCACTGTCACTTTTGGTTGCTCGGCCTCCAACAGATTATATGTGCCCTACCATGTGGTCCTAGCAAGACCAGTGCACGTAGTGTCCGAGATTAGGCCTTTCTTCGAAATTGAAGCAGCTTGTCCTGCAACAGGTGTTGTAGTAGAACCAGAACTCCTCTTATTTTTCTTCCCCATCATGTTCAGGCTTTTCTCAACAAACGAACTCTACACAAGTGCAAGAGAAATCGTAACACGAGGAATAATGAAGACAAAGCATAATTGGAAAGATATATATCACTTGAAGCGTGGCGCTATTAATTTTCAAAAAGTGGCTGCGGATCCAATCACTGGTAAGAGATCGCATGTGCATTAATGGTGATTTTAAGGCCTGCTACCCATTAAATGACCTTTACACTGTTATTCAGTTGAATGATCACCCAACGCGTGCAACAGATATGATATGCCTTAGACGCAAGTATTCGTTAATCGAAGGGGCAAAGTTATTAAATACGCATGCATTACCTTATCCCTGCATTTAACGGCATTTTGAAATCTGCGACTTATCAACCGGATTTAAATATAACTTTAAAGCTTAAAACAATCACTTTTTGAAAATGTCGATTACCGATGAACAATGTCGCATCGCATGGGGGAAAGAGTTACACTATCGTTTGAAAGTAGCCCTGGCGAACGCCGATTGCGATATCGCATCGGACTAGCATGTGAACACATTACCAGATGCATATTAAGTGATTTGCCGACTTCCGATAGCGAATTCGCATCGCATCGGGGAAAGACCTGAGTGCCTTATAAAAGTGCATGGAATACCGCCGACGGCCGATAGCGATATCGCATCGGGTCGGGGTTTATGACTTAAAGCGTTTTCTCACGAGAGGCAGTGTTGATAGCCGATCGCCGATATAGCGTCGCATTGGGGTATGAGATATGTGCTCTTTTTTGTGTATGCAATGAATACCGCCGATTGCCGATAGCGATATCGCGTCGGCAAAAACCAAAGTGCCGTTTAAGTGCATCTCTCTTGTCATTGCGATATGCGATCGTGCGATCGCTTTATCGCAATAACAAAAGATTGTATTATTTTGGAAACATTGTTATTCGAAAAAGGCTTCAATTCACAAACACATTTGATTATCTTACCTTTTTCGAACAAATTCATTAATACCAATTAATTTTTAAAAGGGACCCATTTCATATGTTAATTGTTTGTAAATACAGATGATATGAAATGGGGGGTTGTTGTAGGGCACAACAATTGACGATTCGTTGGCAGAACCAGTTATCTATGAAATTAATATAAACACTCAAGCTTTTCCAAAAAAATAGAAACTCAATCAGAAGGAGAAATTTCTAATATGACTAGATATTCATGTGTTCTGACTAAAGTGAACTCCATTTTGTTAACTTCGTCCCATTCAGTTTCAAGAAACTAAAAACATAATAAGTTTCTAAAACAAGTCTTTATTGGTTCATAGTGATAAAAATAGAAAACTTTTCCAAATCAGCTTTTATAATTAACTCCTTTGTCATAGGTAGAGCCTCTGTTGCCAGCAGACATTTATAGTCTCGACAGGGATACCTTTTAACCATAGTATTGTCAACTTTTCCATTCACATAAGAGTGTGATTAACAGAGTGAATCCATAAAATGTTGTCATATTTTATTTTTCATCTGTTTTTCTTTGTAATTAATAAGATAAAAAGCCACTGTCCTGGTTTGGTAGCCAGCTTATGACAATGCCATTCACTGGTAATAATTTAACCGATCAAGCTAGCTCGTGATGAGACCCCTTGTCTTGAAATTTCAAGCCATTACCCTGTTTTGGTAGGCAGTATTGGTAATGTCAGTTAAGCTATTTCCCTATGAACATGGTAAGCAGGCTTATGATAAGACCTCTTATCTTTAATCTTTTATATTTTAGAATTACACTCTGAATAATCATAACCTTTAGTGAATGGGGTGAACAATTTTCTCCTTAAGAGCAGATGGATGACAGGTGAAGAGTTGAAGATGCTGAAAATGGGTTAGCCTCTATCTTTTAACAAATAACCTTTGGAGACTAGTTTTGGAAACAGAAAATGATTCAGAACTTTTACCTCTTGAGGGGAGTCTTCAAAATTTTAGATTATAGTTTCAGATCACAAGGATATCTAATTTCCTAGAAACTATTTCTTTTGATTGAGGGTTCTGTTATCTAAAAACAAGTATTTATATTATTTTTGTGAGACAACTTTCTCAAACACAACAAAAGGTCAATGGAGATACTCTACAGTTTTATTTCCTACCAATCCTACAAACTACGCAAATCTACAAAAGGAGAAGGGGTTACCTTCTCAGTTAAAGAATTTCTTCAGGATCAGGCCATTGACGGGGAGAGAATCTCTCAACCCTGATAAGTCTTGCAATATAAAAGTTGAATGGCCTATCTTTTCACAGATCTGAAATGGTCCAAGCCACATTTTCTGAAATTTGGTATGCTTGCCTTTATCCTCATGGGCCTTGTCCCATTTGAGAACTAAGTCACCAACTTGAAGTTGTTTGGAATCGGATGATGCTGAGTCAAAAGATGCTTTGATGATTTGTTGATGTTTGGCATGAGCTTTTCCCTTTCTTCTTCTAATTTGAGAATTTGGTCATGTCTAAGTTGGATAGAAGAAGACGGAGTCTCTTGAATGAACTGCACTAGGGCTAAAGATGGAAGAACAAGATTTGTAGGCAACACGGCTTCTTTTCCATATACCAGATTGAAAGGAGAGGTCCCTATAGAAGCTTTTTGTGTTATTCTATCAGCCCATAATGCAAAGACCAAAGATTTATGCCAGTTTCTATGATTCTGTTCCACAGTTCGCTTAATGATTTTGATGAGGTTCTTATTAGTAGATTCGGCTAAGCCGTTTCCCTGGGGATAATAATTGGAAGAATATTTCAGTTTAAACCCCCTTTTAATAGCAAAATCATATATAGCGTTTCCTGAGAAATAAGAAGCATTATAAAAAACAAGAGCGTTTGGAACACCGAACCTGGTAATGATGAATTGGTCAACGAACTCGATGATTGCCTCTGCATTTGCCGCCTTCAAAGGAATAGCCTCTACCCATTTAGTAAAATAATCAGTAGCGGTAAGGATATACCTATGTTGTTTGGAAGATGATGGAGTAATTTCCCCGATGATATCTAATCCCCATTGTTCGAATGGTTGTTCAATGTTGACAGGTTGAAGAGGGAAAGCTGATTTTCGTTGTCTTCCACCAGATGTTTGGCAATTAAGGCATTTTCTTACGTGCTCATGGCAATCTCTAAATATAGTAGGCCAATAATATCCAGCATGAATAATCTTATGAGCTGTTGTGTCAGCTCCAAAATGTCCCCCAGCTGGTCCATCATGTAGCTCCTGCAAAACCTTTTGGGCTTCAGGTTTCTCAAGACATCTTAACAGGATAGAATCATAATTTTGTTTAAACAATACATCATCAATGAGAGTGAAATTCTTAGCTTTCAACCTAATAGCCCTTTTATTTTTGTAGGATAAATTTAGAGGAGCATAACCGTTCTTCAGATAAAATATCAAATCAGCATATTGAGATTCAGAATCAGTGACACTTATCTGATTGATGGATTTAATCTGATCCTCATCGCTCGATTCGTGAATGTTTGATGCTCCTGCCAATATCCTGCAAAAACCTTGGCCCTTAACAATCTTTGCTGGCTTTATTTCTAAGTCATACCCTTGAAGCGCTGTAACCCAATTGGCTCTTTTTCCACCCAATTCTTTCTGAATTAATAGTTGTCTTACCGCTGGGAAAGGAACTATAACTTTCGTATGGGCTTTCAAAAGGAAGGGTCTATAATGTTTGACTGCTTTGAACACAGCAAAGGCTTGTTTCTCCACATCCAGATAATTCAATTCGGCACCTTGAAGATTTGAACTAAAAAATGATATGGGTGCTTCTAACTTGTTATCATTCAGTTGTGTGAGTACTGCGACATATGAAGTGTTGGATGCAACAGTATATAGTGTAAAATGATTAGAAAAATTTGGAGTATTCAAGGCTGGGGCATTGATTATTGACTGTTTTATAACATCAAAAGCTTGTTTTTCTTCTGATCCCCATTTGAAGACTGAATTCTTCTTGATCATTGTCTGCAGTGGTAATACAATCTGTGAAAAATCTGGAACAAATCGTTTGACAAAATTAATCTGACCTAAAAATGACTGCATTGATTTTTTGTTATGTGGGAAAGAGATTTCAGAAATTTCATTAATTCGATCAGGGTCAATATAAATACCATCTTTGGATACTATAAAACCTAAGAGTTTCCCTTGGTCTAGAGCAAAGAAGGACTTTTTTGGGTTTAGAGAAATACCATATCTTTTGCATCGCTGAAAGATCTGATTTAAGTCGTGCAAATGATTATCTCTCTTCTTAGAATACACAGTAATATCGTCTAGATAGACGACTACTGATCGATTAATTAAACCTCTGAAGGCCATGTCCATAGCTCTCTGAAATGTCGCTCCGGCGTTTATAAGACCAAAAGGCATTTTCTGATATGCATAGGTTCCCCATTTTGTTCTGAATGTAGTTTTAAGCTGGTCATCGGGATGTACCAGAACTTGATTGTACCCTGAAAAACCGTCTAGAAAAGACATCAATTCGGAACCTGCCACTGATTGGAGAATTTGCTCCATAGTGGGCAATGGGAAGTTGTCTTTTAAGCTCGCTTTGTTTAAATTCCTGAAATCAATACAAATTCAAATGTCGCCATTTTTCTTCCTGACTGGCACCATGTTAGAGACCCAGTTTGAATGTCGGACTGGAAAAATAATTTTGGCTTTCAAAAGCTTATTAAGCTCCGACTTAATCTGGCTCTCCAAATTTCGGTGTATTTTTCTTAATTTTTGCTGAATTGGTTTTTTGTCAGGAAGCATAGGAATGGTATGCTGGATAATAGATGTATCATATGTCTTTAAGTCATCATATTTCCAAGCAAAAACCTGTTTGTTTTTTCTCAACAATTTAATAAATGCTTCCTTTTCATTCTGAGATAGCCCTGTTCCTAAATTGATGTTTTGAGGAGATTCATTGGTTCCTAGATTTATCAATTCAAATCTAAGGGTAGAACTTTGAAGCTTTGAGTTGATTACAGGTTTAAACCTGTCTTTGATATCATAAAGATCTTCTAATTTTACCACTGGTTTGGGGATCGAATTTTCTTTGGGTACTCCTTTCATCTGGGAATCATGATCATCTTCCTGAATAACTTGCTTATCATAAGAATTCTCAGAAGTTAAAAACTGCAAAATATCATCATCATGATTAAATACTCTCCAATTAGTGACATTGTCGGGAATTGAAGGTCTGAAAAGTAATTCTACGGAAAATCTATCAAGGCTGTAGTCTTCAGAAGGTAGAAGCTTTGAAGCGACATTGGCTAGTAAATCTGCGGCTGCATTTTGAGATCGAGGTATAGAAGAAATGTTGAATGCAAGAAAGTGTGAGGTAAGATCTTGAATGAGCGATTGGTAATGTTTAAGGTGAGTCGAAAGGCAATGAATTGCATTTCTAACCTGTTTGACAATGATTTCCGAATCGCCGAATACCTTTAGATATCGCACCTCCAGGCCGATTGCTTTGTATAATCCTTGGATTAAAGCCTCATATTCGGCTGTATTATTAGTGCACTCAAACTCTAACCTACAAGACAACATTGTCTTTTCTCCTTGCGGACTAACCAATATACATCCAGCTCCTGAACCCTCAGAGGACTTAGAGCCATCAAAATACAGAGACCAAAATAAAGGAATATTAACAAAAGTATCTACAATTTTCTCAGTATCATTAAAACATCTGGACCTATCAGTTTGTGAAAAATTTTCTATTTGAGATGTAAAATGATTAACTGAAAAAGGAGATGGTTGGGCAACAAAGTTGCCAAAGAATGATTCTGCCGAATAGTTCCCCAAAATGTTATTATTGAATGCGACAGGCTGGTTTTCTTGCTCGAATTCAGTAACTGTGTGGGTCATATGCTTCTCACGATCGATCCTTATTTGATTTGGCTTTCCCTTGTAGGGAAGCCACATATGTGACCAATCTGTAGAAATATACCCGTGCAGTTTTTCGGACCAATCTCTGCTCAATATTAAACCATAAAATTCAGGTATGTCAGCGATTAAGATGTCAATTCTTTGAACAATTCTGGGGTCGGCTGACAACCTGATGGTTACAGAATTAATTTCTCCCACAACCTGCACTTTAGTTCTATCTAACTGTACAATATGAATTGCAGATTTCTGGGGTTCAATGTTCAGCTTAGAGCAAACTGAAGCTGGCATTATATTAGATGAGGCCCCTGAATCTATTAAACAGTTGTGTAGGTTTCTATTATAAATCTCATAAGTGAGCAGGAAGGGTGGAGTGTGAGAATTTGATTTATCTCCGATTAAGACTGAATCGGTAATTTCGAACCATGCCTGCAGGAGGCTGTCCTGAATCGTTGGCAGCTCTTGCACTGGGAAGGGAACAACATTTAATTCTTTGAGGAGTAGCTTTTGCTTATGCTTCAGTTTACTGAGTTCAAACATGGTTATATTTGCCTTGGTTTTCTTCATATCATCAACAATGTTATATTCCATTGAATCGGATACCACTAGGGTCTTGGATGTTGAAGGAGCACTGGGAGTTGTAGGCTGGTTTTGAGGAACTACCACAGGTGACTTCTTTGGGGGAACTTTTTCTTTTGCTGTAGTACCGCCTGCGCTTCTTTTCTTTGAAGTTGCCTAAGGAAGTTCAGAAGCAATTTTACTTCTTGTAGTAACCAGAAAGGCTTCTTCTTCATTCTCAGTGTCAGAGTTTGGGAGTATAAAATCCCACATTCCATGACATTCAGCTAGTTCTTCTTCATCATCGGTCTGTGAAAGTGTTTCCTCTTCCTCTTCTTGCTGTTCTGAATCGGCGTTAGATATAACATTAGGTGGCTTTGAGTCAGTTTTCTTAAAAGTCCTAAATGGTCTTTTGCTTGAAGTTTCGGCCACCTGCTTTTTAATCTCAACCATTTCATTGGACAAAGTTTTAAGGACCTTTTGTAAACCTTCCATGTCATATGGGTCCTTTGGGGTTTTCTTCTTGGAATCTTCTTTAAACAAGACTTTTTTAGCTTTTCTATCTTCTAGAGCAGCTTTCTTTTCAAGAGCATTGATGCGCTTTTCAACTGCAAGTGCTTCTCTCATATTTTCAGCTAAGGTAGGTTTGCCAGCCCTGTCTACAAAGATAGCTATGTTGGCAGGTAGGGCAGTGATGTACCATTCGCTTCAGATTTGCTCACTTGGTTTAGAAGCGGTAGGGATTTTATTCAGTAGTTTATTAACTCTGGCATTAAACTCCTTTATTGGTTCCCTATGCTCTATTCTCAAATTGGAGAGGTCATTTATTAAAGTTGCTAGGGACCGATCATCTCCATATTTGGTGAGAAACTGCTCTTGGCATGTATTCCAACTGGTAATAGAACCAGAGGGTAAGGAAAAATACCAGGATCCTGCTGATCCTTGTAAAGTGTAAGGGAACAATCTTACTACGACATCTTGCTCTGTCACTCCTTTTAGGTTAACTGCGAGCATGAAGTTGTTGATGTGTTCTTCAGCTTGGGTTCCATTATCTGGATTAAATTTAGGCAGCCATTTTTCGGGTGCATCTGGTAGATCATGTAATGGTCCAGGCATGTTGACAGCACCCGGTCTAGTCCATGGATCTGCCATTATGCTAGCGACAGTGGTTGTCACTACTGTTGGGGTTCCAGATGTTTGGTGAGGTATTGGAGATGAAGAGTGAATAGGTTGGGATATTGAGGCTCCCGTTCCCTGATGAACAACAAGTTGTAATGGAGGGGTGGGTGGTTGACTTTGCAGATGAGGAGATGAAATGGATGATGTGGAAGAAAAATCCCCACTGTCAGATCCTTCAGTATTTTTCTTTGGCTTTTTCCTTTTGGGTAAAGGAAACTCAGTAGGTTCAATACCAAGTTTTTCGCTCTGAAGTCTGGTAAGAGGATGAGTGAGGTTGAACTGCGAAGTCACACTGCTTTCTGATATCTCAGATTTCTGTGGTGAGATCGAGAAGCTCTGAAATTTATGGATTAGAGACTGAACTTCAGGAGATTCAAGACTTAATTGTTCTGGGATATGATGGGATTGAGCAGTGGTGGTAGATTCCTCTTCTTCTTGGTTATGGGCTGGCGAACCAGCATGTAATTGAGAAGAACGAGGAGATTTGGAGGGAGAATTACTTTTAGAATGACTTGCCGATTTGGGTCGGCTTGCCATTCACAGTTAGGCCCTCCTTCTTTCGCTAATTTTGTCGAGGCCTCGAAAATCGCTGCCACAACAAAGGGGATACCACCCGGTCCGGACCTTAGTGCAGCTCCTTTTCCATTTGGAATAGTGGTTCCGACTGGGGATAATGGGACCAGTTTCCCAAGAACTATAAGTGAATGGGATGGGTGAATGACTTATGACATAAGATGGTAATAAGCGGACAGCTAAACTATAAACAAAATGTAATAACTATAAATCAGATCCTGGGATTTATCACTTAACAAAGCGTAGCGTTTGATGATCTGTGCTTTAAGACAGGAATATAGATGACTCTAACACTTTAAGCATAGACGTTTAAACCATTTAAACATTGCTCTGCATAATTAGTTATGCAGAGCGATTAGAGCGAATTACTACACTTAATCATTCATATCATTGATACATATATGAGTGAAAGAGATAACAAATCACCAAAACATTCAATAGTGAAACGAAATGAAGATTCGTTGTTATATCGCATACATGCATTCAACAATAGCAAAGATAATAACACAGCAATTCATATAATAAGAAAGAACACAGATACAGATAATAGTACCATGTAAGCTGATCGATCAATCCAGTATATTAATCACTATGTCGCAGTCCTTCCTTCAAATCGGAAAGCATTCCAAACAACAGACAGTCGTGCGCAATTGTATAAAACAGCCTTCTAATCAAAATTAAGAACCGTTGGTCGAGTTTCACAAAAAGAATATAGACTGAAGCACAATAGTGCAAACTTCAGCCTTTAAGTCTTATTACAAAATTTTATGACCCTTTCCAAAACAATGAAAGGGTCTATAAATACTATACTAATCTAAATATCTAAACAACTGAAAAAACTATTAAATTGGCATCAATAAGTGTTTTTTCCATCTTTCCTGGTGATCTGGCAGTTGGCGGCAATGCTTCATTCGGTGGGTTCTTTTCCTTTACTCCTTAGCTGACATATCGCCAGCATTGGCTCTACTTCTGGAGGAGTGTTGAGACGCGAAGTCAGTTGAGCATCATATGTAGCATCCTGAATGTCGGGGATCAGGCATCCAAGGGCATCCGTTAAACACTTGAGAGCAGACCTTTGAGTATGTGGCTTAACTAGAAAGAGCCAATATGCTTCAGAGGTTAAAGTATTTACTCCGGTATTTAAGTTCCTCTGTTCCTCTAAGCCAGGATAACTTGTTTGTTCAAGCATATCTGCTGTTGTTATACTTCCAGGTGTGCATTTAGAGATCATATTTTCCAGATAAAGTGTATCATTTACTAGGTCGGTCATGTTGCTGGCAATTATTTTACACCTGGAAGCCGCCCTTTCTGCTTTCATTACCTGAGTATTCCATTCCGTGAAGAGTATGTCCTTATACGTTTCATGGATTCGGGACAAATTTGCCGCTTTCCCTTCCGGAGTGTCTTGCCACTCAACATATTCAGATATGGCATCTTCGGCCTGATCTAGCTCATTTCTAGCCCTCTATATTTGCTCACACACTGTTGTCGATATTTCGCATAATGACTCAGTCTTAGCAAGTTGTTGACATAGAAGTCTGATCTGAGATAGTAATGCGCTATTTATTTGAGTTGCCTCTGCCCTGAAATTTTTTACGTTCTGTGTGCTTTTGATGCCTTCGAGCTGTGCTGATAGTTGAGCTATTCGCTCATCTTTCGATTGTATCATCAGCTCATTGGAAGTTTTCAACTGTGACAATGCCTTCGACAATTCTTTTGCCTTCTACGCTTCACTTTGGATTATCCTCTGTCTTTCAATTTGCAGTTGCTGGGTTAACAAATTGTTTTCCTGTTGTTGAGCCAGCAACTGCTCTTCCACCTGCGTTGCTTTATTTTTCGCTTCAATTACCTCTACCTGTAATGCATATATTTCATGGTCCTTAGTCTTCAACAGAAGACTCACCTCTGATGCTTTGTCGATAGTTGCTGCGGAATAAGCTCCCGCGAATTGAGACAGTTTAGTTAGATCATCGGAGGGATCTAAATCCTCCTTCCAGACCATATTGCCCGTGACTGTTTGCTCAGGCAAGATAGATGGTTGATCAAGCCTTCATCTTTTCTTAGAGCGCTTAATAACGGCTCTATGCTTTGGGCTGTAGAAAATATCCAGGGGAGGAATTTCTTCCACCTGGAGAACAATTTGATCGGAAGGGTCCTTATTGATGATCTCAACATCCTGTGAAATGGGTGGGCCGCTGGTTCCTCCTAGAACCTGAGAAGAAGTGGTATCGGGCGCATCACTTGTTTTAGAGGAGCCTGTGTCTTTGGAGCCTGTGTCTTTACCACTGATAATGGAATCGAATTGATTCCATTGCTTAATCAATTCAGGATCGATGGAGGTTTGCTTATGTTGCTCTGTATGGGCTTTGCTCCGTTCTTTCTCTTGTTCTAATTTCTGCTGTTCTTCAAGTGCTTTTCGCTATTGCTCCTCTTGCGTTTTTCGCTGCTGCTCCTCCAATTCCTTTTTCTGCCTATCTGCTAGTTCTTTCTTTAATCTCTCTTCTTCCTTCTTCTTCCTCTGCTCTTCTTCCCTCTGTGCCTTTTGCTGCCTTTCTATCTGCTCCTTTTTCTGCCTCTCTGCTTGCTCTTTTTTCTGCTTCTCATCCTGCAGCTTCTTCTGCCTTTCCTCTTGTTGTTTATCCTGTTCTTTAGTTGTAATAGGAGGTGAGTTTATCTGTTGCTGACCAGGCTCGCTTGAGGAAGACGCTGGGGTTGTGGATAATAACTCTAGGGGCAGAGTTTGCAACCTCTGCTCCCTAAGTTTATTAAACTCTGTCAACGCCTCATCATTGTATTTCATTATGGCAAGTTGTTTGGCTTGGCTTATTGTCTCGGCACCTACGAACAAGTCATCAAACATATCCTCTTGATGATCAACTTTTGTTAATTTTGCTTGTTCTAGGGCAATGTAGGCAGTTTTCTTTGGATCATAGAGTCTGCTTGGGAGAGTGGCCAGGGATAAAGCTTGGATTTTTGTCGCTTCTTTTTCTGCATGCTTGTAATTAAGCAGAGTAAAAACCCCAATTCTTAAAGGGAAAGAGGGCCAACCTTTCTTCTTCTCTTCTTTGAGAGTTTTTGTGGCACTCTCGGCCATAATCTGGTAGTAGATTTCCCGGGCTAACAGCTTGTCTGGGATATATAAAGGGAGGACATGTGGCCTAGCCTTACTCCCAAAAACTCTGATATAGGAGAAATACTCTTCCCCAAACCAACTCGCTACGGCAGGTAAGTCAAAGGAAGCTTCATAAGAAATTCTGGAAATGGTTCTGTCATAAATAGAATAGTAAATGGGCGCCATGAAACCATTACAAATTTGGTACAAGTGATCCTTGTAAGAGGACTTCCACAATTTCTGATGGTATAAACGAATGGGTGTTGGATCTTGGGTGGTCCATCTCCAACCGAGGACAGGAAACTCAGAATTAAGACACAGGGTATCCATAATGTAAGCAGAATAATAAAATGGCGGGATTTTCCTTTCGGAGACTATAGTTTTGTTTCTGAATTCACGAACAACTACGACCAACTTATCAGAAAGAATAGTGGCCCAATCCATGATTATAGCATTGATAGCCGCTTCCATTAAGGGAACCATGTCAATATTGATATTAACGGAGTCATGTAATCCCCACAATCTACACATCATAATCCCCGCATAGCAATAGGGAGAAGCAAAAGAAACGTTGGAGTACTTACCCGAACTTTCATGCTTGTGCTTGGCTGGGTTCTGCCTCCAATCTCGGAGGGGTTCGGATGGCGATTCATTTTCTTTTGCGAATTTCTCCACGAAGGTTCTGTTGTAGACTAGCTCCGGTTCAGGCAGATGATACATTCGCCTCAGGTCATCAGGCTTGAATGACCCGAAAATCCTTCCGTCCCTTGTATGGAAAGTTCTATCAGTAATGGGGATCTCTTCAATTGCCCAGCGCACCACATCTGTGTAAGGGAGAACCTGCTCTCTGGCCGCTATTCTGTGTAAAAAGGAGTCGGCCAAGTCTTTGAGCGTTGCATCAGACTTCCTTAATACATCTACACTAGCCGTTCTCACTGTCACTTTTGGTTGCTCGGCCTCCAACAGATTATATGTGCCCTGCCATGTGGTCCTAGCAAGACCAGTGCACGTAGTGTCCGAGATTAGGCCTTTCTTCGAAATTGAAGCAGCTTGTCCTGCAACAGGTGTTGTAGTAGAACCAGAACTCCTCTTATTTTTCTTCCCCATCATGTTCAGGCTTTTCTCAACAAACGAACTCTACACAAGTGCAAGAGAAATCGTAACACGAGGAATAATGAAGACAAAGCATAATTGGAAAGATATATATCACTTGAAGCGTGGCGCTATTAATTTTCAAAAAGTGGCTGCAGATCCAATCACTGGTAAGAGATCGCATATGCACTAATGTTGATTTTAAGGCCTGCTACCCATTAAATGACCTTTACGCTGTTATTCAGTTGAATGATCACCCAACGCGTGCAACAGATATGATATGCCTTAGACGCAAGTATTCGTTAATCGAAGGGGCAAAGTTATTAAATACGCATGCATTACCTTATCCTTGCATTTAACGGCATTTTGAAATCTGCGCCTTATCAACCGGATTTAAATATAACTTTAAAGCTTAAAACAATCACTTTTTGAAAATGCCGATTACCGATGAACAATGTCGCATCGCATGGGGGAAAGAGTTACACTATCGTTTGAAAGTAGCCCTGGCGAACGCCGATTGCGATATCGCATCGGACTAGCATGTGAACACATTACCAGATGCATATTAAGTGATTTTCCGACTTCCGATAGCGAATTCGCATCGCATCGGGGAAAGACCTGAGCGCCTTATAAAAGTGCATGGGATACCGCCGACGGCCGATAGCGATATCGCATCGGGTCGGGGTTTATAACTTAAAGCGTTTTCTCACAAGAGGCAGTGCCGATAGCCGATTGCCGATATAGCGTCGCATTGGGGTATGAGATATGTGCTCTTTTTTGTGTATGCAATGAATACCGCCGATTGCCGATAGCAATATCGCGACGGAAAATACCAAAGTGCCGTTTAAGTGCATCTCTCTTGTCATTGCGATATGCGATCTTGCGATCGATTTATCGCAATAACAAAAGATTGTTTTATTTTGGAAACATTGTTATTCGAAAGAGGCTTCAATTCACAAACACATTTGATTATCTTACCGTTTTCGAACAAATTCATTAATACCAATTAATTTTTAAAAGGGACCAATTTCATATGTTAATTGTTTGTAAATACAGATGATATGAAATGGCGGGTTGTTGTAGGGCACAACATACCCTTAGAGAAATTGGTGGAGGATGCCCAAGCTAGCACCTTAGTGGATCTTTGTACAACCAACCCTGTTACTCCCAGAGTCAAGAATGTGGAGTTCGGCCCTGAGAAAGCATTGAAGATCAGCTCCTCCCTATCTCCTTCCCAGGAAAAGGAGCTGTGTGGTCTGTTGGCCAACCACCTTGATGCTTTCGCTTGGAGCTATAAGGAAATGAAAGGAGTCCATCCTTCGGTCTGTACCCATCATATATACATCAAAGAGGATTGTAAACCGGTTAGGCAACCTCAGAGGAGAATGAATCCATCCCTTAAGGACATTGTTAAGGAGGAATTGCAAAAACTGTTGGATGCCGGATTCATTTACCCCATCTCAGATAGTGAATGGGTGTCCCCTCTAGTGTTGGTTCCCAAGAAAAATGGGAAATGGAGAATCTCTGTGGACTACCGAGAACTAAACAAAGCTACCAAGAAGGACCATTTCCCTCTACCTTTCATAGATCAAGTGTTGGATGGACTGGCAGGAAAGAAGTTCTTCTCTTTCCTGGATGGGTTTAGCGGGTACAACCAAATCCAAATCAGCCCGGAAGACCAAGATAATACCACCTTCACTTGTCCTTGGGGTACCTTTGCCTATCGAGTCCTTCCCTTTGGGCTATGCAATGCTCCTGCTACCTTTCAGAGAGCTGTCTTGAGCATCTTCTCGGAGCTGGTCCATGATGCAATAGAAATCTATATGGATGACTTTACTCCTTATGGGGCCAACTTCCAGGAAGCATTGTCCAATCTGGGAAAAGTCCTAACCAAATGCACCGAGATGAACTTGTCCCTTAGTCCTGAAAAATGTGAATTCCTAATGACTGAAGGGACCGTGCTAGGCCATACCATTTCTTGCCAAGGATTGTAGGTGGATCCTAACAAAATTGCTCTCATCAAAAGGGTTCCACCTCCTCAAAAGGTCAGGGATGTCCAGAGTTTCTTGGGATTAGCAGGATACTACCGGAGATTCATTAAAGATTTCAGCAAGCTAGCCTCGCCATTGTTTGGCCTGTTGGAAAAAGATGTGGAGTTTAATTGGACTGACGATTGTCAGAGGGCTTTAAATGAATTAAAGGACAAGTTGGTGTCAGCCCCAATCCTGAGAGGTCCAAACTGGGCCCTACCTTTCCACATCCACACTGATGCCTCGAACAAAGCCATAGGTGTAGATTTAGGACAAGTTGAGCAGAAACTTCCATATGCCATTTACTTTGTTAGCAAAAACTTGTCCAAAGCTGAGTTGAATTACACTGTAACCGAGAAAGAATTCTTGGTTGTGGTCCATGCATTGAACAAGTTCCGACATTATATTACTGGTTACCAGAACTTTGTACATATTGACCATGCTGCTATTAGATATTTAATGAATAAATCAGATGTTAATGCTCGTATTATTAGATGGTTACTTTTATTGCAGCAGTTTGATTTGATCATTGTTGACAAACCAGATAGAGAAAATGTTGTTGCTGACTTTTTATCTAGATTGGATTTGTCTGCAGATGAGGATGGAACAGTGGACGACCAGATGCCTGATGAACATATGTTTGCTATTTCAGTACTCTTTCCATGGTTTGCTGATATAGCAAACTATCTTGTTTCAGCACAGTTCCCTCCACACCTATCTTCCAGAGAGAAGAGCAGAATCATCAGAAAAAGTGCCTCATTCACTTGGATCGGGGGCAATCTATTCAAGCTTGGCCCTGATCAGATCTTAAGGCGTTGTGTAAGGGAGGAGGAAGTCTTTGATATCCTCCTCACTTGTCATGATGGGCCTTGTGGAGGACATTTTGCAGCAAAGAGAACTGCCTTCAAGATCCTGTAGGCAGGCTACTATTGGCCCACACTTCATCAATATGTCAGAAGATATGTCAGTCAGTGTGACCAATGCCAAAGAATGGGGAAACCGACCCAAAGGGATGAGATGCCTCTCCAACCTCAAGTGACTCTTGTGCCATTTGAGAAGTGGGGCATGGACTTTGTGGGCCCAATCAACCCCTCTTCAAGGCAAAGGACTTACATCATTGTGTGTACTGACTATTTGACAAAGTGGGAAGAAACCAAAGCAATCAAAGCAACAACAGAAGAAAAGGTGGCCGAGTTCCTAAGAGAGAACATATTCTATAATTTTGGCTATCCAAGAGAGCTGGTCACCGATCAAGGGAGCCAGTTCACCTCCAACCTGGTTGAAGATCTCCTAGCTCATCACAAGATCAAGCATAGGACTTCCACCCCTTATCACCCTCAAGAAAATGGGCAGGTGGAAGTCACCAATAGAGCATTAGAAGAGATCTTGATTAAAGTGGTGAGCAGCAGCAGAAAGGACTGGGCAGATCGCCTGGTTGAAGCCACATGGGCTTACAACACCACTTGGAAGACCACCACTGGCTTCACACCGTATGAGCTGGTCTATGGGAAGAGAGCTTTGCTGTCCATTGAGTTTGAATACAACACTTTGAGGATGGCAGCTCAGCTGGATCTAGATCTTAGCCATGCACAACAAGAAAGGCTGCTGCAGCTGAATGGCCTGGATGAGCACCGAATGCAGGCCCTCCTTCACTCAGAAGTGGTTCAACTTCAGAGAAAGGTGTGGCATGACCAACATCTCCATGACAAGCAATTTCAGCCGGGAGATTGGGTTTTGTTGTATGACTCAAGATACAAAGATTTCAAGGGGAAGCTGAGAACCAGATGGCTAGGACCATATGTAGTGGAGAAATGCCATGAAAATGGATCTGTCCTCATTCGAACCATTGATGAGGAAGCCATTCCCATGCTTGTCAATGGGCATCGTTTGAAGATCTACAGGAGACCTCTCTCAAGACAAGAGTTCATCAAAACTATGGAGAAATCTGTATTGGTCATAGAGAAGGGTTTTGCCTCTGCTTTTGGCATACCCTGAAGGAAAAAAAATGAAAAAAGAGAGAAAAAAAAAAGGGGAAAGAAAAAAGAAAAAAGAAAAGTAAATAAAGATCCTTGGGTGAAAACCTCTCTGAGGCGCCCAAGGCAGGTAGTAGGGGTGAAAACCTCATTGAGGCGCCCCTATTGTCTTTCAAAAAAAAAAGAGAAAAGGTTGAAAAAGATCCTTGAGTGAAAACCTCTCTGAGGCGCTCAGGGCAGATGGCACGGGTGAAAACCTCTTTGAGGCGCCCCTGTTATCTTTCAAAAAAAAAAAAAAAAAAAAAAAAAGAAAAAGAAAAAAAAAACACAATAAGCAAAATATGGTAAAAATTGCATGCAGGTTGCAGATGCTCTATGGAGAAGAGGAAGCCCTTCAACTCAAAGCCAAGGGTCCTTATCATGCTCACAAGCACCTCCTCCAAGAGTACCCATGTTTTTTCAAGGTATGTGCAATTTTATCATGGTTTGAATCTTCTACAGGAAGATGCTGTCTTTCTACAGGAAGATGCTGTCTTTCTACAGGAAGGCGCAGTCTTTCTACAGGAAGGCGCGGATTTTCTACAGGAAAGTGCAGACTTTCTACAGGAAGGCCGAACTTTCTACAGGAAGCTCTGTGTTCTACAGGAAACTTCCTGTAGGAGTTTTGGACGGCCAGAATTCATCTTAAAAAGAGATTTCGCGACTATGGATTGGTTTGGATGCATGCAAGCCTCTGTTAGCATCCTTGCACATTGCTGTCACCTTGCTCCACCATCCTTGTCGTCATGCGACCAAGTCCCTGCACCAACAAAGAAGATCGATGAGTTCTCGCGGGAAAAGCCATTTTCAAAGTCAAACAAATGCTGGGATCTCATACCGTAGGCATCAAGAGCTCCGGGAACGTGATTGAAATGCCAGAACCTCCGTCGTGCAGCATGCACCCAAGGAGAAAGGACTGTTACGAGACCCCTCGTGGGAATCCTGTAACAGTTCAACCTGCTCGAGTGGATACCATTCACAGTATCGCCATCTGAAATGAAACGCGGGCGCATGCAAGCAAAACATCCACTCCATCGTTGGCAGCCTGTAACCACGAGCCTCCGGGTCTGTGTAAGTCGCATGCAGCAGGTGGATCGCCTCACCATCGTCCAAGAACTAGAAAAATCGTGTGCAGCCACGCAGGTAAGTGTCTCAACCCTTCCTTCCATAAAATCGCATGAATCTTACTTTGAAATTGTTTGCAAAGCGTAAAATTGAATGGTTGAGCGGCCGTATGGCCAGTCGACTGGCCACGTCGGCTAGTTAAAGTGTAATTGGATGTTTGGGTGGCGGCCACGACAAGGAGAATGAACGGCACGCATTTGAGAACACTCTCGTCAGAACATAAGTTAACAGGAAGAGGCGGCGGTAAATCGGTGGGAACGGATGCGGCAGCAAGCGAATATGCAGGCGGATGATGGATGACGTCGCCCAACGGTCCGGTGGGGACAGCTCATCCCCCACGCCACAGATTGCGCCGATTCAAAATCTAATCGGCTAGATCATGCGCATGCATTTATCATCCAACACTTCAAACTCGGGTGGCTGTTCTGATCTCCTCTTCACTTTGATAGGCCGAGCTGTTGGCTACCAGAACGCCGGCAAAGCACACCTCGAGCGCGGGCCAACTACAGTCCTCCCCGAGAATTGCACATTGTTTCTACAGGAATGCAGTTCTACAGGAACGCAGTTCTACAGGAGCGCAGTCTACAGGAATGCAGTCTAAAGGAACATAGTCATCTACAGGAAAGCGGGTGCCTCACGAAAAAGGTGGCCAGTTAAAGAGGTAACCCTGAACTCTTCATGCAACTGGTTAGTAGCAGTGGCAAGACCATCGTCCACAGTGGGGTCATAAAGATATTGGTGGAATTGTTGTTTGCTGTACCTATGCTGTCGCTCTACAGGATGTCAGTTTAGGTAGACTGTATTGAAATTTTGTGGATTATATGCATGCTCTATCTTAATAGACCAAATCTCTGTTGCATTTGCCACCTTTAATTAAAACGACCGTGTTCATCATGCCGGGTGGGTTTATAAGACGGGAACCCACTGATTCAACTAAACTAGGGAGAAACCCGGCAGTGGTAGAGCTCTTCACCAGAGCACAATGGATGCCTTTTTGTGATAAGCTACAGGGCTACGATGATGAAGTGGCCGAAGAATTCTTGCAGGCTCTGAAGCCTAAATCTCAGACACTGGCCACAGTGAACTTCAGAGGTCTAAGCCTCAAGCTCACCCCAGAACATATCAGTCGGATCACAGAACTTCCTATGGGTCTGTCGTGGGATAAAGAGGAGAGAAAGCTGAGTCAGCAGGCAAAGAAAGAATTCTTTCCACCTGAGGAAGAATTCTCGGAGGACAAAAACGGGGTGCGAAGAACGAGCCTGTCACCACCTTGGAACGAAGTCAGCTTGCAAATCATGAAATATGTTACTTGTGAAGGTCGTTTCAGCATCGTGTATGCATATCACTTTCGGCTGCTCACTGAATTGAGGCACCGAATTGACCTTCCTGTAGAACAAAAACTGAGCATCCCTTATTACCTCCTGCGGTCTCTAATGGAGTGTGCTACAAAGCTGAAAGAGGGTATACCAGATCAGATATCCCACCATGGGTTGATCAAGCTTCTTGTGGAAGATGCATTGCACTCATATAAGGTCCCCCTCTCATGGGAATCATTCCAGAATTTAACAAAAGATGGGGACATTAAAATGTTGATCGAAGAAACGGGTTCCTCCAGCAGTGAGGAACACGAAGCAGTGGCCGAGGAACAGAGAGAAGAAGGCCAAGAGACCCCGCCAACAGTACAGAAGGAAGAACAGAGGAAGAAGCATGAGGGAAAGGAGGACAAAGAAAAGGGTGGCACACCTATCCTGTCAGCAAGAGAAAAGAGGATGAAGAGTAGAATGGACAAAGCTGAGGTGGTCCACGTCAGCCCAAGCACCTCAACAGCACCTGCAACCAAAGTAAAAAGCAAAACTCAGGCAGGCAAGCAAGCAGAGGTGGAGACACCTGTGTCTACAGGAAAGGAGAAACAGGCTTCTACAGGAAGCCCAAAAACACAAACAAAGGCTTCTACAGGAAGCCCAAAAACAAAAACAAAGGCTTCTACAGGAAGCCCGAAGATCATTGAGAAGCAGGCTTCTACAGGAAGCCCAAAAGCAAAAACCAAGGCTTCTACAGGAAGACCGAAAATCGTTGGAGAAAAGGCTTCTACAGGAAGCCAAAAAACAAAAACAAAGGCTTCTACAGGAAGCCCGAAAACAGAGACAGAGGCTTCTACAGGAAGCCCGAAATTTCAGAAACAGGCTTCTACATGAAGCCCTGAAAAGGTGAAACACAAGGAGAGAAAGGTGGATATTCTGGCACGAGAGGCAGCAGCTGTATTAGCTGGCCTCAGCACACCTCCAAAACCGAAGGAGAAAAGGGAGAGGGAGACCCCTCTACCATCTGAAGCCAGGAGAAGCAAGAGGATGACCACGGGCAAGCCACAACCTCCACCCAGCAGCCAAACCATCTCAGGGGATGTCCCTACTTCACCCAGTGCAAGAACCCCCTCTAAAACATCAGCCACCCCAGAAAAGGGGAGCCCAAAAATAACTTCCTGGACACGAAAAATAGGCCAGTCGCCTTCCGAAGCCCGGCTCAAGGAAATAGGAAAGGGGGAAGAAGCATCACCTTCGTCACCACCAGAGGCAGCAAAGGCAGGGCTGCCAAAAACAGGGAAGGAAAAGCATGCTCCGGGCTCTAGTTCTCGGCCAAAGACGAGGAGCTAGGGCAAAGTTGCTCAAGGATGAGCAAATAGTTTAGCTGGGGGGTGATGATGAGCCCCAATTTTTGGTACAATTTGGGCTCATTTGGCCTACTTGCTCTGCTCAAACCATTCATTTTTTATTGCTTATGCATTCGTTTCTTGGTTTATTCGTGTTGTTTGTAGGAAGAAGGGTAGACATTCTATCTACGTGAATAATGCATGATGCTTTCAGGTTTTTGGCATTAAAAGGGAGAAAAGACAACGAGAAAGGAGACAATGAGACAATGAGGTGGCACTGCTGGTTTCTAGGAGAGGATGTCCACGGTCTTGGGGACCTTCCTCGTGATTCCCACCATAGCTCCGAGCTCCAATCCATCTCCCCACCGAGCTTAGAAGTAGCCAGCTATTCTACAGGAACAACAGTTATAACTGTTCTACAGGAACAACAATTATGACTGTCCTACAAGATCAGCAGTTTAAACTTCAGTTGGACAGCCGAGCTCCTAAAATCAAGGACACCTGTTGGATGAACATTTTGCATAAATACTGAGGCCGTAGCCTTGGATAGAAGCTTTTTGAACCTTGGTATTATTCTTATAATTTGGAAGTACAAGCTACAGCTCGGTTTTGTAAGCCAATTTTGGCATGTCATCAGACTTTCGTTTATGAATAAAGGCAGTCAGATTTTGGTCTTATTCTGAGTTTCTAAGGGAGCTATAGCTCTCAGGTTAGGGCCCAACCTGAGAGCAATAGATCTCCTCGGTGTTGTAATGTGTTTGAATTTTGTTCCAGCACTTTGAGTTTTTACTTTCACATGCAATTCGAATTTACAGTTTGTTAGTTTAGTCTTTTTCATGAGCTTAGTTAGGATTAGTTTATGGTGAATTTGTTTCAATTGCTTAGATTCTATAGGAGGATAGTTATAAATTATTGGAGCTCTAGCAAAAGGTTGTTAAGGCTCACTGCCATCTCTGTTAGGGATTGGGGTGCAGTCCATAACCAACCACCAAAAAGAAAAGCAGTTCTTCTCATTTCCATGGAAGCTGCAAGATAGACATTTTCATTGAAGATCCATCCATGCATTTTTGACATTGAACCATACTGCTACATTCCATTTCCACGCATAAGTTTCGTTTCTTGGTTTTCCATTGTTGCTCATAGGCTTCATGGCACAGTTATCATAGGTTAATGAATTGCTCGTTTTGATGCATAAGTCATTTGTTTCATTTACGCTGCTCCTTATCAATCCACTTCCTTCTTCTTCTTCTTTATCTATCCTCAATCCCTACTCGGCCTCTGTCCAACTCATTTACCTTCCAACTCTCCCATTTCTCACATAGCTCCATCTACTTAAACTTTCGTTGATCCCATCCTTCCAACCATCAACCCACTGCATGCACTCTTCCTCCATCTGATTCCTCTGCTCCTGAGCCATCACCAGCTCCATCTCCATCTCACCTATCCTTCCACACCACTCCAACACTCCACCATCTCCCAAAACCTCAACGGCCAGACTTCCTGTAGAAACCCCTGAGTTTCCTGTAGGATCCCCTGCAGACTTCCTGTACAAACATGCAAACTCGGTTGCTGAGCATCCGAACGTGGTAGGCTTCTGTGGACTGATGCTGGAGACCCTCTGGGACCTCCCTTAGCCATCCTGACCTTGCCCATGCTTTCCTTCCATTCCAACAGCTCCTGCACAACCAAACCCTAATCAAAAGCATCATCACAATTAATCCAACCACTTAATGAAAAAGTACAAAAACATGACTTTTCATATGCAAGTAGCTTAGATGCATGTATTTTAGTTCACTGCAAGTAATGGCATTATTGGTAGTTGTTTCATTCACAGTTTTGCATAGTTAGGGTCTAGCTAGTTAAATTAGGGTTTACTAGGGTTTTCATGCTTTATTGGTTTTCAGTTACTTTCTGCAGTTAGACTAGTCTCCTTTGAGTTAGCTTTCGTCCATCATTCATAAAGCTTCTTCTGTGAGCCTATAGAAATTGGCTTGAGCCCTAGCAGACTTGTGCCAGCTGACCAAGTGACAGCTGCGACAAGAGCTAGTACTTGTGCATACAGCACCGTCGCTTCCAAGTTTGTACGAACTACCGGGTTGATAAAATTAGAGATAGGAAGCTCCAGGAGTTGTAGCATTATTGCTACAATACTGGAGCCCACCACACATCCTTCCATGACTTTTTCCACCCTTCAAAACACATATAGACCTCATAAAGTTTCTCTCAAAAGTTTTCTGTAGAAAAATAGGGCCATCGTATAGCAATACATATATTTACTTTGAACGTGTTCCAAAATTGCACAAAAATCTTTTTTATCATTCCTCAACATTTTAAAACATCAATTTGGCTTTGGATATGGATTTTAGAGCTTCAAAGACCCCCTAGGAACTTTTCTCTAGTATCTATAGTTTTCTTCCTAAAACTAGGGTTTGTTCTTTTTTATGTCTTTTTCTAGCTACAAAATTGATTTTCCATGCACCATTGAGTACAATTGTTTTTCCTCCTATATTCCTAGAGTACTTTCCTTTCTTTCTCACAAGTAGCATTGTTATGAAACCAACTCACAAATAGATAGATGAATGACTCGAAAACTATCCTCTTCGAGGGTGAAACCTCTTTTACATTACATAAATGAGAAATTCTTGCATGATTCAAATGACAAAACCTCCTTTCTATATATAGGAGTCTAAGGGGTCACAATATAATCAAAGTTGACATAACCATGACAATGTAAGAGAAAAACAATAAGAATAGCGGGCTTCTATAGGGCACAAAAATAATAATATGGGGACAACATGGGCACAACAATAATAGATAAATTCCCATGATGGGCCACAAAAATAAAAACACAGGGACAACATCCCACAATGACCTGATTATAGACTGGTTCAATAGAGTGAACTTGTACGAAGTGCCACATGTCACTGTTTCAACCTTCAGCCCTAAAAAATGATACCCAAGAAACTATAGTTTGTCCTATTTCTACCACTTTTTTACGAAATTTAAATCCTATGCTCTAAGAGAAAGCTATGAAGATTTCCCAAGGTCACCTGTTTGAGATGGAATTCTGGAACTTGCAAAAAGGCTAACTTCCTCAAATCATATCTTTGAAAATATAGTGAGACAAGATATGAAATTCATACATGAGTTTCACCAATATTTTGGCTCAAATGGATTTTAATTTCAGCTTTTGAGGTTTAGTAGAAACAACATTATAGTGAAAATGTCATGATGACCTGTTTGAAGCAACGAAACCCTAGAATCCAAAGCTCTAATTCCAAATGTTATGCAACCAGCTCACAAACTGATGGATCAACGACTTGAAAATTATCCTCTTCAAGGGGGAAACCTCCTAAATATTACATAAATGATATTATTCCATGTTTCAAATGACAAAACCTCCTTTCTATATATAGGAGCCTAAGGGGTCACAATATAATCAGAGCCGACAAAATCATAATAATGTAAGGGCACAACAATAACCATTATGGAATTTATGGGGCACAATAATAAAAATATGGGGACAACATGGGCAAAACAATAACAATAAGGGGCTACAATGAAAATAACAATGAAGGGATACACTAGTATTATAGGGACCTAAAAAGCATAGGTTTATTTCATCCATTTCCCATCCTAATATAACATAGATTTAATTTATGCAAAACATAGTAGGATTACATTTTTTCATTTACCTTCTTGCAATTTGATTAGTGTTTACTTTCTGTCTCTTAATTTTCTACAATAGAATAAAAAAAAATCAACTATTTCCTTTGATGTAATTTAGAATAGATCTGTTTATAGTTCATTCAATTTTCTAAGCATTTCTTATAACATAGTGGTCTCTGTGCATTTTGACTTCTCTTTAGCTGCATCATATCAACCTAGTAGAATATATTGCCTATTGTACACATAGTTCTAATACCTATTAAGGTTGTATGAACCCCAAGTTGATAATTACAGTTGATCCCCTCATATGTTTCGACATTCTTGGCATAATACTAAGGGCCATCACTTGTTGGCACTATTGCTAGAGAGGTATCAAAGTAGGTGCTATTTTCTCTTGCTAATTTGTTTCATTTTCATTCCATTATTGAAGAAAAATAAATAAATTTACTTCAACATCTTTTTTTTTTATAAAATAAAAAATAAAATATCATTTAATTCATGCCTTGTATAGCTAGGGACAACTCATGACTTTTTTTACTCAAAAGCCCCATTTCTACAAACAAACAACCTTCATTTTTTGGCAACTATGGGCCTCCTACATTTGCAGAGGATCTAGATGCCTTGTTGGGTGAGAAACCAAAGATTTTTGACGAGCCTATAGGAGAATAAGAAACTCCATCACTTACTAAAAATATGGCTAGAAATAGGAAACTTGAAGTATTTCCTATTAGGGAGGAAACTGAGGAAGCTAAAATGAAAAATATCAACCCCGCTACTCTTCCAAGCTACCATGGAATGGCTTCTGAGGACCCAGGAACCTTCATGCTTGAATTCACTATATTTTGCACGACATATGATTATACATCTAAAAATAAAAAGAAAAATTTGCTTCCTTCTATCCTCAAGGATGCAACCTTGTGTTGATTGATGAGTTTAGAAGGAGGCAATATTGGTGTCCATTATTTGTGTGTGTGTGTATAATTTTCTTAGTTATTGTGGTTACTTATTTTTCAGTGAACTTTTCATTATGTTTTATTTAGAGTTTTTTGTGAATATTTTTTAGAAGAAAAATAATATGAATAGATAGGAGAATATTGTTAGCATTATGAAAAATGTGTTGTCCTTGATGGCAACCTACTGGATGAAGATTGTCAACATGACGATAACGGGATGATTTTATAAGCTAGTAAACATGTGACATAGAGTTTGGATAAAGGAATAGTAGTCCAAAGATAGAAGAATGATGAAGGTGATGTTTTGAGAAATACACGTGGGTTCTGTGAAGCAAAGCCACGTACACATGTAGGTATGGAGAAGATAAATCACGTACAATTTCTGCCCATGGTATCCAAAATACTAGGGATCTTTACCATGGTATTTTCCCACAATAATGACCACAACAACAAATATTTGATCCGTCAAGGAATACCATCGGCATTACTAAGGATTTGACCCATGGTATTAGATAAGGTCTAAGTTATATATGGAGATGAAGATCAAAGTGTTTTGTGCACAAGTGATATGTTGTTGATGAATTGTTTGATTTGAAACAAGGTTGCACAAGGAATGTGATGTGGGATCAGATCTTTTAGATCTGAAATGATTACATGATTTTCTTATGCATTGATCTATGATAACAATGTTATAATTTATATTTGTTACTGGGTTTTCCGACATTTGGGTTTGACTAAAGTTTTGTTGTGCATCAAAGGAATGAGTCAATAATTACATATTTGTACGCAAGATTGTCTCAGAAAAAGCATGAACATACATGAGTCTACCTCTAAGTAGTCGCATGTTGACTCTGCAATAAGGACAGATCTATACATATGTATGCTTCTTGAAAGGCAAATACACACATAAAAGGATTTTGTAAGGATCACGTACATATGGTAGGGTTTCTAAAGTATGTGCAGTTAATGATGTCTAATCAATCTTGTTGTGATTGATGTTGTCTATTGATGAGGTGTTCTTCATAATAATCTGTATGTGATAGTTTCAGTGAAATTGAATGTTTTGTGAATAAAAGATTGAACTATATTGATGCTAGTATATAATGATCTGTAAGTAGCTCAGATATCTATGATGAACGATATATGTGTTTGTGATTGATTTCAATAGTGTAATGTTTCGGTCTCAAGGATAAGTGTTTTTGAGATCTGTACATAGGTTTTATTAAGGAAAAACACATATACGTGGGTATTATTCATAACAATAGCGTATACATTTTGACATATTGTTGATTAGGGTTTACAGTGGTAGTAGTTGGTTTTAGCAATAGTAATAGTGAATGGCTTGATGATTGACAGTGCATTCACATGATTTGTTCTGGTTTAGTTTGCTTATTTGAAATGAGATTGATTAATTTTTTTAGTTGATTCAGCGATTTGATGATGGTCATGGGTCCAGTACGAAAATTTGATGAAAGGTGGCCTACAGGTTGTAACGTTTTGATTAGCTCGATCCAGTTTGAAACATTATGAAAAGTGATCCACAAGGAATTGAAGATAAGGGGGTTGTAACTCCCTTCGTGTAAGTGTTGGAAAACAAGAGAAGGTTGTATCCTTCTATAGGAGGGTTCCTGTGTAATGGTATGAGTCTATGCCAATACAATATTGTAAATGATACTTTTTAAAAGAAGAAGACGAAGACGACAACAACGGTGGTTTTTTCCCACGTTGGGGTTCCACCTAACATTTTGGTGTTCATATGTGTTGAATATGTTCGATGATTTATTATGTTCTTACTACACTTGATTACTGTTTAATTAATTCCTAATGAAGGATAGATACACTGGTTCAAGTTAAAATGATGAAGTATTAATAGAAAAGTTAGTTAACTTGATATAGTTAGTTGTCTGCATAACTATAGTGTACATAAGTAGGTTTATCTAATTAAAGTCATGTACATAAATCTAAATAGAAAATGAGAAAGTCAAGTAGGTTTTAAAATATTGATTCTCCCCCTCCCCTGAGTGTATTTTCCCTAACAATTGGTTTTAGAGAAGGTCCTTCAAATGAAGCTTGATCTCTTCAAGGAAGATTCATCAAGATGAGCAACGAAGAAGTAACGACATCCATATGACCACCATTATTTAATGGATCAAATCTGGTTTTTTGGAAGGTCAGAACAAGAGCTTACCTGCAGTCACTTTGAGTTTATGTTTGGGGAATCATTGAAGGAGGCTATCAGTATCCATCTGCCATTCCCACAGATGAGGCTAAAAAGAAAAAGTATGAGGCCAATGAAAAGTTTTCAATGCTTTGTTAGGAAGCTTGGTAGAATCATAATTTGTTAAGGTCATGCAGCTGAATATTGCAAAGGCTGTATGGGATAGGATCATCCAAATTTATGAAGGTGACACCAAGGTAAAAAGTGCCAAACTTCAAACATTTAAAATTCAATATGAAACTCTCAGATGCATTTTTATGAGAGAATTTTAAGTTTATTTCTTAGAGTATATGAGATTGTTAATTCAATAAAAATTATTGGTGACAAAGTAAAAGAATCATCTATAGTTGAGAAAATATTAGGATCTCTAAACACCAAAATTCGATTCACCATTGAAGAAATGTAAGATTTTAAGAACCTTACTATTGAACAACTTCATGGGATTCTAACAACCTATGAAATGAGAAAGAATTTCCCTTAGATATCAGGTAAGTTTCATTCAAGGCTACTTCTAAAGGAAAAGAAAAGGAGGAACTTAAGGAACCATGTTATGTATCAGATGAAGAAGAGGCAAACTTAAAGAAGAAAATTCAAGTAGGTACTTGAAGTTTTAAAGGTAAGATTCCCTTCAAATGTTTTTCTTGTGGAAGAGTTCATCACTATTCTACTAAATGTCCTTATAGATAAAATCACAAGTATGAGAAAAATTCAACAAAATTAAATTTTAGAGAGTAAAAAAAAAAAAAAAGAATTTTCTACACTCACAAAGATAGTGAAGGTCTTTAAATTGGCAAGAAGGTGAGCCTGATCAAGAATATAAATTACTTATGTCATTTGAAGATAAATGTATTGATGAGTCTGATGATGTTTTTATGGATTCCTTAGAAGAAAAGGATAATTTAATTGAATAAATAAATCAACTTGAAATTCCTTTGGAAGAAGCTAAATTAGCAAAAGAAGCTCTAAAGAAAGAAATCCTAGAAAAGGAGAAGCATAATGAAAAGTTAGAACTAGAAATAGTAAGTCTAAGGAAGGAACTTGATAAAACAAAAGGTCTAAATGTTAGGTTTGCTAAAGGATTTGAAACCTTAGATGAAATCATTAAAATGCAACGCTCTCCTCTCATAAAAAATAAGTCTTGACTAAAGTGGAGAATCATCAAAGACTGTAAATCCTTCTGAACCGGGTACAGGAAGCTATGTCAATGTAGTAAATGGAAGTAGTCAACAAAACTCCATCTATGAACAAAAGAATAAAGGATCAAATAATTCTCAAGTAAATCTCCCTTACTACAATCAAAGAGAAAACTATACAAGATCGTACTATACTCCCAGAAACTTCTACTTTAATGGTCAATGCTTCACTTGTCACAATTTTCATCATAAGGTTGCTTAGTGTGTTGCTTATAAAGCTATCATGACTAGAGAAGCAATAAAGAAAAAGAATGAGATTGGGGTAAAGAAATGCTCCTTAAATACTTTATCACCTATTCAAGATGAAATTGAATGTTCCTTTTGCAATCACTTTTGGGATAAAGAATCTGAATGTGGGAGAAAAATGTGATCAACACCTCAGAATGAACAAAAGGAAACAACTTCAAAGGTATGGAAAAAGAAGACCATGGAATTTGAAAATTGTGGGCTAGATTTATATGTAGGAGGTCAAGAAAATATGTGGTACATTGAGAGAGGATGCTCAAAGAATATGACAGGTGATAAAGATAAGTTTATGTCCTTTAATGAAGTAAAGAAAGAAAATAATGTAACCTTTGGAAATAATTCACCTACTGCTATCAAATGAAAATGAATTGTTTTGTTGAAAGAAAAGGTTAAAGATGGAAATGTTTTGTTTGTTCATGTATTAAAAATTAACTTGTTGAGTGTTAGTCAGATGTGTGACCAAGGGCATGAGGTTATTTTCAGATCAAAGAATTGTGTGGTTTAGAATCTTGATACAAGTAAGATCATAATAATGGGGACAAGAACTCTTAGTAATATCTATGTCTTGGAAGGTGGTCTAGAACAATGTTATTTAAGAAAGGCAGAATAAAGATGGTTATGACACAAAATATTGGGACATCTAAGATTCACTCAAACACATAAGTCAAGAAAGCTAGGAGTTGTTTGTGATTTACCTAACATCTCTTTACTAGAAAGTACCATATGCAAATCATGCCAATTCGGCAAGAAAACTAGGATTTATATCAATGCCAAAGAAGGTAACACAAGTAAGCCACTTGAACTTACTCATATTGATTTGTGTGGGCCTATGAGAAAAAATTCACCTCGGGGAGAAAAATATTTCATCTTATTCATTGATGACTTTACTAGAATGTGGTCGATTGGCTTATTAAAACATAAATATGAAGCATTTGATAAATTTAAAGTATTCGAAGCATTAGTAGAGAATGAGTTAGATTTAAAATCTGATTTCTTAGATTTGATAGGGGAGGAGAATTCATATCAGATGAATTTTTTGACTTTTGTGAACAACATGGCATCAAGAGGAAATTTTCTATAGCTAAAACTCCTCAACAAAATGGGGTGGTAGAAAGAATGAACATAAAAATTCAACAAATGGCATGTGCCATGCTTGATGAGTCCAGGACACCTCATACTTTTTGGGGAGAAGCAGCGCATATAACTATGACTATTTTCAACAAATCCCATGTCCATGTAAATAGTGATAAGACTCCTCATGAAATTTGGTTCGATAAGCCTCCAACTATCAAGCATTTTAGTGCCTTTAGAAGCAAATGTTACATAAATAATAATGATGATAAACTTTGAATGCTTGAAGCTAGAGAAGATTAAGGAATTCTATTTGGATACTCCTCTAGAAGAAAAGGATATAAATTCCACCATAAAATACTTTAAAATATTGTTGAATGTATTGATGTTGTACTGATCGATGAAACATGCATAGGTACCAAAAGGGAAGCAATAGTAGATGATGAATATATTTATACAACTAGAGAAAAGGAAGTAAGAGAAGAAACTAGTGAACCATCAGAAAGGACTCCATCAAGTTATGTTCAAAAAATTAATCCAGAATCTCAAATTCTAGGAGAAAATGAATTTAGTGTACAAACTACAAGAACTCTTGTTGGAACCCCTAGTTATCTAGTCTTACTATCCACAATTGAACTGCAAAATGTAAATCAAGCAAGCAAGGATGAATATTGGGTCAAGGGTATGCATGAAGAAATTGACCAAATAGAAAAGAATTAGACATGGGAATTAGTACCAAGACCTCGTGATAAAAATGTTATTGGGATGAAATGGGTATTCAAAAATAAATTGAACAAAAATGGAGAAGTAATTATAATGAAAGAAAGACTTGTATGCAAGGCTATGCTCAACAACAAGGAATAAACTTTGAAGAAACATTTGCACCTGTAGCTAGAATTGAAGCCATAAGAATGTTTCTTGCGTTTTCAAGCTTTCATAACTTCAAATTATATTAAATGGATGTTAAATCTGCATTTCTAAATGGGGACCTAGAAGAAGAAGTCTATATTGAACACCCTAAAGGGTTCATTCTAGGAAATGATAAAAGTATTGTTTGCAAACTCAAGAAGACATTATATGGGCTAAAACAATCTCCTCATGCATGGTACTATCGCCTTGACAGGTATCTTCAACAACAATGTTTCACTAAGGGGTCTATAGATAATGACCTATATATAAATATGGATGACGGTAAAATTTTATTAGTTGTTGTTTACGTAGATGAAATCATATTTGGAAGCAATTAAGAGTCTATGAGTCAAATATTTTCTTCTACATGCAACAAGAATTTGAAATGTCCCTACTTGGTGAACTAACATATTTTCTTGGTCTACAAGTACAACAAGCAAATAATGGTATCTTCCTCTCATAGACAAAGTACCTCAAGCAGATTTTGAAGAAATATGGAATGGAATATTGCAAGCTTGTATGCACACCAATGGTAATAGGATGTAATCTCAGTTCACATGATGATTCTCCCCCAGTAAACCAACCAGAATACATATCTATGATCATAAGCTTACTTTATCTTACATGCACAAGACCAGATATCATGCATGCAGTTGGAATTGTTGGGCTATTTCAACCAAATTCAAAAGAAACTCATCTTCGTTCAGTCAAGAGAATATTTAAGTATCTACAAGGAACTCAAGACTTTGGTTTATGGTATCCCAAATATTCATATCTTACTCTTCATTCTTACACAAATGCAGATTGGGTAGGAAATGTTGATGATCAAAAAAGCACTAGTGGAGGAGCATTCTACATGGGACCCTACTTGGCATCATGTTTCAACAAAAACAACAAAAAACTCCATTGGTTTGCTACTTTAGAAGAATAATATGTTGATGTTGCATCTTGTAGCACATAACTTCTCTGGATGATGCAAACATTGCAAGATATTCAAATCAATTTTTCTCCACCTATTCCTATTCTATGTGATAATACCAGTGCCATAAGTATTTCTAAAAATCATGTCACGCACTCAAAAACCAAGAATATTCCAATCAAATATCACTTTCTGAGAGAACATGTGCTTTAACAAAAGGTCAAATTGGAGTATGTTCCCTCAAAATAACAAGTTGCAGATATATTTACAAAGTCACTTCCATGTGATTCCTTTGAATATCTCAGACATAAAGTAAGGGTGGTATTTGTTTCATCACTCGACTAATCATTCTGCCCAATCCTTCAAGTTCAGGGAGAGTTGAAAGTGAAATTGATTGCAGTTTATTGTTTGTAAATGGATTTTATGAAGAATAGTTGTGTATATGTGTGTATTTTTATCCATATAGTCACATATGTTTCCCTATGATGAAGAACCAGTAGAACTAACTCAAAAAAAAATTATTATATGCTTTTAACAGTTTTTCTTGTTCTGATATTAGTTAGATACAATATGTTATTGCTAAGAAACTTATGGTTTATGAGTTTCTCCAATATAACATTGATGCTTTGATTAATGAAGTTGTTTTGATGACCTGACTGATGAATAAGTTGATATAATCAAATCTGAAAGTGAACAATTGGTAAAGGTTCAGGGGGAGAATTTTTTCTTTCTTCTTATAGTACATTGCTCGCATTATGATTCATTGATTATGCTAATGACGAAACACATGTTGCTGAAGTTGTTGACTTACTTTTTGGTGAGGTTCATGATGTTGTTTTCCGATGCCGAAGTACATATTCTATATGGTATATAGTATTGGATACTATCCTCATCTTGCTACCTCACTATTGACGCCTTTGGTCTTGGTTATAAATGTCATATCTGTCATTTGATGTAAAGGTCATAGACCTATGATGTAATAATTGTAATATTTAGTCATGAATGGACTATTAGCGTCGGTCCAATTGTGTATGTCATCCCATGTTGGTATTTGATGTCATGTTGAGTCAAATATGTAACCCCACTGCATTGAGATATTTGTCAATATGAGTTATTAGTGATAGGAAAGGTCATGTTTGGTTACTTATGTGTATATATTCAGAAAATTCGACATGTCCCATGGTCGCATTTAGTGATCAGTATTCAACACATCATATCTACAACACTTCATTCAACATTGATCAACCTTTTTCCCTTGATGTCAAAGGGGGAGAGTAGATTGGTGTTTGAAGAACGCCTTCTTGGAGAAAAACTTTGTATATCTATAGGTATCTACAAATGGTTGGTAACCAAACACAAAAGTGGTTGTTGTCAAGTCCAAAGGGGGAGATTGTTGGCATTATGGCAAATGTGTTATCCTTGATGACATCCTACTTGATCAATATTATCAACATGATGGTAACAGTATGATTTTACAAGATAGTACACATGTGACAAAGAGTTTGGATAAAGGCATAAAAGTCCAGAGATAGAAGAATGATGAAGGTTTTTTTTAGAAATACATGCAAGTTCTATGAAGTAGAGCTACGTACACACGCGTGTATGGAGATGAGAAAGCACGTACAGTTTTCGCACCATGGTATCCTAAATACCAGGGATCTTTACCATGGTATTTTCCCATAGTAATGAGTGTGACAATGGATATTTGATCACGTTCAGGAATACCATCGGAATTACTAAGGTCTTGACCTGTGGTATTGGATAAGGTCTAAGTTATTTAAGGCTCGACAAAGATCAAAGTGTTTTGTGTGCAAGTAATATGTTGTTGATGAATTGTTTGATCTGAAACAAGGTTGCACAAGGAATGTGATATGGGATCAAATCTCTTAGATCTGAAATGACTACATGATTTTCTTATGGTTTGATCTATGATAATAATGTTCTAATGTATGCTTTTTACTAGGTTTGCTGAGATTTGGGTTTCATTGAAGTTTTGTTGGGTTTAACTAAAGTTTTGTTTTGCGCTGAAGGAATGAGTAAATAATTACAAATATGTATGCAAGATTGTCTCAAAAAAACATGTACATACGCAGGTCTTCCTCTAAGTAGACGCTTGTTGATTTTGCACTAAGGATAGATCTATACATCAGTATGATTCTTGAAAGGTGTGTAAACATGAGGAAGTATTTTGTAAGGCCCGCGTACATATGCTAGTGTTTCTGAAGTATGTGTAGTTAATGATATCTAATAAATCTTGTTGTGATTGATGTTGTTTGTTGATGAGGCCTTTTTCATAATAATATGTATGTGATAGTTCTGGTGAAGTTGAATGGTTTGTGAATGAAATATTGAACTATATTGATGTTGGTATGTAATGATCTGTAAGTAGCTCAGAGATCTGTGATGAAGGATATATGTGTATATGATTGATTTCAACAGTGCAATGTTTCAGTTTGAAGGATCAATGTTTTTGAGATCTATACACAGGTTCGATTAAGGAAAAAATGCATATACGCGAGTATTATTCATAACAATAGTGTATACATTTTGACATATTATTGATCAGGGTTTGCAGTGGCAACAATTTGTTTCAGTGATAAATAATAGTGTATGGATTGATGATTAACATTACATTCAAATGATTTGTTATGGTTTAGTTTGATTAGTTGCAATGAGATTCAATGATTGATTTGTTTTAGTTGATTCAGTGATTTGATGACGGTAGTGGGCTCAACATGAAAATTTGATGAAAGGTGGCCTACAGGTTGTAATGCTTTGATCAGGTGGATCTCGTTTGAAACATTCTGAAAAGTTATCCACACAGAATTAAAGATAAGGGGGTTGTAGCTCCCTTCCAGTAAGTTCTGGAAAATGAGAGAAGGTTGTAGCCTTCTGCAAGTGGGTGCCTGCATACTAGTATGAGTCTGCACTAGCACAAGATTAAAAAGGATATCTTTTCAAAGAAGAAAACATAGATGACAACAGTGGTGGTTTTTTCCCACATTGGGTTTCCACCTAAAATCTTGGTGTTCATATGTGTTGACTATGTGTGATGATTTATTTTGTTCTTACTACACTTGATTACTGTTTAATTAATTCCTAATGAAGGACTGATACACTGGTTCAAGTTAAAATGATGAAGTATTAATTGAAAAGATAGTTAATTGGATATACGTTGGTTGTCTGCATAAAAGTAGCATACATACACACGTTTATCTCACTAAAGTCGTGTACATAAATTTAAATAGGAAATGAGAAGGTCAAGTAAGTTTTAAAATACTGATTCACCCCCCTCTTAGTATTTTTCCTAACAAATAATAACGAGTAACTTCAACAATCTTTAAAACTTCATAGAATGTTCATATAATCTTTCAGAAACCATAGCCTCATAATCACTCAGCCTACAAGTTACGAAGAGGAGAATGCTTTTAGCTCCCCGAATACAAAATAGCTATCAATTAGTGGCCTAGCTTAAGTGATGAAAATCCTTTTGAATGAGGCATGAGGGTCCATTTATAGAAGTGGAGGTGATTTTTCATCTTCTTTATTACCTTTTAGTGCACCGTGACTCTTAAAATTCTATAAAAAAACTTTTAGACTTCCTCAAATGAGATTCAACAAGCTATGACATATTATCTTGTGAGAAAAGATATGACACCTTAGGAAACTTGTTTATGTCTTCATCTCATCCTAGGGTCATCTTGGTGTTGAGTTGACTCTCTAATAGTTTCCATGCATTCATGAAGTATGTTGGGTGTGGAGCCTGATTATCTTCTATATTTAAAGGTATCGCCACATAGGACCCCAATAATATTCGCTACAGGGGGGGTCCAGGGGGGGTCGGCGCCCCCGAAGCTAAAAACAACTGTAAATTTGCCTTGTAAAAGTATAGTAATTTCTAGTCAATCTGGGTCGTTCATTAGGCAGATGATCTGATGGTAGAACTTATGTTTAGTTTAGGGTTTTTTGCCCTAGAAGGAAACCCCTCTCTTTGTATGAGGGTATTGTATTTGAGGCTGTGTGATAGATGTGTATTCTGTGAGCGAGAAACAGAGAGGTGAGACTGTGAGAGAAAACAGAGGATATTACAGCGGATTTGTTGTAGGTTGTGTCTCTTCATTTTGCTGGATAATAGAAAGGAAGGATTGGTTGTTCGTGGTGGACGTAGCCCAAACTGGGTGAACCACATATATCTGTGTCTCTCTTGTTTTTTGCGTTTTCTGTGTTTATATTTCTGCAATATTTTATGTGTTCCATTGCTCCGTAATATATAATTTTCTAACAAAGTATTCATATATAAATGACCAACAACCACTCTACAATTTCAATCCTACAACCACACAACTAACTATCATTGTACCATGTTACACCCTTTCCAAGTAACTATATCTCAATTTTATATTACATATAATCATTGTTAAGGAGTTCAAATGGACTTACTAGTGTATACCCATACATGATCAACTTCATAAATTTGTGTCTAAAAATCATTACCTAATCATGTTATGAGAAGTGTTGTTGCCCTTTAGGTATAGTTTAGCTTACCATTCTAGGTTGATGGAAAATAACTGTTGGTCTTTGAATCATGTTTTTCACTACTTTAGAATATTTTATAATTTATTAGTTGGTTGTGATCATACTTTGAAATGGCTCCAAATGGTGGTGATGTGTTAGTAAACCTTTCGTTTTGAATGTCTCACTTGTAGTGGGAATAGTCTTGTAAAATTAACCTTCCCCTCGAGAAAACTGCTACTAGGCCAATTCCTATATTATGACCCAAAATGCATATGCATATGAGGTTGATAGAAAATAGCCATTGGTCTCTCAATCATGTTTTTCACTGTTTTAGAATATTTTATAATTTATTAGTTGGTTGTGATCATACTTTGAAATGGCTCCAAATGGTAGTGAGGTGTTAGTAAACCTTTGAATGTCTCACTTGCAGTGGGATTAGTCTTGTTAAATGAACCTTTCGTGGAGCAAACTACTACTACTGGGCCAATTCCTATATTATGACCCAAAATGCATATGTATGGGAATTTCATTTCTCCCGAAAGCTCCATAATATTCCTAGATGTCCTTGTAGTTCTATACTTTATTGTGTCCTACACGACTACTTATAGAGACATGTGGCTCTTCATGCACACCATTGTTATTCCAATGTTTATCATTGATAGATTTACTAATATGCGCAAAGTGTGTATTTTGGAATTGATAAATTCCTTCTTTTTAGTGCATGCATACTCAAAGTTTTAAATAAGGGGATTGTCCCATTATTTAAGGTCTGTATACCTTCAGGTGTGACATCAAACTTAGCCACACCTTTAACCAATGTAGAAAGATATGTGTTCGAGAAAACAGCTGACAACGTTTTAACTAGCAACAAAAGTTTGATAATTACGCTTTTCCGACTGCATAATTGTAATCTCTCTTGGCCACATACTGACATAACCTTCATCTTTATCTCATGCGTTTGTAACACTCCACCCAAGCTCTTTCATAGTGCTTAACACACATTCAGCATAACTTTTGAGTGTATGCTTTTAGCATAGCAATATTTTATGACTATTGATCCGGATTTAAACAGGAACACAAAAAATTACAGAGATAACCATATACACAAAGATGCAGCGGAAATAATACTTCATTTCATTAATGGAAAATACTAAAAAAATGCTTACAACCAGATATGGAAATAAACCAGCTAGGGCAATGGTAGCTTATCTCTGTGAAGAGATGTGATGGCTACATGCCTCTCAATTGTGTTACAATGAGGCTCGAAGGCCTATTTATTGTTGAGAAACAACGGAAAGCCCTTAACATTCCAAAACCTAACCCTAGGAGATGAAACGCCAAACTGTGGGCCCCGTTTGGGGTAAATTGGTACATCAACTTCCCGGGGTCGTAACTTTGGCATATGATCTCCGTTTGACGCGTACAATAGCTCATTAGAAAGATCTATCCGAGCACTATCATTGTTGGAATGGGCAACATCGGTCCATTCCATGGACCCATGTTGCCCCCGGATTCCCGGAAAAACGTCATTTAGGGCCTCAAAACGGCTCCGGAAGTTCAGGACCCGAAAAACTGCTAAAAATAGTAAGTTGTGCTACAATTAAGGAAACTGAAAATGCTGAGAAAGACAATGGTGGGGGTCCAGGTGGACTTGGCAGGTGGCCACCAATATCGACCTGGATCATTCCTCCCCCCTTAGGAAGCAATGGTCCCCATTGCGTTGAGCTCCTCCATGAGATGAGGAAACTTCTGCTGAACTTGTTCCCTGGTGAGCCACTTGCCCTGCTGAAGGAGTTGGCCTACTTTGACAACTCGATACAGTTGGATATTCTGTTGGCGAGTGTTCTTGATCTGTGTGTCCATGATCCGATCAGTTGCAGCTTGGTCCATGCAATCTGGATTTAATTCTATGGGTTTGAGCTGTTCTGCAATGTTGGATGTGTCTAGCAATGGTGGAAAGTATGGCCGAAGGCGGTCCACATTGAACACTGGGTGCAGGCCAAGGAATGGGGGAATGCTGAGCTCAAATGCATTGTCTCCCATAGCCTTAGTAATGGTGTAAGGACCATATCGGAGTGGTATCAATTTCCGATAGGCTCCAGTAAGGCGTTCCTTTTGCAAATGCAACCAGACTTTGTCGCCCACCTGAAACTTGTGTGGCACCCGATGTTGATCATGTCGCTGCTTTTACTTGGCATTTGATTTCTCAAGAATGTCATGGACCTGCTGGCGAATATGTTGGATGCGATCAATGAAGCTGGTGGCCTTATCTGTTTCAGACTGGACATGAGCTGAATTCGTGTGAGTAGCTGCAAGTGGCATGGCCACATCAATGGGGCATAGTGGCTGGAATCCCAAACCCACCTGAAAAGGGCTATGGCCAGTGGAGCTGTGAAGAGCTCGGTTGTAGCTGTGCTGAACATAGGGGAGGCTCTCGTCCCATGTGCGTGGATGCTTTGAGTTATACATGCGCAGATTGTGCACAATCATCCTATTGACAACCTTTGTCTGGCCATCAGTTTGAGGATGGAAGGCTGTGAACTTCGTGAGTTTGGTGTCCAGCATTGACCAGAGACTGGACCAAAATGTGCTGAGAAACCGACTGTCCTGATCTGAGATGATAGACTATGGGATCCCAAAGTGCACCCACACTCGTTAAAAGAAGAGTTTAGCAGTGGCTTCTGCTGTGATATTCTTCTTGCAGGCCATCATAATGGCCATCTTCGAGAACCTGTCGACGACCACAAAAACACAGTCATTTCCATGGTTAGCGGAAGGAAGGCCTGACATGTAATCCATGGAGATGGATTCCCAAGGTCGACTAGGGGTAAGCAACGGGGTATAGAGGGCGTGCTTCTTAATGGTCAATTTGGCAATGGCACAGGCAGTACATGATCGGATGTACTTCCCAACATCCTGTCGAAGATTCGGCCAATAGAAATAATTTTGCAGTATCGCCATTGTTTTCTCGACCCCGAAATGCCCAGCAGCCCGACTATAGTGTGCTTCCCAAATCATCTTGGCACGCTCGCTTGAAGGAACACAAAGGTGACTGAGGTGGCATAATAGGGCATCCTGGAGGTGAAAATCTGCAACATGCCGACCCTCCAAGAGTGTCTGGTATGTGTGGCCAAATTCTGGGTCGCTTTTGTAGAGAAGTGGCCAATCAGAAGTCTCATGCCCACAAGAGTTGAGTACGGTGGTTAGCGCCATGATCGGTGGTCGACTGAGGCAATCTGCAACATTATTGGTGCTGCCCTTTTTATACTTGATATTCAAGTGAAACTTTTGCAAGTATGTAGACCACTTCTGGTGGCGATCATTCTGCAATTTCCCTTGGGTCTGTATGAACTGGAGGGGTCGGTGGTCTGTGTGGATGACCGTTTCCTTCCCCAAAATGTAATGCTTCCATTGTTGGCAGGCCTGTACAATGGAATACATCTCTTTATCATAAGTGGGGTACTTCCGGACTATGTCTGAAAGTGTTTCTTTGTGATATGCCACTGGATGTCCATGTTGAGTAAGGACTGCCCCAATAGCATAGTCAGAGGCATATGTCTCGACGTCAAATGGTTGTTGTAAATCTGGTAACGCGAGCACTGGTGCCGTGCAGAGGCGATTCTTCAACTCCCTGAATGCCTTCTATTGAGAGTCAGACCAAAAGAATTTTTCTTTCGCCCCTCCCTTGGTGACTTGACTCAAGGGCCAAGAAATATGAGAAAACCCCAACACAAACCTGCGGTAGAAGTTGGCAAGACCTAGAAAGCTGCGGAGCTCTGTTAGAGTGGTTGGAGAGGGCCAATCCCGAATGACTTGGATCTTGGTTGGATCGACATGCACCCCCTGTTCATCAATGATGTATCCCAAATACTAAACCTGGGTCATGCCAAAAGTGCATTTCTCCAAATTGGCACATAGCTTGTGTTGCCGCAGTGTTTGGAGAACCTGTCGGATGTGGTGGAGGTGCTCTTCCCAACTCTGGCTGAAGATCAGAATGTCATCCAAGTATACTACTACAAAGGAGTTGGTGAATGGCTGCAAGATGTCATCCATTAGCCTCATAAAGGTTGCAGGAGCATTCGTCAATCCGAAAGGCATGACCAACCATTCGAAGAGGCCCTCCTTGGATTTGAAGGCAGTCTTCCACACATCGGAGGGTTCGATTGGTACCTAGTGATATCCTGACTTCATATCGATCTTGCTGAAATATTTCGCCCCCTTTAGTTGGTATAGGAGGTCGTCAATCCACAGGATCGGGTACCTATTACAGACAGTGATCTTGTTCAGCGCCTGATAGTCAATACAGAGTCTCCACGTCCCATCCTTCTTCTGTACCAACACGATCGGGCTCCCACAAGGCGATGAACTCGGATGGATGTGACCTTTCTGCAGGAGCTCCTGAATCTGCCTCTTGATTTCATTGTTCTCCATAACGGAGCGCCGATAAATTGGTCCATTGGGTAGCGGCGCACCTGGGGTTAGATCGATGGAGTGCTTGACTTGACAGTGCAGAGGAACCCCTGCCGGGGAGGTGAAGATGTCCTCGTACTCCTCCACAATCTTGTCCATCTGTAGTTGTCGTGCAGAGGGACCCCGTTTGGAGGCCGCAACCACTGTCTTCTTCTTTCCTTGAGGGCGTATCATCAGGAAAACAAATTTCCTAGTTTTGGAAATGGTCTTACTGCATTGTTTTGCAGTAATCAAAGAGATGGTGGCAGGTGGTGCTACCTCTGGTATCCTGAAATACTTATTTCCCAATGTGATAATAACAACACGAGGACTTGATTCATACACAGCATGTCGCTTCCACAAGTATGGTTTTCCTAGTAATACATCACAAACTTCAAGGGGAGCGATGTCACACAATACCTCATCCGTGAAGGGCTTGATGTTGTATGGAAGGCAACACTGCTAGCTCACGCGAAGATCTCGTCCTTGGGGAAGCCACCCAATGGTGTATGGTTGTGGATGTGCTGTGGTCGGTAAGCCCAACCACTTCACGACCTCTGCCGAAATGAGGTTCTTTTGACTCCCGCTATCAACAATGAACTGTATCGGGGAGCCCTTTACCCACATCTGGGAGTGGAAGAGACGCTCCTCCTCCTCTGGATCTTCGGGTTCATTTTTCTGGATCTTTGCGGTAGCAACAGTGGCGCTGGGATCCGCATCAATGATCTGCTTCCCTTTTTCATACCCCTTAACGGGTTCTGACTCAGAGTCGGAACATGCATCTGATTCTGAAACCTTTAGCTCAACCACCAGTGATTGCTTGGCCCGACACTCACTTGTGTTGTGAGTGGAGCTCTTATGGAACTCGCACCATTTTCCAGTGTCCTTTCTCGGCTTCGTGGCGCTGTTCTTTGCTTGCAGCTTCGGCTGGTTGTCTTGGGCTGTCCCGCCTTAGCTTTGTCCCTTGTTCTGTGGTTTAGGGGCACCTTTCCCCTGCTTTGGATTCGCAGATCCAAAGTCTCGCTTCTTTTTTTTAAACTTCTGCTCGACCTTGACGGCATATCGGTATGCTGCGCCGAGCGAGGGGATGTTTAGGAATTGTATTTCTTCCTGGATGTACTTGTGCAGGCAACCACGGTATTTGAGTATCAAATGTTGCTCTGAATCCTTGATACCCATCTTTTTGCGAAGGGTATGGAAAAGATTGGTGAACTCCGGCACGTCTTGGTCCCTTCCCTACTGCAGCGTGGTCCACTTTATGTATACGTCCTCATAGCTTCCGACAGGGTAGTACTACTCCTTGATGGCATCCCAGAACGAATCCCAGGTGGGTGCGGCTGAAAATAGTGAGCCAGTACTTTCATCCTTCTGCTCGCAGTAGGTTTCCCACCAGTCCTTGACGTGGAGGGCTGCTTTGAGAAGAGCAAAAACAATCTTTTCCCGACTCGAAAATTCATGAACAGAAAAATAACCCTCTAACAGATTTAACCATTTATCTACGGCATCTGCGTCTATCTGACCCTCGAATATGGGGATTTCAAAATTAACTTGTACCTTAAAGGGTGTGGTGTTTCCAGAGTAGCTGCTGGAAGCCGATGCGTCGCTTCTGGGTAGCCGCTGAAGGATCTGGGCAAAGCTGTCCATCATCGCGTTCCGTTGTCGCTCGAGGGCTTCTTCGAGCAAGATTTTGATGGGATCTCCTGCCCCCTCGTTTTTCTTCTCGTCCGCCATGGGAGGCTGTTGGGATTTTCGAGGCTGGTCTTGCAAAGGTCCAACCAGTTCAAGCCCTAACTCCTTATATCCCGACCTTGTTGGGGACATGCAAAGAAAACCAGAGAAAAAGCAGACCACTTTGTTACCACTGATCCGGATTTAAACAAGAACGCAACAAATTACAGAGATAACCATATACACAAAGATGCAGTGGAAATAATACTTCATTTCATTAATGGAAAATACTAAAAAAATGCTTACAACCAGAAATGGAAATAAACTAGCTAGGGCGATGGTAGCTTATCTCTGTGAAGAGATGTGATGGCTACATGCCTCTCAACTGTGTTACAATGAGGCTCGAAGGCCTATTTATTGTTGAGAAACAATGGAAAACCCTTAACATTCCAAAACCTAACCCTAGGAGATGAAACGCCAAACTGTGGGCCCCGTTTGGGGTAAATTGGTACATCAACTTCCCGGGGTCGTAACTTTGGCATATGATCTCCGTTTGACGCGTACAATAGCTCATTAGAAAGATCTATCCGAGCACTATCATTGTTGGAACGGGAAACATCGGTCCATTCCATGGACCCATGTTGACCTCAGATTCCCCAAAAAACGTCGTTTAGGGCCTCAAAACGGCTCCGGAAGTTCAGGACCCAGAAAACTGCTAAAAATAGTAAGCTGTGCTACAATTAAGGAAACTGAAAATGCTGAGAAAGACAATGGTGGGGGTCCAGGTGGACTTGGTAGGTGGCCACCAATATCCACCTGCATCAACTATCTTCATTGCATTTTCTTATTTTGCGTTCAATGTAGTGAAATTAGAAATGTTTGATTGGTTTTACTGCTTTCCTGCAATGTGTCATTGCACCATTTTATATCTCCATGGATTATAACATTTATTGATTAATGATTTTGGTTTTGCTTGTCACACTTAAATTTTCACAAAGACGAATTGATATCGCAAAAACCACATTTTGATGTGTGATTGTTCTTTTGCGGGGGAAAGAATTTTAGCAGCAAGAAGGGTGAAGTTTGTCTCTCTGAGTTGAAATGGCATGCCAATGACTCTTGTCACATTATCACACTTTAGTATATTACCTTTATTCTTGCAACATGCACTCACACTTCAGACATCCTATACAAGTATTCCCACTGTTTTGGTGCACATGCTTCATCATTGCAAGAAATGATTTATACCATTGCACAACATTATTATAACTCTTTATTGCATCGGTTGGGCATAGCCTTTAACTGTTGTGCTATGATATCACCTTTCTCTCCATAGAAGCCTTTAGCACTTTTTGTTTCATAGCGCAATCATATTGCATGCAATCATATTGGCTTTTATTTTAGCGCAATGTTTTGTTATAATATTCATCATGGTACTTTGAATTCTTAGTCCATCATCATAATTCTTTCACATACATTACTCTTCCTTTGTGCATGCATTTCCTTGTTGTGACTCTCCCATCTCATTGTCGAAACGTTATGTCAAGTGTACCCTATAAAGCAATAATGTCTATCATTATAACCTTTTATTGTAGCGCATTACATAGCACATTCTTCTCTCATTTGGTATTATTGCATTGTTTCAGCCTTTATCACATTCATAGAGCACAGTTTGAATCTGTCTTTTGTCGCATTGTATTGCCATCTCTACAACTATAATGTAATCCCACCTTGTAACAAACTTTGTAATATAAACTCCTTTCAATATACTCAATATATTATATCCACTCAATGCATTCAATATATATTCTCCAATGTATATACTCTCCAATGTATGCATGTGTTATACCATTCCTCCAATGCATTTGATATATTACCTATTAGTGCAACTTATGCATTTTCTCTCAAAACGAAGCTTCTACCATATTCTCAATGCTCCTTTTGATTGGTTCTCAATGTAACTTTGAGTGGATCTTCAATGTTGTTAGTTTAATGGTTTTAACGCTACCTTTGTATCACATATTTTGCAATGAATTGTATTTTATTATCCCTTGTGTCGTTTTAATATATTGATGGCTGCTCTTTAATATATCCATGGTATTTGTTTTGATATATCATTAATACAACATTGCACGCATTGGTATGTTCACCTTTGGCATATGCTGGTATGTTTTCCTCATTGTAATGTTTAATGTGGTTTTACTCCAACCTTTTGGCGTAGTTTTCATTGTAACGGTTTTGCTTCCAATGTTTGTAATTCTTAATCATAGTGGCACGTCCTTTTATTTTAGTAGCACCCTTCAATACATGTTTCATGATCATTGTCTGGAACTGTAATGATGGGTTAGATTCATCCCTAACACGTGAATTTTCAATTGTTCAATATTTGTTCGCAATGTCCTTCAACCAATGTTAAGTCTCCTTCGTATATATTTTATAATATGTAATGGTTTCCATTAATATATGATGGGTTAGTCTCCCTTCAATAGAACATTTGAAATATCAATGCATCATCTTGTTCGGGTTCCATTGCCTTTTTTTTAATGCATTTTTTGTAGCTTGTGTATAAAATTATCATTCGATGCAGCTTGTCATAATGCAACCTCTATATATATATATATATATATATTCATTCTTGTGCCTCATTAATAAATACTCTTTACACACTAATATATTATCCATTATTTCTCAGGTTTTTCAAATGATTCTTTCACCGAATTTTCCATTGAAACACTCATATAAATCCTAGAATGAGTGTAGGTATTGTGAGTCATATTTGACACTTATTCTTTTTAATTCAGAAACCATCATAACTCATTTTCAATATTTATTTCATAGAGTTCCATACACGCTTTATACAAGCTAAATGTCATTGCATAGATCACATATGAACTTGGTTGAAGTATTCTTTAATAGAGGAGAAATAACTGTGGATTCTGCAATGCATTGTATCAAATTTTGTTTAGCTCAGCTATTCAAACATATATTTTACAAAAGAGCCTATATAATAACCAATCTAATCAAAGTTAGTAAACTCATAGGTATTTCGATACACTTTACAAGAAACTCAAAGATAGACATTTTACTAGCTCAAAGGTTGAAGATTAGAATGCGGAATACATAGAAGGGATGGCTAACATAAGGTAGATGAGCGATCAAATTTCACTTGATGGAATTTGGTAATCTCCCAAAGAAATTTAAAGTGATTTTGCAAATGCAATTTGATAAGAATGCTTCAAAGAGGTTTCTTGAAAGAGAAATATGCATACACGAAGAAAACTTTTCTTCAAAGATTTCAACACTCAAGAGTTTGAACGGACTTAATGAATGAAGGTGGGGTTGATATGCAATGCAATTCCTAATATCATGATGCAAATATTTTGAATGAATTCCATGAAATTCTCACTAAGGCTTAAGCTTTGAACATGTAAGTCAATGGTTGATAACCAAGGTAGGTCTGAAACACAAATACATCCTTATAGTTTCCAATGCACATAATGCAAATGTAAGGCTTGAAGAAAATGAACAAAATGACCACTACAAAACCCCTAGTGCATTCAATAGAATGAGGATCAAGATGAAGAAAAGTGAACATGCACAATATGCTTCATGAAAGCATGAGCAAGCATAAGGTTTGATGAAATCTAGGTCATTGAAATACCTACTCAATCTAAGACATATGCATAACCATTGGAACCTTAAAAAGTAAGGGGGTGGGGTGGGGAGGGGGGGGGGGCGGTGGAGAGATTAGAATGGTAGGATAAAATTTTGGTTGTTTTCGTAGCAGCTACAACACCTACAATACCTTTATTTATAAAAAACAAGCTTTGGGGGAACCTCCTTGAAGGGGGGAATGCTTCCATATAAAATCCCTAAAAATGTGGATCTAGTTCCCTTGTGTTCTTGGATCCACATGGATGGAGTAAAATATTCATGAGTCAATCGAGTTGTGATTAGCTTGCAGTAGGGTACAAGCCCCAAAATCATCTTCTGATGGACTGCTATGTGATGTCCACAACATATCCTCAATATCATGCATATTTAATGCATTAGGCACACAGGATATAACAACTGTCTCTTAATCTTCCTAAGAACACATTATAGTTTGCAAAAGGGATTATCAAATCCAGAAGGAAAGGTTAACTATGTGAAAGGATGGTTAGATGGGACTTAAATTATAGCTATTTGGGAGGCCCATCATACCCCCTACTGAAACAGTTTCTCATCCTTTGAGCAACCTAGTCGTCTAGATGCATTTCATTTATTTCCAAGGTGACTTACTTAGAATTCCAAGCTATCTCAGAAGCAGTGGCCCCCTTCGGATGAAATTTTGCATTCTCCTCAATCTATGCCCATTCCTTGCTTTTGTTCACCTAATCCTTGTTCTCCTATAGCCAAAATAGTATAGGAGGACTAAATTTAAGTCGAATCCAATAAAATCCAAGCCTTTGGATGATCCTTTTATATAGAGGTGTTATGGTCAATGCATTTCTCAACCTCTTTGGTGAATGGTATTCTCTTATTCTCAAACTGTGTGGCAAGGTATGCCACCTCCTTTGGCATGCTTGTAGGCTTTCATCTCCCAATAATCTAAAAGTGTCTTCAAAATGAAGAATTTCTTGTTCTTGTTTTTCCTTATATATAACTACCATTTTTGGATCATCTACTATGAGTCTATGGTTAGCAATTATGAGATGAGCAGCTGATAGATCTTCTGTGATAAAAAGTGATATGAAATGGAGCAGATTATTAATTTTTTGCTAATACTCCATTCAGAATAAAACCCAAGATTCTTATCATTTTCTTATCAAGTGCTTAAGGATTCACTATGTTCTCTTAATTAATTGATTCCTTTGAGAGTTTCTTAAGTAAATGTTATAAACAATTTAACATAAAACATATGTTGAACAACAAAAAAATAATAGCAAAGAACATCAAAATACAACACACAACACAATGATTTGATGAGGAGTTCACCCCTCCTGGGCTACGTCTCCTTGGTCCAACTTCCAATTATTGGGCCTCTCTATTATGCTCAAAATTACAACAAAATTGTGTTTACAATGCTCAAATTCCCCTGAAACCTATCTCAAGGAGTTCAGAATAGCCAAAATTACTAGAATTGACTCTTTTTGGACCTAATTTGGATAATAACTGAAGAAGTTATGACCTCTCCCAGTTCTCCCACAATTTTCTCAACAAAGTCCCCTTTTCCAGCCACTGACAATCAAATTTGGATTAAAATACGCCAATTTGCCACATTTCAACCATCAGAGCCATACTTCTCAGCAAGTTCAGAAATTGCAATCAACAAGGACCAAAACCCATACACTGCGACATCGGCAGACCCGACAGGGATATAAGCTACAACATATAAAAATATCATGTCCAAGCAGTCTATCCGAAATTGAAATTAGAAATTACTGCCATAACCATATTGCAAACACCAACCATTTTCTGCAATTGCGATATGTGATAAATCCAATTGCAACCTGTCTTCGCTGGGGCTGATTCTACAATACTTGTCCACCTCCGATTTGTGATATGCAATATCACAATCGTTAATCGACACTGCTGGGGGCCGATTCTTAACCTGTGTCCTCTATTTTTCCCTAATATGTGATATGAGAGACCCAGTGACAACCTGCCACTTGCCGCTTCCCCATTCACTAGGAACTTTGCCATGTCATCCAATACTGCCACGTGTCCAAGTCAAACCTGAACTTTGACTTTCTCTAAATTCTGCATATGAGCTCCGATTTGAGTTCTGTTTGCACCCTTGGATTTAGAATGATGAGCTCTGTTATGAACCAGCTCAAGAAAAATATAAAAAAGATAGATCCACGCCTTAGAATTCAACCTCTTCGAGGGGCCAACCTCCTTTACGTTACATAAGTGAAAAATTCTTGGATGATTCAAATGACAAAACCTCCTTTCTATATATAGGACCCTAAGGAGTCACAATATAACCCAGTCGACCTAACAATAATAATATAAAGCCACAAAAATAACAATAGAGGGATTCTATGGGGCACAATAATAACAATATGGGGGCAATAGGGGCACAACAATATTAATAAGGGATACAACTACAATAGTAATGGGGTAATCACTAGTATTATAGGGACCCAACATGCCCCTCTCCTTCAAAAAAGTTTTGTCCTCAACGCTTGAGTAGTTTTGGATGCTTCTGTATAAAATTCTCATCCTCCCATGTGGAATCTTCAGCGGATAAGTTCTTCCACTTGATAAGATACTCCGAAATTGATCGATTTCATAGATGTCGAGTTCTTGTTTCTGTGACTGCTTCTAGTTCTAATATAATTTTTCCTTCCTCATCAAGTTCTAGTAATATTGTTTGAATTGGGAGCTTGTCGCCTATAACCTTCTTTAAACATGAAACATGGAAAACTGCGTGCAATCACGAAGCTGCAGGAAGCTCCAATTTGTATGCCATAGTACCAATCTTTTGCAACACCTTGTATGTACCATAATACTTTGGTGATAATTTATTATCCTTCTTAGCTTGCTTGAGGGACATTTGCTTATATGGTTGTAGCCGTAGGAATACCCAATCACCTACATCAAAACTTCTTTCACTGTGATGTTGATCTGTCTGTTGTTTCATTCTATTATGTGCCAACACGAGGTTATCCTTTAAGAGTTGGAGGACTTGTTGTTGATGTTCGATGTGATGTTTCATTGCTTGAACCTTAGAATTTTCTCTTAAATATGATGTGATGGATGGTGGCTGATATCCGTAAAGTGCCAAAAATGGGGTCATTTTTGTTGTTGTATGGAAGGAAGTGTTATACTACCATTCAGTCGGAGGCAACCATTTGACCCATTGTGTTTATTTATCAGATACAAAGCAATGAAGATATATTTCCAAACATTTGTTTACTATCTCAGTTTTCCCATTAGATTGAGGATGATAAGATGAGCTATGAGCTAACTGAGTACCAAGACAAGAAAATAATTTTGTCCAGAAATTTCCAGTGAAAATGGGATCTCTATCACTTACAATAATCTTTGGGGTTCCATGTAGCTTTTGAATTGTTTCCATAAATGTAGAAGAAACTGTATTGGCTTTAAATGGTTGTGATAATGCAAAAAAGTGTGCATACTTGGTAAGTTTGTCAACTACCACCATGATGACACTCTTTCCCTCAGACTTGGGTAAACCCGTGATAAAATCCATTGAAACCTCCTCCCAACGTTGGCTTGGAATGGATAAAGGTTGTAATAGACCTGGTGTCTTAATTGTTTCAACTCTATTTTGCTGGCAAACCAAACATTCCGCCACAAACTTTTGAATATCTAATTTAAGGCCATCCCAAAAAAATTCCTTCTTAACCTTGTGGTAAGTTTTTAAAAATCCTGAGTGCCCTCCTAAGGGAGAAGTGTGCAATTCCATAAGAATCTTTTGTTTAGCTGGGAATTCTTACAGAGGTATAAGCGATCTTTGTACCATAACAAATCATTTTGCCAGCTAAATGTATTAGACATACTGGAATCTTGTTGTAACTTTCGAATAAGTTCCCACACTTCTTCGTGATTCTTCCATTCCTCCCTTGCTTCATTTATCCAATCTGGTTGGATAATAGAAATGGCACACAACAATGCTTCCACATCCTCATCCTTTTTTGAGAGTGCATCTGCCACCACATTTTGCTTCCCTTTTTTAAAGATGATTTCAAAGTCATAACCCAACATCTTTGTGACCCACTTTTGTTGCTCTTTAAAGGATAATCTTTGTTCTAAAAAGTATTTAAGGCCATCATGATCCGTTTTTACCTTGAAGTGTCTTCCCATTAGGTAGGGTCACCATTTCTTAAGTGCATGGAGTATTGCCAACATTTCCTTCTCATAAATAGCTTCATGTAAAATCTTTCCCTTGATTGGACGACTTTCAAAAGCAATGGGTCTTTCATCTTGCATTAAAATAGCACCAATTCCATTTCCTGAAGCATCACATTCCACAATAAAGGTTTTTGTGAAGTCCGGTGTAGCTAATACTGGTGCTTGGCACATTGCCTCTTTAAGATGTTTGAAGGCCTTTGTTGCTGCTCGAGTCCATGAAAATGCATCCTTCTTCAATAATGTTGTTAGAGGTGCTGCTATTCTCCCATAATTCTTAACAAACTTGCAATAATACCCCGTCAACCCAAGAAATCCTCGCAGATGCTTTATGGATGTGGGGATTTTCCATTCCTTAATGGCTTTAATTTTTCTAGGGTCTACCTTAACTCCTTCATGAGATACAATATGACCCAGATATTCCATCTCTTGTACTCCAAAGAAACATTTGGATCTTTTTGCATATAATTGTTTCTCTTCCAATAGTTGTATCACCCTATCAACATGTTCAACATGATCCTTCCAAGACTAGCTATAGATTAGTATATCATCAAAAAATACTAACACAAATTTTCTGAGGAATGGTTTGAAAATGGAGTTCATCAGACCTTGAAATGTTGAAGGTGCATTGGTAAGGCCAAAAGGCATGACCAAAAATTCATAATGACCCTCATGAGTTCTAAATGTTGTTTTCGGAATGTCTTCAGTTTGCATTCTGATTTGATGATATCCTGAACGAAGATCCAACTTGGTGAAGTAAATTGATCCATGCAATTCATCCAGTAATTCATCAATGATAGGAATAGGAAACTTATCTTTAATAGTGAGCTTGTTGAGCTCCCTATAATCCAAACACATGCGCCATGATCCATCCTTCTTGTGCACCAATACTACTAGAGTAGAGAAAGAACTTGGCGTTCAATTTCACTCTTTTGGGCATAGGGATATCTGTACGGCCTGATGTTTGGAGGAACACTTCTTGGAATCAGATGAATAGCATGATCATGATCACGAATAGGTGGGAGACCTTTGGGAGTCTCAAATACCTTGGAATGATTGTCCAAGACTTTTTGGAGATCTGGAGAAATAGATGATTCCAATGTGGAAACATCTAGTGAACATAATTGTGCAATTACACCTATTTGTTCCTTTTTTAGAAGCTTTGTCATACCGTTAGAGTTGATTATCTTTCCCATTTTCCCTACAATACCCCTTAATTCAACTTCCCTTCCTTCCACAAAAAATTTCATGAAAAGTTTTTGAAAATTAAAAGCTATTGTAGCCAAGGATTGTAGCCATTGGACTCCTAGTACAACATCAACACCTCCCATTGGAATGGAAAGAATTGGGCTAGTCAATACATATTCTCCCATGGATAGCTTGATATTATGGCACTTTCCTGAGAAATTTATTTTTCCTCCATTTGCAACCATCACTTGACACTTTGGTGCTGGATATAAGAAGAAATTCAATTATTTTGCTACCTTACAATGAATAAAATTGTGGGTACTTCCTTAATCAATCAACAATATTACCTTTTTCTTCTTGATTTTCCCTTGTATCTTGATGGTTTGAGGAGTGGTAATTCCCACCAATGCATTACAAGATATGGTTGGATTCATTTCTTCTTTATCTAGTCTTTGTTCCTGGAGTATATCCTCTTCTTTTGACCTTCCTTTCTCCTTTTCTTCTTCCTCTTCACAATCTATGTAGAATAATTTCTTCTCAACACACTTATGACCTTTAGTGTATTTTCTATCACAACTATAACAAAGCCCTTTTGCTCTTTTTTCTTCCAATTGTTGTGGTTTCATCCTTATAGGTTGTGGAAGACTAGGGGCAACAACACTTCCATCTTTATAGTTGTGAGTGGTATGCTTCTTGGTTGCCATAATTTTTCTTTCCATTTTTCTTGCTAACCTGAATGCCTTCTCTAATGAATCAGGTCCCCAAAGGTGAACATCATGTTGGATATTATCCTTTAAAGTCCATATGAACACATCAATCCTATGCTCCTCTGGAATATTTTTTACCCTTATGTTCAATTTTTGGAACTCCTCAATGTGCTCCATTATTGAACCCTTTTGTTTGAGACTTATCAATTGGCTAAACAAAGTGTTGCTTTTTGTATCCTCATAATGTGCTGCCAATTCTTCCATAAAATTGCCCAAGTGATAATTTGTTTACGAGAGCAAAGCCATTGATACCATACAAACTGATTTGGTTCCACATATAAAGTTGCAATACGTACCTTTTGTGTGTTTTGCACATTATTGAGATCGAAAAATTGCTCCATCTATAATATCCATGTTGTGGGATCCTTGCCATCAAACTTCCTCATATCAATTTTTTGGAATATGGTGGGTCTTCGATCCCACATTAGAGTCTATGAAATCATGATTAACATTTCTTTTGTTAGCATCATGAGTTTCCTTTACTACCTTTTCACCATTAGTAAGTATTTCTTATAGAAAATTTGTCAAATTTGTCTTCAAATCTGCCATGTCTCTCTCCAAATCTATCTTCAAATCTGTATTCAAATCATCAATCTTAGCTTCCATGCCATTTATCTTAGATTCCACGCCATTTGTCTTAGCTTATGTTAGCTTTTGTGAGAGTGAAATTTGTTGCACTTGGTCTTGTAATTTTGATATATCATGTAGCATTTCTTCCTCTTCTTCATGAGTCATGGTAGGGCTTTCAAGTTGCTTACTAGGTGTTTTCATTTTCTCTCCTCAGGGCATTAGTTATCAATAAAAATGCTCTACTATGCCCTTTGAATTCCTTCAAAATAATTTTTCAAACCAAGCTTAAGCAAAAATTTAAAATAATCTACACACCTTTTTTCACTTTGTAGGAGCTCGATATTGCCTCTGATGTCTCTCTATAATTTCGGATCATCCAGTTCTACAATTGCAACATGTAGTAGCCCTCTGTCTCCTCTTTCCAATGCCACCAGTCTGATCCCAATTGGATTCTCCAAAGAAGAGTTATGTCAAATCTCCTACAGTGACTTGATTATATACTAGTTCAGTAGAGTGAACTTGTATTACGTACCACGTGTCCCTGTTTTGACCTTTGGCTCTGAAAGAGATATACAAGAAACTAAAGTTTGTCCTCTTTCTATACCTTCTTATGAAATTTCAATCCGATGCTTAGAGAGAAAGTTATGATGATTTTCCCCAGGTCACCTGTTTGGAATGTAATTCAGGAGTCTGCCAAAAGACCAACTTCCTCAGATTATATCTTTGCAAATATAGCATGAAAGGATCTGAAATTTGGACCTAAGATTTAGCACGATGTCTTCTCAAATGGATTTTTTTTTAGCTTCTGAAACTCCACAGAAAAAAGTTATAGCGAAAATTCCACAATGACCTATTTGGAGCAGCAAAACCCTAGAATCCAAAGCTCTAATACCAAATGTTATGAACCAGCTCAAGAAAAAGATAGAAAATATAGATCCACGGCTTAGGATTCAGCCTCTTTGAGGGGGAACCTCCTTTACATTACATAAATGAACAATTCTTGGATGATTCAAATGACAAAACCTCCTTTCTATATATAGGAGTCTAAGGAGTCACAATATAACCCAGCTGACCTAACAATAATAATATAAAGCCACAAAAATAACAATAGAGGGATTCTATGGGGCACAATAATAAAAATATGGGAGCAATAGGGGTAAAAAAATATTAATAAGGGATACAACTACAATAGTAATGGGGTAATCACTAGTATTATAGGGCCCAACAAGCTCTTCGATCTGAAGTTAAGATGATCAATATTATAACACTTTGATTTTTGAGCATAATTTTGAGCACCTGATCACTCCTCCCCACTTGAAGCATTTTGGACCCCAAAAGATTATATTTAGTTATTGAACAGATGAGGGCACTTTTCCCTCACCTTCCCCTCTTCAATCCATTTAGCCTTTGATGGATTTGTACCTTTGAGACCCACTCGAAGATAATCAACATTTCCCCTCTTTGATGACCTCATTCTTCTATTAAGTATGGTGTCTTGCTAAAGCTCATCAAGAAATTTTGGAGAAAAATATTCAATTGATGGAATATGTACACTTTCTCCTTGATCTTCAATCAAAGGAGGCTCATACAGTCTCAAATTTTCAACATTAACAACGAAATAAATTTGCATATATGAAGAAAAATCAAGCTTGAAAGTGTTATTACCATTCTTTTCTAGAATTTTAAATGGATCGTAACGGATTGGTTTCAACTCTTTACCTTCACCTTGAAGACTTTCTTTGTTAATGTAAAGCCAAACTTCATCACCTACTTGAAACTGATGATCCACACGATGCTTATCATGCCTTGCCTTGACTCTTTTCTAGTTGTTCTTGAATTGTTTGGTGAATCAATTTAACTTTCTAAATGAATTTATTTTCTTTGTCTATGTCGCTATGTCCATCTACAACTACATCTTTCTCAAAGATGAAATCCAAAGGCAATTTAGGTAAATAACCAAGACATGCCTCAAAAGGTGAAGTTAGAGTAGAAGAGTGTTTTTCTTGGTTGTAAGCATGCTGAATATAATGCAACTGTTCATCCCACAACTTAGGATGTTTGCTACAATATTCTCTTATCAAATGAACAAATTTGTTATTAACCACTTTAGTTTGACCATCTGTTTGCTGATGGAAGATTGTACTTTTATTCAACTTGTTGTCCATCAAGTTCCATAAATTTGACCAAACATTCCCAACAAATTGGGAATCACGATCACTTACAATAGGATTAAGTAATCCAAAATCAACTTGTTAGTGTTAGTCTTGTTTGCCTGCCGCCAATGATCAAATATGGTTTTACCAAGTCTATCGGGAGTCTCAAGGTCAAATTTGATCATGTCACTAGGTTTTCAGAGTAAAATTTGGTCACTAGTTAGTTTTTCTAGGAAGGTCTTCATTCTTTTGGAGAAATCACACATGATGGTTGCCTACCTCACTCAGAAGAAGGAATCATAATAAAAAGGATGCTTTCATTATATCAGTCATCATCCTTAACATTCCATTCAATCTCATGTCCTCATTAATTCATTAGGGTTTCAAGGTCCATCATCATCATGTGTAAATCCAGCATCAAATGAATCATGATAAGAAAATTTTGGCATAAGTTTGATGAATTTTTATAAGTTCTTCATGGTTTCAATTTCAAAGGTTCTAGAAGAAAAGCTCTTACTACTAAAAAGGTAAAAAGCAACTCAGGTTTCAGCACTCCATAGTGGCTCTGTTTTAAAGGTGAAAAATTAGTTTTTGAAAAAGGTATGTGGGGCCCATTTCTATTCAAAAGGGAATCATACTTGCCTATAAAAACCCAAAATGTCCCAAACTCATTTCATTTATCTTCTATTCTCCTTTATTCATCGAGATCTCCCCTCCATTGGTGAAGAAAACATGGGTTTCTAGGAAAATTTGGTCAAAAGTTTCAGGCGTTGTGCTTCCAAAGACTATGTTGCGCTTCTGACGCTGGCGTTGCACTTTTGGACACTGCGCTGCGCTTCCAGACACTACACTATGCTTGTGCCAGAGTAACCTGAAACCTTTCAAAACTCACCCAAATTCAATTTTGGAGCTTGCAATATATTGTTTTGCTAATCTAAGTCTATCCGCAAGTAAGTATAACAATTTTCTTACCTTTTTCCTTTATCAAGATCTATTCAAATGGAAGATCTCTTCATCTAGGGTTTACGTAAAATTTTCATGTTGAAAGCTAGGGTATTTGATGATTTGTCTAACTTTGATATTATAAACATGTAATTCTTCCACCTCACACCTCTACACATTTTTAAAATACACTTTGATTCACTACACAACCTATAAATCATCAAATTGCCTTACCTTTAACTAAACCCTAGCTCATACCTAGCAGATTGAGCAGATTCCCTAGAAGCTCCATTTTTCAATTTCTCATAACCATTCCTTTCCCTCAATTCACTTCATGTAATTTTCATGAGTTTCTTGCAGTCCCCATTCATCTCCTAAAAATTTCCCCACCATAATTTCCATTCCTCAAACCCCTCATTTCATCTTTTCACTCATTCCTCACTATTTTTTCTATTTTCCTGATTCTAAGGTTTCTACCATAATGGAGGGGGATTCTTAGCCAGAAAGGAAAATACATCATAAAGGAGGAAAAGTCCTCCGATATGATCCTAGCAACTACAATGAAATAAATTCATCACCCTTCATCAAACAATGTTTTGAAGATGTAAATTTGTTGGAGTTTTGCTAAAGGGTATGTGAAGTAGGTTTTCATGAACGGTTGAGAGATTGGATCACCACTCAAATAAAAGAGGAAAGGGCCATCATAGTTGGGGTTGAGTTTACATTTTCAGTGGCTTCTATTTCACTTGCTACAAGGATACCTGATCATGGAGAATACTAGTTTAAGGGTATGAATTTGGATCTTGAACATTACAGATCCTTCTTGAAAACACCCTACAGGGAGATCCATACACACATCATCCCATTTAGGTACCTGTTGGAGAAGTATGCTCCATTAATGAAGGTTGTCATGAAACGTTTCACTTATGAAGGAAGTTTTTCTAGATTGTATGCCTACCACATTTGGTTTCTAATGCACTTCACATCTGAAAAACCTCTCTGCATGTGCAATTATCCATGTAGAAGCCTTGTCAAAATGTCTAAGAATGTACAGGTGAAAAACAAAGAACACTATCCAAGTATTTTTCATCATAGCTTGACAAAGACTATAGTTCTCCATCAACTTGTAGAGAAGAACATGAGATGGGATTCTTGCATAGAAACAACTTTGAAATGGCATGAAACTAATGTTTCAGTTCAAGATCCAAAGATACGAACACAACAGATGGAGGTAGGATCATCAAGTCAATCAGTGCAGGTTCCTAAGGAACCTAGTCCTGAGGTGACTAGGATATATGAAAGAGGAAAAAGGCTTGTGTTTACTTCTCATCTTGAGAAAGGGGCCAAGCCTTCTACATCGGCAAAACAAGGATCACATGTATAGGATAAAGACTTGATTGAGCATGAATTTGAGTTGGTGGACTTGGAAACAACAAATGAGACTTCAAACATGCAGCAGATCATCAAAGAGAAAGATTCTCATATCAAAGAACTCATGGACAACATGGAAAGAGCAAGGTTTTTTATCTCATTCCTTGAACAAGAAAATAGTCAGCTCAAAGTTAGACAACTCATCATGGAGAAAGAGAAAACTAAATTGTTGTGGCAAGTAGGAATAGGTAAAGCAGTTTTGGAAATCTCATGGAATCCTCTCAAACCCAATTTCATCAAATTTCAAAGAGAGGGCCTAAATTTTGAGAAAAAGGAGAAAAAGGGGTAAAAAATCAGCATTCTGCCCCTCTTTTTGACAAGCGTTGTGCTTCTGTAGACACCTTGGGAGAATGAATTTTTGAAGGCCTTCCCATGGGTCATTTTAAAAAATTCAAGGTGTTCTGGAAATTAGACTTGAAAAAATAGTTGACCGTTCTTTCAGATCTTCATTTGGACCTCAGGAAGGCACCTTAAAGTGGGCTCAAAGTCGGCATTGTGCTTCTACAAATTTTTGTGTTTTTCATTTAATTTTCACTGTGTAAATTTCCTAGCTTTTAGTTTAACTTGGTCAAAGTCAAAACTCTTGATGTAATTGAAGTTAGTTCGAGGTTAGATGATGTAAGCATGAATTAATAGACATGATAGGTTGTTTTATGGTTTATCAGGCCTCATTAAGGAAACAAAATCCAAAACAAAGTCTACAAGAAGTGTTTGTATTTGACATTCTCACTCCCACCTGTTGGTTGAGAGAATCTTGGAAATAGTTCCACCACCTAAGAATTCGACTCCTAAAAGTGGGGAAGTGGTTAAGTTGAGTCAATATGTATCATTTCTCATTCAGAGAGAAGGGTTGGACTTTTGTGGAGAAGGCTTGTATATTATGTTCTCTTCAACTAATATAGGAGCAGCTACAACTATATTTCAGGAACTCTAGTTCAGTGAGTCTATGGTGTTTGTTTTCCATTTCTATCAGTTTCTAATGGATAAATCATCTCCCTTTTCATGATTTATCTTCTTCCTACGAATTTCCTTGCAGTTATATAGACAGGAATCTTGAAATTTAAGCTCTATTTATGTGGAATTCATACTTGTGTTTATTTTCTTCTAAAGCTAATGAATTCATGCTTTCACATGCTCATTAGGCTCTCTTAAACTCACAAATCTACACTACATCGAAAAAAAATCTAAGTGGGCCATAACACATTGATATATATCTCCTATCTATACTTTTCTCTGCATACTTGAAGCCTAGACCTAATTACCTGCTCTAAACCCTAGTCCAGCAAACTTAAAACCCTAAATTCACAAGGACTCAAAACAAACATATATATCTAGCCTAAAATCTATCTCTTTTCATATATACATTGACAAATCCTTTGAGAGATACCTCTGTAGTTTAGTAGGGCTAGATACTCATCTGAAAGTGGTTCGAGGTTACTACTTTCGATTTCCTCCTCAGCTTAGGAACTTGTAGAGGATAACAAAACCCATACATTTTGAAAGAAAGTTTGAGTTGTTTGTTCAACTGTAATTTATTTTATACAAGGCATTATTATGCACATCTTGCTGAATCTATCCTCAACTACGTACAAATAATCATGAGATTTTCTTGATAAAGGAAGACTGTAGAAAATCTGATGGTAGGTTAACCCGATAATGCAATATAAATCAAAGAAAAATACTATAACCTACTTCTACTATCAATTTACGAAAGCTTAAAGATCGAGTTGAACAATATAACCAAAAGAAGAAGAATCAATGGCACAATACACATGAAAATACTTTGGGGAAAGCCTGAGCTAAAAACTCCAGACTGTTGTATTATCATACATGTGGAATACATAGGAATTATACAAAGCCTTAGCTCTCATAGCTAGCCAGCTCTCAATACAATCCTCACAGATGCTCACAGGAAATCTTGGCTTCTCTCCAGCCTTCCTCTTTTCCCTCTAAGCTCCTATTTCCTTGCGACATTGCTTGTGGATGATTCCCAGTTACCAAGTGAAAAACCCTCTCTCCAAAACTTTGCAATCCTCAAGGATAAATCCTTGACTGCATGCATGAGTTTTCTCCATGAGAAAACACATGCAGCAAATATTACACTGTCCTTGAACATTAATCTCAACTGGGTCTTTCTTAGAATAGACATGCATGAGTTCTTGATGAGGGAATCTTTAGTTAACTGGAGTAGCACTAGTTGAGTGCATTAATGCATCAACTGACTGTTAACTCACTATTAGTTCCTCAAAAAGTTTGGAACTAATTTAACTGGACTTAACTCAGTAAACTGATTTAACTAATTTCAACTCAAATTTAACTCAATCTTATCTCTTTAATTTAAGGGATAACTCTTGCATGACTTCAAAAAGACTTCTAACTTGAATTTCTCCAACCAATTAATTTAAAATAAATTAATTAATTATTTCCAAGTAACTGTTAAGACTAAATTCGATTTTAATTCACAATTTAATTTAAGGAAAAATTAAATTGGAATATTCTTGTTTCCATATTTCAACACTCCCTCTCAACAAGAAAGGGATTATCTGCCACCCCGATCCTGTCTCTGTGGAACTCGAATTTAAACTTTGACAATGCCTTTGTCAAAATGTCAGCATCTTGCTCCTCTGTCCAAATATACTACAACAACATGATCCTCCTCACTACATAGTCTCTGAGATGATGATACTGGATGTCGATGTACTTGGACCTATCATGAAATACTGGATTCTCAGAGAGTTTGATACAACTCTAATTATCACAATAGATCAAAGTTAGATCCATCCTCTAATCAAACAAACCAACTGGGATTTTTTCGCATCCAGATGGCCTCACATGATGCCTGACTTGCAGCCATGTATTCTGTCTCTGCTGAGCTGAGTACAACTGACCTCTATTTCCTGTTGTACCAAGAAACTGCCACTGACCCAAGGTTGAAAATCCCTCCTGATGTGCTCATTCGATTTGATGGACTCCCTGCCCAATCTACATTAGTGAAGCCCTGTAGCTTCACTCCCTCTATCCATCTGTACCATAATCCATACTGAGATGTGCCTCTAAGTTATCTCAATACATGCTTTGTCACCTTCCAAAACATCTTGGTAGGCTGAACCATCACTTGACTTAGCTGTTTCACCGCATAGCACAAATCTGGCCATGTGTTCACTAAGTACATTAATGAACCCGCAAGTTGCCTGTACACATTAGCCTCTACAAATTCTCTTGAAGTAGCAACCTCCTTCCTCCAGCTACCTGCTAGAGGAGTCTGCATGGGATTGCACTTCTCCATGTGGAATATCTTGAGTATCTCGTTGGAATACTTACCCTGAGACAAAAACAACTCCCCATCCTTCTGCCACACTTCCATGCCAAGGAAGTAATGCATGAGACCCATGTATTTCATCTCGAATTCTCTTACAAGGTCCTCCTTGCAAGACACGATCAACTCATCATCACTAGTCAATATGAGATCATCAACATAAAGTACGATGATCAACAACTTACCTTTCACCGCGATGTGGTACAGGTTCGCATCCGCTTCACTCTTTGTGAAGCCCAACCTGGTGAAGTAGTTGTATATCTTGGTGTACCAAGCACAAGGTGCTTGCTTCAGCCCGTACAACACTTTCTTAAGTCAGTGCACATGCGACTCACAATCGAAGGTCTCAAAACCTTATGGCTGCTCCATGTACAGCTCTTCGTCAATCTGGCCATTGAGGAATGCAGTCTTCACATCCATCTGATGGATCTTCCAACCCATTTGTGCTGATAGTGCCAACATAGATCTGATAGATGAGTACCTTGAGACAAGAGCAAAGTCTCATCATAGTCAATCCCCTCAACCCGTGAAAAGCCATGGGCAACAAATCTTGCCTTATGCTTCTCCACACTAACATCAACAGCTTGCTTTACCTTGTAGAGCCAACGAGAACTCACAATTGACTTGTTCTCTGCTCTCGGAACCACGTCCCAAAAACTGTTACGAACTATGGAGTCATACTCCTCTACCATACCATCAACCAAAATCAGTTGTTGCACTGCTTCCTCAAAGGAAGATGGCTTGGTCTCAGCACATTCCCCAGCAAGGGCCATGTATCCAATGTACCTATTAGGTGACCTCCTTTTTCTTTTCTGAGAAGATGGTGCTCCCACATTCTCTCTCGCATCCTCCAACAATCTGTCAGCTTCTCTTGTGATCTTCCATCCATCTCTAGAAGACTCTGCTTGAGTGGATGTCTCCACTCCTGGAACCTCTGCATGCAGCTGATCTGCATCAGTCTGAGGCTCCTCTTCCTTAGGAACCAATAGTTCCTCCATAGCTTGTAGTTTGAGCTCCCTCTCAAGGGAAACTTGCAAGGCCTTCTGCTCATCAAACTTGAGATTTATGCAAACCACTGTCCTCCGACTGGTAGGCAAGCACACCCGATAGTTGTAAGGTGTATCAGTGTACCCCACAAATATCCCCAAATCTGTTGTAGGTTTAAGATTCTTCGATGCATCCTTTGTCACATGGAAATATATTGATGATTCAAGGAACCTGAAGTGACCCACATCTCGTCTCTTACCAGAGAAATCTTCCTTTGGTGTCTTCATCCCAAGTATGCGATGTGGGCTTCTATTCTACAAATATATCACTGTGTTGCATGCCTCAGCCCATAAGTGAAGTGGTAGGCCTTGGTCATGCAGCATTTCCAGTGCTGCCCCTACAATAGTTCTATTCTTCCTCTCGACCACCACATTCTGCTGTGGGTTATGAGGTGTCATCAACTCTCGTTTAATTCCTTCCACTGCATAGAAGTCCTTAAACTCTTGAGAGACATATTCTCCACCGTTGTTGCTTCTCAAGGCCTTGATCTTCTTCCCTAACTGTTTCTCAACCAAAGATTTGAACTCACAAAACTTTGTGAAGGTTTGGTCCTTCTTCTGCATGAAATAAATCCAGCATTTATGAGAATAGTCATAAATGAAAATCACATAATACCTTTGCTTTGTTGTGGATGCCATCGAGAATGGTCCACACAAATCAGTATGAACTTTCTCTAAGATAGCCTCTCCTTGACTATCTTGATCATGAAAGGAAGTCTTGGTGTACTTTCCCAAGGTACAAACTTTGCATGTGTCAACTTGCTCAAGTTTACCTTTGGGAAGTCTTGTAGATACTTATTGTGCTATCTTCAAAGCCCCATGATGCAAATGGCCCAACCGCCTGTGCCACAATTGTCCAATGTCTTGGGTTTTCACCAATTCTGCTTTCCTACTCAATGCTGCACAATCATCTACCTCTAGTTTATAGATATTCTTCACTCGAATCCCTATCATCTTGGTCTTACCTGTGGCTATGTGTCTTAGGAATTCCTTTCCTTTACTGAAGACAACATTGTAGCCTTTGTCCTCCAACATCGTCACCGATACCAATTTCTTCTACAGTCCAGGCACATACATCACATCTGTCAAGGTGAGAGGAGCTCCATGCTCCCTCTGAAAAGCAACCATGCCCACTCCTGAAACACTATACCTTCTGTCGTCACTTATCTATATGTACATCTTGAGGTCTTTCTCCTCCAAGGTAGTGAATAAATTTTTATCACCGGTCATGTGGAATGAGGCTCCACTATCAAGATACCAGACACAACCAATCATCGATGACACCATGCATGCAATGAGGGTAAATTCCATTTCGAACTAAGAAGTTAAAGCCTCACCTTTCTATCCTTCTGAGGATCCCTTCTTAGACTTCTTCGATGGGCAATTAGTCGCATAATGTCCCATATTATGACAATTAAAGCATCTTAATTTAGACATGTCACCCTTCCTCCCTCCATGAGAAGAATTCAATTTGAATTGGGAAGCCTTCCCCTTCCCTTTCCTTGCCTTATCTGCTAAGGCCAGATTTTCTTCATCACCATTCTTGGATGAAGAACCATCTCGTGTGCTCCTCCTCATCTCCTCCTGCATAATATCCGACCACAGTCATTCTGAATCCAACAATTTCCCCCTTCCATTCACAGAGTCCTGGTAGCTATTTTGTTGGCATTATGATACAAGTGTTGTCCTTGATGGCAACTCACACAGATGACAGATCATAGTGTAGTAGGTCAGTAGCAAAGAATTGATGATCAGACCACAAAGAATGAAGAAAGAAAAGTATATACGCAAGTTCACTCTATACCAAGTCGCGTATATATGCAGGTTCGCAATATACCAAGTAGTGTATACACGCAAGTTATACACACAGGTTCAATATATACAAAGGTGCATATACACGCAGGATTGATGATCAAAAATTACGTATGCATATGCACGCACTTTCATGCACAGAAAAGCGTGTACATGTGGGAAATATTATTTTTGGGTCCATGGTATTTAGACCTATGCTTTTGGACCTTGGTATTGCATCTGAAGTGTTGAACCTAGGTTTTGGGTCCCTAGTATTGGTTTTAAATGGTTTTGGACCATTGTATTGAGTAAGGCCTAAGACTATAAAAGGAGAAGAAGATCATTAGGCAAAGGCTTTCAGAAAATCTTGAATATCTGATGATGTATGAGATCTAGTATATAGGTTATGGGTTCATGATGCTTTGCTTGATCTAAGCTAAGGAGGAATCTCAACATTTCATGGAGAACAAGATCTAAGGGTAGATCGGGATCAAATGGTTTGCAATGAATCATCTCTATATGGTTCGATCATGCTTGTTCTAGATCTGTATACTGACGCATGTAATGTTCTGATCTGGGTATAACTTAATATTGAAATAGCTGCAAAACATGAATGAATATTTACAGATGTATACGCTGCTTGACTTTGATAAAAGCGCGTACATACGCAGGTTAGATACATCTAATTAGGGTATAAAATATGAACTATGATGTTTGAAGTTACAGGTGGTTCTGGTTTTTGATGCAAAGTCTGAGTTCTGGTGACTATTTACTAGTGTCAGTATTCTGCATATTCAGATTGGTTGATTATGTTTAGCTTCAGTTTTGATGGATGCGATCTATAATGGATCAGGAACATAATGACTTATCTTTATGTGATTTGATGGACTAGATCTAGTTGCTAACATATGTATTATCCTTGTATATGTAATGATCTGGGTATGTCTGAAGTTAGGAAGTGCAGTGAAGTTATCAGTAAGTAATTGTTGACATATACGCTAGTTCACTTTGGTGAAGTTGCATATACATGCAAGTTCAGCTCTTCCAAGTAGCATATGCATGATTTCTAATGATACAGTTGGTTCTAAATATTGTTGCAGAGTTCTGTGTTCTGGTGATTGCAGTTTGTTGATAGGGTTTCAGTGATTCAGTATTGAGTGATTCAGATATTGATGATTCTAGTGTTGATTGATTTTGTGCTTCAATGATATTTATGGGTCTAGTATGAAAATTGGATGAAACGTGGCCTTTCAGATTATGGTGTTGTGCTTCAGGAGTATCCAATCTGAAAATTTATGAAACGTGGTACCTGGAGGATGAAAGAGAAGGTTGTAGCCTTCTATAGGTTGGCACCTACATACTAGTACATTAGCTAGTACAAGAGCTAAGGGGGTGGTAGCTCCCCTACAGTAGTAGCTGGAAAATGAGTGAAGGTTGGAGCATTCAATAGGTTGGCACCTACGTACTAGTACATCGGCTAGTACAAGAGCTAAGGGGGTTACAGCTCCCTTCCAGGAGAAGTTGAAGAACGAGAGAAGGTTGTAGCCTTCTGTAGGTAGAAGCCTGTGTACTGGTATAAGACTACATCAGTACAAAAATATTGTAAAAGGAAGTTTCTTATTAAAAGAAGATAGAGATGACTTGTAGCAGGTGGTTTTCACCCACATTGGGTTTCCACCTTATATCATGATGTTCATGTGTGCTTCTTGTGTGTGATGATCTGTTCTGTTTTAGTGCTCCTATTTACTGTTCATATGGCTAATAATGTTATGATTAACTCATTAAGGATCAACTAATTGAATCATAAGTTTATTGGATATACACTTGTTGCACTACACACAGTTGTGTATACACACAGTTTTCCTTAACTGAAGTAGCGTATATGAATCTTAATATGGAAATGAAAAATTTATATTGATTTGATAATACTGATTCACCCCCTCCTCTCAGTATTATTCCCAACAATTGGAATCAGAGCAGGTCCTTTGGTAGAAGCTTGATCACTTGAAGGAGATCCATAGATCAATGGGAAAGAAGCTTAAGAATAAAGTGCCTAAGAAGAAGAAGACATCTCAAAAGAGCTATGACAATGGGAGAATCGATTGGGGAATATGTGGAAGAAGCACTTCAGATTCATTATCACTTCAGAATGAATATGAACAAGCAAAAGAACTATCAAGTATGAATTTGTTATCGTCTGATGATACATTTATCCATCCATTTGAAGATGATGAAAGTGATAGCGAAACAACTAAATTTGCTCTTATGGGTGAGCAAGAAAGATATCAAATCGAGGTAGAATTTAAAAGGCTTACAGAAAAATTTAGAGATCAACAAGATCTATTGAACAAAAGGGAATTTGCCTTCAAAGAAGAAGCTACCAAACTAAAAGCTCAACTAGAGGAAGGAAACAAGGTAAGGAAGTCATTCAAGGACAAGGAAGATCAATGTCAAAAGTTGTAGGATGAAGTGACATCATTAAGAAATGAAGTCAATGAAAGGAGCACAAAAATCAAGAAACTCAGAGATAGATCCAGTTACTATGAAAGTCTTGAAGCTACGATCCTCCCTCTAAAAGAATATCTTGAAGAATCAAATAAGCAGAATAAAGAACTACTCCAAGCTCTTGAAAAACAAGAAAAAAAAGTTCTTGAACTAAGACATCAGTTGGAAGAAGGAAGAAAAGCTGAAGAAAACATGAAGAAGTAGTATCATGAAAAGGAGGAGCAACACCAGATCGAGGTAAATATTCTAAAAGATAACTTAGAAGAAAAGGATAAGCTGTTACGATTTCAAGATAGTACTAAGATCTTGGATGATATTCTTTGTAGTCAAAGGTCTTCTGCTATCAAAACTGGCCTTGGTTTTTATGAATCTGTTGAAGATGAATCTAGCTCACAAGGAGAGGCAAGGAATTCTAATGAGAAATCTAAAATAATCAACAAGGAGATGAGAGGACAACCCCATCAACAGCCAAGAAAAGAAATTCTTCAAATAAAATATTTTACTCCTCCAATGAATAATGTTGAATGTTATGTATGTCATAATCTTGTACATGTTGTATCCAGATGCAAAAGAAGAATGGTTCAAGACCATCACATAGAAAGACCATCACGTTGCGGGTACTTTAAGGGATATTGCTTTGCTTGCAATATGTTTGGTCACAAAGCTGTTGATTGCTACAGAAGGAATATGAAACATGTGAGATTTTATGCATGTAACAAGCTTGGACATATAGCTAAGGATTGCAGGAACAAAGTACGGGCACCATACAAAAGGAGAAAACATCATCACACTTGAAGATATCGAAGAAGAAGGAAGTACAGTCAGAAAGATGTGGCACCGCACAATATACATACATAATAGACTCAGCGAGAGATGAAAGTGTAAAACTTCAGTGTCCTAAATCTCATACGCAAGTTTCATAAAGGGAAGTCACGTATATACGCGAGTTAGTTACTGCACAGTCGCGTATATGTTAGTTTGAGGAAAAGCAGTAGGGACAGGCTCAGAAAAAGGGTCTGATATGATTCAGTCCATTATTTGCTCTGTTTGATAATGGTTACTATCCACTGATGATGTGTGGAAATGTATTGACACTTGTAAGATGTTTTAAAGTGTCTTGATCCTAAATTAATGATGATGATGCCTTGATACTTCTTGTTGATATATGCATGATCAGATCTAACAGTGAACAGATGGCATAGGTTCAGGGGGAGCATATGCTTTTAATAATGCATTGTTGGCATTATGGTTAGTAGTCCTTGGTAATGATGCTTATATTTCTAAATGATATATCTTGCTATGATATGGTTATGAGTTATCCATGAAAAAATCTCATATGATTCTTGGGGTTACATAGTTGATGTTCAGATTAGGTTTGTGGTTGATTCTCTGATGATGCTTACATGGTGATCTTCATAAGGATAAGGAGAAGTACAAAGCTTAAATAACATCTTCATTACTTGATGATGAGCCACTCATATGCTACCGTCTTCATATGCATAAAGATCATATAATACAGTTATGTTGTAGGATTCCTATAGTTCTTGGCACTCATGTGGATGAGGATTGTTGCTATTGATGATATCAAGAAGTCTTGACAAATGATCTTGAGCTCAAGATACATAGTGTTGATTACTTAAAGTTGCATTGTTGGAGACATGATGATGATGAGTTCTTACCTATATGATGATAGGTTGATACTTACATATGTTGATTGATGCAGATGTTCCCAAAGTGATGATACTTGGATCATGCAGATCTTGATGAGACGGCTATGGTGTTTTTCACATATGATATAATGTGAATGATTTTGTATGTCATATGCAGAATTCTATTCAAAAGGATGAGTTGATATATATATGCAGACATACCTTTTTATAGGTTGATGACTTATACACTAATGGACATATACAAGTTGCTGGTCTAGACGCTGTTGATAGATGCTTATGGAGCAGGTCATATATTGTGTATGATAATTGTTGATGACTATCATGGTCTTATTTAGATGTCTGGTCTCTATTATAAATGTCATGTAAAGGTCATATCAAGACTCATGATGTAATAGTTTGTCTCTATCTATTGTAGTCATTTGATGAATCCCTTTTGGTCATATGATGTAATTTGTACCCCCACTGTGCATGGGAAAGATGATGTAATATTTCAGTCATGTATAAACAATTGGTATCTGGTATATCCCCACTTGGTTGGGTGGATGAGTCAATATTGGTATATCCCCACTTGGTTGGGAGTTAGATGTATGTATGAGTCTTTGGTGATAGGAAGGTCATTGATGATAGAGTTATGTTCTTCTTGTAGAACTTCTTTTTGCAGACCTTGCTTCAGTCAGGGGGAACATGAACAACACTCTTCAGCAGAGCAGAGATTTCAGCATGTACTCAGAGGGAGTATGGATAGCGGAATGTGTATCAAGGAAGATAATATCTTGGTCCGCCCTTTGCCCTTGATGTCAAAGGGGGAGAGTGACTTGGTATGGTTGTTGCCATCAAGTCCAAAGGGGGAGACTGTTGGCATTATGATACAAGTGTTGTCCTTGATGGAAACTCACACAAATCATAGATCATAGTGTAGCAGGTCAATAGCAAAGAATTGATGATCAAACTACAAAGAATGAAGAAAGAAAAGTATATATGCAGGTTCACTCTATACCAAGTCGCATATATATGTAGGTTCGCTATATACCAAGTAGTGTATACACATAGGTTATACACGCAGGTTCACTATATACAAAGGTGCGTATACATGCAGGATTGATGATCAAAAAGTTACATATGCGTATGCAAGCACTTTCATGCACGGAAAAGCGCATACATGTGGGAAAGCTTATTTTTGGGTCCGTGGTATTTAGACCTATGGTTTTGGACCTTAGTATTGCGTCCGAAGTGTTGAACCCAAGTATTGGGTCCCTAGTATTGGTTCTAAATGGTTTTGGACCATGGTATTGAGTAAGGCCTAAGACTATAAAAGGAGAAGAAGATCATTAGGCAAAGGCATTAAGAAAATATTGAATATTTGATGATGTATGAGATCTAGTATGCAGGTTATGGGTTCATGATGCTTTGCTTGATCTGAGCTAAGGAGGAACCTCAGCAGTTGATGGAGAACAAGATCTAAGGGTAGATTGGGATCAAATGGTTTGGAATGAATCATCTCTATATGGTTTGATCATGCTTGTTCTAGATCTGTATACTAACGCATGTAATGTTCTGATCTGGGTATAACTCAAGATTGAAATAGCTACAAAACATGAATGAATATTTAGAGATGTATACACTGGTTGACTTTGATAAAAGCGTGTACATACGTAGGTTAGATACATCTAAGTAGGGTATACAATATGAACTATGATGTTTGAAGTTACAGGTGGTTTTGGTTGTTGATGCAAAGTCTGAGTTCTGGTGATTGTTTACTGGTGTCAGTATTCTGCATACTCAGATTGGTTGATTAGGTTTAGCTTCAGTTTTTATGGATAATATCTATAATAGATCAGGATCATAATGAATTATCTTTATGTGATCTAATGGACTAGATATAGTTGCTAACATATGTATTATCCTTGTATATGTAATGATCTGGGTATGTCTGAAGTCAGGAAGTGCAGCGAAGTTATCAGTAAGTAATTGTTGACATATATGCTGGTTCACTTTGGTAAAGTTGCATATACACGCTAGTTCAGCTCTTCCAAGTAGCGTATGCATGATTTCTGATGATACAGTTGGTTCTGAATATTGTTGCAAAGTTCTATGTTCTGGTGATTACAGTTTGTTGACACGGTTTCAGTGATTCAGTATTGAGTGATTCAGAGATTGATAATGCTAGTGTTGATTGATTTTGTGCTTCGATGATATTGATGGGTCCAGTATGAAAATTGGATGAAACATGGCCTTTCAGATTATGGTGTTGTGCTTCAGGAGTATCCAGTCTGAAAATTTATGAAACATGGTACCTAAAGGATGAAAGAGAAGGTTGTAGCCTTCTATAGGTTGGCACCTACGTACTAGTACATCAGCTAGTACAAGAGATAAGGGGGTGGTAGCTCCCCTCCAGTAGCAACTGGAAAACGAGTGAAGGTTGGAGCATTTAGTAGGATGGCACCTATGTACTAGTACATCGGCTAGTACAAGAGCTAAGGGGGTTACAGCTCCCTTCTAGGAGAAGCTGGAGAACAAGAGAAGGTTGTAGCCTTCTGCAGGTAGAAGCTTGTGTACTGGTATAAGACTGCACCAGTACAGAAATATTGTAAAAAGAAGTTTCTTATTAAAAGAAGATAGAGACGACTTGCACCAGGTGGTTTTCACCGACACTGGGTTTCCACATTATATCATGGTGTTCATGTGTGCTTCTTGTGTGTGATGATCTTTTCTATTTTACTGCTCCTGTTTACTCTTCATATGGCTAATAATGTTTTGATTCACTCATTAAGAATCAACTAACCGAATCATAAGTTTACTGGATATACACGTGTTGCACTACACACAGTTGTGTATACACTCGGTTTGCCTTAACTGAAGTAGCGTATATGAATCTTAATATGGAAATGAAAAAGTTATATTGATTTGATAATACTGATTCACCCCCCCTCTCAATACTATTCCCAACATATTCCAACTCTTTGGAAGGCCAAGGAGATTGAGCTCACCATATCATAATCGGCAGTAGTTATTCCCACACTGCTAAGCTCATCTCTGTAGGTGGTGAGCTTGTTTAGATATGTGGAAATAGTATCGCCCTTCTCGATCTTGATTCCTCAAAGTTTATCCTTGAGCGCCAATTTCCTCTGGTCACTATTGTTCTGGTAGAGGTCCTTTAATGTCTTCCACATTGAAAATGGAGTATCCTTCCCATGGAGACTCGAGACAATATGGTCTTGAACTCCTTCAAGGATGATCCAGCTCGCCTTCGCCACACACTTCTTCCACTCAGCCAACTCTTGTGCATTAGTTGAAACTGGATTTGGGATTTCTTGATTAATGAATTCCTTTAAGCCATTGTATTCTAATACATCCTCCATTCTATCTTTCCATGCTATGTAATTCGTGCTACCTTCCAAGGCATACTCGAGTCTCAAGCCATAGAACGCTGCTGGCCAACCTTGAAGTATGATATGAATTTGATTTGCACTTGCAACCCCGAACTTCAAACTTCAAATTCTCTTCGCAGTATATTGTTCATAGCTCCGATACCATGTAGATAATTTCTACAAATCCAGCTCTGATACCATGTAGAAAATCTGATGGTAGGTTAACCCGATAATGTAATATAAATCAAAGCAGAATATTATAACCTACTTCTACTATCAATTTGTGGAAACTTAAATATCGCGCTAAAAAATATAACCAAAAGAAGAAGAATCAATGTCACAATACACATGAAAATACTTTGGGGAAAGCCTCAGCTAAAAACCCCACACTATTGTATTATCATACATGTGGAAATACATAGGAATTATACAAAGCCTTAGCTCTCATCGCTAGCCAGCTCTCAGTACAATCCTCACAAATTCTCACAAGAAATCTTGGATTCTCTCTAGCCTTCCTCTCTGCACTCCAAGCTCCTATTTCCTTGCACTGTTCCTTGTGGATGAGTCCTAGTTACCAAGTGGAAAACCCTCTCTCCAAAACTACAAAATCCTCAAGGATAAATCCTTGACTGCATGCATGAGTTTTTTCCATGAGAAAACACATGCAACTAATAGTACATTATCCTTGAACATTAATCTCAACTGGGTCTTTCTCATAATAGACATGCATGAGTTTCTGATGAGGGAATCTTTAGTTAACTGGAGTAGCACTAGTTGAGTGCATTAATGCATCAAATGACTATTAACTCACTGTTATAGCTCCAAATCTCACTCTTATGGTTTGTGATGCTGTACTCATGGCCTAGGGCAACCCCTCCTTCCTGACCTGGTTCTAAAATTTAAAAAACAGTGTTTTATCCCTTATACGTGACATTGCCCTGAGTTAAACGCGTGTATACGCGGGCATGTGTATAGCCAACCCGCGTGTATGTATTAAAACACTTAAAAAATATAAAACTCCTTATTTTCGGGCGGAGATCATGGGTTTTACCTGCTGATCACCTGTTATTGCCCGTGGCCCAACTGTTCCCAACCAACTCCTAACTAAAAAACTACTTTCGAGATGGTATAAAAAGACCTCAAAGGGAAGGCCTAAAGGAGGAGAGAAGAGAGAGAAAGGTTATTATGCTGAGATTCTTCCCTTGACCAGGTCTGAAGTCCCTTGTGCCTTCTGCACTTCCCCCATTTTGTATAGTAAACCTTTGTTTCCTTGTGTGTTGATGTTCATCCACCATTTATGACATCATGGAGAGAGTCATGGAAGGCGTTTGTTAGAGGCTTCAGGCTGGAACGGATCCGGAAGGAAGCTTTGCTTGCAGCCTCCTGAAGGTGATTCAGGCGAAAATATTCCTTTTTATGTACTTTATTTGTCTATAATAAAAGAAACACATGTCTTGGTTCCCGAAGTGAATCTTCTTTATGTTAATGATATTCATGTTTAGAATTCATATGTAAATGTTTGTTCGGATTTCATAACTAACTACCTCTCTTTATAACATAAAGATGGTTTCTTTATAATTTTTTGTCCATGCACTGTTGTGTTCTTTGAATTGTTTGTTTTGCAGGACAAAAGAGAAGAAGGGAACTCCAAGAAGGGTTTGGACCCTAAGGGCCTTCTCAAACGTATGACCAATACGTACCCTTATCATAGAATTTTCTTATAATAGCATAATGGCTGTGTGAATGCATGTTTCTTTGAATAGATAACTTTTAGTCTGCTAGGGTTTCAACCCAAAAAGCCCTAGGGGAACTTGTCCCTCTATCAGAATTGGCGACTCCACTGGGGACAACACTCTTGTTGTTCCTAGTTTGGGTGTTTTTCAAGCCAATCAGGGCTCAACTGCCTTGTCTCCTTGCTGCTATTGTCTGGTCTGTTCTTGAACTTTAAGCTTTGCCAGTTTCTTCAGTTTGTTTTTTTATTTTTCTTGAAGCTTTTCATATACATTGTTTTTCTTAGATACAGAGGCGTATATACGCTTGTTTCTTTCAGTGAACCTGTGTATACGCAGGTTTGCTCAGATATAGTCGTGTATACATGCAATCTGTACTTCAGTACAGTCACGTATATACTGTAATTTTCAAGATTTATAAATCTTTTTAGTCTCTGAAGGTTTGTCTGGTGGTTTGAGTCAGTCTGAAACAAACATTTTCCAGTATCAGTTATTTGTTTTATAACAAGCATCTTTTTCTGAATTCTCTCTGATTATAAGGAGTATTGGTCTTGTTGTTTTTGTTGATTGCAAGCATCATCGTTTTTTGTTAAAGCACACAAGATTTCTTGCTAGGAATCTTGGCTACTCTATTTCATCAGGGTAGGAAGATTGATCACAATTTTTGTGTTAATCTTGCTTTTGGTGACTTTTTGTTTGCTTGACAAAATCACTTTTTGTGACCATCCACTTCTTTGTTTCATGAAAGTTGTTGATTGACACTTTCTTGGAATTTGTCTTTTTGATCTTTTTGGTTTTCATTGCCAAAGCTTTCATTGCTGCTTTTGATTGTTAAGAGCGATTGCAAACACATTTATTTTTGTTGAGTTTTCATCCACTGTGTGGTGTCGATTAGCAAAATTGTTTAATTGCCTATTCTTCAATCACAAGTTTCAGTGTTGTTGAGAGCATTTCTTTTTTAAAAGACTTTTTTGTTTGTTGCTTTGAAGAAAATATTTTGAAAATCTTAGTTTTGCTTTCTTGAACTTGCTTTTCTTTTGGTTTCCTTTTAGTGAAGTGAAAGTGCTTTATGTTTGTCTTAGAACTTGATTTTAGTGTTTAGACTAAATGAATGGTAGCATCTCATATTCCATCTAGGCATTGTAAGTGGCAAGATAAAGTTTGATAAGCAAGCAACTTTCATTTTTTTTTTAGAGTAGTTTTAAATCTTTCATCCACATATAGTTGTTGCATTAGGATAGATTTGCATCCCCTTTTTAGGCATATATAGCTTTGTTAGCTTTTGTGAGTGTGAAGGGTGAATTAATGAAAAGAAAAGAAAAATTTGTTTCATTAGAAGTATCTCTGAACCCTATAGAAATTTCTCTTCATCGAAAAACGAAAAAGTGCATGTGCATGTAGTTAAGTTTTTATTAATTTCTTTTGCGTCAAAAAACACCACTAGTTTCACTTCCATTATCTTGTGACTTAAAGAACAGCCTAATAAAATCAAGCGCTAACTAAAATTACACCAACAAGATTAGGATTTTAGGGCCTTGGATTAGGCGAGTGGAGAGTTAACTCTCCAAGGCCATATAAACGTCAAACATAGGAATTTGAATAATGACAGAAAATCCAATAGCGTTAGGAAGACCAGGAAAGCTTCGGATCTGGGAGTTAAGAACGAGGGTCTGTGAAGACAGGGAAGAGAGATACCCCCTCTCCTACTTGTCCGAACTTACCTCACGATTGTTCTGCCTAGCTTCTGCGATGAGTTGGTATCCATAGTTGCTGCTCCTAGGGAACTACACAGGTGGTTGTGGAGGGGAATCCCATGGCACCTGAGGTTGACGTTGCATCACTCTCGACAGTACTACTGGAGGGCACCCTTGCGAAGCTTGGGGGCTTGCACCAGCGCAGACTATTGTTAGGAGGTTAGCATAACTTCCTCTGATACCTTCGCTGATAGGACTGGGCCCTCATCATCCCAAACTATCTTCGGAAGGCCCCTTATTTCACTTTCTCGTATTTTGGTGTCCGGTCTTAATCACCCAGAGAGGAAATACTTGGAAGTTGTTTGACTGGCTGTATCTTTATGGACTTTATAGTGTGTGCTCTGTGCTCTTAGTTGGCCTAGCTTTCAATTTTTTGAGTCTTTAGTTAGATCATAACAAAAATTCAAAGTGGCTGACCGATCTCATAGACGGTCTCGAAGACTTCGTGGTCTTTCGCCACCAAGTTTAGAGCCTTCTCCTAGAAGGCGCAGAGGCAATACTACCGGCGGGTTCTATCCCACGCCGGTTGACGCATCAAGGATTGATTCTCCTCTCGGGGGCATTAGTGGCCAAGCAAGGCCTGGCACTTCTGAACAAGAGAGGGAAACTCCAGTTCTTTCTCGAGTTCTCTTTCAAGCGAAGAATAACATAGAGGTAGAAGAGCTCTCAGAGTCGTTAGCGGCGAATTCTCCACTACCATCTAGTCATCCAGACGTATTGCAATACGTTGGGACTCCGATGCATAGACCGTCAAGTCCAGGTTACGCTACGCGCTTACCATCGATGACCACTACTGGAAGCATGGCTTCTACAAGTGCTACGACTATGCAAACCCCAACATCGGTGCAAGGGGGAGGAACCATTTCCATCTCCTCTGCTTCCTTGTTTGGATCTTTTGCTAGCACATCTTTAGTTGGTTCTACCTCCATTCTGTCCACGAGTGGAAATGCCCAAACCAATGCTTTTGGTACTGGATTCTTCCCATTTGGAACCCACTCACAGGGTATTCCATCGGTTCTGTTTAGTGTCGCTACTTCCATGATGGGCGGATCGTCTTCATTCCAGGGTTTTCCTTTTAGAAGTGGTCATATACCACATTCCAACCCAATGGTGGGATCCATGCCTTTTTCTTCTGTAGGGCAAAGCAACAATCCTTTCCAAGGTTGGAATAACCCTGGGGTTAGTAGCGCAGGAACTGGGAATCGGTTTATTAGCCAATAAGGGAATAGGCCGTACTCCACGGTTATTTCGTTTTAAAGTATTCCTCCCCTTGCTTCGGCTTCAAATCTGTATCAAGGGTTATCAACTCCTTACAATCCTTTAGGAGGAAACTTTGCTGGTTATGGAGGTTATACGACCGGAGTTGGTCAAACTCCAAATTTTGTTAGATCACAAGGCTTGCCTTTTGGTTCAGCCAGTTCTACTGGTTACTTCAGGCAGCCTGGTGCCTCCCAAATTCCAGGACAATCTTTTCAGAACTTTGGGAGTTCTACCCAGTCTGGGCGGAATCCCCAAGGTCCTCCTAGGCTTCCATTTCTGGCAACGTTGAACTTGCCAGATCTCACTAAGTTAACAAATGACCCAATCAAGTACAATCCAGCCTCGCCTCCGGTCCCAACCAAACTCCCTTCGGACATTCCAAAATTCGAAGGGAAGAGTGGTGAAGACCCAGGCGATCATTTAACCACATTCCATTTGTGGTGCTCATCTAACTCCCTTATCGATGACTCGATTAGGTTGAGACTCTTTCAGCGCACCTTGACTGGTAATGCGGTCAAATGGTATGTAGAGTTGCCAGGGGGCAACTTTACATCGTTCACTGACTTAGCCAATATTTTCTTAAATCATTTTCAGTTGCCTGTCCGCTATGATGCCAGAACTGAACTTCTGGCCACCTTCCATCAGGATAAGGCAACCCAAATTTCTGACCATATTCAGGAATGGAGACAGAGAAAGAGGCTCATTAAAGCTGAAATCCCTCCGGAGTACCATCTCGAGTGGTTTTTGAAGTCTTTACAACCCGAGATCTCCAAGGATGTCTCCATGTCTAGGGTCTATTATGAGGAGCAAGCCATTTTTAGGGCCCAACAGTTAGAATTGATCTAATCTCAGTCTGGGATCCTACAAAAGTACTTGTCAGATGCTCCTGGATCTAAGGTTGACGTAGCTAAGTCGAAACCAGGTCCGCATGTGGATGGTATCGTTGGGTCAGTAGACACAACTACAGTGAACTTGTTGAATCAATTGCAGCAGTTGTCCTTGCAAACTGCTTCTAACAACCAAGTCACATCGTCTAATCCCCCCGCTTCCCAAACTTCTTCAATTAATGCCGTCCAACCTGATAATCCCAAAGGAAATCAAAATTCCAATGGAAAAAAGAAAGGAAGAGGTAAGAAAAAGAACCGGGATGGGAAGCCCGATGCAAATAAATCCGGCAACAACGCCGGTGGTGGTAGAAATGAGTCGAGAAAGAAAGTCAAGTTTCCATGCAAGTTATGCAGTGGAGACCATCTAACTCATACCTGCCCTAAGATTGAAGATGCTCAGCGCTTGTTAGGACAACAAGGGACTTCTAGTTCTCAAGCTGTGTTAACCAACCCGTTTCCCCAAGGGCAGCAACTTCTTGCTAGTGCGAGTTCAAACCCTGGAACCTCCGCAGGGGGCAACCAGGAAGCAGAAAAATTGTCAAATGTTTTCATGATGGGTTCTAACGTCCATGTGGCTACTCAGTCATGTGATTATGGTGAAGCCGAAACTTCCAAGGACAAGACTGTTCCCGGAAGTACTGACCTTCATATTGAGCGACCCCCTGTCGAGACTATACCACGGATACCGAAAGGTTCCGCTAAACACGCGACTATTAATCCTAATGCCAGGGCTGCCCAGAATTACTCCATTGTGGAGGATCTGGCTCAGAGTCTGTGCGCCATGTCCGCTTTAGAGGTTCTCCAGTCGTGTCCGGCTCAGAGAAGTGCTTTACTCTCCGCGATTGGTGCAGTTGATCCAGCTAACTCTTTAGTGCTCACTTTTGACATGTTAAATGTCAAAAAGTGACTCCCTCATCATATGGCTTTCCAAATAAAGTCTACATACCGAAAAATCAATATTTTTCGCACCGTTATAGATGAAGGAGCTTCCACATGCGTCATGTCAATGTCATGCTGGAAGGCTATTGGATCACCTTTGGTTGTTCCTTCACCCACCGTCTTGACTGCATTTGATGGTCATTCTCATAAGCCGCATGGGATTATCCTGGCCTTTCCTATATGCGTTGGGGGAAAGGTCATCAATATTGAAGTAGAGGTCGTAGACGCTAACCTAGACTCTAATCTCCTATTAGGAAGGAACTGGGTATATGAGATGGATGCCGTTGTTTCAACTCTGTTTCGTGTCATTTTCTTTCCTCATGAGGGGAAAATCGTTAAGGTTGATCAATTGGACTATTGTCCAGTCGATCCTCAAGCAAGCTCTGACTCTACTGTCCCTTTAGTGGATAACCCTCGCCCGCCGACTGAGAATTTAGGAGTAGGGATGTATTCCTAATTGATGGGTACATTTGATCTTCCCTCTCCTTTCGCTAAAATCAATGCTATTTCATCATCTAAGGAGTCTCCTCGAGAAGTGTTCTTCCGAACTCATTATTTTTCAGACCCTTGGACCTTGCCTTCACCTACGACCACAGTAGTTGAAGTAAAAGTAAATGGAATGGCATTCCCTATATCTGCCTCTGAGCTTAGATATCAGTCTATCGTAGACTCTGTAGACAACCACTCTACTCCTTTTTCCGAAGAGGAGTTAGATTGTTATGTGGCCCCGACTTGGAGCCTCGATTCTACCTCTGCCTTGGACTGCTTAGATTCGGTTTTACCTTCTAAAGAAGCAATCCTTGAAGTAATGATGGGTATAGATCGAACTTGGGAAGACTTACACCATCGTTCATACTTTCTTCCTCCACTGCAGGAAGTAGAATCTAGATTCTCTGAGCTCCTCACTAGTGATGTTTGTACGGTGTCAAACCCTTTGGCTCCAACACACTTTTGTGCCGAAGGTAATATGTCGTGATTTCAAAAATGATACCTATAAACATCTCTAGGGACCCTAACGTCATCGAGAATATCTTCATCGGAATTGAGTGTCCCCTTGAAGAAATTCAAATTTACACCGACCTATTTAAGGAATTTCATGATGTATTTGCTTGGTCTTATGAAGAAATGCCTGGCATTGATCCTTCTATAGTTCAACATGAGATCAAGACGTATGAAAATACGAAACCGGTTCATCAAAGGCTTCAGTCGGTTAACCCTAGGAAAGCAGCAGCTATCAAAGCTGAGGTTGAGACGCTGCTAAGGGCGGGTTTTATATACCCTGTTCCTCTTACTGATTGGGTTTCTAATCCAGTCCCTGTGGATAAAAAGCAAGGAACAATCCGAGTATGCATCGATTTTAGGGACCTAAAGAAGGCTTGTCTGAAAGATAATTACCCCATGCCATTCATTGATCAGATTATCGACGAGTGTGCGAGTAATGAAATTTTTTCCTTCATGGATGGTTTTTTGGGTTATAATCAAATTTCTATCCGTCCTGAAGATCAACATAAGATAGCTTTTATATGTCCCTGGGGTACCTTTGCATATAGAAAGATGCCTTTTGGTCTTAAAAATGTTGGAGCCACTTTTCAGCGGGCCATGTCATATGCTTTCCACGACATCAAACATGTCATCGAGGCATACTTGGATGATCTTGTTGCTCGTTCTTGAAAGAGAACTAATCATCCTAGTCATCTTCGATTGGTTTTTGAACGATGTCATTTTTATAAAATCCGCTTGAATCCCAACAAATGCATTTTCGCGGTTACATCCGGTCGGTTGTTAGGGTTCATCATGTCTAATGAAGGGATTCGGGTTGATCCCTTCAAGGTTGAGGCAATAGTTCAGTTGCCTCCCCCATCCTCAATTCGACAACTTCAAAGTCTTCAAGGGAAGGCTAATTTCTTAAGACGGTTTATAGCAAACTATGCTGAGATCACTAAAGGGTTCATGCGTTTGCTACGGAAAGGAGTTCCATTTCTGTGGGACGACTTTGTGCAGCAGTCATTTGATGCTTTGAAAAAGGCATTAGTCTCTGCCCCGCTTTTGAGTCCACCGGATTATGGTAGAGACTTCCTTTTATATCTCACTGCAGCAGAATCAACCATTGGTATGGTTCTTGTTCAGGAAGATGATGCTCTCGCCGAGCATGTGATTTATTACTTGAGTCGAGGCTTAATAGGTCTTGAACTTGGCTATTCTCCAGTTGAGAAGTTGGCCTTGGCAGTTTTCCACACTGTCCAGAGGCTCCGTCATTATATCCTGCTACGCAAAACTTTTATCTTAGCGGTGGTCAATCCATTTCAATTTGTCCTCAGCAGGCGAGTGATTGGGGGAAAATATAATATATGGATAGTCATTTTTGCAAGAATTCGATCTTGAGTTCTTATCTACCAAGTCTAGAAATCCATTGTTTTCGCGGAGCTGATTTCTGAGCTACCCTATGGAGAGGATATTGTTTATGAGGAAAGTTTTCCCGACGAACATTTATTCCTCATCTCTTCACTCGACCCTTGGTATGGAGATATCATTGTTTATCTCTAGACTTCGAAGTTTCCCTCTACTTTCTCCAAGGATGAACGCCGAAAATTACGTCACCTGGATAAAAACTATGTTATCGTTGGTGACACATTATACTGTCGAGGGGTTGATTCAATCCTTCGGCGTTGTTTAACCTTAGAGGAAGTAGAGTCTGTGCTCAATGACTGCCACAGTGGAGCTTGTGGCCGTCATCTATTAGGGCTTGCTACAGCCCAGCGCATCTTACGTGCCGGCTATTTTTGGCCTTCACTCTTTAAAGACTGTGTGGAAGCGGTCAAACGCTGTCACCCTTGTCAAATGTTTACTCGGAAGATGCGTGCGCATCCAACTCCTCTTTTTCTCGTTGTCACCATTGGTCCCTTTACTAAATGGGGTATTGATTTTAAAACTTGTAATCCGCCTTCAGTAGCGAATCACAAGTACATTATCGTGGTTGTGGACTACTTTACGAAGTGGGCTGAGGCCATGCCTACTTATAAGAACGATAGTGACACGACAACGTTGTTTCTTTTAAATCAGGTTATCTCAAGATTTGGTATCCCAAGAGAGATTGTCACTGACCATGGCAGTCATTTCCAGAATCAACTGATGTGCGAATTAGCTCTTAAATTAGGCTTCCGCCAGGAGCATTCATCCCCTTATTATCCTCAGGCCAATAGACAGGTCGAGGAAGTCAATAAAAATCTTAGGATGATACTCCAACGGATGACTGATAAAAATCGGTCCAATTGGCACATTATGTTGTATTCAGCTCTTTGGGCATACCGAACCTCCATCAAAACAGCTACTGGTTTTACTCCTTTTCAGTTGGTTTATGGGATGGAATCTATCTTTCCGGTTGAATGTAAAATTCCATCTCTTAAGTTGGTTGTTGAGCTCCTTCCTGAGACTTCAAGTCTCAAAGAGCGCCTACTTCACTTGGAACACCTCGATGAGCAGCGTCGAGATGCCGCCACAGTGAGTGAGGCTCACAAGAAAAGAGTTAAAACACAGTATGATATGTCTGTCCGTCCTCGAGTCTTTGCTAAAGGTGACCTTGTCTTGGTCTATGACCAAGATAAAGAAACCTTGGGGACATGCAAATTTAAGCCTATGTGGTACGGTCCTTTCATTATTAAACGAGTTTTAGAAAAAGGATCGTATGAGTTAATTGACTTCGAGGGAAACAAGCTGGCGGAGCCCCGTAACAGGCTCTACCTAAAGAAGTACTTTGCTTAGTTTTGGCCACACAATGGCTTCTTTGTACTTTATGTATATTTGTACATATATCGTCGAGATTTCTCTGATATCAACACTTTTTGGTCTGCTATGGCAGGTGTTGATGGATGATTTGGTCTATTTTGGGGTCGCCGATGGTGTTAGTAGGCACACTCGGAATCTTACTTCCGCAGCTTGGGTACTCTATTATCCAACTGGTCAATTGATGGCATCAAGAGGCGTGTGCATCGGTCCTGCTTCAAGCAATATGGCCGAGTATACTGTTGTTATTAATTTATTATCCGAGGCAATCTCTCATGAGATCAACTCGTTGGTAGTGTATCTTGATTCTCAATTGATAGTGTCTCAATTAAATAACATTTATCGGGTATGGGATCCATCTTTATATTGCCAGTATTTAAGGGTGAGGTTGTTGCAAAGGTCATTTACTTATATTAATTATTTGCACATTCTAAGATCTCATAATTGGTTAGCTGATTCTATCGCTAATCAGGGATTAGACTGGCACATCAATCATTCACCATAATAAAATCAAACATCAAAATGTCAAACTGTATATATATATATATATATATATATATATATATATATATATATATATATATATATATATATATTGTAAAGCGTCTCGAGTGTAGATATGTTTGTCCAAAAAATATACAAAATTGGGACTCAAATGCCCATAATCATGTCCGGCATATCTAATGCATCGGCTCAGGATGAGCATCTAAGTATGTAACTATAGCATTGGCCACACGTCGAAAAATGCGAACCTAGTCACGTGGCATGCCAACCACATGACGCTGCATATCCTTAGGAAGGTCCTCTATGATGGCCATTGGTACTTGGCAGCTCAGTCTCGCCAAGTGTCGTTGGACGTTGTTTAGAGTCCGTTCTGTATCCGCAACCGCCTCTTCGGCTCCTCGGCCACGCCGTCCATGCCGCGGGAATCCATCTCGTCGTACTGGTCCAATGTCTAGAACATGATCATCATATCAGTCATTTGAATCTCATCAAAAAATATTTTTCAAAATTTATCATTATATTTGAAAAATCTAAAAATAAAATAAAATTATAAAATCAAAAAATCTTACCAATCTCGCCCCATGCTGCATTCGGTGGTAACGATAGATCAGGATCTCCTCAGAAATCCAGCCCATCATAGGGGTAGTCATCCATGGCGATGATCTGCTGGTCCCACTAGGTGAAGAAGTCATCGTTGAAAGAAGTCCTTGGGACCTCCCCACCCCTAGACGTTTCATCAGATCAGCCCACCAGCCCATGCGTGGATCGCGTGGGGTGCTGATGGAAACTGCTACCCTGGGGCAAAGTGCGGGAACCTTCTCGAAAAAGAAAGTACACAAGATGCTCCCATATCCAAAGTTTTTAGTCTGACCCCTCCTGATAGAAGTGAGCTACCTCTTCATGTTGGCCAGAAGAGGAGTACACCAGTCGAACACGGTAGTGAGACAGTCAACTGCCACACTCATGTTTTTCCGTGAAGCCTGATGCAGAGAGGATGATCCGTTCACTCGAGCCATGGTGAATAGGATTATCCTGAGTGATAAACTCGCCACATGTGTGATGGAAATATAGCTCCCAACCTTCTTGGGATGTCCCGGGCAATATATCTGTACATATTCCTCTGTCGAGAGGCTACTCCATGTCCTGCCCCAGGACTGTACTACCTCTCCCCTTCGGGAAAGGCCCGTGATAAAATAGATATCCTCCACTTCTACCCTGAGCGGCATCTGATCGATCATAAAGGTTTCCTCATTGACATCCCAATAATCAATGAGCATCTCAAGCAGATGCGTGTTCGCTTTCATATTTGGCAATTTGAAAAATTTAAGCAAACCACATCCTCGTAGTGCATCTAATGCTTCTGGACTGTTCATAACTTCATTATCTACCATTGCGTGCTCTCTTTCACGCCACGTGACAGGCATCCTGAGGAAAAAATCGATTCAAAACCATTAGTTTTTGTTTAAAAATGGTTCGCGGCGTATACATGGGTCCCTGTGCACACAGTCGCGTATAGGGTCCGCGTGTACGCGGGTTCAATATTACCAACCCGCGTATACGCCGCAAGGAATTTTTTGACAAAAGTTCAACGGTGAAACATTAATCAAAAATCTTAAAACTTGTCACAATCAATTGCAAGCTAAGTATAAGAGTTACCTGGAGGTTTTTGACGGATTTGAATGGTTGAATCTGGCTGTGGGAAGTTTGCTCCTTTTGCTCCAAATCCTTTGCTCTCAAACTCAAATGGTAAAAATGGTGAGTCAAAAATGCCTTTTATAAGTTTTGAAAATGCAAAATTTTTTCAAAATTTTATTTTGTTTGGCCTTATGTGACTTTCAACTTGGGAGCTTGGAATGTCGAGATTGGTTTATTTTTCAAGACATTTTGGACGTTTTTCGACAGTTTGAGACGGTTCCATGACTACTGACCCGTCATGGCAGGTATCGTTTTCTCACTGGCATATAGGTTAGGGACATCATTTTTCCATTACATTATGCATACTAGCCTCCATTTGCTGATACATCTGCCATAGGGTCGATCCCATCGTGTTATGGTTCGTAAGCCATCTTCACTCACCAATTCTTTAAATCATGACACGATGGTAGAGCCATCCTTTACATGGGCATCCTAGTTAGCAACTCACTGACATTTGTTGCCCATGCTGCTCCGATTTGAGTAGACTCGGGAGTCCTCTGTAGTCCCACCATGACCTATGCGTTGAAGACTCATTCCTCTTAGCTTCTCTGCTTTGTTATGGCCTTATACCCTAGAGGCTCCTTTGTGTTGAGTTGTACTACTGCATTGCATGTTGACCACTTGCACCTTTTGGCCTAGAGCCGGCTTCACTTGGACTCGTGTTTAAGCCAACTTTTGACTATGACGTCTGCAAAATCAACCTTGCATACCTTTGCCTTCTGCAGCTTGACACACTTTGACCCGTGGAAGGAACATACCTTTGAGTGTCACTGACCAGTTGTCACCTCCTTGCATTGAGCATAGGAACATTCCTTTCCCAGGAACTAGATCATTTGTTTCACCGACACTTGTTCTTTCCACTCTACCATAGCATTCTTTTATTCTTTTTCCAGCTTAACAGAAAAAACAAAAAAAATAAATATTCCAAAAAGAGCAAGAACGGGACATTATTTCCATTTATTGTTGGCAGCTAGAGTCAGTCGTGTCGCCCTTGAACAAAGCACCCAAAACAAAGTCTCCTCCGCATGGGTGGGATTTAGATTGACTTAGGTATGCCATAACCTTGTTATTGAGTCAGTTCTCCCCCGATTGGTTATCTCTTCCAATCATATGGAGGGTTCGTTCGTGCCTCCTGCATGGCAAACTTATACAGAGTCATCATATGCTGCCACATAGTCATATTGAGTTGTGCTTTTGTTCAAGGGAAGTTAGCCTGAGTCGGCGTTTGAGCGGTGTCTCTTGACTCATTTATTCAGTCGGCCATCCCTGGTTGTCAGTGTCACATCTATTATCACATCAGTTATATTGGTCCTTTACTCGTGCTGGTTTGAGAAGGTCCCCATTGACTTCTTGCTGGTGGGTCTTGTCCTTATCGACAACAACATCTTGCTCTGAGGATAGGCCTAGAGCTACACCCTGGCCCTATTTTCATTATTGATAGGTCACCTTGTGCTCAGCATCGATTAGTATCATGGGTCTTTGACTGAGTGGTTTCCCTTGTGTTCGACGTCAGCTTACATTATCACACATTGGGATTCGTGCAGTACCTTGGTTTCCATTTGACCCTATTGGTGGATACCTCGCCTCTGTGTCAGCTTTCATTATTGGTTGGTTCAGAGGGTTTCTGCAATGCGCTAGCCACATCTTGTGTGCGCCGGAAACGTACTTCGGTTGGGTTACTGCATCTTTTTCGTCTGATTCCTTCCACATTATTGGCCTACGGGTTACACTCACGCTAGATTGATGAAGGATGCCTTAATGCCTTCTGTTAGGACTCCAACTTAACCACTTTTGACCTTGTATTTTTGCTATAATATTACCCTCTTCAGTCCATAAGTTGAAAGCCTTGATTATATAATGACCTAATCATTCCAAGGTATGAAGTAACTCTCCTCATTACTATATGTTTAATCATTCATTACATATTCATGTTATCTTTATAATTAATCTTTAGAGAAGTTAACCAAGTTGCTAAGTAACCGTTGAACTGTCTAAAGTCTACCGAAATTATAGTTCGTAGTTGCTGCAATACCAGAAACAACAACTATCTAAAGCAGGGAAAACATTATTTTGCAACAACTGGAACACCATAAATGGCAAGCGGAAACAGCAACTATCAGAAGATCGGCGGAGCTCCATGCTGACACAGCATGATCAGCAACTGTCCAAAAAGGGTAAAACATAGTTACAGTTGCTGAAACACTAGGAACAACATGAGTTTACTAAATCAGCAACAATGGTGAAGCGGAAAAGGATAGTACGAGGATTCCAAGAAGACGGTTGAGGTTCATTTACCAGCTGTGTAACAGTAAGAGACCCAAGAAAGAATACAACGTCACACTGTTGTAACGGCATCCTGTAACAAGGATGGATTTCTTATTTTTGACAAAAAGGTTAAACTGAATGAACTATGACGGTCTATTGTAATAGATGTCTCCTCTATAAAGAGGAGACATCTACATTAGAAAAGGGGGGAGAAAAAAACAAGTTGTAAGGGAAATTTTGAAAAACAAAAGCAAGTCTGAATCTTCATTGTAACTGGACATTTTGGCAGATGAATAAAAGGTTGTTCTGAGCATTTAATTCAGCATCTGTGTTCTGGGGAATCTTGTGAGAGGGACAGGGCCCACATTCTTCACAAGATTCACCCATTTATTTTCTGTTATTGTGTGAGTGTGTTTGAATTCTGTAGCATTACCTCTGATAATTTCCTTTTGCTGATACTCTGTTTTGTTAGTTTCTTGATATTGTAAAAGAGTACTTCACCGGTGATTAGGAATTGCAGTGTGTATTGGAAACTTGGTTACAGGGGCAGGCGATGAACATCCTTACGTTGAAGATAGGGTCTTGATCCTCTGCTAACAGAGCGACCATTATTTTTCTTTGCAGATTTGTATTCTTAGTTAACTGCTTTCATTTCATCTCTGCAATATATTTTAACTGCTATAACATAGAGTAAGGTGTTTGACAGAAAATAGAATTTTGTATACTACAACTTTTAATGCTTTTAGAGTTAAGTACATACAGTACGAGGTCACCTTTGAAATAAAAGGACTTTCCCGGGTTGAAAAATTAATGTGGTACTCGACTGTTTAATCAATAAACAATTCGAGTAGCCAACATTTTGGCGCCGTTGCCTCGGAAGGCGACTAGAGATTTTAAAAGCATTAATGATTTCCTTTTAAGAATAACAGGTGCATGAGAGGACGTAGGAAACCTAATTTCACAGGCGGCAAAGGCGGGGAAGGAAGAAAGACCTTCATTGACGAAATTATTTCAAAGGCCGAGACATCACAGAGGACGAGTTCTCGGAGACCTCAGATCCAGTATTCCTCACAAATAGATCGACAGTTAAAACTGAAATGTTAAGCTCTTTTGCTTCACAAATTGATGCTCTGCAGGTAAAAAAGAAGCAGGCAGAAGCAGAAGTTGCCCTGGCTATTTTTTGTTCTAAATGCAGAGAAAAACACCCACTCAAGGAATTCCCACTAGATAAGGTACCAGTCTGCACGATCTGTGAAAAGGACCATGAGACCCAGCAATGCCCCTCTCTGCCAGGAATAAAAGCAGTACTGCAGTCAACTGAAGAAGAGGCTGAAGTAGTGTACCTGATGACACAGAGGAGGCAATGGCCACAAAGATAAGGTATGAATTCTAACACAGCATTTAGTCGTTGGAATAATCATTCTCCTTTTCAAACGAATTACCCACCCATGAACCAAATGCAGTACCCACCCTTTAATCCGATGAATTTTCTACCCATGCAACAACCAAGTCTTCATTTTGCTGATCCTACCATGTGGAATCCTTGGGCTCCCCAACAATCATATTTTAATCAATGGAATCCGAACTGGGTAGCCCAGCAGATGCCATTTCCTCAGCATTAACAATCTCTTTCCTTACCATCCGATACTCCTCTGAATAACCAAGCAATTAGACCACAACTGCCTGTGCAACCTAACCCCAACCCAAATAACAATAAAGCTCTGCAAGTAATTGATGTTCAAAATCAGCCTGTCTCCCCTATGCAATGTAACGATATCCATCTTCATTCTGGGAGAATTGTTGAACCCATCATTGATGACATTAGTGACTCTGATAAAGAGGAAGTTGGAAAAGAAAAACCAGCTAACAATAATGTTGAAACAGTTGAATCAGCATCTAACAACACTGCTCAAATAGCAGATCCGCCATTCCCTGAACTTCTGGCTCTCACCAAAACGCTTGAGCAACCTGCTTTTAACCTTTTAGGTGAACTGCAGAATTTATATGTCAAAATTCCATTGTTGCAAGCGCTAAGAGATGTTCCCATTTATGCTAGGATTGTTAGAGATATCTGTATAGAAAAAGCTGGGAGAAAAGCTAAGGACCCCCTCACAGTTCATGTGATGGGAGAACTGACTACTTTGATGACAGAAAAAGATCCTCTTGTGAAATATGGTGACCCTGGTTACCCTACAGTAACATTTCAGGTTGGAAAAACCTTTGTCTCTAAATTTCTAGTAGATTTGGGTGCTGCAATAAACAATATGATGCTTGAAACAACACAATTGCTGCAGTTAAAAAACTTTATTAGGGAAACTCCAACCATTCTAGAGCTGGCTGATCGCTCTACAATTAAACCTGAAGGAGTCATTGAAGACCTGACAATTTCTGTAGAATCCTGGAATTACCCAGCTGATTTTGTGGTGTTACAAACTAAAACAAAGTTGGGGGGTCATCCGCTGATTCTAGGAAGACCTTGGCTAGCTACAGTAGATGCTTTCATCAGCTGTAGATCGGGATCAATGACCATCTCTAATGGGCAGGAAACCAAACAGCTTACCCTTTATCCTCATGCTACACCCATGATTAATAATGACAACTCTATATGGGTAGATTATGAGGATGAAGAAACCCAACCTATCTTGACTATCGGACAAGCTTTAACTTTCAAAGATTTTACCGAAGATGAATTAATCAGTAGCTTCATTTCTGAACCTTCTTCGATCAGCCCAGAAATGCATAATCACTTCACTGCAATCTTGGAATCTGAATCTGAGCAGAACCTGAAACCTGAAAAATTATCTCAGACAATAGCAGGCAGCTCCTCCAAAAGTACAACAATAGAAATTGAGCCTGGTAAAACATTAAATATAAATCCTAACTTAACTGATAATGAAAAACAATAGTTAATAAAGTTACTCCGGGAGAATAAAGAAGCATTTGCATGGGATTATACAGACATGAAGGGGATTTCTCCTGAGCTATGCACCCACCGCATTTATATTAAAGAAGGATCCCGCCCAGTTTGTCAACCCTAGCGACGGATGAATCCCAATTTAAGGGAAATTATGAAGGAAGAACTTCAAAAACTATTGAATACGGGATTTATATATCCTATATCTGATAGTGAGTGGGTTTCCCCACTTGTAATTGTACCCAAGAAAAATGGCAAATGGAGAGTATGTGTGGATTACAGAGCTCTAAATAAAGCCACCCAGAAAGACCATTTCCCTTTACCATTCATTGATCAAGTATTAGATAATTTGGTAGGTAAGAAATTCTTTTCATTTTTGGATGGATTTAGTGGATACAATCAGATTAAGATTGCACCCCAAGACCAGGACAAGACCACATTTACTAGCCCATGGGGTACCTTTGCTTATAGGGTTCTTCCATTTGGGCTATGTAATGCTCCAGCAACATTTCAAAGAGCAGTGATAGGGATTTTTTCTGATATGCTAAATGATTCCTTAGAAATATTTATGGATGAATTTACTCCTTATGGAGTGACTTTTGAGGATGCACTGCAGAACCTTGAAAAAGTACTTAAGCGATGTATAGAAGCACACCTTGCCTTAAGCACTGAAAAATGTCATATGATGATGAATCAAGGTATTGTATTGGGTCACTTCATCTCATTCCTAGAAATTCAAGTCGATCCAGCCAAAATATAGGTAATTCAGACCCTCCCTATCCCCAAAACACAAACTGATGTAAGAAGCTTTTTAGGACATGCTGGATATTATAGAAGATTTATCAAGAATTTTTCCAAAATAGCTTCTCCTCTATTTGTGTTATTAACAAAAAATGTTGAATTTAAGTGGACTGATGATTGTGAAAAAGCATTTAATGAACTTAAACATCAGTTGTCTACAACTCCCATTTTGAGAGGCCCTGATTGGGCACTACCCTTTCATATATCCTCTGATGCCTCAGATACTGCAATTGGAGCTGTCTTGGGCCAAGAAGAAAATAGTCTTCCCTATGATATTTATTTTATCAGTAAGAATATGACACCAGCTGAACTGAATTATACAGTCACTGAGAAGGAATTCCTAGCAGTCATTTATGCTATGAATAAGTTTCGACATTATATTACTGGCTACATTACTTTTGTGCATACTAATCACTCGGCCATTAAATATCTAATGATTAAATCATTTATAAATGCTCGAGTTGCCAGATGGTTATTATTATTACAAGAATTTGACATCACAATTGTAGATAGGCCAGGAAAAGAGAATGTAGTTGCTGATTTCCTTTCTCGATTAAAAACTGATGAAAATATTGCAGTAGATGATTCTTTTCCTGATGAATATTTATTTGCAGTATCTGCTCACTCACCTTGGTATGCAGACATTTCCAACTATTTAGTTGCAGGAAAATTACCATCGCACCTATCACACAGGGAAAAAAGAAAGATCATTCAGCAAAGTGCTAGGTACAGCTGGATAAGCGGGTGTCTTTTCCACATAGGACTCGATCAAGAAATCTGGAGATGCATTGGTGAAGATGAAATTTATGATGTGTTAAAAGCTTGTCACGATGGCCCTTGTGGAGGGAATTTTGTAGATAAAAGAACAGCACACAAGGTACTCAGAATGGGTAATTATTGGCCCTCACTCTTCAAAGATGCAAGGAAATATGTGAAGGCCTGTGATAGCTGTCAAAGAATGGGCCAACCTAATCACAGGGATGAAATGCCACTCAAACCCCAGGTAATTCTCGAACCTTTTGAGAGATGGGCATTAGATTTTATAGGTCCCATTAATCCCCCATCCAATCAAAGAGTGTACATACTATTGTGCACAAATTATATGACTAAGTGGGTAGAAGCTAAGGCACTCCTTAAAGCTAATGAAGAATCAGTACTAACATTTTTATTTGAAGAGATCTTTGTTAGGTTTGGATTGCCTAGAGAACTAGTCACGGATGGAGGACCTCCTTTCAACTCTCATGGCTTCAAGGATACACTTCAGAAATATCATATCACAAAATGACTACACCTTATCGCCCCTAGGCAAATGGGCAGGTAGAAAGCACCAATAAAGTCATAGAAGCCATCTTGACAAAAACAATAAAGGAGAATAGAAGGGACTGGTTTCAAAGGTTGCCTGAGGCACTATGGGCCTATAGAACTACTTGGAGGAATACTACGGGCTTTTCACCTTACGAATTAGTTTTTGGAAAAAATGTTGTTTTCCCTGTAGAGTTTGAAATCAAAACTTTAAGAACTGCTTTAGCTGTTAACCTTGACTTGACTGATGCACAGGCAGCCAGGTTGCAGCAGCTTCAGGAATTGGATGAGAAGAGACTGTATGCCATCCATCAAACAACCATGATACAGCAACAAAGAAGTAGGTGGCATGACAGAACCATCAAGCAAAAGAAGTTCCAGAAAGGTAACTGGGCTCTACTCTATGACTCCCGTTTTGAGAATTTCCAAGGTAAGTTAAGAACAAGGTGGTTAGGGCCTTATGAAGTAGATGTTGTTTTTCCAAATGGGACAGTCAGACTTTTAACGATTGATGATAGCAGAACACCACTACTAGTGAATGGGTATCGACTCCGTTTGTATCAGCGACCTGTTTCTAAAGAAGATTTTAAAGCTACTTGCATGACAGATATACACTATGCTTTCCTGGGGGAACTTGTTGTCCCTCAAGGCACTTAAATTTCTGTTCATTTATTTATTTTTTTAGATTAGATATTCTTTTCAACTAATAATCCCTACCAAGGGTTGCCATGTTACAATTCATTATTTTGCAGATCTTAGTTTCGGAGAATGGCTGAGAACAAAAACTTCAAAAGAATCACTCTGCAGACTTGGGAACGTTTTTGGACCATAAATCAGTCTTTCACCAATTCCCCGTTGCTGCAACACCAACTCCCGTTGCTGCAACACCAACTCCCGTTGCTGAAACACCAACTCCTGTTGCTGCAACACCAACTCCTGTTGTTGCAACACCACTCCCCGTTGCTGCAACACCAACTCCCATTGCTGCAACACCAACTCCCGTTGCTGCAACACCAACTCCCGTTGTTGCAACACCATTTCCCATTGTTGCAACACCATCTCCCGTTGCTGCAACACCAACTCCCGTTGCTGCAACACCACTTCCCGATGCCGTAATGCCTTTTTCAGTATTTTTCTCATTTATACTAAAAAAGCACCAATTTCTCCATTTCAGTTCCCAAGAAATGAATTATTATTTGCATAAAACATACCATTTCCTACCAAAAGAACCAACCATGTACTATGATGATTACAATCCTCCACTATTACTTCTCGTCAGTAATAAAAACCGCCGGTATTCTCATACTTTTAGACCCGCTTTAATCATTATTAATCCAGCAAAAGACAAGATAAGACTTTTCGACGCAGCAACTAAAAAGGTAAAATATAAAAGTACGCATGATTATGCATGGATATTAAATAATAGTTAGTGGAGACGTTGATCGAACTACCGAATAATTGTACTTCCAATCATATCACTTAGCCGTAGATTTTGGGGGGGGATTACCAAAGCACTATCATAATTGTATAGCACGCCAACTGCCGCCGCCCTTAACTCTCCTGGTAATATGTAAAAGTCACCTCATCGTGTCATGTTACCATTTGCAACAGTTTACTCTGGACTGAACTCGGAAACTCAGATCTGTACTGAGAATTCTCACTGAAACAACAACTATGGGAGGAAATCTCATCACATATGAACCTGGCACAACAGAACTTCTTGAGCTCTATCCCGAGACCTACCAAATCTTCCTGCAAGCGGGATGGCTAGATTATTTTAGGAGACTCCCAGATTTCAATGCACCGCAAGTCCTTGAGTTTGCATGCAATTTAACAGAGGGGTTTTCCGTCGTTCAGGGAGTATAAATTCCAGTCACAGAGGAGGTTGTAGCCCAAGTTACCGGGCTATCAGTTACTGGCACGCAATGGTTCAGTAGGAAGCATCTTATCCTCAACGCGCAGCAGGATTTTCTTCAACCAGGCGAGCAGGTGGAACCCAAGGGCAGAGGCATAGCACTTCAATCACTACCTCAACCATGGCCAAAAGTTGCTGAGTTTGTAAAGCAATACCTGACGTGCGAAGGCCGGTACCATGTAATTTACCAGCACGATTTCGTCTTGTTGCACTTGAGGCATGGCCAGTTGATAAATATGCCATACTATCTATTGGGATGTCTTAAAAATATGTCACGTTACACTGTCAACGCAAAGCATCCGCTCCATTCCTTGAAACACCACCGTCTAGCTCAATTATTGATAAATAGAGGCCTTGCCTTAAATAACCCCCCTCCCCTCATTAATCCCCACCAAGAGGAAGAAATCCCTCAGCCAAAGTAGGAAATTCCTCATCAGGAAGAGGAAATTCCTCACCAAGTTGAGGACATACCTCAGCAGGATGAAGAAATTCCTCAGCAAATAGAGGATACTTCAGAGCAAATACCCCAAGAAATTCCCCAGCAAACTGAAAAAACTCCCCCACAAGTTGCTGAAAATGTACAATCAGCAGTAGAAACACCCATGCAAATGACCCCATCCCCCAATAAAACCGACCCATCCACTCCCATACTTAGTATTTCTACCGACAACTCTGATGATAACATCCCTATTACCCTTCTCAAACGAAAGAAGTAGCAGAAAAACGAAACCCCACCGAAAAGAAGAAGAACTAGGGCTTCCATCAAGATAACTGTTATTTCCGCCACTGCCCCTATTTTAAAGGAAGCTAGCCGAAAAAGAAAAATATCTGAATTCCCTGCTTCTCTACCAAAGCGAAGGACTCGGTCGTCTGAAACAGCTAAATCCCCTAGCCCCACTCTCCCCAGCTCTCCACCCATCATGTTAAGAACCCGTACTTCCACCAGCCCTGAACACTCCCCTTCCTCACCCTCTGGGGCTGAGATGCAGAGTGTTCACAGTTTCGTGACATTATCTTTTGAGGCAGCTGTCACACAAGAACCAACTGCCGACACCCAAGGTAATATTGGCCAAGTGGTTGCGACAGAAACAACCACTACCCCACCAGGTGACACACAAGAACCACCTGTTGGGGGTATAAATGATCAAATGAGTGCTGAAACACAACGTCTGCCTCCACTGGAACCTGCAGTTCCACAAGCTCAGCCTACCATATCTGCTCCGCAGGAAGAAATTGAATTTCTGAAATCCGAAATTCAAGATTATCAGGAGGAAATAATAAGGGTCAAAGAAGCTTATCAAAATGAACACAACCTGCACATTTTAGCACGGGTAGCATCTGCAGCGGAGAAGAGTAAAGAGAGTGAATATATGTGCACTAAGTGTGGTGAGCTCTACACTCAAGCAGGATACAAGATAATTGCAGTACCAGTGACTGGAGTCATTCCAGAACCTTCTGCTGTTGTACTTAAAATGGAAGAACCTGCTGTTACACAAGAACCAGCAGGCCCTTCAAAAATTGCAGAAGCAAAAACAGAACCACCACAACCCTCTGCTGTTATAGAGCAACCTGCTGCAACACAAGAACCAGCAGGCTCTCCAAAAACTGTACAGGAGGAAACAGAGCAACCTATTGTAACACAAGAACCAACAAGTTCTCCAAAAACTATACAGGTGGAAACAGAGCAACCTGCTGTAACACAAGAACCAGCAGGTTCTCCAAAAAGTGTAAAGAAAGAAGTAGAAGAACTTGTTGTAACACAAGAACCAGCAGGCTCCCCAAAAATTACAGAACAAGAAAGAAAAGAACTTGCTGTTATGTAGGAATTAGAAGCAGATGACCAAGAAGACACAGAATCACCCCTGCCTACCCAAATTGTTATGGAACAAGAACAAGAAGAATTGGTTGTTACACAGGAATCAACAGCAAATGACCAAGAAGACACAGAATCACCCCGGCCTACCAAAATCGTTATGGAACAAGAAGAAGAAGAATTGGCTGTTACACATGAATCAACAGGAAATGGAGAAGAAGACATAGAATCATCCCGGCCTACCCAAATTGTTATGGAACAAGAAGAAGAAGAATTGGCTGTTACACAAGAATCAGCAGGAAATGGAGAAGAAGACATAGAATCACCCCGGCCTACCCAAATTGTTATGGAACAAGAAGAAGAAGAATTGGTTGTTACACAGGAATCAGCAGGAAATGGAGAAGAAGACATAGAACCACCCCGGCCTACTCAAATTATCACAGAACAGAAAATTCTTGTTGATGCCTATGCACAAACTGAATCTCCCTCTGTCAGCGATGCATGCATAGAGACCGCTAGTTTTTAGGAATTAAAGGGAATATGGTGGAAAGAATATGAGCTGTCACAAGGGAAAGCATTCCAACAACAAAAGGGAATCTGGTTCAGTTATGCATATAAGAATTGGGAAGCACTTGAGCAGTCTAGAGCTCAGTACAAAGAAATTAAGGAACTAAAAGCTAGACTGTCCCAGATTTTTGATTTGGTTCAAAGAATACTTGCTACAAGAAAACCTTCCTTCAACTATGCAGCATTTTTGGATGAACGACTAACATTCTTACAGATAAAGGCAGTTAGAGATGGTAGACCTCATCAGGTGATTACATTAGAACAATTTATTGAAACCTTTGCAGAAGCACCCAAGAATGATCAGAATTTGTTGTGTGAGCTTTATCTCCAAAACGAAGCTATGTCTGAAGACAAAAAAATGAATATACTCCCTCTTGTTGGCGACATACAACTCAGAGCTTTCATTTCCTTTCTAGCCAACCAACTCACTTAGAAAAATGATTTCATCTCAGCACAACACAATGAACAGAACTGCCTCCTTTGGATTAGGGCTGAACCTCAAAATGCAGCTACTTTCATTGCACAACACCAAAGAATTTTAAGCGAACCTGGAATGACTGATCACATTAGGCAACTACAAGCAGTGGTCTTGCGAGATTGCCAGCACTATGTGAAAACAAAGGCGCTTTTGGCTATTAAATCCAACAACCTATTATGGGAATACTGTCCTAAGGAAAGACAGGAGTATCATCCCTACAATCCCCCCAATCTACAGGCAACAATTTCAAGGGTACCTTACTATGTTAGATGTATGGAACAATGTGCTGAAAAATGGATTGGCTACAGATTTTACTTTCCCCTCTTATGGTTATCTGGTCAGCAATACAAGAGTCAGTTTAGATCATCCAAAAAGGAAGAGGTGGCAGCATGGAAGCAACTAGAGAGTGTCTGTGGGTTCAGAAACAGGTTTGATAACACCTTCCATAGCTACTGTATCAGTAATTTACACTCTTCATCCCAATATTCCGACTCAGATTGAGAGTAAGCATTGCATGAGGACATGCAACCCTTTCAGTTGGGGTGGATGTTAGGACTCCAAATTGACCACTTTTGACCTTGTATTTTTGCTATAATATTACCCTCTTCAGTCCATAAGTTGAAAGCCTTGATTATATAATGACCTAATCATTCCAAGATATGAAGTAACTCTCCTCATTACTATATGTTTAATCATTCATTACATATTCATGTTATCTTTATAATTAATCTTTGGAGAAGTTAACCAAGTTGCTAAGTAACCGTTGAACTGTCTAAAGTCTGCAGAAATTATAGTTCGTAGTTGCTGCAACACCAGAAACAACAACTATCTAAAGCAGGGAAAACGTTATTTTGCAACAACTGGAACACCAGAAATGGCAAGCGGAAACAACAACTATCAGAAGATCGGCAGAGCTCCATGCTGACACAGCACGATCAGCAACTGTCCAGAAATAGTAAAACACAGTTGCAGTTGCTGAAACACTAGGAACATCATGAGTTTACTAAATCAACAACAATGGTGAAGCGGAAAAGGATAGTACGAGGATTCCAAGAAGACGGTTGAGGTTCGTTTACCAGCTGTGTAACAGTAAGAGACCCAAGAAAGAATACACCGTCACACTGTTGTAACGACATCCTGTAACAAGGATGGATTTCTTATTTTTGACAAAAAGGTTAAACTGAATGAACTATGACAGTCTATTGTAATAGATGTTTCCTCTATAAAGAGGAGACATCTACATTAGAAAAGGGGGGAGAAAAAAACAAGTTGTAAGGGAAATTTTGAAAAACAAAAGCAAGTCTGAATCTTCATTGTAACTGGACATTTTGGCAGATGAATAAAAGGTTGTTCTGAGCATTTAATTCAGCATTTGTGTTCTAGGGAATCTTGTGAGAGGGATAGGGCCCACCTTCTTCACAAGATTCACCCATTTATTTTCTGTTAGTGTGTGAGTGTGTTTGAATTCTGTAGCATTACCTCTGATAATTTCCTTTTGCTGATACTTTGTTTTGTTAGTTGCTTGATATTGTAAAAGAGTACTTCACCGGTGATTAGGAATTGCAGTGTGTATTGGCAACTTGGCTATAGGGGCAGGTGCTGAACATCCTTACCCTGAGGATAGGGTCCTGATCCTCTGCTAACAGAGCAGACATTATTTTTCTTTGTAGATTTGTATTCTTAGTTAACTACTTTCATTTCATCTCTGCAATATATTTTAACTGCTATAACATAGAGTAAGAAGTTTGACAGAAAATAGAATTATGTATACTACAGCTTTTAATGCTTTTAGAGTTAAGTACATACAATACAAGGTCACCTTTGAAATAAAAGGACTTTCCCGAGTTGACAAATTAATGTGGTACTCGACTGTTTAATCAATAAACAATTCGAGTAGCCAACACCTTCCTTCTAGCAGATCTTTCCCTATCGACTCCGACTCATTGCTCTGGGGCAAAGATCTAGAGTCCATTTGGTAGTACCTTGGGGTTTGCAGTCATTAGTGGTAGATCCTCTGCTATCGATAGTGGAAACCATCATTGTCTCCTGATCGATAGATTCTTACAGGTGTTCGACTCCAGCTCATCTATTCACACTTGTTAGATTGTACTGGGTACCTTGACGCTCATTATCATCATCGGTGAGTAGTCTCGCGTTTGTTAACGGTATACATCAATGACCGGTAATCAAACGATTTCTCACATGATCGACTTCAGATCATTTATTCCCATGGTGTAGAAATGTACCACGGCGGTAGGTGAAGACCTCAGGTTGTATCAGCATTCATTGGTTCACTTGACAGTTGCTCCTGTTTCTGCTAGTTGATACCACTCCACTTTATATGTTGCAGTCAGTCATGGCGACATTCTATATGCTGGCACCTGAGTTTGCAGTGTAGTACCATCCTATTCCATCATGTTCAGTTGGTACCTTTTGGGATCAGTCTTTGATATCAGTGATCTGTTTCATCTTTTAGCATCATTGACAGTCTTATATGTGATATTCAGACATGTACTTGTTCATTATGATTAGATGATCCATTATGTATCTTTCAATCATTTATACTTGTATACTTAGTGGATCCGCTTGTACTTGATATGCGGACATGCTTTAATTTTTCTGAGCATGGGTATGCCTGCCCCAGATAGTGTTTCTTTCTGATCTCCTTTGGTGGCTTGGCAGGCTGAATTCTGGTGAAGTCCTCCTCGGTTCTTGACAGACTTCCTTTCCATGTACTCGCATAATATATTTCGGCCATCATGTACCCCTTCTGACCTCATATATTAGGGGGCATCTGTTATAGCTCCAAATCTCACTCTTATGGTTTGTGATGCTGTACTCATGGCCTAGGGCAACCCCTCCTTCCAAACCTGGTCCTAAAAATTAAAAAACAGTGTTTTATCCCTTATACGCGACATTGCCCTGAGTTAAACGCGTGTATACGCGGGTATGTGTATAGCCAACCCGCGTGTATGTATTAAAACACTTAAAAATATAAAACTCCTTATTTTCGGGTGGAGATCGTGGGTTTTACCTGTTGATCACCTGTTAGTGCTCGTGGCCCAACTGTTCCCAACCAACTCCTAACTAAAAAACTACTTTGGAGATGGTATAAAAAGACCTCAAATGGAAGGCCTAAAGGAGGAGAGAAGAGAGAGAAAGGTTATTATGCTGAGATTCTTCCCTTGACCAGGTCTGAAGTCCCTTGTGCCTTCTGCACTTCCCCCATTTTGTATAGGAAACCTTTGTTTCCTTGTGTGTTGATGTTCATCCACCATTTATGACATCATGGATAGAGTTATGGAAGGAGTTTGTTAGAGGCTTGAGGCTAGAACGGATCCGGAAGGAAGCTTTGCTTGGAGCCTGCTGAAGGTGATTCAGGTGAAAATATTCCTTTTTATGTACTTTATTTGCCTATAATAAAAGAAAAACATGTCTTGGTTCCCGAAATGAATCTTCTTTATGTTAATGATATTCATGTTTAGAATTCATATGTAAATGGTTGTTTGGATTTCATAACTAACTAACTTTCTTTATAACATAAAGATGGTTTCTTTATAAGTTTTTTTCCATGCACTGTTCTATTCTTTGAATTGTTTGTTTTGTAGGACAAAAGAGAAGAAGGGAACTCTAAGAAGGGTTTGGACCCTCAGGGCATTCTCAAACGTAGGACCAAAGGTACGTACCCTTATCATAGAATTTGCTTATAATAGCATAATGGCTGTGCGAATGCATGTTTCTTTGAATAGATAACTTTCAGTCTGCTAGGGTTTCAACCCAAAAATCCTTAGGGGAACTTTTCCCTCTATCACTCACTATTAGTTCCTCAAACAGTTTGGAACTAATTTAATTGGACTTAACTCAGTAAACTGATTTAACTAATTTCAACTCAAATATAACTCAATCTTATCTCTTTAATTTAAGGGATAACTCTTGCATGAATTTAGAAAGACTTCTAACTTGAATTTCTCCAACTAATTAATTTAAAATAAATGAATTAATTATTTCCAAGTAGCCGTTAAGACTAAATTTGATTTTAATTCAAGGAAAAATTAAATTGGAATATTCTTGTTGCCATATTTCATCAAAGACCTTATACAAAATCCATAGAAACAATCTCCCATGGATGTGAAGGCACTGGAAGTGGTGTGTACAATCCTAGTTTCCTATTACTAGGCTTACTGACTGCACACAATGAACAACCTCTAATAAAACGTGACACACTTTCAAGCATATGAGGCTAGTAAAAAATACCTCTAAAGATTTTCCACTGTTTTACTTACACCGAAATGTCCAACAATAAAAGAAGTGTGCGCTTCCCTTGTGACATTTAATCTCTATCCTTGTGGAACACAAAGTTTTCCCAAATGATACAACAGATTATCATGTACATGGTATTCTAATTCCTCAACTTGGTGGCCTTGACTCAACTTTGAATATACCTCTTGAAAGTTAGCATCATGTGCATATTTTTTAACATAAGTTTAAGGAAAAAGAAAATTATTCTTGAGTAAGATGGCTACATTAACAACCGGTCTAGAAAGCATATCAACAACTCTGTTATAAATACATTTATTGTACCTGATTACCAAGTGGAATTGTTGTAAGAATCCCATCCAAGGAAAGTGCCTTGATTGCTGTAATTGTCTGAGATTGCATATATTGCAAAGGTTGATGATTAGTGTGAACAATGGTTTCTTTTCCCATTAGGTAATGGTTCCATTTCTTGACACTTTGCACCAATGCGTAAATATCTTTGTCATATGTAGGATAGTTAATAACAACACTATTAAAAATCTTAGAATGAAATGAAATAGGCTTACCATGATGTAAAAGAACTGCAACATGCCATAGTCACTTGCATATGTTTCTATTTCAAAAGGTTGTTTCAAATCTGACAATGCTAAAACTAGGGATGAACTGATCTTTTGTTTTAAGGCATCAAATTCTTCTTTTTTATCACCTCCCCACTAGAAGACAACCTTCACACTGTTCAAAGAATGTAGTGGAGCTGCTATGGAAGAGAAATTGGCAATGAACTTCCTCTAGTACTGTGCTACTCCCAGAAAACTCATTACTTCTGTGACTGATTTGGGTATTGGCCATTTCACAATGATGAAAACTTTAGAGGGGTCAATCTTTAGCTCACCTCCTCCCACTATGTGGCCCAAATACACTAAGGAAGTTTTCCCGAATTCACATTTAGACATCTTTAGAAATAATTGTTCTTTTTTCAATACATCCAACACTTCCCTCACATGCTTGACGTGCTCTTCTCATGATTTGTTGAATATCAAAATATCATCTAAATAGATAATTACAAACTCATCAAGAAAGGATCTTAAAACATCATTCATAACTCTCATGAATGTAGTTGGGGCATTACAAAGATTGAAAGGCATAACCAGCCACTCAAACAATCCCTATTTAGTTTTAAAAGCAATCTTCCAAATATCCTCCTCAACTATTCTAACTTGATGATATCCACTTCTCAAGTCTAATTTAGTGAAATATTTTTAATTCTTCAACTGATCTAGAAAATCATCTATTCTGGGCAGTGGGTATTGATTCTTTATGGTAATTTTATTCAAAGCCTGATAATCTACACACATGCACTAGGTCCCATCTTTCATAGGTACCAAAATAATTGGTGAACCACATGGTGAAGTAGAGGGATGAATTACACCTTTATCTAACAATTACTGGACTTCTTTCTTAATTTATAAACTTTCCAAAATTGACATTTGATACATATTGATATTTGGGAGTGGGTAGCCTTGCTGTAACTGAATTTCGTGTTGAATTCCCCTTTTTGGTGGAAATTCCTTTGGTTCTTGAAACACATCTCCATATTGATTGACCACATCAACCAATTTGGCTTTTAGCTTCACGTCACAACCTGTAAAGGATTCACGCTTTGTGTCATTATTTTTCTTGACCATAAGGAGCACGAGATTCTTGTTGGAATTGACTAGTTGCATCATTTTCCTTGCGCTTGCTAAAGACAGGTTATTCTTTCTACGATGGGCTCTCACAATATACTCCACTCCATCTTTGAACAAATGATATTTTTTCTCAAATCTATGTAAAACGGCTTTCCGATCATATAGATATGGGCTTCCCAACACAATTTCAGAAATATCCAACGGCACTACATCTAATTCAACTTCATCAACGAAATTGGCAGTAATAGCAAAATTGAAAACACATTTCCTTGTGACCTGAAGATTTTCATCCTTGGTTATATAACCCAACATATATGGTTTATGATGAGCCACAATTTCCAGATTCAACTTCTTGACCAAGTCTGTAGAAACTAAATTTTCTTGGGATCCACTGTCAAACATCATATTAATGTTGGTGTGTTTGGAAATAACTCTAATATGGAACAACTTAGTTCTATTTTCTTCATTTGAAGCATTGTTGGAATTATTTTCTGCGCTGGTGCTTGCCACGACTTCCTCTTTTCATTTCTTTTTCCATGGCTTTTTCTTTAGTGAGTGTGGCTACAATGTTTGTTTCATCACCTGAGTCAGATCCCAAGTCTTGTTGTAGAACAACATTGGGCTTTTTTTCCCTTTATTGTTAAATTTGTTCGGTCTTAATTCAGGATGAAGCATCCAACAATGCGCTTCATCATGGCCCTCTTTAGAAAAATTCTTGCACATGGGTTTCTCCCCTTCTTCCTTAACAAAAGTGTTTTTCTTCTTCTTTCCTTTATACTTATTTCCTTTTTCACCACTCTGGAATGGCTTCATTATACCTTCTTCTTGTTCATTTTTCCATCTTGCTTAGAGGTGTGTAGCTTGAACACAGACCTCATCAAGATTCATGGGATTAAACTTAAGAATGGTGTGTCGAAGATAAATATGCAAACCTCCTATATATTTCAGCAAAGTATCTTGGGATTGTAAGTCTACTCCTACCATAAGAGCACTTCAGCTAAACTCCTGAGTATACTCTTGCACATTTTGACCTTTTAACTGTCTAAAATTTTACCAATTCATGATGGCTTTTTGCATATAATCTAAAGGGTAGAATTTTATTTTTATAGTAGCAACGAAATCAGACCAAGTAATAGAGACCTTACCATGCTTTTTAATCTCCTCTTGGGTCTTTGATTCCCACCATACAAGTGTTGCACCCTCCATTCTCAAGGAAGTTAATTGAATCTTTATGTCATCCTCTTGAAGGTTTTGAATCCTACAATAGACCTCCAACTGACAAATCGAATTATCAAGCTTCTCTACATTCACTTCACCATTATACATGGGAAACTCAAATTTAACATCAAGTTTTAGAAAAGGTGATTTACCAGTTCCTTTTGAAGTATGATGATGAGTATGAGTAGGGGTTGTATTAGTGGAAGAGTGTGAAGATTCTTGTGAAGAAGAAGATGAAGAAGATGGTGGAGAGGGTGGGGGGTTTGTCTCCATTCCCATTACCTCCTTTTCCATTACCTCCTCCTAAAGGGCCTTCTCCTTTGGGAGGTTTGGAACCTTCTCCTTGCAATATGATATTCCTCTCTTCATAAAGGACCTTCACCATCTCTGTCATATCAAATAAAGCCTTTCTGAAGGTCTTCTAATCTTTTGTCATGTTTGTAGGTTCTCCTTCATGATACATGATCTCTGGAGTCTCATCTATAACTTGAGGTTGAACTGGTGTTGGAGATTGTAGCAACCTTTCTCTTCTTCTCCTTGACCCAACTTTAGGGCTTCCAACCATATTTCCTTCACTTATTTTGAGTTTTAACCTTGTAAGCATGACATAAACTTGCAAATAATTAAATACTTCTTTCACAAAGAAAATATAGTAAGAAAAAACAAGTGCTCTCATACCAACTTGATCTGAAATGGAGCATATTAGTAATGTTGTGCTAATTCCCCATTCAGAATAAAACCCAATATGCTTATCATCTGCTTATCAAATTCTTAAGGATTCACCATGCTTGATTAATTAACTAATTCTCATGAGAGTTTCTTATGTAAATGTTATAAATAATTGAACATAAAACATATGCTGAAAAACAAAAAAATAACAACAAAGAACATCAAAATACATCACATAACATAGAGATTTGATGAGGAGTTCACCCCTCCTAGACTACGTCTCCTTGGTCCAGCTTCCAATGCTTGGGCCTCTCTATTATGCTCAAAATTACAAAAAAATGTGTGTTTAAAATGCTCAAATTCCTTTGAAACCTATCTCAATGAGTTCAGAATAGCTAAAACTGCTAGAATTGACTCCTTTTGCACCTAATTTGGATAAGAACTAAAGAAGTTATGACCTATCACAGTTCTCCCACAATTTACTTAACAAAGTCCCATATTTTGGCCACTAACCATCAAATTTTGCCTAAAATCTGCCAAATTTTCCACATTTCGACCACTGGAGCCATAATTCTTGGCCGTTTTGGAAATCTCAGTCGGCAAGGACCAAAACCCATACACTATGGCATTGGCAGACCCAACGGGGATATAATCTACAACATATAAAAATATCGCGTCCGTGTAATCTATTAGAAATCACAATCGGTGAAAACTGAAAAACTATATCGCAAACACCAACCATTTTCTGCAATTGCAATATGCGATAAATTGCATCACAATCTCTCTTCACCAGGAATGATTATGTAATAGTCATCCACCTCCGATTTGTGATATGCAATATCACAATCGTAAATCGGCACTACTGGGGGGCGATTCTTAACCCGTGTCCTTTGTTTTCCCCGATATGCGATATGCGGGACCTAGTGGAAACCTACCACTTGGCACTTCCCCATTCTCTAGGACCTTTTCCATGTCATCCAATCCTGCCACATGTCCAAGTCAAACTTGAACTTTCACTTGCTCTAACTTCTGCATATGAGCTCGGATTTGAGTGCCGTTCAAACCGTTGGATTCAGAATGATGAGCTCTTTGATATGAAGCTAAGCTTATCAATATTCTAACACTTTGAGTTTTGAGCATAATTTTGAGCACCTAATTAAAAAGCGGCTCTTCTACCTCATGGTTTAGCCATGTAGCTAAATACATTAGTTAAACATAACTTAATGGAGAATTTGGGTCCCAAATATTCATATCAGGCACTACTAAGTTATGAATCTAAAATTTTGCAAGCCTAGCCCTATCTTTATTGCTATATTTGAGGTGAAAATCAACGAATTTTATGATATTGTGAAAAGGAAGGGATCCTTTTTTGGCCTATACCCTAATATGAAATGACCACCACTAGTCTTTTAGGATCAAGGAATATGTTTTTTTATGGGTGCCTATAAGGTATAACTTCCATGGATAAACTAGCCATTGTCATTATTGTCCTTCTTTCTCTTGTAGTAACCTTTGACTTTTCTTCAACCAAGATTTAAACTCCTTATTCTCATTTTGTAGATGGTCCATTATGTTTGTGCCCCTGAACCCGAGGTTAGTCATCTCCTCCCCCATTTTCTTCATCTTTTTCTCCATGATGCCAACATATTATACCCCTTTTGACTTGGAAATTTGCATCCATCTATAGTTCCTACCTCATTCTTTCTCTAATCCAAATAATATAAGAACTACAAAGTGGGTAGGAATTACCTTCCCTCCATCAATATGAGCATAAGAAGATTTAAGATTTGGTTGAAGTTCTGGTTACTGTTGGTTGGAATTCTTTTCGTGTAGTTCGGGATTATGTTCATGTAGCTTCATCGTCACTTCTTGTAGCTTCACATTTTCTTCCTGTACCTTGTTGGGCTATTTTGGGAGCATTGTCCCCTTAATGTTTAGCCCTTCTTAGTGAACCTGTGGCTCTTTTCTTTCACTGATATCTCAACCTCCTATTTTTCTTCCTTCTTCGATTCTTCCTCCTGATCATGGATAACTAATTCTTCAATAGTGATTAGAGTTAGAGAAGGTGGTTGAGGTTTCCATTTCATTATTCTATTACTCTTTCTCCTTTTGAAGTAATTGGGGATTTCCCTTGGCTTCCTCCCTTTGGGTTTAATTCGGGTACTTAAAGCTACTAGGGTTCTATAGTGATTTCCTCTTCCAAATTTCCCTCCGAGGTGTTATCTTTCTTCTCCATTTTTCTTTTATTTTGTAGCCTACAGGATGTCTTGATAGATTCTTTGGGATTTTTAATTTTTTGTTCTATTAAGCTAAGTTTAGCCAACTCTTCCTTAGCCACTTCTTCCTCTATTTCTGCTTTAACTTATGTCTTTGTCCTTACTTCTACTTACTTTCCTATTTATTCCTTTGATTTTCCCTTTGATTTGTCTTCTACAATATTATCTTCCCCTTATACTTTTTCTTCAATTTCCTCCTCTGTTTCTGCTCTTTATAATGCTAACTGAGGATGGACTTAGGTTTCTAAAAAGGATTCTCTATCCATTCTTGTGAAATCAATTGAAGAAATAGGGTTTTGTAGGCTCTCTAAAACATCCAAAACTATCAACATTATCATCCCATGGTGATATAGGTAATGGAGTTTTCCTCCTTTCACCCTTAGGCTCATTTATTTGATAGATTGAAGGAGGAAGTGAGGGAAGCTTAGCCTCTCTTGGATAAGAAAGTCTACCTAGAATATGATGTGATAAAGAAATATAAAGTGATATTCATGCAAAATGTTAAGCCTCTCTTCACATGAGATGTATTGGATAACATTGTAGGCTAATTCATCCCAAGGGTAGGACAAGCTCTCCATCCTTACTCTATTTTTATCATCTATTGGTTTCTCATCCTGAAGGAAGAAATTATTATTCATCGTAGTGGCCTCAGGTCTCTCTTCTTTGTTCCATTTTACTCCCTTGAGAAGTGTAGTGGCCCTATTGATAATTTATTCATTTAGGTAAATGATGAGGCTTGGAACTATAATGATAAAATCATGCACCTTTGGCTACTATTTTTATGGAAAATTCTTAGGCAATTTCATCATCGAAGCCTCTTAGCCTCTCAAAAAACACTAACCATTGATAATTTTAAAAAACTTTCCTAACATTAGGGTGGTGATGTACCCTAGAGGGGTATATATGACCCCTTCTATTGAATCCCCCTCCCATGGCTTCAATAAACATTTATCAAAGTGAAACAAGGAGTTTCCCTTGAATGCTACATGATCCTAGGGTTTCCTATGCAGTGGAAATTGTTGTAACAAAGGCAAATTGAATAGATATTTTCTTCAAGGTTAAGGGGAAGGAAAAATTCAAAATGCACTTCTTCTTTTCTCAATACACCTTATTCTTTCAACCCACCATATTTATGAAGTAAATTCGTAGTCAATCCATTGTTTTCCTTCAATAAATTTAAAACTATGTGAATTACAAAGTCCTTTTCCTGAAAATTGAAATGTTTTTTTAAGTTACTATATCAAATATTGGTGAGGGGAATTTTACTTACAATCATCCTAATGAATTTTCCTCATCCTTTTCAATTTTGGATGGAAATGACCTTCTTGTAGCACCCTGTGATCTTCCTATAGTGCTATGTGATCTTCCTATAGCACTAGTTTATAGAAACTTGTATCTTCTTGTAGTTGATTCTGTAGGAAGTGTTTTGGATTTGCTAACCTCCTATAGTACTAGCAGGATTTCTTGGTGCTTAAAATATATTTTTCATGTAATATTATATTTGGGGGGACTAAGTTATGTGGTTATTCATTGAGGTGATGGGATCAATGCATTATGTGACTTGTCCCCCACCTATCATGTTGAACACCACATTTCATAATGAGTAGGCATGTTGTCCCACCTCCTCAAGTTATCTCCACATTTCTCTCTTTTTCCTTTTACATGTGTGGGTGAAATTGGAGAGGAATGGAGTTGAATGCAAATATGGTCGAGAATGATCTACTAAGTTTGGCATATTAAACCTTTTATTTCATATACCTCCAACGTTTTTTCAAGCTAATATAAGTTCATAGGGGAGGTTTTGGGGATTGCATACTTGGGCCTTACCCTTAATGTGTTTCTTTGCAGGTGATATTGAGGCTATTAATGTGACTACTGAAGCTTCCTTTGATGGTTATGAATATACTTGTGATGATTCCTGGGGGCTTCAATATTTCTATTATTTCTCTTGAGGGTCTTCTAAAGTTTCTTATTATTGTTACTACTATTCTAGTTTAGATGGTTAGAGTATTGTTGTTGTGGATGACTTGGTGCTACTGATTGATGATGTTGTAGTAGCCTACAAGAGATCATGTAGTTTCTCATGATTGTTTTCTAAGTTCTTGGAATATGGTGGTCTTCAAAGCTGCTTGGATTGAAGTTCCAAATTTGGTCCTGTAGGGCTTCTACAGATTGCTACAGGACTGTGTGTTTTCTTGTAGCAGCGACATAATCTCCTTAGGCTCATAATTTCCCCTATTTTTGGGCTTCAAAAGTTCTTATAACTCAAGTAGAGGCTACTTGTGGTGATGGAGAGGAATTATCTATTGTTGATTGGTGAAAAGAGGTGGAAGGTTGGATTGTTGTGTGTGGTGAGTGAAACAATAATGAGAAAATTGAAATATGATGGGATGGCTAGGTGCTAAGGGTCTCTAGACACCTTCTCCCTTACCCATATATGGAAAAAAATTAGTTCAACACCCTTTTTTATGCTAAGTATTTTCATATAGAAATACTGAACTTTGTTTCAAAAATTCAAGACAGTGATTAAAACATATATAAGTGACTTGGAAATGATAGAGGATGCTTACAGAAAGGGTGGGAATGTGTGAGATGTATGTAGAGAAGATTTTTGAAGGTTTTTAATGTGGGTGGTTAGACTAGAAGGGGATACTCTTGACTACTACTAGAATTCTCTTATATCTACATCACTGTTATAATATATTAAATTGAGGTGACATTTTGTGTCTTCGTTTTTCTTTTCCTTTTTGTTTTTGTGTTTTTTTTCTTAATTTTCCCACTTTTTTTTATTTTGAGGCACATAATCTACCTCATTGATGTTTTCAGCCTAAGTAGGTCTGCCCTAGGTGCCTCACAAGAGGTTTTCACCTAGGTATATTTTATTTTAATTTTTTTCTTTTATTAAGGGTCATTGGATGCCTCATGGATGTTTTTAGCCTCCTCAGGAGCATCAAAGGAGGTTTTCACCTACATTTTTTTTCTCTTTTTCTCTTTTTTTCTCTTTTTTCTTGATCAAGTGTTGAATGAAATGGTAGCTGTAATTCTCTCAATCACATGTCATTTTCTGCTTATTAAATTGGTAAACTCAACCCTGAATAGGGAATTTCTATAAAAAATTAATTTGTATCCATTCACTAGAAGGGGGATTTATTATTCATCAATTGTATTGATCTGAAATGAGCCACTACCATGGAATTTATTCACTAGTTAAGGGCCTAACCATCTAGTGATGATTTTTCCTTTGAAATATTTGAATCTAGAATCATATAAGAGGTCCCAATCACCATCGTAGAAGGTCCTAACCTTAATGTTCCTATCATTCTTAACTTTCCTTTGTAATTGAACCATTTAATTGTGAATAAGACCATGCATCCTGATTTCATTTAGAACATTCAATTGTTGTAGTATCGCTTCTTGAACTTATGTGATGTCCAAGTTAAGTTGTGTTTCCATTCTTTGTGTATTGTAATCAAATTCAATGGAAAATAGGGCTTGCTTACCATAGACCCAATCAAAAGGGGGTGAATTCAGTGGAATTCATCCAAGTAGTGTTGGAGGCTCAAGTGGTTTGAGCAATATTTTCCGCCCAATATTTCTTGTTACTGTTAGCTACCTTAGTCAAAATTCCTTCTAGGTCTTCCACATGGCCATTTTCCTGAGGGTGATATGGGGTGGATATTCTATTTTTGATATAATGTTTACTCATTATCCCCTCTATTAGATCGGGAGTGAATTGAGAACCTTGATCCGTCACTAGTTCCCTTGGGAATCCAAATTTGTAAAAATGTTCTCCCTTAAGAACTCTTATACTTTCTATTATGTTGTTGCATTGACTGCCATTACTTCATCCCACTTGGTTAGGTAATTGATTCAAACAATGATACTATTCTTCTATCTACAGGGGGCTCAATAGGTCCAATGAAGTTGATGTGTCACTTCCCAAATGGCTCGAAAGTCACTTGAGGTTGTAGGGGAATCTCATCTCTTTGAGTAGGTTTCCCAATCCTTTGGCACTCATCACACTATACAATGTGGCTCTTGGCATCTTTATGAAAGGGAAGGCTAGTATTAGCCTACATGAAGAATCTTGTAGGTTGTCCTCTTAGTAGAAAAATAATCCCCATAAGGTCCATCATGACATGTAGAGAGGATGTAATAGACTTCATATTCTCTTGCAGATCTCCTTAGGAATTGATCAGGCCCTAATCTGAAGCATTTTTCCCCAATCCAAGTATAAGGATCATTTTTCTTGACAATTTTACTATTTTCCTTTGAGGACAAGTTAGGGAGAAACTAGCCAGCAACCAAAACGTTTGCTATATCAACAAATCGAGGGGATAATAATGATATGGAAAAGAGGTGCTCATCGAAAATTTGGTCATCCACCATCTCTTCATTCTTTGTACAAGAAATATGTAATAACATTTTCTTTCCCTGTCTTATCAATAATGGTTAGAAAAAACTGTTGTAAAAGTTATAACCATATAATGATTTGAGCATTGACATTAGGTTTATTCATCAAGTACTTAATGGTTGCATGATCAGTGTGAAAAAAAAATTGATACCCATTAATGTAATGTTTGAATTTATTCAAAGAATGCACAACATAATAAAGTTCATTTTTGGTGACCATGTAATTGAGTTCATCTTTGGAAAATTTTTTACTAATGAAATATAAGGCATAAGGAAATTTACATTCTAGTTTCCTTAATGCTCCCCCAACTGCTTTGTCTAATGCATTTGTGTGAATGCGGAAGGGAAAGGCCTAATTTGGGCCCTTGAAAGCTAGTACATATGCCAATTATTCTTTGATATATTCAAATTCCTTTTGACAAAGGTCGGTCCAAGAGAAAAATGAGTCTTTCATTAGTAAACCAAACAAAGGTGGAGCAATTTTACTAAATATTTAATAAATATCTTGTAGTATCTAGCAAGTAATAAAAAAATCCTAACATATATTTGTCTTGTGGAACACGAAATTTTCTAATAATTGCAATTTTATTAGGATCAACCAGAATTCCATCGTTAGAGAGTAAGTGGCTTAGAAAAAGTCATGCATCCATCAAAATCTAGTACTTTTCAGCAGTTAAGGAGAGATTCATTTCTATACATATTTTCAAAACGTTGTATAGGTTGGAGAGGGATTCCTAGAAATCATCTCCATAACATGTGAAGTCATCCATATAAATATGAAATTGATCATGTACAATATTAGCAAAAATACTCAAAACTTCCCTCTAGAAGGTGGCAGGGGCATTACAGACGCTGAAAAGAAGGACATTGTAGGAAAATGTCCCCCATGGGTAGGTCAAAATAGTCTTATCCTAGTCTTCAAGACTGATTTCTATCTGATTGTACTTGCTAAACCATCCATAAATGAAAATAACCCCTTTCCTGTAAGAGCATCCAAAACTTGGTCGAAAAAAGTAAAGGAAAGTGGTCTTTATTTGTGGCCTTATTAAGTTCTTTTTAATAAATTAAAAATCTCCATTTCCCATTATTTTTAGGCACAATTACTAAAGGTGACAACCACTCATTATTTGAAATTGGATAGATAAAACCTGCAACTAATAATTTATGTAATTCCTCTTTTAAAATGTCCTTTAATGCATGCTTCATTCTACTCTGAGGTTGGTGAATAGATTTATAGTCTTATTTAATGTATATAAAATTAGTACTGATAGAGGGGTGAACTACTTTCATTGTTTTTTAATACCAAGAAAAAGCATCAAGATTCTCCCTTAAAACAATGAGTAAATATCTATCCTAATCAATTGAAAGAGAAGGACTAATTTTCATAGTTCTAAGTGGATTGATTTCTACAAGTTTTACATTACTTTGACCATAACCAATAGTGATTAAATATACCCATGAGCTTCCTTTAGGATGTACTAGAGGTTCCTCTTTTAGACCATCAATTTGCATGACTGTAGGACACATTTTTTGTAGAAAATTGTTAATCAAGTTGCCCTAATCCGATTTCCTACTACCAATAGTTGCTTCCAATGTAAATGTTGGGTAGGGAGATGATTGATAGATTTATTCTTCTTTTTTCTCTTATAACTACATATGAAGGTAATTCTCAACAACTGTTTGAGCATGGGGTTATAGTACAATATGTTTTGTTAGTTTCCCATTTGTAATTTTCATGTTTCCAACTCTACAATTTATACAGGCATCAATGTTAGCTAACCAAGGTATTCCTAGGATAAGAGAATAGCCATTGAACGTGGTTTTGGGCTGGAGAACAAGGATATCATGGGGTACTCCCAGTAATTAATGTAAACCATGAAACTGTCAATGACACCCTTGGGTGCTACTGTGGTTTTGTCTGCAAGTTACAACGCTATGGTGGTTTTCCTTAAGGCTCCTTAGAGGCTAAGCTTGAGCATAGTCTCCTTGATCATGAAACTGATTACATCCCCTAAGTCAATGACAGTATTGGTTACTACAATATTGTTAATTTACATATCTACTATTAGGCTTCCAAGATCCAAATACTTTGGGATGATGACCTTCCCAAGTAGTAGATCAACTAGTTGCCCAATGGAATTAATAGTAGGGGAATATTTCCTCCTTCTTCCTGTCCTCTTAGGACATTCTCCCTTGATGAATTTTTTTATATGGGATCATCCTCGATGACCTACAATAGGGGAATCTTGACATACATATTTTTTAGTTCTCCCAAATTTTAGCCTCTTTTGGGGTGTGTATTTTGGGATGGATGAATCTTTCAAGATAGGAGGTTTGTTGGCTTGAGGAGTGATTTCTTACTTCTCTTCTTCAAGATTTTTTATTGGATAAGGTGGGTGAGAATTAGGAAGTACCTTCCTAGATTTGAGATTGATTTATTGGATTTCTATAGAATGGGTAGGATAAGATGTTTCTCCATAGTAGACTTGTCAGGCCTGATTATTATTGGGGTCGATATTTGGTTAAGTAGATGCTTGTGTCTATTTAGGTGGATTGTTTTGGGTTAGTTGTGGTTTGGGAGGAGGAGGAATAATATAAAGTGGATTGGTTTCCTAAGGCCTCCATCCTGGTGATATATTACCCCATTGAGGAGGTTGGCATTAGTATGGTTGAAAAGGGGAAATGTTAGGTTAAGGAGGATAGGGATAAGGAGTAGGAATAGGCCAAGGTGAGGTATTAGGCAGATACCAATACTAAAATAATGAATTATAACTTGTATTGAAGGAGGATGGATAGTTTATACCTTATTGATATGGCCTAGGGCCTTCTGGCCTCCTTTGGTTGAAAAAGAAAAGTTGATCCATGCCTTCTTATATTCCTTGATACATTACTTTCATACTTAGAAGATATGGAAACTTGTCAATTGAATTGTTCTCTTCACACATATAACATATTTCTATAACATTTAATAGGCACTCATTTCTATGGTGCTTGTTGGTGCATCTAGGGAAAAGTATGGTTAATGCCCCTTCTCACTCTTGTTTTTTCTTAATCTACAAGGAAAAAGTATGCAATATATCACTTTGAAAATCCTCTAACATAGCTCATATATCATTCTTATTGAATAAAGTAGAAGATGACGGATTATCAAACCGTAGCTTGATATACCTCCTTTTTCTTGCAGCTCCAAACTATTTTTTGAACATTATTTTAGTTTCTTCATAATTTAGCTCGTAAATATCTCCACTAGACAACATATTAAGGGTCTCCATTAACTCTTCTCTGACCCCCTGGAGAAGAACTAGTTTTGTTGAATCTAGGTCAAGGGTTTAGTTAGCCATGAACCTAATAAGCTCATCCAATATCCCCGCCCCATGGATATCATTTGGTGGTGTGTGCTTCACCACATTCATTCACTCGTTCATTCAATCCTCATCGTTTCAAGTTTATTTGAACATAAGGAGGAATTCAAACTCAACCTGCCCTCACGTTCTTAAAGAGGATATGGGTTGAAGGAAACTGGAAACTAGTTGAAGTCAGGAAAATTTTTCTGCTTAGTTGAAATATTTCTTCAAATTATTCTAGTGATTCATCTATCCCTTGGGTCATTCTAAATATTTCCTCCCTTTTATCCATTTCTCTACAATATTCCTTGTACTCAGTGTTGAATTCTTATTACATCTTGTCCCATGTAGTAATGTTTCCTCCTTCTAAACTCATGAACTAGTGCAAGGTTGCATCCTTGAGGGTAGAAGGAAACAATTTGAGATTCTTCTCATCAAATGTGTAATAATATGTTCTACAGACTACAAAAAATTCAGCCATGAAGGTGTCATTTTCCTCAAAATCCATTTCATGGAAGTGTGGAAGAGCAGTGGGGTTGATTATTTTCATTTTAGCTTCCCCATTTTCCTCCCTGATAGGAAAGAATTCAAGTTGCATATTTACAACCATATTTTTAGTAGGGGATGGTGTTTCTCCTTCTCCTATAGGCTCCTAAAAATTATCTAGTTTCTCACCCAAGAATACCTCTACATCCTCTGCAAACAAAATAGGAGGCCCAAAGTCACCAAAAAGTGATGGGTGATTGTTTATATAAGTGGGGGTTTTAGGTACAAAAAACATTTGAGTTGTCCCTAGCTCTATGAGGCATGAAATAAATTATCTTTGTTTTTCTTTTTATTTTTATAAACAAAAATGTTGATGCAAAAATATTTTGTGCTTTTTTTAGGAAATAAAATGAAAATTAAACAACTTAGAGAAAAATATAGTAATTACTTTGACACCTCCCTGACAATGACGCCAAAAGGTGATGACCCTTAGTATTACAACAATAATGTTGGAAATCCATAAGGGCTCAACTTTAATTATCAATATAGGGTTTAACAAAATTAAGAGGTATCAATACTATATGTACAACAAGAAATATATTCTACTTAGGTTGTTTTGATGCAATTGAAGAGGATTCAAAATTCACAGAGACCACTATGCTATAGGAAAAATTAATTAAAAATAAGTAGATCTATTCTAATTTGAATGAAAGGAAATAAATGAAATAAATCCTATTATATTGAAATAAATAAATGACACAAAGTAAACCCTAATCTAATTATAAGAACTTAAATGACAAAATGTAATTCTACTTTGTTTTGTAGAAACTAAATCTATGTTATTGCAGGAAAGGAAATGGCTAAAATAAACCTATGCTATTAGAAAGAAATAAAATAAAGCACTTCAATAATGTTGGAGGAAAATCAATCCTACTCTATAGTGCATGAAAAATCAATTATGTATTTGAAAGATGACATAAAAACAACAAACCTTAATTGCAGGAAGAAAACTATAGCTATTAGGTAAAAGTTCTTAAGGGGTCTCTAGACATTTAAGATCCATCTCCAAGGTCTAATGGATGTTGTGAAATTCTAAGGAATGATAGAAAATATTCTAGTGTAATTTTGGAAGTGTTCTAAGACAATCTGCATGTTGTTACAAGATGGCCCTATTTTGCTACAAGAAACTTGAGAGAGAAACATTATGATGTTTATATGTAGTTTGAAGAGTGGAAAAGGTGGTTGAATATTTTAGAAGAGACAAAGGTCCTTACGATGATTATACACACTCAATGATTCAACCCATACAAGGAAAAGATAAAATTGGGGTTTTTCTATAGCTCAGTTAGGTAGAGTTTAGCCCATTGGCAGTTTGCAAAGATGTAAAACAGTGCGTGAAAAGGTGATGATATGAGTGACCAAAATGCATGAAAACAATACTAATTTTATCCCTGAAGCAATACCTTTTAGATATAAAAGTGCATAGCTAATTGATAAAAGAAAAACAAATGTTGAATCAATACTTGGAGGAAGAAAATAGTAATGGAAGGGATGAGTTGCAATTGCAATTAATACTACCAATGCATGAAGGAAACTATTTTTTTGTTCTGATCAAAACAAGGTACATACCCAAATTTCAATAAGGAGATCACTTATAAACCTTGCAAAGAAAATACCTTTCTCATAAAAACAATTTGTAGAAAATAAAAAATACACTAAATGAATGGAAAGGAAATTTACATGAAGAGCGCTTGAGCACATAGGTTGGGCCTTGACCTATGGAGACTTAGGCCCCTTGGAAGAAAATTATACTAACAAAAAAGAAATGATTTTCATTAATATTCAAAAGTGTTCATACATAAAAACATGACAACTAAAATAATAGGCAAAAACCTTTTTGTAATGTCGAATATCTTCCTCTAAAGTTTTGAATTCCTACTAGGCTACTAAGGCCCTTTACTTATACAAAAAGTTCTTGAAGGGGAAGCCTCCTTGAAGCTAGGATTTATTCCCTAAAAAATCCCTAAAAATGTGGATCTAGTTCCCCAGTGCTCTCGCAACCATAGGGAAGTAGTAAATTTCCATGAGTTATCCGAGTTGTGATTAGCCTGTAGCAGGGAATAAACCCCAAAATAATCCCCTGATGGACTCATGCGTGCTATGCACAATATATCCTCAATATATTTCACATTTAATGCATTACGCACACAATATATAACAAATATCTCTTAATCTTCCTAACAACACATTATAGCTTGAAAAATACATTATCAAATGCAAAAGGAAGGGTTAACTATGCCAAAGGATGGTCAGATGGGCCTTAAATTATACCTATTTGCAAGGCCCATCAAATAAAAGAAATATTTTTACTTATTATTATTTGTTTAAATACAATAAAGGCTATCATGTGAGAGATTAGACTTATAATATTGAGGGAAACAACTAGAATCATTTATGGTCCAAGAAGGGATAAGAAATAAAGAGAGTAAAAGAAAAAATATCCTCCATTGTAGCCACAAAGGGCACTGTTAGTTAATAAAACCACCAAAATAATAAATGAATGTAGATAAATTTCAATGGTGGAAGCTATATGAAAAAATAGCTGCAGGAGATAAAGGCAGTTTGAACAAAAGAAAGGTGCCAGTGGGATAGAAATATTGGACCTGAACCCAGAATTAGCAAGAAAATGCTTGGGTTAAGGAAGTGTAAGTTGTAAAAGATTATTGATTTGTTTTATTGGCAAGAAGGATCCTAGAGCTTGGGAGGAACTATTGTAATTATAGTTCAATGGTTAGGAGGAGTGTTGAAACCTCTAATCTATTTCCAGGATTTTTAACTGAGTATATGAGTAATTCATAAATTTGAATTAAATAAGTTTTATTTGAAGTTCAAAGATGTGAATGCATAAGGTAATAATTTGTTACGAATATATGTTATATTGTGTGTATTAAAGAATTATAATGTTTAATACTAGTAATGACTTTTGTGAAAAGGAATATTTATGTGTTTTATTCAATGTAGGAAAATTGGAAGTTGAGAACAATACACCTAAGATAGGCATATCAGAAGCTAAGGCCTAAATATTCCTCTTAATATAGAAAATTTGATTCAGGGAACCCTAACCAGGATCCCAACACTGATTTCTACTATACATAGAGAGTATTTCGGTGGTTGACATAAAGATAGGAAAGTCGGTGATAGTTGGATATGTTAGATGTCTACCCACGACAATAAATAAATACATGTGAACAATTAGCCAAAGATGGTTATTGTTCAAATTGTTCATGAATTAGTATGCATATGTAAGTTGTAGAAAAAGAGAATGATTACTAAATAAAAAACTACATAGTTTAACATGAACATAAAAGAAATTGTGGCCAAGGTTAGCATATCTTAGGTTGTTGATGGAAAACCTAGTCAACTTGCTAAGAATATGTAGTCCTTGACTATAATACTATTAAGGCTCTAAACAAAACCTTAGGTAGAAACTCTTGAAATAAGCCTACCAGGCCTTCTGGCCTACAAACTTGCTTCTAAACTAAAATAATAACCATACTATCTATACATGTATGTACGCATAGAAAATACTGTAGTTATTTTACATTGACAAAATGACATAATAAAATTTCAATGCATGTCGCAAGCATTTTCAAGAAAATAATTTTATGGATGTATAGAAAAAAGAAAATAAATATCCAACATTGCCATAAACTCATAGTCCTTACGATAATAAAATTTATAGAAAAGTAAAATAAGTAAGTACAATATAGCCATTTATCGAAAAGAAGTTACAACAATTGGCCATATAAGTCTCCGACATAACCTAAAATTAAAATATAAGAGAATTTTGTCAACATTATAGGGGAAACCCTTATGAAAAATAGAGTATATCCACTCTGGATTTTGAGGTTAGGCTTTCTTCCCAGTATCTAAATGAAACCCCCATGGGTAATTATATAAATTAAATAAGAATATATTTTACTTGTTAGGGATTTTTGTTTTATTCAAAAACCCTTATAAAAATATTGTAGTTTGATGGGACAGAGTCAAACATATGAATAATTAACTTGAATTCCTGTGAAATATACAATGAGAAATGAGTACATGGAAGAGCCAGAATGAAAATCTATAACCTCACAAGAAAATAAGCGAGGAGTATGTGCCTTTCAAATGAAACCCTGAATAAAATTCAAGGGCTAACCTTTAAGCACAAAACCCTTAGTCATATGTTGGGCCATGAAGAAAACTATACAATAATAATTACAAATTAAAATTCCATTCAAAATTAGTGCCTTACCTTGGAGAAGAGTAAGAGAAAATCCCTACGTCACTATTGAATCCAAGTGAGAATTGTACTTATTTAACATAAAAAAATAGAGATAAACCATACTAGTAAGTGAAAGCAAAGCTAGGGTTTTAATTTTAGGGTTGTCACCCAAATAAATTACTTTCCATAAATCCATGAGAAAGGAGGGAGAGGAAAGAATGCCATAGAAATTTTAGTTGTCATGACCAAACCCCTAGAAAGAAGTCTTGATTTACCACTATGAATAATACAAACATCAAGAATCAGATGTTTATGTCTACACCCAATTCATGCAAGGGAAAAAGAAATACTTATAAATTAATGAAATACCATGTAAACAAAGAGAGGACATGGTTGGTGTTAACTTGGCATGAAATCCTACTACTATTGGTAGACATAGACAATCCTCATTGAATACCTTCAAAGAAAAAAAATCCACAGAGGAAATCTTGCAAGTGCATGGCCATACCTTCTATTTTCCAAGTTTTCCCTCATTATTGGAGAGGTCTACTCTTGAACAAGTCACACTCTTAGGAAATATACTAGCTGGGGCAGGCTCTGAATCAATCTTTTTATTTCACTTTATCTTCAATTTGAAATTAAAATTTATGTATGCTATTGTTATTCAGACAACCCGCATGTGTATGTGCTTTTAATCAATGAGATCCATGTATATCTAGATTACCAATTTTTCATAATTTCCATCAGTTGTTTACATTTAATAATTCCATCATTATTCCATTACCCATTTATTAGGTAGTAACCATGATCACTAAACATAAGTTAAACCATAACACATGAGAAACACATCAAAACATATGGGCACATAGATTTTAGGTGGAAACCCAATGTGGGATAAAACCACCAATGTTGTTGTCTCTGTATTCTTCTATTATTATAAGGAAACATCTTCTTACAATTTTGTACTGGAACAAACACTTACCAGCATGCAGGTTCCTACCCAAAGGAGGCTACAATCTCCACTCATTCTCTAGCATGCACTGGAAGGGAGCTATAACCCCCTGAATAAGTTTAATGGCTCCTACCAGAAGGAAGATCTAAATCTCTTAACAAGATTACAACCTACAACTGGAAAGAAGCTATGACTCCCTCACTAAAGGTTCAAATCCTCAACACCCTCCATGGACCACGTTTCATAATATTTCATATTGGATCCACCTGTCTCAAATAGAAATCATCAAAAATTCACATTGGATCCAGACCCAACAATAATCTCAATACCTTGAAACCAAACATTGAATATCGAATCAATGAATACATAATAACATTAAATATTGAGTCACTGAGTACAAAATACGAAAACTAAATCACTACAACCAAATCATACAAATGAAAAAATGATCAAAGATTTACCAATATACCAAGCCACAATCAAATCAATAATCTCAAATCAATAACCAATCAACACTATCAAATACCATACATCCTTGATGAACAACAATAAATAATACATAACGGATTAATTGTCATCACCAAGCATCATTAAAAACTCTAATCAAATTCAACTCAGAATATATACGTGATTTTTATTAAGGGGATCCATGTATATATGAAATTCCTATTCATAAAACCTACATACATATATTGAAACATATTTTTACCAGATCCTGACAAAAATCATGTATCACTGAATAATTGAATCTCTGAAGACTGAATCACTGAACCACCAACCATTGAATATATGAATGCCAACTATATCTTTGCAACCATAACACTGACCAAACCAATATGATCAAAACAATATATTAGTCATAAACTACTCACCAATAAGAAAACTCTGATCAATCAACCAATTACCAGTAACAATATAGAATCAATCTACTATCATGACCAACCAACATTACAAACCATATAACATATACACAACTACCATTAAATAGACCTATGTATATATGTGCTTCCCATACATAAAACCCATGTACATATTTCAATATACTGAATACCAAAACATCTTAGCAAGTTATTCTTCCCGTTCAAGGAAAACCTCAACACATGCATTAATTGGAAACAAAACAATTGTTAAACAACCCATATTAAGCAACAATCTAAAAAATATTATCTTAGAATGTATACGTGATGGAAAAAATATCCCCCTTTGGACCTGATGGAAACCACCTGCAAACACCAAGTCTTATCTCCCCCTTTTACATCAAGGGAAAGGGTGGAACCATGTTGAATGAATTACTCCCCCTGAAGAGCTCAACATTTTAAGTATGGCCTCTTTTTAGGAATTAGGAAATATACATATTGAACATGCTCCCCCAAAATAATGGTGTTACATATATGAAACTACTTGATCCTAATAGTCCATACATGTCTGAATTGTACAATGACTACAACATGGGTCTTTTCACGACTAATACATCACAAAAATAGAACAAGAATGATGCATGAACTTTACAAATGCACACAAGTGTGCTCTCCTCAATGCAAGCTCAATAAAATGATATGAATCAAATACATGACATCCATGAGCAATAATGAAATTTCTGTAGATAATCATCAACTACTACCATGCTCCTAATAGGCATCTGCAACATAAATTACATAATGAAAATTGCATAAGTATATATCTAGGTCAACAACAATGATATGAACTTATCATAGTCATCATAATGCAATGAGGGGTGTCCATGATGGAAATAATGAGCCATTAGAAGCATATAATATTCCCCCCTGAACCTATGCCAACTCTTCATCATTAATTCTAATCACATTATATTCTTCTCACCAACAGAAAATGACAGATCAACAGTAATAATAAGAATTTGCAACAAATCATCACTCATTATGAACCAATACTCTTTCATACATTGCTAAGTAACATATCCTGAACAAATTGCAACAATCTAATGTTAAAACTAGAATGCTGATAATGAAATGATAGAAGAATATGAGAAGATCCCCCTAAATTTGTTCCACTTCTTTGTTACCACAGAGAAACATACGTGATTTTTCAAACATCACATGCATACACAACTGCCATTCATAGGAAATGTGTACAAAATGTAAATCGTTGATTTTGCATGGCCACAACTCCCCTTGAGCGCATATATTGGTTTTGAATTAGGAGAGGGAAGAGGTAGAGATCATGTATAATCTTTGGTGAAGATATTCAAATCAGTCCCAGGGAAGAGGTTTGGTGAAAAGATATGCAGCGTGTTCCTTTGAAGGAATGTACTCCAAACTGATTTTCTATTCAAGAAATTACTCTCTAAGAAAATTGTATTTTATTGGGAAGTGTTTAGTTTTTGAGTGCATGATAGGATTTTTAGAGATACTTATGGCACTTGTGCTGTCACAAAGAATAGGTACAGGTTGAGGAAAAGTGACTCAAATTTCTTGTAATGTTTGAATCATCCATAGAAGTTGAGTACAAAAAGAAACAACAAAAAAATATTCTATTTCAGGAGTTGATAAAGAAATAGAACTCAGTTTCTTACTAAACCAAGAAACTAAGCATGGTCCCAAATAGAAAGCTCTTCCACTAGTACTTCTTTGGTCATCAACACTACCTACACAATTTGCATGTGTAAGCATGAAGTGTAAAATATGTGTTTTTGGGATACCATAGTCTAATATCTTGAGTGCCTTGCAAATACTTGAATATCCTCTTAACTGCTTTGAGATGAGATTCCTTTGGATTTGCTTGGAATTGTCCAACTATGCGAACTAGATGCATAATTTTTGGTCTTGTATTGGTAAGATAAAGCAAGATTCCAATCATAGATCTATATTCAGGTTGATTAATTGAAGGACAGTCATCATCTTGGCTGAGATTGCATCCTGTTACCATGGGTGTGCATACAAGTTTGCAATCTTTTAATCCATATTTATTCATGATCTTCTTGAGATTCTTAGTTTGAGAAAGGAATATACCATCCTTAGTCTGATGAACTTGAAGACAAAGAAAGAATGTTATCTCACCAAGTAAAGACATTTCAAATTTTTGTTGCATGGCTGAACTAAATCTTGTACTCATAGATTCAACATTGCTCCCAAATATGTCATCAACATAAATCACTACTACCAACAATTTACCTTTGTTAAATTTGGTATATAGATTTCTATATGTAGATCCTTTGTTCAACACCTATTGTTGAATATACCTCTGAAGATGATAATAACATGCATGAGGAGCATGTTTTAACCCATATAATGCATTCTTAAGTTTGCAAACAATATTTTTATCATTTCCAAGTATGAAACATATTCTTCTAGGTTCCCATTTAGAAATTCATATTTAACATCCATTTGATATACTTTGAAGATTCAAAAGATGGAAAATGCAAGGAACATTCTTATGGATTCAATTCTGACTACATGTGTAAATGTCTCTTCAAAATCTATTCCTTCCTATTAAGCATAGCCTTTGCATACAAGTCTTTCTTTGTTTTGGATTACTTCTCCATTTTCATTCAGTTTGTTTTTAAATACCCATTTTGTCCCAATTACATTTTTATTATGAGGCCTTGGTACTAACTCCCATGTATGATTATTTTCTATTTGATCAAGTTCTTCATTCATTGCCTTAATCCAACATTCATCTTTGCTTTCTTGATTTACATTTTGAGGTTCAATTATGGAAAATAAGGCTAAATGACTAGTTGATCCAACAAATGTTCTTATACATTGTATTCCAGCTCCTTTGTCACCTAGAATTTGGGATTCAAGATGATTTTTCTAAACATACCTTAATGGAGTCTTTTCTAGCATAGTTACATTTTCATTTTCTTCTTCTGATGTTTCTCCTTCTTCTTTTCCTACAACTTCTTGTATCTTAGTGGGGAGTTGTTCATCATCTAATTGTGCTTCTCTTCTGGTACCTACAAATACTTCATCAATCACAACATCTATATGTTCAACAATATTTTGAAGCCTTTTATTATAAAATTTATATCCTTTTCTTTTGGAAGAGTATCCAAGAAGGATTCCTTCATTAGCTATAGGTTCAAATTTTCCAATATTATCATATTTTTTCTTTATAAAACATTTTATTCCAAATATTTAAAAGTATTTAAAAATTCAAGGTTTTCCATACTAGAGTTTGTGCAGGGTTTTATCACTATTGACTCAAACATGGACCTTGTTGAGTATATAAAAAGATGTTTTTATTGCTTCCACCCAAAAGGTGTGAGATGCTCCAGACTCACCAAGCATAGCACATGCGATTTATTTTATTGTCCTATTAATTCTTTCTTCTACTCCATTTTTTTGAGGAGTTTTAGCTATGGAGAATTCCGTTTTGATGCAATGCTCCTCACAAAATTTGAAAAAATAATCTAATATAAACTCTCCTCTATCATATCTAAGGCATTTGATTTTCAATTCTAAATAATTTTCCACCATATCCTTGAATATTTTAATATTTTCAAATGCCTCATCTTTATAATTTAGTAAACTAACCCAACACATTATTGGAAAAACATCAATTAATAACATTAAGTATTGTTCACCACAAGGACACTTATTTCTCATCGGTCCACATAAATCTATATGAAAAGATTCAAGAGGCTTACCTGAAGTGCATTATTTAGTTTTGAACTAGAATCTTGATTTCCTACCAAATTGGCATAACTTGCATATGTTATTTTTAGGTGGAGTGATGTCTGGAAAGTCACGAACTTTTCCCTTATTTCTTGGTTCATATAATTGATAAACGCTTAGGTGTCCCAATCTTTTATGCCATAACCATATTTATTTTGATTTGCTAAAAAAACAACGCTCTTTTCCATCTTCTATGATGTAGGCATTTCCTGGAGTTCTGGTTCCCTTAATTATAGTCTTACCTATACCCAATTTTCACCAAAAAGCTTTTTGACTTGAAAATAAATTCATTTCCTTGATTGCACATTTGACTAGCACTCAACAAATTGTTCTTTATTCCATCAACAAAGAATACATTCTCAGCGTTGACCCTTTCTTTCAACACCACAAATCATTTTCCTTTAATAGTAGTACGCTAATTATTACCAAAATTGACATTATTTTCCTTTTTAATTTCATTAAAAGATACAAACTTATCTCTGTCACCTATCATATGTTTTGAGAAACTATTATCAATGTACATATAGATTCTCTTGATCTCCTACATACAAGGTTAAACCACATTATTTGAATGGAGTAATCTTCATTTTCCATACTTTGGTATATTATGGCTTCTTCTCATGCTAATAATATGGAATCATCCCACTTCTACATTCCATTTATTCATGACCACATTTATTACAAATAGACATTCAAATCCATTCTAAAGAGGGAAGCAAGCATTATAGGAAGAATTCTTTAACCTGTTCACATTAGGTTGTTTTCTTTCTTCTCTAGTCTTAATAGTTTTATAGGCAACACAATGAATTTCTTTGTGACCAAAGTTATGGAAAGTGAAACAATAACCATTGAAGTAAGAGTACTTGGGAGTATAGTACCTTCTTGCATAGCTTTGCATTTGATAATGGAAAGGTTTCCTTGCTTGAGTATAGCTTGATTCTTCATTATTTTGTTGAGTCTTAATGTCCTAATGATTTCCTCCTCTTACAACTTTGACATAGCTTTTTGTACTTCTTCAAAAGATTTCATGGGTTCTAATGTTTCACCATTTTGATTTGCATTGTATCGAAGAACTATCTTGATTAATGGAGAACATTTAACCTTAATGATTCCCTCTAAGCTTTCAAATGCTTTTTCAAATCTAAGATTTAGATTCAATTGTACCTTTATTTTCTTAGGCTCCTTTCCTAGACCCACGATTTCAAGTTCTAAGCTTTCACAATGCGTTTCCTTTTCTTGGACCTCTTTCTTCAATGCTCCTTCTTTTAATTTAGCCACTTCTAGACAAATTTTTAGTTGGGTTATCAATCCAAAATGTATTCATCTTTACCTCCAGATCAAAAGTCTTCAAATGCAGGTGAAAGTAGGCTCAAGTCAAAGTGTTCGTTAATGTAAAACCAATGGTGCAAACAGTGTGTAAATCCATGTCCGGATGAAGAAATTAGAGTCAATTAAAGATTTAGGTCAAAAAGACAATGCCTACGTCAGCAGGACACATGCCAACCTGGGAATGAGTCACAGGTTCTGGATGATGTCAGCAGAGAAGGAATGGCATACGTGTTATTGGTTCACACCACAGTCGTTGGATCATCTAATCAAAGGAGATCGACACATATCACGTCGAGACATGTAAGTAGGTTATCTTTGAAAATGGACGCGATGAGGATATTCAGAAGAAGTTAAACTTCTTCGAGTTTCGGTAGGGAAACGGTAAACGATTTCTCACACGCCTCAAAGGCTGGAAATGGTTTTTTAGAAATCTACGCGATTCCACTTAGTGGTCGACACGTAGCATCTTGAAACAGCTTTTCTTGCGTGCTTTCGGAGAATTAACCGACGTGCTAGTTGGAGCACGCGAATGCGTGATAGCCATCGGATCGAGCATGACATATTGACGGTGCAGGTTGTTTGGATTAGTTGATGAGTGGGACACGATAACCGTTGGATCGCTTGGTATCAGGATCTGTGCCAGGGAAAAGGCTCGATGGTCGGGGTCAACTCCACGCCCGTCGGTTCTTTGGTTTATCCTCTGTTTTTATTGTAATCATATTATTCTGCGTTTATTACAATTTGTAACTATACATGGTATATTAATACCATATCACAAAAAGAGTTAACAAAGAGTTGAGAGTGTAGTTTTGAACCGTGCCCAGGGGTCTGGAGGTCATGGTGGCCAAGTACGGTCGAGTGTATACTCGTTTTGACTCGAAAACTTGAGATGAACACAGTGGTGAGATCAATTTTTGTGTTTGAGACTCTGTTTCTGATCTCACACATGTAACAGTAATTTGAAGACATAATAGATAGGTTAGCAATGGAAGCGAAAGGACGAGGAGACGTAGCCAGGAAGTCTGGTGAAATCCTTTATTAAATTTTGTTGTGTTGATGGTTTGAATGTTTTTTCTAATTGTTTAATTGTTTATGTTATTCACAATCTTTTCGATCCATTGCACTAAGTAACATAGGGAACTTCACAAACAGTCTATAATACCTTTTTCATTAACGGATCAAGTGGTATCAGAGCGGTAAGGATTTTAAAGGTTTGATAATTTTGTGTGGAGATTTGAATGCTTACTAGGTTGAGGCTTAGACGAGGAGAAGGTTAACTTGTTAAGTCAAATCCAGAGATTGGAAGGGTCTTTTCACAAAGAAGGATGGCAGATGTAACTCCACTTGGGTCAGAATCCCAATTCTTGGATAGTTTCATGATGATACGTGCAATGGTAGAAGAGATGTATAATGAGTTTAAAAAGGGAAAAGGTGAATGCACTTCATCACCTAAACCAGACAAAGGAGTAGAGGAACCTTTTCTTTTTGTTCCTCCATATAAAGAAGATAAAAGAAAAGGATAAAAGCATCCTCCACCATCTCCTCCATCATCACCATCATCATCATCATCATCTTCTTCTCATAAAACTAATTATTCTAAGAAGAAGAAAAAGAAAGCCTCTTTGATCAAATTAGATGTAAAATTTTATTTGCCAATTTATGATGGAGAACTTAATGCTGAAAAGATTGATAATTGGATAAGAAAAATTGATGTATATTGCAAGGTGCAGAAATTTGATTCCAAAAGGAAGAAGATCCAGCTTGCTAGCCTTTGACTTGGAGGAACCGCACTTGTATGGTGGGAAGGCAAGACACAAGAAGATCTCCAAAAAAATGGTAAAACCATTTCAACTTGGAATGAATTTGTTTCTGCCATTAAAAAACAATTTTATCCTTTGGCTTATATGCAACATGCAATGATGAGTTGGAAAAAACTACGTCAACTAAAAGGTCAAAGTGTTCAGATTTATACTCAGGAATTTCGTAAGAGAGCTTTAACATTAGGCATATCATTGGACTCACCAAAGACATTGTTAAAATACATAGGTGGTCTTCGTAGTTATTTGAGGCATACTATACTTATGTTTAATCCAACTAGCTTAGATGATGTATCAGTTCAAGCAACTCATCTATAGGTTAGAGGTAAAAATGTAACTCCAGATGTTGGGAAATCATCCAAACCTATTGAAGGAAAGAATAAAGGCAAGAAGAAACTGAAACAAAAGGAGAGGAAATCAAACACTGTGAAGAAGGATAAACCTTCATGCACTCATTATAAGAAGGAAGGACACGATGAGGCACACTGTTGGTATTTTCATCCAGAATTGAAGCCTAAGAAGTTCGAGAGTAAAGAGCGAAATATTGTTGCTGTTGTTCAAAAGGAATTTGGATCAGACTCAGGTGACGAGACAATGATTACAGCTACAGTTATAAAAGGTAAAGATTCTAAAGCATCTACAAGTACTTGTTCACATTCTGTTGATAATGATAATGATGAGAGGAAAAGGAATGAGCTATTTCATATTATATTCATTTCCAAGCATACTAAAATTGATACTTTATTTGATAGTGGGTCACAAGTTAATTTGATTTCTAAAGAAATTGTAAAGAAGTTTGGTCTAGAAACAAAACCTCATAAAAATCCATATCCATTAGGTTGGGTGTGTGATAAAACTAAGCTACAAGTTACGAAACAATGTAAACTTTGTTTCGCTATTGGGTCAAAGTTTGTAGATGAGGTTGAGTTAGACATAGTCCCATTGGAAATATGTGGAATTGTATTAGGAAGTCCATACTTGTATGATATAAATGCTATCTTCTATCGAATTGAAAATAAGTATCAACTCACTAAGGATGGAACTGAATATATTGTAAGGGCTCATAAACTCAAAGATAACTTCTCTATCATAAACTCAGGACATATGAAAAGAATTGTAAATTCAAGTAAGCAATTTTTGCTTATGATTGTAAAAGCAAAGGATATTGATAAATCCGATGCATTCCAAGGTTGTAATCCTAAACAGAAAGCAAATATAGCTAAAGTTGTTTCCGATTATAAATTCTATTTCAAGAGCCTAAAGGGCTTCCACCCAAGAGAGAGATAGAATATGAGATTTATTTGCAGCAAGATGCTCCACTACCTAACATTGGAATGCACAGGTTATCAGCTCTAGAGAATGCAAAGATAAAGAAGCAGGTACATGAGTTGCTCAATCAAGGTTTTACTCAACCAAGCACATCACCGTGTAGATCACCTATCATGTTAGTGTGAAAGAAAGATAGTTCGTGGAGAATGTGCATTGATTTTAGAGCATTAAATAAAATCACAATAAAGAATCGTTATCCTCTTAGTCATATTGATGATTTGTTAGATCAGTTAAAAGATGCAGTTTGCTTCTCTAAATTGGACTTGCGAAGTGGCTACCATTAGATCAGAGTTGCAAACCAGGATGTATGGAAGACTGCTTTCAAAATGAAGCAAGGACTCTACGAATGGATGGTTATGCCTTTTGGCTTAAGTAATGCTCCAGCAACATTTATGTGAGTCATGAATGATGTATTTAGGCCATTTATTGATGATTTTGTAATAGTCTATTTAGATGATATTCTTGTTTTTAGTAGAACATGGGATGAACATGTAAAGCATGTAAAGCAGATTTTAGATGTATTGAAAAGAGAAAATCTCTATGTAAAAGAACATATTTGAATTCTTTGGGTTATATTGTACAGGGTGGTGAATTGAAGATAGATCGCTCTAAGGTCGAAGTCATTATAAATTTGCCTAAACCCAATACTGCTATAGAAGTTAAAAGTTTCTTAGGGGAGGTGCAATATTGGAGAAATTTTATTGCTAATTTTTCTTTGATTGCAGCTCCTTTACATGCTTTGAAAAGTGTGAAACAGGTGTTTTAGTGGGGAGGAAAACAACAGAAAGCCTTCGATACATTGAAAGAAAGGATCAGTACAATGCCAGTACTAGCACTTCCAGATCTTCAACATCCATTTGAGATCGAGACAGATGCAAGTGAATATGCCATAGGGACAGTGTTGATGCAGCACAGGAAGCCTATATGCTTTCATTCTGAGACATTTATATCAGTAGTAGTTAGCTATCCTATATATGATAAAGAATTGTATGCATTATTTCAGAGTGTTAAAAAGTGGAAACATTGCATAATGGGTAAAGCAACAATCGTACATATAGATCATCAACCACTTCAATATTTACACTCACAAACTAAATTGCAACAATCAAGACATTACAGATGGATGGGTTTTCTACAACAATTTCATCTTATTATCAGATCTAAGAAGGGCATACATAATAAGGTTGTAGACATGTTATCAAGACAAATTATAAATGAATCCACAATACTTAAGCATAATTCAGTAATTCATGAAAGTTAAAATGAACAATATGCTCAAGACATAGATTTTAAGGATGTATATGCAACTTTAAGTCATGGAAAGCAGGTAGAAGAATTGGATTATTATATAAAGGACAAGCACTTATATCATTTGGGAAAGTTATGCATTCCAAAAACTGAAAGAGTTAATATAATTCGAGAAGCACATACTTCTCTCATATCAGGTCATTTTGGTGTAAGTAAAACAATTGCACAATTACAAAGATTCTACTATTGGCCACGAATGAATGAGACAGTTTCTAGATATATTAAAGGATGTACTATGTGTGCTACAAGCAAGTCAAGTAATAGAAAATTAGGCTTGTATACTCCACTTCCAATTCCTTCTCATCCTTGTGAAAGTGTTTCCATGGATTTTGTTGTGGGATTGCTGAAGTCTAGAAAGGATCATGATTATTTGTATGTAGTTGTGGATAGGTTTAGTAAAATGTGTATTTTGACACCATGTAATAGACAGGTCACAACTGAACAAACTACAAAGTTGTTCTTTCAAAATGTATGGGTTCATTTTGGGTTACCCACTTCTATTATATCTTATCGAGGTTCTCAATTTGTTGGTAAATTTGGTCAAGTCTATGGGAGTTAATGGACACAAGGTTAAAAAAGAGCACGAAATTTCATCCACAAATAGATGGTTAGACAAAAGTGGACAACATGACAGTGATACAACTGCTTCAAGGATATTTCAGCAAGCATCCCAAACTTTGGGATGAGCATTTGTGTTATGTTCAGCATGCTTACAACCATGTAAAACATTCTTTTACTCAGAGATCTCCTTTTGAGACATGTTTTGGTTTTATACCAAAGTCTCCCTTGGATTTTGTCTTTGGTAAAGACATAGCAGTTGATGGAAACAATGATGTGGACCAAGCAACCAAGTTCATTGAACAAATCCAGGAAGTTCACAAGGTAGTACAGGAACAACTGGGAAAGGGCCAAGCAAAGTATAAGGCGCGACATGAAAAGCATCAAGTTGAGCATAGTTTTCAAGTTGGTGATCAAGTCTGGTTGTATATTAGCAAAGAAAGACTGCAAGGGGAAGGTAAAAAGTTGAAACCAATTATATATGGTCCTTTCAAAATACTTGATAAAATTGGTGAAAATGCTTTTTGCCTAGATCTACTAGCCTACATGCAAATCTACTCTGTTGTAAATGTTGGAAACTTGCAATTATATGAACTTTCATTCATTGAAGATCCTGAAGAGCAAGGTCAGTTACCTTCCATCGAAGATCTATTGACCGAGTATCTAAATGAGTTACATGAGAACACAGTTCTTGACAAGAGGATAAGAACTTCATGAAAGGGAAATGTTGAGTATCTTCGATTTGGCCTCAAAGGTACAAATCCAAATAAAGCACAATGGATAGAGATTGGAAAAGTGAAGGAACCTTATCCTCACTTACTCGATAGCTAAAACCAACTTTTGGTGGACCAAAAGCTTCCAATGCGGAGGAGTCATCCAAAATGGATTCAGCTTTAGTTCCAGATCAGAAGTCCTCAAATGCAGGTGAAAGTAGGCTCAAGTCAAAGTGTTCATTAATATGAAACCAATGGTGTAAACAGCGTGTAAATCCAAGTCCGGATGAATAAATTAGAGCCAATTAAAGATTTAGGTAAAAAAGTCAATGCCTACGCCAGCAGGACACATGGCAACCCGGGAATGAGTCACAGGTTCTGGATGATGTTAGCAAATAAGGAATGGTGTATGTGTGATTGGTTCACACCATAGTCATTGGATCATTCGATCAAAGGAGATCGACACATATCACGTCGAGACATGCAAGCAGGTTATCTTTGAAAATGGACATGATGAGGACATTCAAAAGAAGTTAAACTTCTTTGATTTCTGGCAGGGAAGTGGTAAACGGTTTCTCACGTGTCCCAAAGGCTGGAAATGGTTTTTCAGAAATCTACGCAATTCCACTCAGCAGTCGACACGTAGCATTTTGAAACAAATTTTCTCACGTGCTTTCGTAGGATTAACTGACGTGCTAGTTGAAGTGCAAGAATTCGTGACAACCATCGGATCGAGCATGACATATCGATGGTGCAGGTCGTATGAATTAGTTGATGAGAAGGTCGCGATAACCATTGGATCTCTTGGTATCAGGATCTGTGCCAGGGAAAAGGCCAGATGATCAGGTCAACTCCACGTCTGACAGTTCTTTGTTTTATCCTCTATTTTTAGTGTAATCGTATTATTCCACGTTTCTTGCAGTTTGTAACTATACATGGTATATTAATGCCATATCACAAAAAGAGTTAACAGAGAGTCGAGAGTGTAGTTTTGAACCATGCCAGGGGGCCTGGAGGTCATGGTGGCCAAGTATGGTCGATTGTATACTCTTTTTGACTCGAAAAATCGAGTTGAACACAGTGGTGAGATACATTTTCGTGTTTGAGACTCTGTTTTTGAGCTCACACCTGTAATAACAATTTGAAGACATAATAGAGAGGGCAACACTAGAAGCGAAAGGACCAGGAGATGTAGCCAGGAAGTCTGGTGAAATCCTTTATTAAATTTGGTTGTGTTGATGGTTTGAATGTGTTTTCTAATTGTTTAAGTGTTTATGTTATTCAAAATCTTTTCGATTCGTTGCACTAAGTAACATAGGAAACTTCACACATAGTCTATAATACCTTTTTCAAAAACAGATTAGTTATACCTTCAACTTGGTTGTTTTCATTAAAGGCACTGATTTCCTTTTCTTAATTTTTTTTATGACCCAGAGTCTATCAGTCTCTTCTAATGCATCCATAAAATCATCATTACTATCAAACTCACCTACACATTGATATTCAAAGTCCATAAATAACGAGTATTCTTTATTAGATTTGGATTCTTCATCCTCATCATTGGAAGAACACTCACTATTTGTTGATAGTGTTGGATCCGCCAACATTTAGGAGATCTCCCGAATATGAGGTGCCAATTAGACCTCACACCATTTGTTGTAGGAGTCCCATCCAGTATGGTGGCCCGATTGCCAAATACTTAGAGATTTTCCTTAGCTCTAGCTGTCAACACATGACAGTGTTGCAATGGTACCTTCAAAAAGAAAGGTGAGTGTGCAATGTAACTATGTCTAGGTTCTCTTACTAAAAAACACGGGGAGAAAAGTGAGCCTCTAAGTGAGAGGTAATATTACCACCCAAGAAGTGACACATATGAACCAGGAATACTTTTCCAACATCCATTCGAATAGTCCACAACGGATTCAGAAGTCATTAAAACCAAAGAACAAGGAAATATTTTTATACCATCCAATGGAATAGTCCACAACGGATGTGACGATCGTTATAACCGATGAGCAAGAAAGGTCTATCAAGTATCATGTGGAATAGTCCACAAGGATAAGATAGTCGTGACAACCATTACAACACATTCCCAACAAGATAAGCACTAAAACAACTGAAATAGTCCAACTATCTTAGTACATGTGAAACAAACATGAAATATAAATTCTCACAGAATAGTCTTACATGCATCCATAGGTCATGCATGGAAAATTGTTGGCCTAAAAAGGCTTCTTTATTAAGAAAAAATTACAAGACACATATTTACATAATACATCACTAGCCCCAGTAGTGGGACATTGGAGCCACTCCTTGCTCCTCAAATAACCGACTGAAACTCTCTATGATTTACGGGAGGGGCCAAGGTGAAAATTCATTTACTCATACAATGAGGAGGGTATATATAACCAAGGGGTGATTCTTGACCCTTGTGACTCTTTGACTACCCTCATGAATTTTCAATTGTCATGAATCTTCATATTCATGTGTGTCCATTGGACTTCCACTTTTCATTACATTCAATTTACAATAGACGTGGATCTTAATAGTGATGCGGCCTTCAAAAACACATGACAGGACTTGACATGAAAATGCTGACATGGACTAGCTTGCTGAGGTGGAAATGTCAAGCCGTTGTTTCTGTTGAGTGATAGATGTGTTCTTGGATGTGCATTCTCTTCTCCTCGCATAGATTGATGATGTGGGGTCTTCAATGATCTTCAGTCCTTGATAGGTGGTTGCATGCATGTGTTCCCTTTTCTTTTTCTTGATAAGCTTCTTTGTCAGTCTAGTTATAAGTGAGTCTTCTAGCTTGTTCTCTCCGTATTCTCCTTCTTCATCATCTTGTCATGATCTAACAATGTACCTATTGCTACAATTCACTCATGAAAGGAAGACATCAATAAAAAAAATCCCTAATCTAAGATGATGCATTGTTATCCATGGATTGGGCCCGGGACAGGTGACAGTCTAGGAAAGAGGACCCAGTAATTGCACATTGTGCAGTTCCAGGTGAAAGGGAGGGAGGTTGATCATTGAGACTACATATAGCACAACTTAGGCTTGGATGAGGACCTTTTGAGAACAGTCCTCACTGCAAGAGTGATAGTTAGTGGTTGATTCTGGATGGGATGTTGGGAGGAATGTCTACATAGTTTTCAGAGGCAAGGCAGGACTAGGGAGAAGAGGGGCTTGGAGGACAAATCTATGCAGTTGTTGACATCAGTGAGTCCTAACTGAGGGAGGACATTGTTGGAAATAATACTAAGAGGGGGGATGAATCAGTATTATCATATCAAGAATTTTTCTTTTTCATAATCATATTTATATACGGTACTTCAAAGAGGGGAACTATCGTGTACACACAATTGTATTTAAGGAAACCAATGTTTATGTAGTAAATTTATGATTAAATTAATTCATCATATGTTGATCTTTAATTAGTGCATCAATACTTCACCAATCATTAAACAATAGCCATGTGCAGTATAAACATAATAAACCATTACACATAAGCAACACACATGAACACCAAGATTTAAGGTGGAATCCCAATGTGGGTGAAAACAACCTGTTGTTGTCGTCTCTGTCTTCTTCTAATAATAAGAAAATCTATTTACAATCTTGTACTAGTGCAGACTCATACCAGTACACAGGCTTATACCTGCAGAAGGTTACAACCTTCTCTCATTCTCCAGCTTCTACTGGAAGGGAGATACAACCCCCTAGCTCTTGTACTAGCCAATACGTTTACTAGTATGTAGGTGGCAACCTACAGAAAACTCCACTCTTCCACCAGGGACCACATTTCATGAATTTTTGGACTGGATGCTCCTGGCACATATCAAGACATATGAATACCTTGACTCATCAATAACCCATCAGAAATTTAGAAACTCAAACTTCATCAACCAACATGCAATTAATCTGAAACAATAAGATCACTGCCATCAAAACACTGTGCTGAACCCAGAAAGTTGTATCAACATTTAAAACCAACTGAAACCTCAAAAATTCACGTGTCAGACTGTATATTCTACTTCAATGAAGAAAACCTACGTGTATACGCTACTTCCTTCAGCCCAACCTACGTATACCTCTAAAGATTTTGAATCACAAAATATCTGAATCACAAACTGTACCAACAAGTAGTGTACTGAACATATATTGTCAACTTACAGAACTTTACACAGGCAGGCAACATAAGACACTTCTTTTTACTTATATAATCAATCAAATATCAACCTCCTTATGCACTTATATTTACATTCAGATCTAAGAAGACTTCATTGATAGACAAAAGTAACATAGCAGCAGCAATAAATCAACAATACTGATCTGATTGATCAGTCATCTCTGAACATCAAGCCTCTCTTTTGTATACGCTACTTGAAAGAACAAAACCTGTGTGTATACGCTCTTTTGCAAAACGAACCAGCGTACAGATCTGCAAATATTTACTCAGAACTTTACTGCAATTCTAAACTTCACACAAACCTAGATCATGATAGATAACGAATAAAAAGGATGCAAAACATCAGATCTAGCCTCAACCAATATCAGATCATTCAATAATAAGTCATTTCAGGTCTCATGATCTCGATCCAATATTGAACTCAAGGTGCACATAAATATCTCAGATCTAGTCCCAAACATAACCCTACAACATAAAATATACTTCAGATAGAAGTATTCCTTAGAATCTTATTCACTTGCACATCTGGCCTTATGATCCTCTCTTCTTTATATAGTTTTTGGCCTTTCTCAATACCATGGACCAAATCCACTTAGGACCATTACCTTGCATCAAATACCATGGACCGAATACCTCGAACTAAATACCTAGGGTCAATATCATGGTCCAAAGATACCTTGGACCAAATACCTCAAACCAAAACCATGGTTTTCAACATGTACACACTTTTCCTTCTGTGGGAGTGCATGTGTACATTATACACTATTTCTATTCTGAGTACCTATGTTTATATGTTTCTTAGACTAAGTGAACCTACGTGTATCTCTTAAACTGCTCTTACATCATATTCTTCCTTCAACCTCTTTATTCTGATCAATAGACCTTAGTTCCATCTTCCTCATCCTCTGTACCATTGCCCTATTTCCTCTGAATATTCCTGTTAGCCTCTTATCAAAAATGAGTTGACCTATAGAGTTTCCATCAAGGACAATACTTGTATCATAATGCCAATAATCTCCCCCTTTGGACTTAATGGCAACCATGATGGTGTTGACTATTATAAGATGTAAATACTGTTAGAGATACCATACAACACCAAAATACCAAAATACTCTCCCCCTTTGACATCAAGGGCAAAGGGCAGAACACTCTACTCAACAAAGTGAATATGACCTCCCTATGACCACGAACTCATACATATGTCAATCACCCAACCAAGTGGGGAGAAACCATATTTGACTCATCTACCCAACCAAGTGGGGATATACCAAAGTTTATACATGACAGAAATACAACAATTATTACATCATCCATCCCAAGGATATTGGGGAAATAAATTATATCATATGACCAATAGAACTCATTGAAATATAGACCATGACAGAGGAAGATATATCACACTAATGACTAATGTAAATAAGAAATAGTTGAGTTCAGCAACCATAATGCCAACAATGTGGAATGCGAACGCTCCCCCTGAACCTGTGCCACCACTGTTTTTTTTTGTTATAAAAACATATACGCGCTTTCAGCCAAGGCAACCCACGTGCACCCGCGCATATACTACATGAAAATAGCATGTAAAAAACTAGATTTAACAGTAGGATGATGTAGCAACAACTCTCAGCTTTTTTCTGAGATATTCAAATGTTTCTCTGGGTAGTGGTTCAGTGAATATATCAACAACCTATTCTTTGGAGGGGGCATACTCCAATTTTACCTTTTGTTCAAGCACTTGTTCTCGTAGAAAATGGTACTTGATGGGTATGTGCTTGGTCTTGGAGTGCATGACTCGATTCTTTGAAACACTGATGGCACTTGTATTATCACATAGAATGGAGATCGGTGGAGTACATGTGATCTGAATGTCTTGCAAAGTTTTCATCATCCAAAGTAGTTGTGTGCAGCAAGATGCAACAGCCACATATTCTGTTTCAGTTGTAGATAAATAAATTGAAATTTGATTCTTGCTTAACCAAGACACTAACCTGGAACCCATATAGAATGCACCACCACTAGTGTTTTTCCTATCATCAACACTTCCTGCCCAATTTTCATTTGTATATGCATGAAGAGTAAGATTTTCATCACTAGGATACCATAGTCCAAAGTCCCGAGTTCCTTGAAGATATTTGAAAATTCTTTTGACTACCTGAAGGTGTGATTCGTTTGGATTTGCTTGGAATCTTCCAACTATTCCTACTACATGCATGATCTCAGGTCGGGCACCTGTTAGATAAAGCAGACTACCGATCATGGATCTGTAAGTTGGTTGATGTACTGCTATTGATTCATCATTTGAGCTGAGACTGCATCCTGTTATCATTGGAGTACATATAGGCTTAGAATCTTCCATTCCATACTTTTTCAAGATCTACTTGCGATATTTGGTTTGTGAAAGAAAAATACCATCTTTAGTTTTCTAAACTTGTAGACCAAGAAAATAGGTAAGTTCACCAAGCAAGGACATTTCAAATTCTTGATGCATTACTGAAGCAAAATTCTGACTCATGGATTCTTCATTGCTACCAAAAATGATATCATCAACATAAACAATAATAATTAGCAATTTATCATTTTCAATCTTTGTATATAAATTGCTATCTGCAAAACCTTTGTGAAACCTCGTTGGTGTAGATATTTGTCAAGGTGGTAATACCAAGCCCTTGGAGCCTGTTTCAGACCATAGAGAGCCTTTTTAAATCTACATACAAGTTTTACATCATTTCCAAGAATGAATCCTTCTGGCTGTTCAATATAAACTTCTTCTTCTAAATCTCCATTAAGGAAGGCTGATTTTACATCCATTTGGCATACTTTGAATTTTCAAAAACTGGAAAGAGCAAGAAACATTCTTATGGCTTCAAGTCTGGCAGCAGGTGCAAAAGTTTCTTCAAAATCTATACTTTCTTGTTGAGAATACCCTTTACAAACAATTCTGGCCTTGTTCCTAATGACTTCTCCATTTTCATTCAGATTTTTCTTGAATATCCATTTAGTTCCTATAATATTTTTATCATGAGGTCTAGGAACTAATTCCAAAGTGTCATTCTTTTCAACTTTCTCAAGTTCTTCATCCATGGCCTTGACCCAACATTCATCTTTTCATGCTTCATTTACATTTTGAGGTTCGGTGGAGGATAGTAATGCTAGATAGCTTGAGGTACCTGTAATAGTTCTTCTTGTTTGTACACTAGCCTCCCTTTATCCTAAAATTTGAGTTTCTAGATGATTTTTCTGAACATACCTAGATGGAGTCTTTTCTTCTACCATTATATCTTCTTTTGGTGCTTAATTGGTTTCTTCTTCAATATAATTTTGATTTGATGTGGGAAAGTAATCCCCATCTTCCTCATTGTCATAATCTTCCGTTGATTTTATCTGTTTCGGATTTTTGCATGCTTCATCAACTACAACATCAATGCTTTCAACAATTTTCCCAAGTCTTTTATTATAACATTTATATCCTTTACTTCTAGAAGAATAACCAAGAAGAATCCCTTCATCTGCTTTGGGTTCAAACTTACCAAGTTTTTCATCAGTCCTTTTGATAAAACATTTGCTTCCAAAAGCTTTAAAGTATTTTACAATAGGAGTCTTACCATACCAAATTTCATGTGGAGTTTGAGTGCTATTTACCTGATAATTTGCTTTGTTGAGAATAGTCATGGCAATGAATGCAGCTTCACCCCAAAAGGTTGCAGGAGTTCCAGATTCATCTAGCATGGCTCAAGCCATTTGTTGAACTGTTCTGTTCATCCTTTCTACTACACCATTTTGCTGAGGTGTTCTTGTAGTGGATAATTCCCTTTTTACTCCATGTTGTTCACAAAAGTCAAAGAATTCATATGATATAAATTCCCCTCCTCGATCATACCTAAGGCATTTTATTTTTTGATCTGATTCATTTTCAACCAAAGCTTTGAAGGCTTGGAACTTTTCAAATGCTTCATCTTTATGCTTTAGAAGACCTATCCAACACATTCTGGAAAAATCATCAATGAACAAAATAAAGTATTCTTCTCCACGAGGTGACTTTTTCCTTGTTGGTCCACATAAATTAGTATGGATAAGTTCAAGAGGCTTACTAGTTGACCCTTCTTTTTCCATGAAGTGAACTCTGGTTTGCTTACCGATTTGACATGGTTTTCATATTGTATTTTCTAGGATGCTAATATCTGGAATATCACGAACAACCTTGAGTCTGCATGCTTTTCTTATTTGAGAAAAGCTTAGATGTCCTAATCTTCTGTGCCATAGCCAGTTTTCATCATGTTTTCTTATATAGCACTGTTGTTTTCCTCCTCTGAGTATGTATAAGTTGTTTGGAGTTCCTGTACCTTTGATCGTGGTCTCTCCTGTATCAAGCTCTCCAACAACACATCCATTTGATTGAAACACCACTTCATTTCCTTGATCACACATTTGACTGACACTCAACAGGTTATGATTTAAACCATCTACATACATAACATTTCCATATTTAACCTTTTCTTTCAAGAAAATAGAACCTTTACCTTTTATGATAGCTGGAGTGCCACTTCCAAATGAGACATTCTTTTCCTTTTCTAAGGCATTATATGAGTGAAGTTTCTTTTTGTCACCTGTCTATGTTTGGAGCATCCATTGTCATTGTACCACTAATTTTCTTATCCTTCTGCATACAAGGCTATACCACATCTTTTTGTTTGAGATTATTTCCTTCTCCATATCTTGCAATTTAATGGCATTTTATCCTTTTGAGGTGTTTGCCGAAATTTGATCCTGCATTCAGATTCTTCATGACCAAAGTTGTTACAAATTGAGCATTCTATTTCATTTTCAAGAGGAGAAAAAATATTACAGGAACTTCTCTTGATCCCTGTTACATTCCTTTGATTTCGTGCTTCTCTAGTCTTGATGGTTTTGTAAGCAACGCATTGAGCAGCTTTGTGCCCAAAATTATGACATGAAAAACATTGCCCATTAAAGAAGTTTCTGTGACTATCGGATCTATTTACCTATTGATTGTAGTTTCTATTGATATTCATCTTTGGAGAAAATTGAGTATGATTTGACTGAGGTTGGTTGTGGCTTCTATTGATATTCATCCTTGGAGAAAATTGAGTATGATTTACCTAGTTATCAGCTTTATGCCTTTGTTGATGATTGTCATACTGTTCACTGGTCTTTGCTGCATAAAGATAGCTTTTGGTGGAGGTTGACAACTTTTGTGATTGATATGATTCTTTAGTATATCCAAGACCTGTCTTTATCAGAGGGGAATTTTGAACTTTGATAAATTCATTTAAAGTTTTTGATCCTTTAGCAAATCTAAGATTGAGAGATTTTGTTTTCTCAAGATCTTTTCTTAGACCCACAATTTCACATTCTAGTTTTTCATTGTGTTTTTCTTTTTTAGCAAGTTGGTATGTCAAGGTATCTATGATCATATTCTTTTCTTCTAAACATATTTTGAGTTTAGATATTTCTTCATGAAAGTTTTCCTCTTCTAAAGCATCCCAAAAATCATCATTGTCATAAGCCATGAGAAGTCTATAATCATCACTATTAGATAAACCATCACTATCCTCTTCTAAACTATCCCAAAAATCATCGCTATCATAAGCCATGAGAAGTCTGTAATCTTGACCAGTTTCATCTTCATCACTATTAGATAAACCATCACTATCTTCATGAGTATAGTAACTCATATTCACAAGTTGTTTCCTATTCCATTTTGCATATTCCTTTCCTTTTTCATATTTATATTTATGAGGACATTTGGTAGAATAACGACCGACTCTACCACAAGCAAAGAATTTGAAAGGTAGCTTACCTCTGAACCTTCCACAACCATGTTGAAGCTTCTTGACAAAATTGACCTCATCTTCTTCTTCATAAATGTGTCCTAATTCATTGTGTTCTTCCTTTTCTTTTCCTTTTGCTAAAGCTTTAAATCCAGCTTCTCTCATATCTGATGGAACTCCTTTTCTCATCTCAAAAACAGTTAGGATTCCATGAAGATGTGTCATAGTGATATTCTACAGATCCTATTTTTATTCTATGGCAGATGCTTTTGATTCAAATTTAGCAGACAAGGATCTCAAAATTTTCTCAACTAAGGTAACTTCCTTTATTTCTTCACCCAGATTCTTCATACAATTAACAACCTCATCCATACGTAATAAGTAAATAACTATATTCTCATCACTATGAATCTTAAGAGCTTCATATTGAATTCTGAGAGTTTTAAGCTTAGCATGTTTTACCTGAGTGTGTCCTTTGTAGCTCTGAACGATTTTTTCCCATATCTATTTGACTGATTTGAGCTGCATGACTTTGAAAAACTATAACTTTGACAAACTTCCCAATACAGTATTGACAGCTTTGGCATTGGTTTCATATTGCTTTTTACCTGCCGTGTCTGTAGGAATTGCTATTGGAAATTTATATCCTCCTTCTACAATTTCCTAGATGTTTGTTCCAAGAGATTGTACATAGGATGTGGTTCTTATTTTCAAATAAACAAAGTTGCTCCCATCGAAGATTGGCACTCTGATGGATCTTCCTTCAAGCGATCAAGATTCTTCTGAAGAACTTGGCTCTGATACCAATTGTTGGAAATAATACTGAGAGGGGGGGGGGGGGGTGAATCAATATTATCAGATCAAGAATTTCTCTTTTTCATAATCAGATTTATATATGCTACTTCATAGAGTGGAATTAGCGTGTACACGCAACTGTCTTTAAGGTAACTAATGTTTATGCAGTAAACTTATGATTCAGTTAATTCATCATATGTTGATATTTAATCAGTGCATCAGTACTTCATCAATCATTAACCAATAACCATGTGCAGTGTAAACATAATAAACCATTACACATAAGCAACACACATGAACACCAAGATTTAAGCTGGAAACCCAATGTGGGTGAAAACCACCTGGTTTTGTCGTCTCTATCTTCTTTTAATAATAATAAAATCTATTTACAATCTTGTACTGGTGCAGACTCATACCAGTATGCAGGCTTCTACCTACATAAGGTTACAACCTTCTCCCATTATCTAGCTTCTACTAGAAGGGAGCTACAACCCCCTAACTCTTCTAGTAGCTAATATGTTTACTAGTACGTAGGTTCCAGCCTACAAAAAACTCCACTCTTCCACCAGGGACCACGTTTCATGAATTTTCAGACTAGATGCTCTTGGCACATATCAAGACATATGAAGACCTTGACTCATCAATAGCCCATCAGAAATTTAGAAACTCAAACTTCATAAACCAACATGAAATTAATATGAAACAATCAGATCATTGTTATCAGAACACTGTGGTGAACCTAGAAACCTATATCAACATTAAGAATCAACTGAAACCTCAAAAATTCATGTGTCAGGCTTTATACGCTACTTCATTGAAGAAAACCTGTGTGTATAGGCTACTTCCTTCATCCCAACCTGCGTATACCTTTAAATATTCTAAATCATAAAATCTTTGAATCACAAACTATACCAACCAGCAGTGTACTAAACATATACTGTCAACTTACAGAACTTTACACAGGCAGGCAACAGAAAACACTTCGTCTTACTTATACAATCAATCAAATATCAACCTCCTTATGCATTCATATTTACATTCAGATCTAAGAAGACTTCATTGACAGACAACAGTAAAATAGCAATAGCAATAAATCAATAATACTGATCTGATAGATCAGTCATCTCTGAACATCAAGCCTTTGTTTTGTATACGCTACTTGAAATAACAGAACCTGCGTGTATATGCTCTTTTGCCAAGATGAACCTGCACACAGATCTACAAATATCGACTCAGAACTTTGTTGCAATTCCAAACTTTAGACAAACCCAGATCATGATAGATAACAAATAAAATAGATGCAAAACATCAGATCTAGCCTCAACCAATATCAAATCATTCAAGAATAAGTCATTTCAAGTCTCATGATCCTGATCCAATATTGAACTCAAGGTGCAAATAAACATTTCAGATCTAGTCCCAAACATAACTTGCAACATAAAATATACTTGAGATAGAGGTATTCCTTAGAATCTTATTCACTTTCACATCTGGCCTTATGATCCTCTCTTCTTTATGTATTTTTTGGTATTTCTCAATACCATGGACCGAATCCACTTAGGACGAATACCTTGGATCAAATGCCATGGACCGAATACCTCATAATAAATACCTAGGGTCAATATCATGGTCCAAAGATACCTTGGACCAAATTGTTGTTGGGAAAAGTATCCAATACGGAATGCCCCTATCCCACTCTAAGAGGTGATAGTGCCTTAGCAACAAACAGGTAAACTTATTCGAGTATTCTTCTTTATGAAATGCAAGTAAGGAAGAAGGATCTAACTAACCTGTATCTTCCGCTAGTTTGTCGATCCAAATCACTCCTCTCTCCGGTAGGTCCCAGCTTCTTGTTCCTTCACCGACCCAGCTTCACTGAATTCCTGCAAGATCACAAGAAAGAGAAACTACACAAAGATACAGATATACATTCATAAAAAGCTCAAGATCAGATTAAGCTAAACATGTAAGCATAACAAAACATCATTGGTATACAACATGTAGGAGAAACTCAAATAGTTTATTGATAAGATAATAAAGTCTGAGAGGAGATACAACCAAGTGAGTTCCAATCCAGCATCTACCTCCTAGCAAAGGAAACCCTTCCTCTCCTCCAACAAAGCATAAATCACCCAATGTGCTAATGTCAATCTCAAACCAACAACAATTCTCTGCAAAGTACAAAATTCCAGCCTCCTGAACCTCTAGGTGAGAGATCCATATATAGATGTGAGTAGAGAGGATGAGTCAGCTCATGTTTTGACTTGTGGCTTCTCTCTATCAGTTCTTGCTTCCACTTGGAGGTTGAGAACGTCTTACTCATCACTAGTCGAATTCATTGAGGCAAGTGTCATTGGAGAAGATTCTGGAAGCTTCCAGGGTCTTTCCACCTCGTTGAATGAACTTGCCATTTGTCATTTCCCGCTCAGTGCACCCTGGTAGTGGTTCTACCTGTGTTGCAGTGCACCTAGCCAATGTAATCTCTGCATTTCAGCGCAGACAGCTAGTGGAGCCTCTAAATTGATCCTGAATTGACTGTTTCTGAGCGGTTTTTGGTGGATAACTTCTGGGAGAAGCTGTCATTGGTTGACCTTGTTCCTCTAGGGGTAGGAACAACTCATTTAGGGACTTTGGATCCCTTGGATTATGGACATTTCATGCTCAATGCTGTAAGGCACAAAAATTTCTATAACAGTTGCCCCATAAAGTATGAGGTCGTTTATTGGGTGAAATGCTTTATTAGGAGGATCCGAAGTTCTTCCAATGCTGGGAGGAGACCTGTAATAAGATACAATACAATACATTATTTTTCATACTGCTTTCATGATCTAGCTGAGGCGGGCATTCCCATGCTCAGCTTTATAAATTCATTTTTCTGTACATAGAACAGACAATCGTCTGATGGTAGACTGATGATTTTGATGAAATCATCATCCTTTCGCTAGGATGATTATCTGCTGTAATGCTGTACATGTCAATGTCTTTATTTTTCTTGAATATATATCGCAGCCTGGATGGATGAAACTAGATCCAGGGTCTTCAATCTCGTTCGATCTTCACTCTAAGTACAAGTCTATCCATGTGAGAAATGTTCTGAAGTCGAACATGGAAAGACATCGCTTGATTACCGGTCAATGAGGTAAACCGTTAACAAGCGTGAGAGGAATCACCGATAATGATAATGACCCTCAAGGTATTGCAATACAATTCACGTGGTGTGAATAAAGGACTTGGCGTCGAACACCACACAAAATCTTTCGGTCGAAGGTCATTGATGTATACTTGTCGCCGGAAGTGAGAAACTTGCCATTGAGGCATGCAAGCTTCAAAGTACTGAAGGGGTTGTTCCTAGATCAACTTCTTGGATAATGCGCTGATGTCGACAAGAAGCGATCCGTCAAAGGAGGGCCTTAATGTGTCCCACATCAGTGACATGGAATGGAGCAAATGATTTTGATGGAGGTGAAAACGATCTGATGACATATGATTCAGGGTGGCGGTTATGAAAGGATGAAGGATAATGTATGGTAGTGGATGGGACACGGCTGACTTCTCTGGATGACTTCTCTTGAACATATCGGTGACACTTGTGTGATGGATTGGTAGCATTTACCCCAAAGATGGATGGTATTGGCGAGACCATGGTGATGTGACCGGTGAATGAAACAACCCAACCCGACTCAGGCACGGAGTGGAAGTGTCATGTTCAAGAGCGACTTGCTACCAAGAAAGTTCTTTGAGTTTCTCCCAATTTTTCCCCAGTCATTGCTGACCAGTACCTCTTTGTTTTTGTCAAGCTTGAGGAGGATAACATATGCTTGTTCTATAATTTTCCCTTCGGGCAAACCCATCGCTATGTTTTAACGAGCCTAGCGATAGTGAAACTCGTTCTCGTCTAAAGACAAGTTTGTCGCTATTTAATGCTTTTAACGAGTCTAACGACAAAGATAACTCGGTCCTTTTCATTTTTAGAGAGTCTAAAAAGGTACGTAAAGTCAACTCCGAAAGTCCTTTTTCGTCATCTAATCCCTTAAGTCCGAAAAAGTATAAAATAATACAGAAGGAATGAGTTTTTGATAGTTTTAACGAGCCGAACAAAACAAGCGCTCGATCTTTTTGTGTAATAATCCCTCAGGTCCAAAAAGATTAAAATCTAGAGGAGGGATAGCACTTCCGGTCACTTTAACGAGCTGGAAGGCCAAAACTCGGCAATCTTTTCATATTTTATGAGTCAGATGAAAAATGCTTAAAGAAGACTCGTGTTTTGAGGAACGAGTGATAAAACGGGTTAGCAGCTGATTCTAGGTAAAGGTTGGAATTTTCCAATCACGGCAGTGTCACAAGGATGGCTAGTGAAATCACTCTTCGCAGCTGTTCCTCAAAATGGGTAAACAATCATATGGAGGTGAATGATCGGCCAATGAAAAAGTGGAGGTGAAGGTGCAAACACGACCAAGGTTTTAATGGTTGATAATGTTACATTCACGGTGGTTATTTACCGGAAGATAGTTCATTTTTTAACGAGCTTAAACGCGGAAAAACACTGCTCAATATTATGTTTATTTTTTAACGAGCATGAACTATGTGCTAAAATTGCTCGATCTTATGTTTATTTTTAAACGAGCATGAACTATGTGCTAAAACTGCTCGATAATATGGTCTAGTTTGGATTTTTTACCATAAATAGCTTTGCCTTTTCAAAGATAGTACTGTACCTTCAATTGCTGCATCAAACTAGTTAGAAATGAATGACATTTGCTTGAAAATGAGATTAGCACACTAATATTTCAATTTGAACTACGTAAAAGCTATTAAAAAGTGTTTTTACCTCTCATTTTACCATTTCATTTGAACTTGGTTTATTGGAGTTTTGGAGGTGCCTCTTCCCCCTTGATTTTCACCAGCTGATTTCGGGAGATTCTGTGGATGATTCTCGGCGCCGTCTGGACCAGGTAGGAGCTAAACCTGAGCTCTTTCATTTCATGGTTTCCTCTCTGCATTCTGTACTTGTTTTCCTGTTTTTTTGAGCCCCTAGGGTTTGATGGGGTCGCTCTGCCATCAACACACCCAGTTCACTCGAAACCTGCGCTGAATGTCAAGCTGTATGAAGGAAGTTTGACCTTCAACGCAGGTGGAACACTGGGCAGGTGCGCTAAGCACAGAAAAAGAGTTTTGTTGCACAGTTTTTGATGAAATTTTTGCCAGTTTCTCATCAAATTCAGGGTCTAACTCCTCTCATGTTTTTTTTTCAGAGATATTGGAGCAAAATGACCCTTACATGGCGAGAACGAGAACATGAAGAAGGGGACATGATTGCCCTACATGATCCTGTCACGGTGAACGCACTGCGGAACTGTGGCCTGCTGGAGTTCTTCCGTATCTCTAGCATGAGACAACAGATCTCCCTACTGCAGTATTTGCTCGACGCTTGGGATCCTATCAACCAAGTATTTCAGATTAGGGGCAAATCTATCCCCTTGACCGTAGTATACATTTACTTCTTGACTGGCTTGTCGAGGCGGGGTGCCCCCATTTCTTTGTCAGGTTCGGCCCGAGGGAATGACTCTGTGAGAGATTATGTCTACCAGTATTGCAGGGAAGGATCTCAGCCGAGCAAAGACGGCAAGATCGTTATCCGTGAGATTGCTGACAGGTCTCTTAGGTCTATCTTGTATACTATTGGTAGGATGGCCGGTAGCGCGTCTCTTCACGTAGCCAACAGATCCTATGTGCAGCATGCCTTGGAGTGTCTCCAACCGAAAATATTCAACTAGTGTGATGCAGTACTTCTTCAGATGAAAAGTCAGTTAACCAAGGTAAAGAACGGGAAGTTGAAGAACTTTGGGTTTGGTTCTATTTTGACCGCCTTTGCTTTGGAGAAGATACCACTGATGTAGCCACAATACATTGCACTCGACTTGCCTTCTCCTACTGAACCACACATGCAGAGATGGGTTGATCACATGTCTAGGCATGCCGGTCAATCTCAGATTTCTTTCACTGATACCTTCTTCAGGTGGTTCGAGCATCAGGAGATGGTCTATTCCGAGTATCCATATGTTGGCATGGACTTCCGGGGCGATCTGGATTTGGTATTTCCAGACAGCGAGCAGTGGGGCGCTATTGGTAAAATCTTCGACCATATCATTGTTTACTGTTTTTATTTATAACGTCCTTGTGCTTTATTCTATCAAGACTTTAATCAAACTCATGTGTTCATGTAGATGTTGGTCCTGTTCGTCCAGGAGTTCGCCCGAGAGCGCCAGCCGCTGCCCCAGCAGGGGAAACTGCTGGGAGGGTTATTCTTCGTGACCTTGATGTGGCCAAGACCCTTACAGCTGTGCATGAGCAGGTTGAGAGCCTTACTTTCGACATTCCAGATGTGAGGATCGACGAGTTACCTTTACAGTTGCAGCAGCATACTACTGGTGTGCCTAGACGATGGACTCGTCTCTTACGCATGATCGCACAGGCCGTGACGTGCTATCATGAGCATCACTAGACTAGCATGCCCCCTAGCATTTTTGAGTTTTTGGGTCATGAAACTGATTTTGTCTTGGTTACAGAACATTATATGTAAACCATAAACAACTTATATATATATATATATGTATATATATATATATATATATATATATATATATATATATATATATATATATATATATATATATATATATATATATATATATAGATATATATATATATATATATATATATATATTGATTTTTGGGGTTTTATTCTGGTTGAGTTATATGATCCATATGTACAACATTGATGATGTGTTTCTTTTTATAAATGTCGCAAATGTCTATCTAACACATAGTTCGCTAATGAGTCGGTTAATGTGTTTAAGTTTCTGGAGATATGCTGGTATTGAATTAAATCAAACTGTCTTTCCAAAATCTTAACCCTTAGAAACATGCGATAAATGGCTGGATTTCGGACGGAATATATACCATTGAGTTGTAGTATTACAAGTTGTGAGTCTAGCCTGACGATTAGTTGGCGTATACCATGGGTGATGGCATCAGAGATCAGTTCTATCAACGCACTATACTCAGTGATGTTATTCGTTGATTGCCCAATACATACACCTCTGAAACTTACTAACTCGCCGCTTGGATCAAAAATGGCCCAGGCTGCGGAGGACAGGTTCTGCGAACTACGACTCGCTCCGTCGGCATATCCAACACATGTCTCCAAAATATTTGACATCTGCAATAAATGTAAAAAGGTGGATTACTCGACCAAAACAAACACTTTAGCGAAAACAAAATACAACAAATGCATGCTGGTTACTATTTAAGCATAGTAACGCTTGAGGTACAACCCGTTACGGGGTTGCGCCAGTGGAATTCCGTGATAATCCATTAACTCGTAGGCTCCTTTTGCTAACACTCGTTTAACAATATAGGGGCCCATCCATAAAGAATTAAATTTACCTGCTCCCAATTTATCGGATTCTTGGTCGTAAAGCAAGACCAAGTCACCTTCTGAGAAGACACGGGGTTTGACATTTTTGTCGAACTGCACCTTGACTCGTTTCTTATGGGCTTCATTAGCCAACGCGGCATCACGACGGGTTTCATCCAATTGGATTAATTCCAAGAAACGGGCCTCTTCTTCTGAAGTTCTGGGGAGGAGATCAATTGCGAGTTTAAGAGACGAGATTTCACACTGGACTGGTAAGACTGCTTCCAGGCCATATACCAGTTGGAAAGGCGTGAACCCGGTCGCATTCCTTACCGACGTTCGGTAGGCCCACAAGGCTGAGTACAAGATTAGGTGCCACCTTCTTTTGTGAACTCCGATCATCCTTTGCAACATACGCTTCAGGACTTTGTTGATCGCTTCAACTTGTCCGTTGGCTTGCGGATAATACGGGGTGGAGCTATCGTGAGATAGCCCTAGCTTGGCAGCTAATTCAACCATCATGTGATTGTGAAAATGCGATCCATGATCCGTAACTATAGCCTGTGGTAGGCCGAATCTGGTGACTACATGATTGAAAAAGAAAAGGGCAGTTGTTTCACCAGTGTTATCTAATGTAGGCATCGCCTCGACCCATTTGGTAAAATAGTCAACGACGACTATAATATACCCATGCCCCCCGGTCGAGGTGGGGTTACATGTCATGAAATTGATGCCCCATTTGGTGAAAGGCCCAACAGCAACTATTGGCTGTAAAGGTGCGGGTGGTCTTCTGGTTTTGCTATCAAAAATTTGACAAGCATGGCAACTTCTGACTGCGGTTATGCAATCTTTGAATATGGTTGGCCAGAAGTATCCTGCTCGTAAGATTTTTTGTGCTGTAGCATATCCAGATTGATGCCCCCCACACGCGCCTGAATGACACTCATTCAGGGTTTTTTCGGCCTCCTCATGGGTGAGGCACCTTCTCAGAACTGTATCGATACCATGACGGTAAAGCGTATCACCGACGATCATGTAGTATTTTTCTTGGGTATCGTATATGTTTCTGTTCTGAGTGAGAGGTGTCAGGCCTGAACTTTTGGGTTTGGAGATAAATTATTATACCTCCATACCACTTATTGCTCGTAGATATCAGAAACAAATTCTCGTCCACGATTGATTCTTCGGATGTTTCATCGTTGGACGACGATGGGAGGTTGCATAATAATTCTGCGAAAACTAGAGCTTTCTTTGATTTGGATTTTACAAATTCCAGATCAAACTCTTAAAGGATTGCTATCCATTTTGAATATTTGCCCCCCAACAACTGTCGCGACAATATATAAGTCATGGGGTTGCAATCATACAAAATGGTAGTTTTCCGAAAGAGGACATAGTGTCGAAACCTTTGTATCGCTTGAACAGTCGCAAGCGCTAGTTTTTCAACATAAGAATATTTACTTTCTGTATCATTTAAGTTTCTACTTAAATAATATATAGGGTGCTCGATTCCATCGACTTCTTGAACCAAAACCATTGCGATGGTCGTATCTGCTGCAGCTAGATACAGGTTAAAGTCTCTTTGATAATCGAGTGCGTACATTAATGATGCTTTTATTAAGGAATCCTTTAAAGCATCAAAGGAAGCTTGTGCAACCTGATCCCAGACGAAGGGTACCTCCTTTTTCAAAAGACGTGTATAACCTTTAGCAAGTTCGGCGTAATTTGGAATGAACCTCCTCAGAAAGTTTTCTTTCCCTTGGAGTTTCTGAATCTGAAGCAAATTTGAAGGTGGAGGCAAATTGATGATTGCCTGGACCTTGCAAGGGTCGAGACGAATCCCATCCTTTGAGACTACAAAGCCAGGTAAACGACCATAACTGACGCAAAATACACATTTGTGCGGATTGAGTCGTATCTTGTAGTGTCAGAAACGTATAAATATCGCTCTTAAATGCTGCGGATGATTAGTCCGCTTTCGCGAATGAGCCGGAAGGTCGTCGAGTTATGGTTGAATGATGTGTTTGATGTCATGGAAGGCATAATTCATTGCCCTCTGAAATGTCGCCCCTGCGTTCTTTAAACCAAAGGGTAATTTTCGATATGCGAATGTGCCCCACGGACAAATGAATGCAGTCTTTGACTGGTCCTGTGGGCGGATATTTATTTGATCATACCCAGAAAATCCATCCATGAATGAAAAGATTTCACATCCGGCGCATTCATCAATTATCTAGTCGATGAAGGGTGTAGGGTAGTTGTCTTTTGGACAAGCTTGGTTTACATCCCTATAATCGACACACACTCTAATTGTCCCTTGTTTCTTCATAATAGGAACAATATTCGATACCCAATCGATTAGAGGAACCGGGTAGATGAAACCAGCATGGAGAAGTTTTTCAACTTCTGCCTTAATGGCAGCGGCTTTCTTGGGGTGCACCTACCTGAGCCGTTGTCGTACCGGTTTGACATCTAGATACATCTTAATTTCATGTTCAACGATACTCGAGTCGATGCCTGGCATTTCATCATATGACCAAGCAAAGACATCTCTGAACTCGCGAAAAAGAGCGTTATATATTTCCAGTTCTGAAGGAGAACAACCTTTGCCAACATAAATATTCTCTACAACATTTGTTTTAGTCGAGACATTTATGGATATAGTCTCTTCAATATTGGATAATTTTCGCTTGGAATCCAGCGTATTTACAATATTTGATAGGAATTCAAAAACTGTAGGGTGATAAAGGTCATCTTGAGTATCTTCTTCATAACCTGGAAGACGGGAACGATGGTGGCAATCATTCCATGGTGCCCCCTCAATCAACATTGATTGTAGAATTCCTTCGTCAGTTCCATGCACTCGCGACCAAGGATCTAAAGGGGTACCATATTCCCTAGACCTATCTACCCAAATGCTTGATGAGCGTTGATTTGGGTTCGCCTCCCATGCCAGAAACATTGATTGCTACAATATTTCTATTGGGCTTGGGGGCAAAACCATTGCATGATCCATGTCGATATCGTCTTCTGAGATCTTCGTGGAAGATATCATATTGCAGGTACCTATCGACGCTACTTCCGCCAAATCAATTGGAGGTCGAAGAGCGAAAGTTCCCATTAGTATAGGACCTTTTAGTAGGCCTACTCCAATATTCTGAAGCGAATGGGGGCTTCCATGGATCATGGGAATGCTTCCTGTAACTTGTGAACCATTCGGGAGGAAGTTTTGTTAGTCGATGATTGTAATCCCCCCTTGAAAGGGGAATGCAATCTTTCTAAAATAGGTCGACACAACAGCTGCCATGGCGTAGATCCACGGTCTTCTTAGTAGGATGTTGTAATCAAGATTCCCATTGATGACTTCAACATCTATTTTTACTGTTTTTCCCCCTAGTTCAACCTCCAAGTTATTTAGGATACCATACGGGGTATATGTCCTTCCGTCGAATGCTTTTAATGTTGTCGAAGATCGCGACAAGGTTGGTGATCCTAAATTTTTCTAGCAACTCATCGACATAATACATGTAGATGCCCCCTCATCAATAATTGTTCGGTGAACAGTTTTGTTGAGGGCTTTCACTTGGATAAGGAAAGCTAGTTGATCTGGTAACTGTGGATCATATCCTTTGTGGTCGAAGGATACAAGATTGGAATCCTTAGGATCAACCCCACCAATGGCTGATAACAAAGCCTGCCTTTGGGATGGGCAATTTTGTAGCACTTCAAGAGTCGACATAGCAGATGGCGATTGGGCCAAATCTTCCACTATGTTATAATGTTGCGCTGCTCTGGCGCGAGGATTAAATGTCAACTTGTGTACTACTCCCTTTGGCAGTTTTATTGTTAATTCAGGAATGATGGGTGGTACAACTTCTTTCGAAGTTGTTGTCGAACTGCTTGGTTGATCTTTTTCCTTGTCGTTCGACAGCTGCGGATTCCCGTAATATTTGTTCCTTGTCGAAATCAAAGCATCATTTTGTTGCTTGGAAATTGACAACATAAGCACTTGCGACGGGGAAGCACTTCCACTATCAACCAGATTTTGTCATGGATTTGGAAACGGATCAGTTAGCACAGCTGAGGTTCGCGAACTCTTAAAGAATCTTTTGATCTCAGCTTTGTATGGACATTGTGAGGTCCAATGATCCTCATCACATATGTGACATCCCGTTGAGGGTGGTTTCCTATCTCCAGGAGGGTTTGAAGAAGTTTTTTCAGGAGATGATTCTCCTTGTTTCTTCTTCTTCCCTTTGTTTTGTTTCTTCTTGCTTCCTGGTTGTTTGGTTTCTTTGCCTTTATCTGCTGATACAGAATTTACTTCCAAATCAAGAATTTCGTCTTTTGCATTTTGATCTGAAGTCTTACGGGCCTTCTTGGAGTTGGCCTTTGTCGACTTTGCGTTTTTCGTGCCAATCACGCCATCACTGACATGAGATTCATTGTTTGATTTAGGAGGAGGAGGAATTGAGAATTCTGGTCTAGGGGCGTCAGGTATTTTGTCATAGGGCGTGCCAGACTGAGTATAGACTAAGTCTAGATATTGTGCATGAGCGATAACTTGCTCTTCCGTTACGACCCCCCCTTTTGCCACATCTTCCGTTATAGCAGGAAGTAATGACTTGATAAACCATTCAGCTAATAGTTGATCGGGAACGTACGTTTTTACCATCCTACGACGACGTCGCCACTCATGTATATGATCGGATATGTGAGTGGTTGTTATCTATTTGAAGTTGGTTAAGATTTCCGTTCCTATTTCATACCTTATTGGTAATTGAAAATGGGTTAAGAAAGTCGTGGCTAAGTTGCTGAAATTGTCGAACGAAGCTCTAGGCAATTCAATATACCATTTTGCCGCTGGACCCGTTAACGTCCTCTGAAAAAGGCGAAGCCTTATCGAATCATCGTTTAGGGTGTTTGATGAACACCATAGATGAAATGTCATCACGTGATTCGATGGGTCCTCACCTGGATTTCCATTAAATTTAGGAATATATGAAGGAAGTTTGTGAGGAATCGCTGGCCACCAAGGAGCGTAAGCAATTGGATCGTTTGTTAACCGGTGTAAATCGGGTAACTCTAAAGTTACCACGAATGGTAACTGTTGATTCAGGTTAGGTGAAGCATACCTAGGATACGATGGAATTGCCTGAGCAGTTGGCCTTTGCATACCAGCATAATGTAAGTGATGTTGGTATGACTGATACGGTTGGTGGACATGACCACCGTAAAGTGGTTGATTTTGACTGTTTTGAATGTACGGTTGTCCACTGTTTGCAAAGATTTGCTGCTCAGAACCTTGGTATACTTGTTGGAATTGTGGTTGTTGATATTGCACCAGCCATGGTTGCGAAGCCATGTTCTGTTGTGCTATACTAACCGTTGGACCAAGGTGTGGGGTAATTGTACCCGTTTAGACCTGTGTCGCCCCACCAGTTGGCGATTGTGGTTGAGTCACAGGGTCAAGGGGCTGTTGCATTACAACCTGAGAAATCTGAGGTTGACACACAACATGCAACGTTTGAACTTGTGACACTGTTACAATAGCTGGTGTTGTAGGGATGTTCGACATAGGTACACATTGTTGCATAGAATACACAACCCTTGGTTGTTGGGGTAGTATAGGTACCCAACCACTTGATGTAACTCCAGTATAACCTAAATAATGTTGTGAACTCCCATATGGATATCCTCCCGGAGGGGGTACTGAAAGGGCATACTGCCCCCCATACGGTGGCAACCCGGAACTCAAGGGGATTGTCTGACCTTGGGGACTGGATTGCCCAAATTGACCTCCAAATGGATCAATTTGGCGAGTCTCAACATAAGAGTTGCCAGATATTATTCCGGAGGAACAAACAGGAACAGACCACACTGTCGAAATAGTCCCTGGGTGGACTCCTTCTAGCTGTTGTGAGCTAGTCGGGACAGATGGTATGCCGACAAACATTGTCGGAGTGATGGCAGGGAGTTTTGTTGTCACTGTGTCATTTGACACAGTCCTAGATGTTGACGGTTGTTCAGACATTTTGAGTCTATCCAAAAGATTACCTAGTGATTCTACAGGAACTTCTACTGGTGGTAGACTAACTTCTGATGTCGAAGGAAATAGAGTGACCCCGACTCCAAAATGTGTTGGAGTACTTGCTTGCAGATCTTCTACAATTTCCTCTATCGCAATCAAACCAGGTGGGAGGGGAAGACCGTCAGGTCCGTAAAATATTTCTGGTGCCGAAGAAGGGGTTGAATCAACAACGACAGATGTTTGAGGAACAAGACTCTCTGAACCGGTTACAGATGGAACTGGTTCAGTAACATAAGTGTTTGTTCTCAGACTAGGATCAGTATTACTGTCCCTCTGTGGTTGTTGAACTTCTTCTGTAAAGACAGGGTTTCCAGAAATGTTTGGAGTAACTGGAATCTTAGATGTTGTCGGAACACTTGTTCTAACTTTGATAGGAGATTTCGAACCGGTTAAACGAGTTCGCTTTGGCCGTACTGTTTTCGATTTTGGAGACAAAGACGGTTGACTCGTAAGCCTCCGCGAACGACAATTGACTTTCTTCCACGATTGTGAATTACTCGATCAACCAAAATACAAAAGGGGAAAGTGCGTTCCCGAATTAAATGAATTTTTAGACGCTTTAGACACAACTTGCTTTTTTACTTTTAAAGAGTCGAGAAAAAGCTAAAGATGACTCTAGTCTCCTTCGATGTTTTAACGAGCCCGAAGTGACAAATGCTCTGATGGACTTTTTCCGTTATAGAGTCTAAAAAAGGCCAAAAGGAACTGCTCTGGAGTTCTAGGTAGAGGGTGTGCCAAACTTTTCACAAAACCGCAGAATGCTTTTTAAGGTACGGGCAGTCAATCTTCCCGAATGCTGTGTTCAGTGCATTGAGATTAGTAGGGCGGCCGACACGGCTTCCTAAGGATAAAGGTTTTATTCCTATAGGGGTCTCCCAATATATACTCGACGGTACGTGGGAGCACAATCCGTACTGGCGCTATCGTCCCTCAGGAGGAATCACCCAACCATCAGCGAGATCGACAGTCACCAGGTTTTACGACGCTGGAACACGTCTCTAGCCTAGACCTCTATGTTGTGCGTTATGTTACAAAGCGTTGTTAAGTTCATTCAATTTATTTTAGGTTGATATTTCTTAGAAGTTTGCCTTTTTTGGATCACCACGAGATGTATGATACAATTCCTAAATGCAGTCTAAAGATGATAAGAAATCTTTTATATCTTTTCAACAATGAAAATCCTAGCTACAAGGGGAAAAGGAAGATACAACTTTTCTCAAAGAGCATAGAGCACACTGTAATGCACTTTTCCCTAAATCAAAGCATGCAAACTATCAAAATGCAAATGCACAAATTCATGTATTTGTTTTCGCTTCCTTAATATTGATGCCTAAAAAGAAAACTGTTGTATAAATTTGAATTCGATTTCAAGTGAAAACATAAACAAGTTCCTTTTTCAAAATCAAAAAGACGATTACGACACCTTATGATTTACTTGTTTCGACACTAGAAATGCATGAATTCAAACCAAAAGACAAAAGTAAAAGCTAAATCAACTGTGAACAGCAAACAAACTCACTCCTAAGATCAAAACGACACTTACGACAGGTCTAGATCTATGGGCGACAGTATGACTAGTTTACTTTTGTGATGGGAAACTGCAAATGATGTAACAAATACAAAAAGAACAAATACAGTTTCTTTATACAACTGAGGCAAAATTGAGGCAAAGAAAAGGGGTTTCAGATAGGTACACTGACTGATAACAGGCTGCAAAAAACAGAGATAAAACTGAGCTAAAGGAAGCAGGGAACCACAGCTGCACAAGGCAAATACTGATCAGCGCACCCTCAGCACAGATGTTTTGACATTCAACGCAGGTAGCCTTCACGGGACCTGCGTTGAAATATAGAACCTCTTCACAGAGTCTGCGCTGAAGCAGAAACGAGAGTTGTTTCTGGGTTCTGGGTTATGGTTTGCAGTTAAATCAACAGTTTTTGGCCAAATCAAAGCTATCAATTAGGTACAATTAGGAGGATGACTTATAGGAGGACTAAGATCTATCACAAAGGGTTGTTAGAGCACTTGTGTATCAGTTTGTTCAGATCATAAAAACAGGCCCAGTGAGTGGGCTAGAGTGGCAGATCTCTACTTTGCACTTGAAAATGGCAAGTGCATTTCGATTCAGCACTTCTGAGTTTATGAGAAGAACAAGACCAGAAACACAAATAAACCAACAAGATACTCTCCCCAGCGGAGTCGCCAATTTTTTGTTGGGAAAGGTATCCAATACGGAATGCCCCTGTCCCACTCTAAGAGTTGATAGTGCCTTAGCAACAAACAGGTAAACTTATTCGAGTATTCTTCTTTATGAAATGCAAGTAAGGAAGAAGGATCTAACTAACCTGTATCTTCCGCTAGTTTGTCGATCCAAATCACTCCTCTCTCCAGTAGCTCCCAGCTTCTTGTTCCTTCACCGACCCAGCTTCACTAAATTCCTGCAAGATCACAAGAAAGAGAAACTACACAAAGATACAGATATACATTCATAAAAAGCTCAAGATCAGATTAAGCTAAACATGTAAGCATAACAAAACATCATTGGTATACAACATGTAGGAGAAACTCAAATAGTTTATTGATAAGATAATAAAGTCTGAGAGGAGATACAACCAAGTGAGTTCTGATCCAGCATCTACCTCCTAGCAAAGGAGACCCTTCCTCTCCTCCAACAAAGCATAAATCACCCAATGTGCTAATGTCAATCTCAAACCAACAACGATTCTCTGCAAAGTACAAAATTCCAACCTCCTGAACCTCTGGGTGAGAGATCCATATATAGATGTGAGCAGAGAGGATGAGTCAGCTCATGTTTTGACTTGTGGCTTCTCTCTGTCAGTTCTTGCTTCCACTTGGAGGTTGAGAACCTCTTACTCATCACTAGTCGAATTCATTGAGGCAAGTGTCATTGGAGAAGATTCTGGAAGCTTCCAGGGTCTTTCCACCTCGTTGAATGAACTTGCCATTTGTCATTTCCCGCTCAGCGCACCCTGGTAGTGCTTCTACCTACGTTGCAGTGCACCTAGCCAGTGTAATCTCTGCATTTCAGCGCAGACAGCTAGTGGAGCCTCTGAATTGATCCTGAATTGACTGTTTCTGAGAGGTTTTTGGTGGAGAACTTCTGGGAGAATCTGTCATTGGTTGACCTTGTTCCTCTAGGGGTAGGAAAAACTCATTTAGGGACTTTCGATCCCTTGGATTATGGACATTTCATGCTCAATGTTTTAAGGCACAAAAATGTCTATAACACAAATACCTCAGACCAAAACCATGGTTTTCAACATGTACACGCTTTGCCTTTTGTGGGAGTGTGTGTGTACGTTATACGCTATTTCTGTTCTGAGTAATTGCGTGTATACACTACTTGGACTAAGTGAACCTACGTGTATCTCTTAAACTAATCTTACCTCATCTTCTTCCTTCAACTTCTTTATTCTGATCAATAGACCTTAGTTCCATCTTCCTGATCCTCTGTACCACTACCCTATTTCCTATGAATATTCCTGTTAGGCTCTTATCAAAACTAAGTTAACCTGTAGAGTTTCCATCAAGGATAATAATTGTATCATAATGCCAACAAACACTGGGGGACACTTCGACGCAATTATGGGAGGTAAGGAAGGCTTGGTTCTTAGTGCATTGTGGTGTTCCACCAGGAAAGGGGGAAAGCTTGAGGACTGATCTTGCAAAATGTGCAATTCAGGTCAGGCTGGGAGGAGTTACTACGTAATTTTGAGGATAAAGGGAGGTTTCTTAGCTCTAGGATTGCATAGTGAAATTTCACTAGGGGATATTGACTATGCACTGCACAGTTCTAGGCAACAAGGTTGCATCACTGAGGGTTGAGACTGTGCAGTGCGCACTTTAGTCAGGGTTCGGTTAAAGTGAGTTTCATGGTCAGAAGGATTTTTGGAGAAATGGTTAAGTGTGGGAGGAAAGTGAACTTGTGAGGAACTTCAAATTATCATCATACACTTATCATACTTTGACAACACGACAAGATATACCACCAGAACAACAAGACAAAGCATTACCCTCTTTGAGATTGTCCCTAAACGAAAAGCGACAAATGTGACACTTGAGATGGACTTAAGATGACCATGAAGACACTTGTGTGGCAGTGCTTAAAAGTTTTTGTATGAGTGTGAAATTTTTTTACATAGCTAGGACAACTCAAATACACAAAGACTAGTCTTTGAAATCACCAAAAAAGGACTACAGGCATGGTAATTAGTTATCCATAAGGACCACAAGAGTTATCCCTTAAATTAAGGAGATAAGATTGAGTTATATTTGAGTTGTAATTAGTTAACTAAGTTTACTGAGTTAAGTCCAGTTAAATTAGTTCCAAATTGTTTGAGGAACTAATAGTGAGTTAACAGTCAGTTGATGCATTAATGCACTCAACTAGTGCTACTCCAGTTAACTGAAGTTTCCCTCATCAGAAACTCGTGCATGTCTATTATGAGAAAGACATAGTTGAGATTAATGTTCAAGGACAATGTAATATCAATTGCATGTGTTTTCTCATGGAGAAAACTCATGAATGCAGTCAAGGATTCATCCTTGAGGATTGCGCAATTTTGAAGGCTTGTTTCTCCACTTGGTAATGGGCTAATCATCCACAAGGAGAAGTGAAAGGAAATAGGAGCTTGGAGGGCAGAGAGGAAGGTTGGAGAGAAGCCAAGATTTCCTATGAGCATCTGTGAGGATTGTACTGAGAGTTGGCTAGCTATGAGAGCTAAGACTTTGTATAATTCCTATGTATTTCCACCATGTATGATAACACAATGGTGTGGGGTTTTTATCTGATACTTTCCCCAAAGTATTTTCATGAGTATTGTGCCATTGATTCTTCTTCTTCTGGTTATATTTCTCAGCGCGATCTTTAAGCTTCTGAAAATTGATAGTAGAAGTAGGTTATAATATTATGCTTTGATTTATATCGCATTAGCGGGTTAACCTATCACAGATTTTCTACATGGTATCAGAGTTGTGAATAGTATATTGATAAGATATTTCAAAGTTTGATGTTCAAGGTTGCAGGTGAAAATTGAATTCATATCATACTTCAAGGTTAGCCAATGGCATTCTATGGCTTGACACTCGAGTATGAATTGGAAGGTAGCTCGAATTGCATAGCATGGAAAGATAGAATGGAGGCTATATTAGAAGACAATGGCTTGAAGGAATTCATTGATCAAGAAATCCCAAAGCCAACTTCATATAATGCACAAGAGTTGGCTAAGTGGAAGAAGTGTGTAGCGAAGGTGAGACAAAACATCCTTGAGGGAGTTCGAGACCATATTATCTCAAGTCTCCATGGGAAGGATACTCCATTTTCAATGTGGAAGACATTGAAGGACCTCTACCAGAACAATAGCGACCAAAGGAAATTAGCACTCAAGGATAAGCTTCGAAGAATCAAGATGGAGAAGGGCCATACTATTTTTGCACATTTAAACAAGCTCACCACCTGCAGAGATGTGATTGGCAGTGTGGTAATAACTACTGTCGATGATGATATGGTGAGCCTCGCTCTTCTTGGCCTTCGAAAGAGTTGGAATAGCTACCAAGACTCTGTGAATGGAAGGGAGAAACTTCCGGATTGGGAATGACTGTGGTTAGATCTTATGCAGGAGGAGATCAGGAGGAGCACACGAGATGGTTCTTCATCCAAGAATGATGATGAAGAAAATCTGGCCTTAGCAGGTAAGTCAAGGAAAGGGAAGGGGAAGGCTTCCCATTTCAAATTGAATTCTTCTCATGGAGGGAATAAGGGTGACATGTCTAAAGTAAGATGCTTTAACTATCACAAGATGGGACATTATGCGATTAATTGCCCATCAAAGAAGTCCAAGAAGGGATCCTGAGAAGGATCGAAAGGTGAGGCATTAGCCTCTCAGTTCAAAATGTACTTCACCCTCATGACATGCATGGTGTCATCGATGATGGGTTGTGTTTGGTATCTTGATACTGGAGCTTCATTCCACATGACCGATGATAAAAATTTATTCAGTGCCTTGGAGGAGAAAGACCTGAAGATGCACACGGAGATGGGTGACGACAGAAGGTATAGTGTTTTAGGAGTGGGCATGGTTGCTTTTCAGAGGGAGCAAAGAGCTCCTCTCACCTTGACAAATGTGATGTATGTGCTTCGATTGAAGAAGAACTTGGTATTGGTCACGATATTGGAGGATAAAGGCTAAGATTTTGTCTTCAGTAAAGGAAAGGCGTTCCTAAGACACATAGCCATAGGTCAGACCAAGAGGATAGGGATTCGGGTGAAGAATCTCTATAAACTAGAGGTAGATGATTGTGCAACATTGAGTACGAAAGCATAATTGGTGCAAATCCAAGACATTGGTGAGTTGTGGCATAGGAAATTGGGCCATTTGCATCATGGGGCTTTGAAGATAATGCAGCAGATATCTACAGGACTTCCCAAAGGTAAACTTGAGCAAGTTGACACATGAAAAGGTTGTACCTTGGGAAAGTACACCAAGTCTTCCTTTCATGATCGAGACAGTCAAGCAGAGGCTATCTTAGAGCGCGTTCATACTAATTTGTGTGGACCATTCTCAATGACATCCACAACGAAGAAAAGGTATTATGTGATTTTCTTTTATGACTATTCTTGTAAATGTTGGAATTATTTCATGCAGAAGAAGGACCAAACTTTCACAATGTCTTATGAGTTCAAAGCTTTGGTCGAGAAAGAGTTAAGGAAGAAGATCAAGGCCTTGAGAAGTGACAATGGTGGAGAATATGTCTCTCAAGAGTTTAAGGACCTATGTGCAACAAAAGGAATTAAATGAGATTTGACGACACCTCATAACCCACAGTAGAATGGGGTGTCGTTGAGGAAGAAAAAAACTATTGTAGGGGCAGCTTGGGCACTGCTGCATGACCAAGGCCTACCACTTCACTTGTGGGATGAGGCATGCAACACAGTAGTTTATTTGAAAAATAGAAGCTCACATCGCATACTTGGGATGAAGACACCAGAGGACACTTTCTCCAGTAAGAGACTAGATGTGGGTCACTTCAGGATCTTTGGCTCATCAGTATATTTCCATGTGACAAAGGATGCATGGAAGAAGATTGAGCTGACAACAGAGTAAGGGATATTTGTGGGGTACACTGGTACACCTCACAACCATTAGGTGTACTTGCCTACAAGTCAGAGGACAATGGTTTGCAGAGATCTCAAGTTTGATGAGCAAAAGGCCATGTGAGTTTCCCTTGAGAGGGAGCTCCAACTATAGGCTGTGGAGGAAATGTTGGTTCCTAAGGAGGAGGAGCCTCAGACTGATGCCAAGCAGCTACATGTAGAGGTTCTAGGAGTGGAGACATCCACTCAAGTAGAGTCTTCCAGAGATGGATGGAAGTGCACAAGAGAAGCTAACAGATTGTTGGAGGATGTGAGAGAGAACGTGGGAGCACCATCTTCTCAGCGTAGATAGTAGAGGTTACCTGAGAGGTACACTGGATACATGGCCCTTGCTAGGGAATGTGTTGAGAATAAGCCATCTTCCTTTGATGAAGCAGTGCAATATCCAATTTGGGTTGATGCTATCATGGAGGAGTATGACTCCATAGTTCGTAACAGTGTTTGGGACGTGGTTACGAGACCAGAGAACAAGTCAGTTGTGAGTTCCCATTGGCTTTACAAGGTAAAGAAAGCTGTTGATGGTAGTGCGGAGAAGCATAAGGCAAGATTTTTTCCAGTGGCTTTTCACAGGTCAAGAGGATCATGTTGCTGCAGCATATTTTGACAGAGGAGCAAGATGTTGACATTTTTATAAAGGCATTGTCAAAGTGTAAATTCAAGTTCCATAGAGACAGGATCGGGGTGGAAAATAATCCCTTTCTTGTTGAGAGGGAGTGTTGAAATATGGCAACAAGAATATTCCAATTTAATTTGTGCTTGAATTAAATTGTGAATTTTAAAATCGAATTTAGTCTTAACAACTACTTAGAAGTAATTAATTAATTTATTTTAAATTAATTAGTTGGAGAAATTCAAGTTAGAAATCTTTCTGAAGTCATGCAAGAGTTATCCCTTAAAGTAAGGAGATAATATTGAGTTATATTTGAGTTGTAATTAGTTAACTCAATTTATTGAATTAAGTCTAGTTAAATTATTTAAAAACTGTTTGAGGAACTAATAGTGAGTTAATAGTCAGTTGATGCATTAATGCACTAAACTAGTGCTACTCCAGTTAACTCAATATTCCCTCATCAGAAACTCATGCATGTCTATTCTTAGAAATAACTAGTTGAGATTAATGTTCAAGGATAGTGTACTATCAGTTGCATGTGTTTCCTCATGGAGAAAACTCATGCATGCAGTCAAGGATTCATCCTTGAGGATTGCGTACTTTTGAATGCTTTTTTTCCCACTTGATAATGGGTTAATCATCCACAAGGAACATCGCAAGGAAATAGGAGCTGGGAGGGTAGAGAGGAAGGCTAGAGAGAAGCCAATATTTCTTGTGAGCATCTGTGAGGATTGTACTGAGAGCTGGATATCTGTGAGAGCTAAGGTTTTGTATAATTCCTATGTATTTCCACCATGTATGATAATACAATAGTGTGGGGTTGTTATTTGAGACTTTCCCCAAAGTATTTTCATGTGTATTGTGCCATTGATTCTTCTTCTTCTGGTTATATTGTTTAGCTCGATCTTTAAGCTTCTACAAATTGATAGTAGAAGTAGGGTATAGTATTTTGCTTTGATTTATATTGCATTATTGAGTTAGCCTATCACAAATTTTCAACACACAGTATTTTGAATTGGGAAGGGTAGTTTAGCTCCTGAGCTTAAAATTTTTAGAGTATAGTCTTTCGTCTCTGGTGTTTCTCCACTACTAGTAGGCCTAGATAGTACCACAATGGAGTCACGTAGGAATAAAAGCATTGATCCACTACCAGCGAGCTTGGAAAATAGCCTAGTGGAGTTGCCTGCTTCACCTCTCTGCGCAGGAAGCCTTTCTCGTCTTTCACCTTTATTCATTTATTTAAAGAGAAATGTGCATAGACACTTATTTATTTTGGGGCAGAAGAGGGATACCAACTTATTGAGATTAGGATATTTTGTTCCTTCAGAGAAGCATATAAAGACCTTTGATTTAGTTTTTCTCATTTTTATTTTCCCCTTCTCCATCTCTACTAGTTGGATAAGCCTGAAAAAACCAAAGCAAAAAAATTGAGTATAGGCATGAGGTTCCTAGACTAGACACAGGTTCATGGTTGGACCAACACTCTCCTTACAGAGAGATCGTATTATCCGTTAGAACTTCATTGGACAAAAATTACAATCAATACAAAGAAGATAGGCACCAGACTAGCCAAGGGTTGTAGTGTCACAAGACTCTTTGAACTTCATCCACACACACACTTGAAAGCGAAAACACAGTAAGGAACAACACTTATTTACATAATAAAAACAACAGAAAACCAATGAAAACATAATAACAAAAGACAAAAGACGATGTACATAGTGCATAGTGCAGCCCCAGATTTTCATTCAAAGTAATATTTTAAACCTTGGCTATTGGCAGGGAAAGAATCAATATTCTCATCAAGTGATTGAATATGATATGTGTATTGACCAAGATTTTCGTCGACTGTGTAAGGACCAATCCACAGGGATTGAAACTTAGTGTGCTTGCCTTTTACTCCATGGGATTTGGCCCACTTCAAGACTAAGTCACCCACACTGAAGCTAGTCCTCCCTATAGAATTTATATCAAACCATCTCTTGATACAGCTCTGATGGAGTGAAAATATTTCTTTTTCTTTCAGACTTTCTTCCTGTAACTTGTGAAATGTGTCCATCCTACGCTGAACTAAGAGACATGGCTTTCCTTGGGATTCTTCGGATAATTGGAGAGCAAGAAAGTATATGTTCGGTGGAAGGATAGCTTCCTTTCCATACACCAGGAAGTAGGGGGAGCTATTCAGGTTTAGGTGTGACTCGGTTAGCCCATAAAGAATTCACCAGAGTAGAGTGCCAGTTCATTGCTTAGAGAATATGGTATTTTTGACAATACGAATGAGGTTCTTATTTGTGGATTTGGCAAGAACATTCCCCTGTGGATAATAGTTAGCAGAATGTTTCAATACAATATCATATTCCAATGTAAAATCATAAATATTTAATGAATAAAAGTGCATTTCATTTTAACAAACAACTGACATAGGAATGTCAAACCTGGAAATGGTATTCTGCTGATGATAACTTCTTGATCATTCACTTGTTTCAGCGGAACTGCCTTTGTCTACCGCATGAAATAATCTGTAGCAATCAAGATATAGTGGTGTTGCTTCAATGAATGAGTGAAAATTTCCCCAATGATATCCAAGCACCACTGTTGGCACAATTCTTCCATTGCAATAGGTTGCAACGAGGTTACTAACTTCTGATTTCTATTAGCACACTTTGACAGACCAGAAACTTGCATTCATATGCATGAGCATCTTTGAATAATGTACGCCAGTAGAAACTAGCCCACGTGACCTTGTGTGTCTTGGTGTTCCACGCGAAATATCCCCTGGATGGTCCATCATGGACATCATGTAAAACCTTGGATGAATCCTATGCCTCCAAGAACCTAAGAAATATCCCATTGTGGTGCTTTCTGTAAAACACCCCATGTAGCGCTAGTATGATAATGCTTTGAGTCATAGTGCCCTCTTCTGCCGCATAGAAAAATGAGAGGGTACAGTGCCATGCTCAAGGTACCAATGCACATCTACTTACCAAGATTTTCCATCTAAAGTGGGAGATGCTTGCTCAACATTTTACATTTCTATTTCTTGGTCCCAACCTGCAAGCTCTTCTTCTTACTCTTGTGCATTGATTGCTTCTGCTCCTAACTTACAAAGACCATGACCCTTGATGGTGCGAACTGGTTTGATGTCAAGATTGTATCATGTAATCTGGTCATCTGTTCACCCTTCTCTCACCCAGATCTTGTTGAACAAACAATGATCTGACTGTTGGGCATGAGACAAAGATAATACAATGGTTTTTTAACAGATAGGGTCTGAAATGTTTTACCACCTTATATACCACATAAGCTTGCTTATCCATGGTCAGGTAGTTGAGTTCTGGTACTTGTAGGCTCATGCTCCTGAAGGAGATGGGTCATTCATTTTTTAACTCATCCTTCTAACTGAGCACATAAGCAAGAGAAGTTTCGAAAGTGAAAGTGTAGAGCAAGAAGTCTTTGCTGAAGTCTGGGTCATACAACATTGGTGCTTCCATTATTTCTTGCTTTATATGGGTGAATGCTTCCTTTTTCCTTTTTCCCCAACTGTAGACTGTGTCCTTCTTAATCATCTCCTATATAGGTTTGAAAATTTGAGCATGGTCGGAGATGCACTTTATGAGGAAGTTGATCTTCCCCAAGAAAGGCTGCATGGCTTTCTTGTTCACGGGGTGGAGAATCTGTGTGATAGTCCAAACCTTATTCGGATCTACCTTGATCCCACTTTTTGCAATAGTGTGTCCAAGTAGGTTACCCTCAGACACTACGAAGATTCTCTTCTTGGGATTCAAGGATATCTCATATTTTTGGCATTGCTCAAAAATTTTCTTGAGGTGGTGCAAGTGGTCTGACCGTTGACTTGAAAAGATTGTTATGTCATCGAGGTAGACCACTACGCTCTGTCCGATAAGCCGACGGAAAGAGATGCCCATTTCACATTGAAAAATTTCCCTTGCATTAACTAGCCCAAAAGACATTCAGTGAAACACAAACATGCCCCACTTGGTATGGAATGTAATCTTTAGCATATTAGGCTTTGCTGCCAGAACTTGCTTGTAGCTCAAGAAACCATCTAACAATGAAAACATTTATGCACTAGATATTGTTTGCAATATTTGCTCCATGGATGACACTGGGTAATTTTCTTTGTCCGAGGCACGGTTGAGGTTTCAAAAATATACACAGAGGTGGATCTCCTCAGACTTCTTCCTTACAAGGACTAAGTTAGATACCCATGTCGAATGTCGCACTTTGTAAATGATATGAGCATCTAGCAACTTCATCAATTCCTTTTGTATGAGGGGCTCAACTGTTGGATGAAATTTCCTTAGTTTATTTTGAAAAGGCTTGGCCTCTTCTTTAATCGGTATCATGTGCTGGATTGTTCACGTGTCATATGTATTAAGATCATTGTACGTCCACGTGAAGACATCACGGTACTACTTGAATAGGTGGATAAATTCTTGTCACTCTTGTGGTGTACAACAAGTACCAATATTCACACACTTTGGATCTTCTTATGTTCCCAGATTGATCAGCTCATGCGACAATGTAGAGCTATGGGTCTTAGTGTTCATAGGTCCCTAAAAATGGTTCTGTAGTTCATACAACTTTTCTAGTGAAGCCACACCCTTGCGGATGAGGTTGCCTTTCCTTGTACTGATTGCGTCCTATAGAGTCTACTCATGCTCATCCTCATCTATCACTGAATCTTTGAATACATCAACATTGCACATAAAATGTAGTATATTTTGATCATCATAAAAAACACGTAAATTAGTTATGTTTTCTGGGATAGATGGTTTATACAAAATTTCAATAGTAAAGTTGTCCCTTAATGGTAGCATTCTAGCAGCTGCGTTTGTCAAGGCATATGCGACTGCATTACGTATTCTTGGTACAAAAATAATATTGAAATCTTGGAAATGAGAAATGATTCACCATACCTCTTATTGATAACTCTTAAGACAAGGTGACACACAATGTATAGTGTTACATACCTAACGTACCATGATTTCAAAGTCACCTACCACTTTCAGCACATCAACTTTGAGGTCAATGGATTTCTGTAAGTCCAAGATGAGTGCTTCATACTTTGCGTTGTTGTTCATGCACTCAAATTCCAAGTGACTAGAGATTAAATGTTTTCTCTGCAGTAGGTCTATTAAAACATAACCAACTCTAGAGCCCTTCGTTGTTTTGGATCCGTCAAAGTACATGGTTCACATATCATCTGTACAAGGACTACTTACCATACTAGTATTAATGCTACTGCTATTACTACTACTTACTATACAAGGTTCGTTTTCACTAGTTGAACATGGAAGGAGGTCCAATTGTGTGTCTGTTGGGACTAGGGATGGCTCTGCAAGATAGCACATCGACTATGTCTCTAGAAAATAATTTTCAAAAACAAGTTCCATGAAAGGCAATGAATTGTTATGTCCATTCAAGGGAGTTATGTTGTGCTTCATGTATCTCTCTGATAGTACTTGAATATGGCTGTTCCGTCCCTTATACGAAATCCATGAGTGAGACCAGTCAGTGGAAAATTATCCTTGCAGCTTGCTTGACCAGTCTCTGCTCAGCAATACCCCATATTCTTTAGAGATGTCCACAATTACAATATTGATGCATTGATGAACTAATTTGTTAGATGACAGCTAGATGATCACATGATTTAGTTCACCAATTTCTAGAACACAAGTTTTGTCCAGTTTAATGATTTGTGCATCTATCTTATTCCATTGAGCATTGATTTTCTTGGCCACGAAGAGCGGCATGACATTAACCAATGCACCAGAATCAACCAAGCAGTTGTGAACATTGAAGTTAAAGTTTTCAAATGATAACAAGAATGGTGGGAAGAGTGAGTTTTCCTCCAGGTGGAGCACGTTAAGCACATATGCGAGAGTTCCAGGAGACTTACCAAAACCCTTGTCTGAAGGGGTAGCATCACTAGTAGAGGTTTGCCTAAGTTCTCGTAGAAGAATGTCTCGTCGGTTCATGATTTTTGTGAGTTCAAATAGAGATATGTTCGTGGGAGCCTTCTTCATGTCTTCTACAATTTTATACTCTATTGTGTGAAGAATCATTGAGGTGTCTGAGGGTGGAACTGAATTTATGGTTTCCGGTATGGTTCTGTCTTTACTGTTTGTGGAAACACTTTTCATTGAAGTTGTCTTCCCGGACTTTCTCTGAGTGTTTTGTGTTGAGTCGAACAGAGGACCCATTTTCCTTAACAAATTTTATTTGAATTTCTATTTCGGTACGTCAATCACATTGGTGGCCCCTTGACTCCTAAATTTGTATCAATTATTTTTCTTCTGGGCTAGACTGTCACTTGGAGGCTCATTATCAGTGGTTCTTTTCCGGGCTATGAGAAGATACTCATAGATGTTTACTACATGCCCAGTTCTTGGAACATCATCGGCTGTAGCAGCTTATTCTTCTTCATTAGGCTTTGGTTGTTCATCAACCATGACCTTGTCACACAACTTTGTAACAATACTACTCATTCCATGGTTCCATTCTAGGCACATTTTTTCTAAATGATGTTCGTGGTGGAACATGCAGTATGATTTGTGCTGATTTTGCCAATGTTCAGAACCATGTTGGAGCTCTGTGCAGATTTGGCCGGCTAGCTGCTTCTACTGCCATAAGCTACATTCTTACGTTGTGAGTACCTGGGGGACCTTCTACTCATGGTCATCTCGCTTTTCCTCTATTTAATTTCATCCATTTTGGTGGTCAGGGACTTGACGAGATGAGTAAGACTCTCAATATCGTTCATTTTCTTTTCCTTGGCCTTGCTCACAAAGGTCTGAGACCTCTTACTCATGTCTTTGGAGTCCTTAGTGGGTTCATCATCTGAAATGACTCCAATAATGTGCAAGTCCTTCTATATGGAAATAGCCTCTTCATAGTTTTCTGTTAAAGTTGGTTTTGCAGCTCGCTTGACGAACTGCGCAATACTGATTGGCAAGGCAAAAGTGTAGTAGCTGATAGTGATGGAATCTGTTAGGTCCCTATAGTACTAGTGTATTCCCCCATTATTATTGTAATTTTAGCCCTTATTGTTATTGTTGGACCCATGTTATCTCCATACTGTTATTATTGTGCCCCATAGAAGCCCACTATTTTTATTGTTGTGCCCTTACATTATTATTACTATGTCGGATTTGATTATATTGTGACCCCTTAGACTGTTGCATATAGAAAGGAGGGTTTTTCATTTGTATCATCCAAGAAATGTTTATTTGTGTAATGTAAAGGAGTTTTCCCCCTCAAAGAGGCTTATTTTGAAGTGGTTGATCTATCTTTTCTTCTATTTTGTGAATTGGTTGCATAACATTTGGTATCAGAGCTTTGGATTATAGGGTTTCACTGCTTCAAACACGTCCTCATGGAATTTTTGCTATAACATTTTTTTTACGAAGCTTACGAAGCCCAAAAAAAAAACATTTGAGAAGAAATCATGATGAATGTCGTGTCCAAATTTAAGATATTTTGTTGCTATATTTTCGGAGATATGATCCAAGGAAGTTAGGGTTTTTGCAGGTTCTTGCATTTCTTCTCAAATAGGTGACCTTAGGAAAATCGTCATAACTTTCTCTTTGAGAATCAGATTCAAATTTCGTAAGAAGTGATAGAAAGAGGATGGACATTAGTTTGTTAGCTATCGTTTTTAGGTCCGAAGGTCAAAAAAAGTGACACGTGGGACTTCGTACAAGTTTTCTCTACTGAAGCAATGATGGTATTTGAACATCTTAAAGAGGCAATGTGCCAAGCACCGATATCACCTATGCCAAACTTCACAAAATCCTCTATTATGGAATGTGATGCCTCAGGAAATGGAATTGGTGCTATTTTAATGCAATAAGGAAGAACCATTTCTTTTGAAAGTTTTCCAATCAAAGGAAAGTATTTACATAAAGCTTTATGAGATGGAAATGTTGGCAACACTACATGCACTTAAGAAATGCCGACCTTACCTAATGGGAAGACATTTAAGGGTAAAAATGGATCATGATAGTCTTATATAATTTTTAGGACAAATATTATCTTTAGAAGAGAAACAAAAATGGGTCACAAAGATGTTGGGTTATGACTTTTAAATCATCTACAAAAAAGGGAAGCAAAATGCTGTTGCAGATGCACTCTCAAGAAAGGATGAGGACATGGAAGCATTGTTTTGTGCCATTTCTATTATCCAACTAGATTGGATAAATGAAGCAAGGGATGAATGGAAGAATGATGAAGAAGTTTGGGCACTCATTCAAAAGTTGCAGCAAGATCCTAGTACATCTGACACATTTAATTAGAAAAATGATTCGTTATGGTACAAAGATCACTTATGCCTCTATAAGAATTCCCAACTCAAACAAAATATTCTTCTCGAATTGCACACCTCTCTGTTAGGAAGGCACTTAGGTTTTTTAAAAACTTACCACAGGGTTAAGAAGGAATTTTTTTTGGATGGCCTTAAATCTGATATTCAAAAGTTTGAGGCAGAATGTTTGGTTTTCCAACCAAATAAAGTTGAACCAATTAAGACCCCAACTCTATTACAACCATTATCCATTCCAATTAAATGTTGGGAGGAGGTTTCAATGGATTTTATCACAGGTCTACCCAAGTCTGAAGGAAAGAGTTTCATCATGGTGGTAGTTGATAAAATTACCAAGTATGTACATTTTTGTGAATTATCTCATCCATTTAAAGCCACTACAGTTTCTACTGCATTTATGGAAACAATACAAAAGCTACATGGGAACCTAAAGATTATTGTAAGCGACAAAGATCTCATTTTCACTGGAAATTTTTGGACAAAATTATTTTATTGTTTGGGTACTCAATTAGCTCATAGATCATCTTAATATCATCTTCAATCTGATGGGAAAACTAAGATAGTGAAGACATGTTTGGAAGGATATCTTTGTTGCTTTGTAACTGATAAACAAACACAATGGGTTAAGTGGTTTCCTTTGGCTAAATGGTGGTATGACACTTCCTTCTATACTGTAGTAAAAATGACCCCATTTATGGGACTTTATGGATATCATCCACCATCCTTCACATCATCTTTAAGAGAAAATTCTAAGGGTCGGGAAATCGAAGATCACACTGAGAATCAACAATAAGTTCTTCAACTCTTAAAGGGTAACCTCACTTTGGCGTAGAATAGAATGAAACAAGAGGAAGATCGACATTGCAATGAAAGAAGTTTTGATGTAGGTGATTGGGTATTTCTACGAATACAACCATACAAACAAATGTCCCTCAACCAAGCTAAGAAGGATCATAAATTATCACCAAAGTATTATGGTCCATACAAGGTGTTGCAAAAGATTGGTACTATGAAATACAATTAGAGCTTCGTGCATCTTCCTCAGTGCACCTGGTTTTCCATGTTTCATGCTTAAATAAGGTTATAGGTGACAAGCTCCCTGTTCAAACAATATTTCAAGAACTTGATGAGGAAGGAAAAATCATATTGGAACCTGAAGCAGTCACAGAAATAAGAACTCGATAGCTACGAAATTGATCAATTTAAGAGTATCTCATCAAGTGGAAGAACTTACCCGCTAAATATTCCACATGGGAGGATGAGAATTTTATACAGAAGCATCCAAAACTACTCAAGCATTGAGGACAACACTTTTTAAAAGGAGAGGGGCATGTTAGGTCCCTATAATTCTAGTGCATTCCCCCATTATTATTGTCATTGTATACCTTATTGTTATTGTTGTGCCCATGTTTTCCCCATATTGTTATTATTGTGCCTCGTAGAAGCCCACTATTGTTATTGTTGTGCCCTTACATTATTATTGTTATGTTGTCTCTGATTATATTGTGACCCCTTAGACTCTTATATATAGAAAGGAGTTTTTGTCATTTGTATCATCCAATAATTGTTCATTTGTGTAATGTAAAGGATGTTTCCCCCTCCAAGAGGCTTATTTCGAAGTCGTTGATCCATCTTTTCTTCTATTTTGTGAGTTAGTTGCATAACAGAGTCACGAGGTTATGTATCGTCTGAAAACTTGTTCAAAATATAGTTGAAACTTTTATTAAAATCTTTGAATTTTATTTCTACTGCATCTTGATACTACCCAACACCTTCAGTAACATGGCAGGGGTTTTATCTTCAACAAATTTCTCAAGAAATATCCTTTTGAATTCCTCCAATTTTGGATGGAATTTGGAGGAAGTTTGTGGTACCATAAAACTAATCTACCATCCAAGGTACATGGAAATAGTCTACATGCAGCTTCATCATAACGTACCTCTAGTTTCTATAGATGTAGGTAGAAATTGTCTAAGTGATATTCTTCCTTCATTGTCTTGTCAGGGTCATATTTTGTTAAGAGCTTCTCCACGTGTCTTGGAATTTGGTGCAGGACATTTGGAAGTGCCAATGGGCCCTAAGTCATCCAATCCAGATTTTGGTATGCCATGTTGTCTTCTTCATTTTCTCCTCTCCCTCTTTTGAATCTGATGGTTTTTCTTTTGAATCTATTGGTTTTTTCTCTTCTTCTCCTCCACCTTCGTTTCCTTTCCCTCTGCCTCCTCTGACAAAACTTATACCTAAGAGCGAGGGGTGGCCTTCTTCTTCTCCTTGAAAGAGTGGAGGTTATTCTTCCTTATCCATAGCTTCTACTAGCTCTTCAAGAGTGGAAAGGATTGCTTCTTAAAAATATGTAACTACTACTCCTGTGGGGGTAGTCTTGTTCTTCTTTTGAGAATATGAAAGAGTGAACACTCACGGAACTAGTACAACAATGTTTTAAAATTGACAGGTGATGGGACGATGAGCTGAGATTTGATTCTATGGGATTTCACATTCAGACCTGGGAGGTGAGGAATTACCAACTTCAGAGTTGCATGTAGGAGATAGGGAGTGAGTGTTACTACCTTGACCAAAAGATGGATGAGTGGGGCCGTTGGGACAATCAACCATAAAATAGTGGCGGCCCTTGTTCTAGTGTCTAAAATGTTGATGGTGTTGGATCTGTCAGCATTCAAGGGATCTCCCCGATATAAGGTCCCAATTATTCTTCACACCATTTGGTGTAGGATTCCCATCCAATATGATGGCCGAGTTGCCAACTACTTAGATATTTTCCTCAACTCTTGCTATCAGCACATGAGAGTGTTGCAATTACCTTCGAAAAGCAAGGTGAGTGTGCCTAGTGAGTGTGCAACGTAACTGTGTCTAAGTTCTCTTACAACAAAAGATGGGGGGGGAATGTGAGCCTCTAAGTGAGAGGTAATAGTACCACCTAGAAAGAGACACATGTGAACTAAGAATACTTATCCAACATCCAGTGGAATACTCCACAACGGATGTGGTAGTTGTTAAAACCAAAGAACAGGGAAAGGTCTGTCTACCATCCAGCGGAATAGTCCACAGTGGATGTGATGGTCGTTATAACCGATGAGATGGAAAGGTCTGTCTAGTATCCTGCAGAATAGTCCACAAGGCTGAGACACCAGTGACAGCCATTACAATACATTCCCAACAAGATAAGCACTAAAACAACCAAAATAGTTCAATTATCTTAGTACATGTGAAACAAACATGAAATATAAATGCTCACAGAATAGTCTTATAAGCATCCATAAATCATGCATGGAAAAGTACTGATCTGAAAGGCTTATGTATTAAGCAAAAGTTCCAAGACAAATACTTACATCATACATCACTAGCCCCAATAGTGGTACATTGGAGCCACTCTTTGCTCCTCAAAGAACTGACTGAAACTCTTTATGCTTTGTGGGAGGAGCCAACGTGAAAAGTCCTTTTCTGATACAATGAGGGGGGTATAAATAACCAAGGGGTGATACTTCACCTTTGTGACTCTTTGAATACCCCCATGAATTTTAAACTTCCTATGAATTTTCAATTGACATGACTCTTCATATTCATGTGTGTCCATTGGAATTCCACTGTACAGTACATTTGATTTACATTAGACATGGCTCATAGTAGTGATGTGGCCTTTGAAAAATCATGAAATGACTTGACATGACACTAATGACATGGACTAGCTTGATGATCTGGTAATGGTAGGACATTGTTGCTGCTCAGGGATAGATGTGTTATTGGATGTTATTTCTCTTCTCCTTAACATAGCTTGATGATGTAGGGTCTTCAATGATACTGAGTCTTTAAGAGGTGGTTGCATGCATGTGTTACATTTTCTTATTCTTGACAAGCTTCTTTGTTTATATAGCTGCAAGTGAGTCTTTTAGCATGTCCACTCCTTCTTCTCCTTCTTCATCATCTCGCCATGATCTAACAATGTAACTATTCCTGCAATTCACTCATGACGGGACGACATCAATCAAAAAAATCCCTAGTCTAAAATGATGCATTTTTATCCATGGACTAGGCCCTAGACAGGTGACAGGCTAGGAAAGAGAGCCCAATAACTGTGCATTGCCCAGTTCCAGGTGATAGGGAGGGAGGTTGGTCGGTGAGACTACACAAAGCACAGCTCAGGCTTAGATGAGGAACTTCTGAGCACATTCATCACTAAGGGGGGAAATTTCATAGGGGCCACTAGGAGATAGGATTGTACAGTTGAGAAAGTCAATGGCTGATGCAGGATGGGACCTTGGGAGGTAGGTTTTTGCATTTTTCGGAGGCAAGGCAGGACTGGGGAGAAGAGGGGCATGGAGGACAGATCTACGTAGTTCTTGAGATCAGTGAGTCTCTGCTGAGGGAGGACACTAAGGGACACTTTTGTGTAGTTCTGGGAGGAAAGGAAAGCTTGGTTCTCTACGCATTGTGGGGTTCCAATAGGAAAGGGGAGAATCTTGAGGAGTGATATTGTAAAATCACAATTCAGGTCAAGTTGGAAGGAGTTACTACACAATTCTAGGGATGAAGGGAGGTTGCTGACCTATGGAATTTCATAGTAAAATTTCCCTGGGGGATAGTGACTGCATAGTATGTAGTTCCAAGTAGAAAGTTTGCATCACTGAGGGTTGAGAGTTTGTAGTGCGCAGTTTAGTCGGGGTTGGGTGAAAGTGAGTTTCTCGTTCGGAAGGATTTTCGCAGAAATGGCTAAGTGTAGGAGGAAAGTGAACTTGTGAGGAACCTTAAATTGTGATCACACACTTAACATACCTCGACAGCATGACAACATGGACCACTGGAACAACAATATAAAGCATTACCGTCTATGAGACTAGCCCTAAATGAAAAGAAACAAGTGCGACACTTGAGGTGGACTTAGGATGACCACGAAGACATTTGTGTGCAGTGATTAAAACTTTGTGTATGAGTGCGACATATTTTTACATAGCTACAATTACTCGAATACATAAATACCAACCTTTGAAATCACTAGAAAACTACAGCAAGCATTGAAAAACAATCAAACATGCCAAAAGACAACAGTTGATAAAACAAGCAAAAGGGGTGAAAAGACTCTAAGAAAGCTCATGAAATCATCTGAAGTGTTTGCAACAATAAGGGGAAAGACCAAGGTAGGATTCGAAATTTAAGTGCAAGAATTTTTTTGGAGGGTGTTGCAGCCACGACAACACTATCTTCATGTGTATAGATTTTTTTCTTACTAGTAAAATTTCTTTGGACATTCTTCTTTGAAACATTATTTCCTTTTTTCTATTATCATGATTTTCTTTATAAGGACACTTAGAAGCATAGTGATCTAATATTCCATAAGAAAAACATTAAAAAGGAATTTTACCTTTGAATCTACCATCTCCTATTTGAAACTTTCTCACAAAATTTGCTTCTTCCTCATCTAAAATGTAACTTGTTTCTTTAGGCTCTTATTTTCCTTTCCCTTTTCATGTGGACTTGAAGGTTTCTTCTCTAATGATGTATTCCTTTTTCTCATCTCATAAGTTGTTAAGATCCCATGAAAAGTTCTACAGTAAGAATTTTTAAATCCTACATTCCTTTAATGGCAAAGACCTTTCCATCGAACTTTGGTGTTAGAGATCTCAAAATGTTTTCAACAATAACAGAATCCTCTATCTTGTCAACAAGACCTCTCTTTGTGTTAACAATCTCATATACTCTAAGGAAAAATATTGAAATGATTTCATCATCATGCATTCAAAGAGACTCATATTGAATTCTATACGTTTGGAGTTTGGAATTTCTTACCTGAGTGTCACCTTCATAACTCTTGACAAACTTATACTGTAATTCCTTTGCAATGTTCAACTACATGACTTTAATGAACTCAAATTCTACTAATCCTTCCAACAGGGAATTTATTTCCTTTGTATTGTTCTCATACCGCTTATTTCCTGCGTCATCTGTGGGAATGGAGGTTGGATATTGATATCCTCCTTTAACAACTCCCCATACATCGGGTCCTAGTGACTGTAAATATGATCTCATCTTGAATTTCCGAAGCATAAAGTTAGTTGCATTAAACAAAGGTGGTTTTGTAGAAAATGAACCTACCATCTTTCTCCTCCTATGAGATCTCCGTTTAAGTGATCAAGCTTGTTTTGAGGGACCTCCTATGATACCAATTGTTAGGAAAAATACTAGGGGGTATGAATCAATATTTCTATTTCATTTTATCTTCAATTTCAAATTTAGAATTATGTACACTACTATTATTTAGATAACCCATGTGTGTGTGCACTTTTAATTAATGAGATCTATGTATATCCAAATTACTAATTTTTCATAATTTCTATTAGTTGTTTAAATTTAATCATTGCATCATTATTTCATTTCCAATTTATTCAATAGTAACCATGAACAATAAAAAGTAGATAAAAAATAACACATTAGAAACACATCAACACATATGGACACTAGGATTTTAGGTGGAAATCTAATGTGGGAGAAAACCACTAGTGTTGTTGTATTTTTATTCCTCTTATTATAAAGAAAACTCTTCTTATGATTTTTAACTAGTGTAGACTCTTACCAGCATCTAAGATCCTACCTACAGGAGGCTACAACCTCCAGTCATTCTCCAACACCCAGTGGAAGGGAGCTACAACCCCCTGAATAAGTTTATAACTCCTACTGGAAGGAAGCTCTAACTCCCTTAACATGTTTACTAGATACCACTAGAAGGAAGCTCTGACTCCCTCACTAAAGGCTCCAACCCTTTGCATCCTTCATGGACCATGTTTCATAATGTTTCATACTGGATCCACCTCTCTCAAATACACATCATCAAATTTTCACACTGAACCCACACCCAACAATAAGCTCAATACATTGAAACCAAACATTGAATAATCAATCACTGAATACTAAATAACAACACTAGATCACTGCAACCAAATTATACCAATTTATAACCGAGCATTGATACACCAATATACCAAGCCACAACAAGATCAATAAGCTCAAATAGATAACCAATCAACATTGTCACAAATCATACATCCTTGACAAGCAACGACAAATAATACATAACTGATTAATTGTAATCACCAAGCAACATTACAAACCTTGTTCAAATTCAACTCAAAATATATACGTGACTTTTATTAAGGGGATTCATGTAAAGATGTTCTTCTTGTTCATAAAACCTGTGTACAAATCTCAAAACATATTTTCACCAGATATTGATATAAAATCATGTATCATTGAATAATTGAATCACTGAATAACTGAATCACTGAATATTGAATCATTGCACCACCAATCACTGAATATATGAATGCCAATTATATCTTTACAACCATAACAATGACCAAACCAATATGCTCAAACCAAGATATCAATCATCAAATAATCACTAATAAGAAAACTTTGATCAATTAACCAATTACTAGTAAAAAATATAGAATCAATCTATTGTCATGACCAAACAACATTACAAACCCTAGAACATATACATGACTTCCATTAAATATATTTGCGTATATACATTCTTCCCATGTGTATACATTTCTTACATGTTTCAATACATTGAATACCAAAACATCTTAGCGAGTTATTCTGTTTGAACAAGGAAAACATCAACACATGCATCAATAAAAAAATAAAAAGAATTGTTAAACAACCCAAATCAAGTAGCAATCTAAAAAATATTATCTCAGAATGTATACATGGTTAATCTGAATCATATCCACATATTTAAGCGACATTCTAGAAGAAAATTTGCATACATATCCTATTATGAAACCAACGCAAGAAAAGATAGAAAAGATAGATCAATGCCTTAGAATTCAGCCTCTTCGAGGGGGCAACCTCCTTTACATTACATAAATGAACAATTCTTGGATGATTCAAATGACAAAACCTCATTTCTATATATAGGAGTCTAAGGAGTCAAAATATAACCCATCGGACCTAACAATAGTAATATAAAGCCACAAAAATAACAATAGAGGGATTCTATGGGGCACAGTAATAACAATATGGGGACAATAGGGGCACAACAATATTAATAAGGGGTATAACTACAATAGTAATGGGGTAATCACTAGTATTATAGGGACCCAACATGCCCCTCTCCTTCAAAAAAATTGTTGTCCTCAACGCTTGAGTAGTTCTGGATACTTCTGTATAAAATTCTCATCCTCCCATGTGGAATCTTCAGCGGATAAGTTCTTCCACTTGATAAGATACTCTGAAATTGATCGATTTCGTAGCTCTCGAGTTCTTGTTTCTGTGACTGCTTCTGGTTCCAATATAATTTTTCCTTCCTCATCGAGTTCTGGCAATATTGTTTGAACTAGGAGCTTGTCGCGTATAAATTTCTTTAAACATGAAACATGGAAAACTGGGTGCAATCGAGAAGCTACAGGAAGCTCCAATTTGTATGCCATAGTACTAATCTTTTGCAACACCTTGTATGGACCATAATACTTTGGTGATAATTTATTATCCTTCTTAGCTTGCTTGAGAGACATTTTCTTATATGGTTGTAGCCGTAGGAATACCCAATCACCTACATCAAAAATTCTTTCGCTGCGATGTTGATCTACATGTTGTTTCATTCTATTCTGTGCCAACACGAGGTTATCCTTTAAGAGTTGGAGGACTTGTTGTTGATGTTCGATGTGATGTTCCACTGCCTGAACCTTAGAATTTTCTCTTAAATATGATGTGATGGATGATGGCTGATACCCATAAAGTGCCATAAATGGGGTCATTTTTGTTGTTGTATGGAAGGAAATGTTATACCACCATTCAACCAGAGGCAACCATTTGACCCATTATGTCTGTTTATCATATACAAAGCAACAAAGATATCCTTCGAAACATTTGTTTACTAAGTTTGCCCATCAGATTGAGGATGATAAGATGAGCTATGAGCTAACTGAGTACCAAGAGAAGAAAATAATTCTGTCCAAAAATTTCCAGTTAAAATGGGATCTCTGTCACTTACAATAATCTTTGGGTTTCCATGTAGCTTTTGAATTGTTTCCATAAATGCAGTATAAATTGTACTAGCTTTAAATGGATGTGATAATGCACAAAAGTGTGTGTACTTGGTAAGTCTGTCAACTACCACCGCGATGACACTCTTTCCCTCAGGCTTGGGTAAACCTGTGATAAAATCCATTGAAACCTCCTCCCAACATTGGCTTGGAATGGATAAAGGTTGTAATAGACCCGATGTCTTAATAGTTTCAACTTTATTTTGTTGGCAAACCAAACATTCCGCCAAAAAATTTTGAATATTTGATTTAAGGCCATCCCAAAAAAATTCCTTCTTAACCCTATGGTAAGTTTTAAAAAATCCTGAATGCCCTCCTAAGGGAGAAGTGTGCAATTCCATAAGAATCTTTTGTTTTAGTTGGGAATTCTTACAGAGGTATAAGCGATATTTGTACCATAACGAATCATTTTGCCAACGAAATGTATCAGATGTAATGGAATCTTGTTGTAACTTTCGAATAAGTGCCCACACTTCTTCGTCATTCTTCCATTCCTCCCTTGCTTCGTTTATCCAATCTGGTTGGATAATAGAAATTGCACACAACAATGCTTCCACATCCTCATCCTTTCTTGAGAGTGCATCTGCCACCACATTTTGCTCCCCTTTTTTGTAGATGATTTCAAAGTTATAACCCAACATCTTTGTGACCCACTTTTGTTGCTTTTCAGAGGATAATCTTTGTTCTAAAAAGTATTTAAGGCTATCATGATCCGTTTTTACCTTGAAGTGTCTTCTCATTAGGTAGGGTCGCCATTTCTTAAGTGCATGGAGTATTGCCAACATTTCCTTCTCATATATAGTTTTGTGTAAAAACTTTCCCTTGATTGGATGACTTTAAAATGCAATGGGTCTTTCATCTTGCATTAGAACAGCACCATATCCATTTCCTGAAGCATCACATTCCACAATAAAGGTTTTTGTGAAGTCTGGTGTAGCTAAGACCGGTGCTTGGCACATTGCCTCTTTAAGATGTTCGAAGGCCTTTGTTGCTTCCGGAGTCCATGAAAATGCATCTTTCTTCAATAATGTTGTTAGAAGTGTTGCTATTCTCCCATAATTCTTAAAAAACTTGCAATAATACCCTGTCAACCCGAGAAATCCTCGCAGATGCTTTATGGATGTGGGGATTTTCCATTCCTTAATGGCTTTAATTTTGCTAGGGTCTACCTTAACTCCTTCATGAGATACAATATGACCCAGATATTCCACCTCTTGGACTCCAAAGAAACATTTGGATCTTTTTGCGTATAATTGTTTCTCCTCCAATAGTTGTAGCAACTTGTCAACATGTTTAACATGATCCTTCCAAGACTTGTTGTAGATTAGTATATCATCAAAAAATACTAACACAAATTTTCTAAGGAATGGTTTGAAAATTGAATTCATCAAACCTTGAAATGTTGAAGGTGCATTGGTAAGGCCAAAAGGCATGACCAAAAATTCATAATGACCCTCATTAGTTCTAAACGTTGTTTTCAGAATGTCTTCAATCTTCATTATGATTTGATGATATCTTGAACGAAGATCCAACTTGGTGAAGTAAATTGATCCATGCAATTCATCCAGTAATTCATCAATGACAGGAATGGGAAACTTATCTTTAATAGTGAGCCTGTTGAGCTCCCTATAATCCAGACACATGCGCCATAATCCATCCTTCTTGTGCACCAATACGACTGGAGTAGAGAAAGAACTTTGACTCGGTTGAATTATACCAACCTCTAGCATTTCTGCAACCATACGTTCAATTTCACTCTTTTGGGCATAGGGATATCTGTACGGCTTGATGTTTTGAGGAACACTTCCTGGAATCAAATGAATAGCATGATCATGATCACACATAAGTGGGATACCTTTGCGAGTCTCAAATACCTTGGAATGATTGTCCAGGACTTTTTGGAGATCTGGAGAAATAGATGATTCCGATGTGGAAACATCTAGCGAGCATAATTGTGCAATTACACCTCCTTGTTCCTTTTTTAGAAGCTTTTTCATACCATTAGAGCTAATTATCTTTCCTAGTTTCCCTGCAATACCCCTTAATTCAACTTCCTTTCCTTCCGCAGAAAATCTGATGAAAAGTTATTGGACTCCTAGTACAACATCAGCACCTCCCATTGGAATGGAAAGCATTGGGCTAGTCCCATGGATAGCTTGATATTATGGCACTTTCCAGAGCAATTTATTGTTCCTCCATTTGCAATCATCACTTGACACTCTGGTGCTGGATATAGGAAGCAATTCAATTCTTTTGCTACCTTACAATGAATAAAATTATGGGCGCTTCCTGAATCAATCAACACTATTACCTTTTTCTTCTTGATTTGTCCTTCTATCTTGATGGTTTGAGGAGTGGTAATTCCAGCCAATGCATTACAAGATATGGTCCGATTTATTTCTTCTTTATCTAGGCTTTGTTCTTGGAGTATATCCTCTTCTTTTGACCTTTCTTGCTCCTTTTCTTCTTCCTCTTCGCAATCTATGTAGAATAATTTCTTCTCAGCACACTTATGACCTTTAGTGTATTTTCTATCACAACTGTAACAAAGCCCTTTTGCTCTTTTTTCTTCCAATTGTTGTGGTGTCAACCTTATAGGTTTTGGAAGACTAGGGGTAACAACACTTCCATCTTTATAGTTGTGAGTGGTATGCTTCCTGGTTACCATAATTTTGGTTTCCATTTTTCTTGCTAACCTGAATGCCTTCTCTAATGAATCAGGTTCCCAAAGGCAAACATCATGTTGGATATTATCCTTTAAAGACCCTATGAACACATCAATCCTATGCTCCTCTGGAATATATTTTACCCTTATGTTCAATTTTTGGAACTCCTCAATGTGCTCCATTATTGAACCCTTTTGTTTGAGACTTATCAATTGACTAAAAAAAGTGTTGCTTTTTGTATCCTCATAATGTGCTATCAATTCTTCCGTAAAAATTGCTGTCATGCGGAAAGAGTCGATTTTGCGGACAAAACCGACCTCCCTAGAAGCAAAGGTTTTCTAGTGACAAACAAGACAAATAAACACTACCTTTCTCTAAACATGCATTTAGAATACAAGTAATCAGGTGATTTTAACATACCTTTAGTCCAACGCTTTGTAGTAGTCCAGCCTCGCCGATCCGGATGAGCTCCTCCTTCTCTTCGAAACCTGCATTCACTAACAAGACAAAAGATTAAATAACACCTGATAAACTTAAAAAATAACACATATCCATCATACAGACCAAGGAGTATATGAAACAAATCATGAATAACAATCTGTTGAGAAAAATGTGTTCATTTGTATTAAGTGGAAACAAAAGAAACCATTACAACCTGAGCCTTGGTGTTGTGTAGGTCCCTCCTAGGGTCCAACAAGAGTTTTCCTTTACTTTGATCAGCTCACCCACTTCCAAATAAGGCTAGGAAATGATGGGAATTTCTCCTCTCAAGCTTTACAAGGGAGTCCTAATTCCAGCAGCATCTACCCTTAGGAATGTTCAGCTTTCAACCTCCCCTCCCTCTGGTCTAATGCCTGTATTTATAGTGCTCTAGAGGAAGTTATTCAGGTCCACCATCAATGGGATAAGCCCCTCTTTGGATGGGATAGCTCCCCTCTTGATGGGATAAGTTCCTCTTTCATAGGGATACATGAACCATCTAGAGGCGCTCCATACACGTCAAACAAGCTTCTAGAATGCTCTAGAAACGACTACAAGTAACTTTATTAGAGTGAAACTTGCGCCTTTTGACCTTTACAGGAGTACGCACCCATTGCTTTATAGACAGAGCATACAAGTACGTAGGTATTGTGAACTTGGAGTGCGTACACACAGGTAAGGCTAAGAGAAACTACGTACCCAAAGATATATAGATTTTTAAAGACTTTCTCTCATTCTTGGAGTTTGACATGGAGAGCAGAGGTATGAGACTTGCCAAGGAGGATAGTATGATAGTTGATGGAGCCATACTAACTGCAAATAGTCATGGTGACAAATTTTAGTGTAACATATTGCCCCCTAAAGTGCGAAGCCTGTAGTAGATTAGGGTTTCATATCATCATATTATCTTGTGGAGAGCCCAGTCGAAACCTGCAAGTATTCAACACAAAATACATATATAAGATCATATCATCGCTGAGGTAGGCATTCCCATACTCAGATTGAAAACTTTAACTAACAAACTATCTACTTCTCTGATACATGAATGATTTTGCAGTACATCAATCATAGACTTTGTAGACACAGTATGGGCGCAGCCATCTGTTTATGATTAGTCTACTGTATAATGAATACAAAACTCCTCGCAGCCTGGATGGTGGAAACTAGATCCAGGGTCTTCATTCCTACTTCCCGAACATGAACAATTCTATCCATGTGAATAAATGAGGTGATGTCGAACATGGTAGAAACCACTTGATTACCAGTCAATGATGTAAACTGTTAACAAGCGTGAGAGAGACCACCAGTGATGTCAATGGTTCTCAAAGTACCCAGTACAATCCATGAGATGTGAATGAATGAGTTGATGTTTAACATTTCACGGAATCCTTCGATCGAAAGTCAATGATGTAAACCGTCGTCAAAGGCGAGAAACCTACCATTGATGCATGTAGATTTCAAGGTACTGACGGTTTCTAGGTCATCTTTCTAGATAATGTGTTGATGTCGATAGAAAGCGACCCGTTGCAGGCAAGCCCACAACACAAAATCATAGATCAAGTTGAAGAAATGTAGCTGTAAGGACTGACTCAGGGATGGTCGAGATGGATGACGGGTATTTTGTAGATGAATGGTTATTTGCAGTGACCTCTTGAACACATAACGACACAACAGATGGCTTGGTGACATTTGACCCAAAGTTAATACCCGGCTGAAGACTTTCAATGTGGTTTTGATCAACTGTGAGGTAAAGGATTTCCCAACCCAGGTGAATGAAAAGTGTTGTGTTCAAGAGTGTTGATAAGGCTTCTTCTGAGACAAAGGATAACAAGTAGGCTCATTTTTTTCTCTTTTCCCCCACCATTTATGGCAAGCACCTCTTTATTTTTTACAAGCTTGAGGAGGATAACATATGCTTGATTATAATCTCATCCTTCGGATGAGTCCAACTTAGTTTTGATTCGAACCCTAAGAAGGAGTGGTCCGTTCCTGTTTGTAATCGAACAGGTCCTTTACTGTGAAATTTTAACGAGTCCAGTATAGGAGAAACTCAGCGTTTTTCAATTTTAGAGAGTCCGAAAAACTTAAGAAGACTCTAGGGTTGAAATTTTTCGTAAAGTTGTGTCTCCCAAGCGCGAAAAAGTATAAAATAATACTTGAGAGAACCGCTTGATCTTGCGACCAAGGTGTACTTTCATGATTAGTGTCTTTGACCTGAAAAGTAAAAAGCGATCAAGGACACGTCGTTTTATTTCCAATATCGAATTTGAAACGACAAAAATCCGGCAATCTTTTCCTATTTTTACGGTCAAAAAAGGGCTATAATGGGACCGTCTTTTAATTCCATTTTAACGAGTGTAAAAGAAACGCTCGGCAATCTTTTCATATTTTAGGAGTCAGAAAAGGGCTTAAAAGATGACTCTGATGTTTTTGTATGTGAAAAATGACAATTTTCCCTGAAAATCCTTTTTATCCTGCACAAAAACCAACACATTACTCATACCTGTTTAATATAGATAAAAATACTTTGAAAAAATACCTTTTCATGGTGGAAAATATACAAATTTAACATTCATTTACTCAAAAAACCTATAAAAAGGGGTTTTACCATTTCATTTTTACCATTTCAATGTTGAGGAGAGAAAAAGGGCTTTTGGCAAGAAACTTCGCGTGGTCGTTGCGGAGAATCCGACCGTCGAAATCGAACGCCGTCTCATCAGGTATTCTACAACATCCTCCCTTGCATTTCCATCCATTTAGAATTTGTTTTTAGGCTTTAGATTTATTTTTTGGAGGCCTTGGAGGTTTCAAGGTCCGCTTTTCGGGGTACGCAGGTGCCCCATGGGTGACCTGTGTACCCCGACATTTTCTCAATTGGGAAAATGCCGGGCGTACGCAGCTTGCCTTAAGAGAAGGTGCGTACATACGCCCTGTCTCTAAAGGCGGGCTGCGTACACCGCGGAGTGGATTTTTAAACTCCAAATTCTCCAAAATGAAACAAAACATTTCATTTTTATTGACTCTAACAGATGTTTTATGGTGTGTAGATTGCCCACCATGCTTGATTGGCGCAAGAGAGAACACGAAGATGTTGATTTGGCCGCCATTAGTCACCAACCTTCCATTGATGCTTTGAAGGCATGCGGTCTTTACAAATACTGGGCCATACCTGGCGTGAGGGCTCAGGTGCGCTTTCTAGAGTGGCTGGTTGAAAGGTGGAACGTCCAGGATCAGTGTTTTTACATCGGAGGGCACCAGCTCGAGATAGAGCCCTCTGATATTTATTTTCTCACTGGTTTGCCCAAGAGGGGCGAACAATTGACTCTGTCCGAGACTAGGCCGGGTGGCCAGTCCATTGCTAGCCTCCGGCTAGAGTGGTGTAATAACCAAAACCAGGATAAGGGGACAGAAATCAAAAAGATATCCCGACCTGAACTTATGGTAATTTCCTTTACAGTTACCAGACTTTGCGGCACTGCCGCTTTGCACATTGCCACCGGGTCCCAAATGCAGATGGAGATTGACTGCTATCGGGGCACCATTTTCAATTGGTGCGATGCTATGTTGGCCAATTTAAAGGGCCAACTGACTAGGGAAAAAAACGGGCAACTGAAAACTTTTGGTGATGGGTTCTTAGTTGTGAGTTTTTCTCTAGATAGGGTTCCGATGTTGATCCCGCAGCAGCTCACTGTTGAGGCTGGGCTTCCCCGAGAGCCTAAGTTGATGCGATGGGTTGCGGTGATGGCCCGTCATCCTGAAGAGGGCATGGAGGTTGTCCAATTTAGACCGGAGTATTTTCACTGGTTAGAGAACCAGGTCTTCTCGATACAGGATTTTCCGTATGCCGGAGTTGATTTTCATGGAGATCCGGACATGATTCTTCCAGCAGGAGAATAGTGGGACGACACAGGTACTTCATTTTTCACAAGTTTTTTAAATTATTTACTTTTTTTTTGTTTTTATATCATCTCAAAACTGACAGTGAGATGTAGGTCCACAGCATCCGACCAATCTCCGGCCTTTCGAGAGGAGAGTACCAGTTGCACCAGCACCAGCCCCATAGGATGCGGCCGCAGAGACCTTAGCTGAGTTGGAACAGGACCTAGAGCGTCTTACGGCAGACATACCAGAGACAACTATAGATGATATTCCTATCAGACTTCAGCGCTATGTGGTCGTAGTCCCAGGACCTTTTAGGAGGTTCTTATGTAGGGTAGTGCGTGCAGTGGTGTCGTATAGAGAGCACCACCAGTGACTGGCTGGTCACTTTTGTAGACACATGTGACATTTTGGTTTTTTTTACTTATCATTTTTGCCGATCATAAGGTGTTTTTCAACCTATGATCGAAGACGATGTATATTTTGACACACTCATATATATATATATATATATATATATATATATATATATATATATATATATATATATATATCATTATTACCGGCTTATATTGTTAAACATGTGTGATGAAATGTTTTTAAATTTACATGTATGATTATCGCAAATGTCTGTCTAACATTCGAGAAGCAATTGCATCTGCTAATGTATTTAAAGACCTTGGAATATGCTGATATTCAATGTAATCAAATTCACGTTCCAAGAGGCGCACTCTCAAAAATAACCTTAATAACACTGGATTTCTAATGGCATACACTCTATTAAGCTGTAATACAATGATTTCAGAATCTAACCTCACTATCAAACTCTGAATCCCAACGAAATAGATTCAGACAATAACTCAATCACTGCACTGTATTCTGCAATGTTGTTTGTTGTTTGACCGAGGCTCACCCCATGCATAGAAACTAACTCATCAGAGGGCGAATAGATAACCCAAGCCGCGGAAGAGATATTCTGTGTACTACGACAAACACCATCAGTGAATCCAATGTATGTTTGGAGAGGCGTCGACATCTGCAATATCAAGAGTAAAACCAAGATAAGCCAGAATAACGACGAAAAACACACTCTCTAAGCTAAGCACATTGTCTATGCTAACAAACACACTAGCTAGAAAGAAAAATCTAACCTAACTAAATCTCCATACCCATCATTTAAGTATAATACCTCTTTAGGTAAAGTCCATTTCTGGGTTTACCCAAAGAGTCCCCATCAAAATCTACCAGCTCATAAGCCTCTTTTGCTAGCTTTCGCTTGACAATGTAGGGCCCATGCCGCATAGGAACGAATTTTCCAGCACCTAATTTATTGTTAGCTTGATCATATAATAGCACTAGGTCTCCTTCCGAAAAATTTCGAGGGGTCATGTTACGATCATACTGAGCTTTCATCCGTTTTGCGTGAGTCTCGATTGCCAATGCAGCGTCACGTCGAGTCTCATCTAATTGAGCTAAGTATAATAAACGCTTCTCCTCTTCAGAAGTAGCTAGAAGTAATTCAACAGCCATTTGAAGTGATGGGATTTCGCATTCAATGGGTAGCACAGCTTCCAAACCATAAACTAGTTGGAAAGGTGTGAACCCTGTTGATGTTTTCACTGAGGTTCGGTACGCCCAAAGCGTGGAAAATAACATGTTGTGCCAATTCGACCGATGAATACCAATGATTCGTCGGATCATGATAATTAAAACTTTGTTGATGGACTCAACCAGACCGTTGGCTTGTGGGTAATAAGGGGTTGAGCTATCGTGACGCAAACCAAGCTGGCCTGTAAGTTCTGTCATCATAATGTTTCGTAAAAGGCACCCATGGTCAGTGATTATCACTTGTGGGACACCAAACCTAGCAATAATGTGATTGAATACGAAAATTGTAGCTGTCTTGCCGTCTGCCTCGAATGTAGGCATCACCTCGGCCCACTTCGTAAAATAATCAACCGCAAGGATGATATACGCATGCCCCCTGGCCAAGTGATGGTTACATGTAATAAAATCGATACCCCATTTGTCAAAAGGACCAACGAAAATTATAGGGTGGAGAGGCGCAGGTGGTGTGCGCATCTTGCGATCAAACACTTGACAGTTGTGGCATTTCCGGACCGCAATAATACAGTCTTTAAACAAGGACGGCCAGAAGTAGACAACGCGCAATATCTTTTGGGTTGTGGCATACCCAGACATATGACCGCCACACACTCCAGAGTGACAATCATTCAAAACCCTTTCATCTTCCTCATGAGTTAAGCAACGACGAAAAACCAAGTCCGCCCCACGGCGACAAAGAGTATCTCCAATAATTTTGTACTGTTGGGACTGGAATCGAATTTTTCGACGTTCCGACTTTGAAATTTCGGGCCGAAAGGATTGGGTTTGGAGATAGACAATTATATCTCCATACCACGGATCTAAAGTGCTGATGAGAAACAAAGATTCGTCCGCAATGGGTTCCTCTGCCACAGTTTTTGTGTTAGCACGCGGGAAATCACACATCAACTCTGCAAAAACTAAAGATTTCTTAGACTTAGACTTTTCAAACTCCAAGTCGAACTCTTTCAGGATAACGATCCATTTAGAGTACTTGCCCCCTAGCAATTGTTTAGTCAAAATATACATCATAGGGTTGCAATCTGAAATGACTGTAGTTTTGCGGAGAAGAATGTAGTGACGAAAACGTTCGACAGCTTGAACGGCTGCCAAGGCCAATTTCTCCACATGTGAATATTTGAGCTCAGTGGGATTTAATGTCTGACTAAGGTAATAGATCACATGTTCCGTTCCGACTTTGTCTTCCTGGACTAAGACCATTCCAATGGTGGAATGAGCGGCGGTGAGGTACAAAAAGTAATCCTGGTTGTAGTTGGGAGGATGCAGCAACGGTGCATGGGTCAACGCGTGCTTGAGTGCATCAAAATATTTCTGAGCTATCTCATCCCAAGAGAATTGAGCGTTCTCTTTCAACAACCAGGTAAAACCCTTGGTAATCTCGGCGTAGTTAGGAATGAATCGGCGTAAAAAGTTTGCTTTCCCCTGCAAACTTTGGAGTTGGCGAAGACTCGAAGGAGGAGGCAATTTGATGATAGCTTCTACCTTCGAGGGATCGACGCGGATGCCGGCTTTTGAAACCACAAATCATAGCAATCGTCCCATTTCTATACAAAAGGCACATTTGTGTGAGTTCAACCGTATACGATAATGCCGACACCTCATAAAAATTGTTCGTAAATGGACAAGGTGATCAGCTCGATGTAGGGAGTGAGCGGGCAAATCATCGAGATACGGTTGCACAATGTGTTTGATGTCATGAAATGCGTAAGACATCGCCCTTTGAAAAGTGGCTCCGGCATTCTTAAGCCCAAAAGGTGATTTGCAATAAGAAAATGTCCCCCATGGACAAATGAAAGCCGTTTTTGGTTGATCGGCAGGTAGAATATTGATTTGGTTGTAACCGGAAAAACCGTCCATAAAGGAAAATATTTCACTGCCGGTACAATCATCAATTATTTGATCGATATAGGGCGTTGGGTAGTTGTCCTTAGGACAAGCACGATTGATATCCCTATAGTCGATACATATTCTTATTTTTCCCTGTTTTTTGTTAACCGGAACAATATTCGATACCCAATCTGTTAACAGGATCGGATAAATGAAACCTGCTTTCAACAGTTTCTCAACTTCTGCTTTAATCGCAGCCGCTTTTCGTGGGTGAATCTGACGCAAATGTTGCCGGACGGGTTTAGCGTCTGGGTAAGTCTTGATCTCATGGACAACAATGGCGGGATCAATTCCTGGCATTTCCTCGTAAGACCAGGCAAACACGTCGCGGAATTATTGAAATAGGGCCTTGTATGTTTGAACTTCGTCATCTGAACACGAGGCACCTATATGAATGTGCTCAACAATTTCGGACTTGACTGAAATGTCAATGGGAATAGTGCGAGAAATGTTTCCCAAATTCAGCTCTGAATCAGGATGTTTCAGTGGGCTCTGAGCTTCTTTGACATATTCAGCTGTAAAGATTGATGACAAATTGTTTTCAAAACGATCATTCTCAGGTAAAAATGAAGATCTATGATGGAGATCCTCCCATGGTAAATCGTCTACGCACAGGACTTCACAAAGTTATCCGTCAGATGACACAACTTCGGGAAACGTTATTAACTCCGAGGTTGATGCGAAAAGAGATTCCTCACAGACCACATTCATTTGGTCGATTTTGGTTGAACTTGGGTCGGAAAAAGACTGCACGGCTTCATAGGCAATTTCATATGGACTCAAAGGCATTACATCGCCAAATGAGTCTATCTTAGATTCAGAAGGAACGATCCAGGGATCGTCATAAAAAATGGTGTCTGAAGTAATCATATGAATAGATGCAAACGAAGACACGGCGTTGATTGGAGGAGAAGGAAAAGTTCCCAGTAAATCGGCATCTTTAACTAATCCTACACCAACATCCTTATAAGGGATAGTTGTTTTACCGACATGCTAGATACTCTCTGAAAATGCTGGGTCGGATTAAAAGTAAGCCAGCTGGTCTATAGTTACGATCTTGCCATTATGTGGAAACTTTATTACTCTGAAGACCGATGAAACGACCGCTGTCATAGCGTAAGACCAACTTCGACCCAAAAGAAGGTTGTAGTCTAGAGGGGCATCAACCACCTCCACATCTAGACTAACGGTTTTTCCTTCAACCCCTATAGGCAAATCCTGTAGAATGCCAAACGGATGGAACCCATGGCCATCAAAGGCCTTAAGAATTGTCGGGGATTGATTTAGTGAAGGAGAACCAAGCGATCTCCAGCACTGTATCGACATAATACACGTGGAAGCTCCCTCATCAATTACAGTCCGATGAATAGGCCTGTTTTTTACTATCACTGGGATCTGGAAAGCCATCTGATGAGGCAAACGCGGTGTACTATTTTCTAGATCAAATATTATTAGGTTCGGGTCCTGAACATCAACAGCTCCTATAGCCGACAAAAGTAATTTTCATTGTGCTGGACATGATTATAGCACTTCTAAAGCCGACATTGTTGAGGGTGAAATAGCTAAATCCTCAACAATGTTGTAATTCTGGGCCGCTCTCGCATGTGGATTGAAAGCATACCTTCGAAGTACACCCTTGGCGGGCGGTTTGATTACTAAGTCAGGGTTAGGTTTCTCGATCTGTAGTGGATCGGAACCGGGAGCTGAGGTTGATGGATTTGAATGAGAAGATTCTGCTTCTTTCGATCCATCAACAGGACTTTTACTACCATAATCTTGCGATCGAGTCACAATCCTTACATGAGACATCATCAATATGGGTTCTTCACTGGCACCCGAGGAAGAACCTATCATTTTACTCTCCTGCATTGGAAATGGATCTTTCAAAACAGCAGGAATTGGGGAACCTTTGACGATTTTCACAACCTCGGCCCGATGAGAGCAATCTCTTGTAAAATGATCATCTTCACAAATAAGACAAGGATATCGAGGTTTGTGCTTTTCGTCATTGGTTTCCGACTTTTCTGTTTTCTCCTTTGGAGTCTTGTCTGCTTTACTCTTCTTCTTAACTTTCTTCTTCCCACCATTTTTTGATTTAGCCATAGATGACTCTATAGCGTGGATATCAGCGGAAATTTCAAGAGAAGACTCTCCTGTCGGGGAATCTGGTAAGGTTATAATGGGTGAAGAACTCTTTGAAGACTTCTTCTTGCTTTTGGTATTCACCGTACCAATCATGCCATCAGCAGCATGAGATCTCGAAGGAGCAACAACGATTTGATTTGACTTTGGAAGATCTGGGATCTTTTCATGTAATGTACCTGACTGAGTGTAAACTAAGTCAAGGTACTGCGCTTGAGCAATCACTTGCTCCTCAGTAACTACTCCGGCCTTAGCTACATCTTCAGTAATCTTCGGTAGCAATGATTTAACAAACCATTCAGCTAATGTTTGGTCTGGGATAAAAACTTTCACTAATCGCCTTCGACGTCTCCATTCATGTATATGATCGGAAATATAAGTGGACGTCGACTGTTTTAATGAAGTTAGTAGCTCCGTGCCATTATCATACCTGACCGACAACTGAAAATGAGTTAGGAACGAGGTAGCTAACTGGCTAAAATTGTAAAAAGAGGCCCGTGGTAACTCAATGTACCACTTGGCCGCGAGACCAATGAGTGTACGCTGAAAAAGACGTAAGCGGATCGAATCATCTGAGATGGAATTTGAAGCACACCAGAGGTGGTAAGTCATCACATGATTTGAGGGATCCTCTCCAGAATTACCTTCGAACTTGGGAATATCACTGGGCAACTTATTTGGCATTGGCGGCCAGAACGGGATAATTTATTGGATCGTTCGTCACGCGCAACAAGTCCGGTAAATCCAAAGTTGCGATAAACGGTAATTGCCGATTAGGATCCCTAAAACTCTGGGTCACAAGACCAGTCCTAGGAGGAGGATATCCAGGATAACTTGGAATAGGTATCGCATTCAGGATATTGTATCCTCCTGGAAAACCAGGATTAACCGGACCGTACTGGGGTTGTTGAGGTTGTTGATAAGTGTACCCAGGATACGGTTGATACTGGTAAACTGGCTGTTGGACAGCAGGCCCGTATTGGTACTGTCCCTGGTACGGTTGATAAGCGAATTTTGGTTGACTAGTGACAACCGTACTTAAACCAGGTTGTCCTACAAGCATCTAAACCGTAGTTTGAATCGTAGATCCAGACAATGGTAAAGATGTCTGAGGAGTAGTTACAGAGACAGTAGAAACCGGAGTTGTCGATACTCCAGAAGTTAGTGTGGTGGAAGGAAAAGATGCTGCGGTAGTTGCAGCAGTCGTTTGAGATGGAGTACTAGGGGCAATGGGCGACTGAGTAACTACCGAAGGTACAGAAGTTTGAACATTAGACTACACTGGTTGTTGGGGTGAACCAGCAACTAAGGGTTGTGCAACTTGAGATGACAACTGTACACTTGGCTGCAATACCTGTTGAACTTGCGATGAATCCCACACTATGTTCATTCCGAGGTATTGACCCATGACAGGTTGAGGATATTGAGATCCATAACCGGATTGATGGTAGGATTGATAATTGAAAGGCACAGTTCCCGTACCTTGAACATAAGATTGACCTTGGGGTGGTTGATAACCTTGACTCAAGTACTGACCTTGAGGTAGATACCCTTGAGGTAAATACTGATACTGGGGTTGACCTTGAGCTATAAATTGATACTAAGGTTGACCTTGGGGTACATATTGAGGTTGGGGTTGACCTTGAGGAATGTATTGTACTATGGGTATATACTGTCCTTGAGGTTTCCCCCCAGACCCAATTTTTGTACCTTGAGGTTTCCCCCCAAGAATTAATTGAGGCTGCCCCCCAGGCGGTAACTGGCCACCTTGAGGTTGAGAACCGGGAACTGAACCTGACATCATGTAAATGTCTCCTACACCCAACAGTTTATTACCATTGTTTCCAGCTAATAACCCATGTTCAATGGGTTGAGGAGATGCTCCTACAAAAGTACCAGAAAGTGACTGATACCCAGAGGGAACAGAAGGACCACCGTACAAGAAAGATTCAAGAGATTGAGTGAACACGGACGACTGACCAGACATATTTACAGGAGTATAAATACCTCCAGGTGGATAAGGAGTACGAGGTGGAGAAAAAATTAACCCTGAGTTGTCTAAATAATTGGTTAACGAAAGGTACCAAGTAGTGCTTCTAGGAGGACTGTAAAAGATGGATTCACACTCCCTTAGATCAATAGTAGGTTGACCTTCAAGGATAGAGACGCCAAATTCTTCCTCTGGAGCAAGTTCTTCAATAGCTATCAAACCAGCAGGAAGATTTTCGGTGATGACTCTTTCTACCCTAGGTGAATCAGGAGCACTAGAAGTTGGAGTAACAGGTTCAAATATTTCAGGTTCTTCACCTATATCACTAGTAGATGAAAAACTACCAGCAAGCTCAGAAACTGCAACAGTTTCGGGATTATAACCTGTTTCTAAACCTTGGTAATCTGGATGGACTACCAATGACGATTCTCCTTCTTCAGGTGAACCTACTTTACTTCCACTAGGAGTTACAAGGACTTTCAAACCTTCATATTGACCCGGGACCTCTTCAGGAGGTTCACCCCGAAGTCTACGGGACTTCCTCAACAAATCGGCCACGGTAACAATCTCAGGAGACTTGCCCCGAAGTCTACGGGACTGTCTCGGTAATTCAGCCACAGTTAAAAACTTTTAACTACTGCACACATAAACAAAGTAAAATCTCAAAGAAAACCACCTAAAGTCTCTAAAGAACCAAACAAATTTGAATCACACACCTAAAGAATCTAGGGCGTCAAACCATACACAAACAGTAGCCCGAAAACACTAGTTGGTGATGAAGCCCAACATCGCCGAATTCAGTATAGAAGTGGTGGGTGGAACAGTTACCCCGGCAACCTGCTTAATGAATAGACCGGCACAAGTTCCTCCACTTTAACCATCTCGAGTGAAGTGAACCCCCCGGAAAATCCAAGTGAGTCTAGCCGATGTCTGCTCCAGGTACAGTGGGATCTTCCCTCCACCGTCACCTCGGTAGAATCCTAAAGATAATGGTCACTAAGGTTACCAACAACAACAAATATACTTGGGGGAACAGTCTGCGACCCGATAGCACGCAAGTGCAGAGTAACAAGCTCAATCCCCTTGCCGACTCCTTGACAATAATCCAAGGTTTACCGAAAAGTGACTCCAGGCTCCTTGACAATAATCTGAGGTTTACCGTTTGTAGTATGTGCGTATCTGGCGTCTTTCCCAATGAAGGAGGATTGATCCCCTCACTGGTTCGGACACGGTCTCGTGCTTCTCCTTTAAGAGGAGCTTTCCCAGAGTACAAATGAAACAGTTGGATTTATCCTACCACAAGATGAGCTACTTGTTTGGTTTTACTGTCTTGGAGAGTTAATTACTCTCCTACTCCAAGACACTAGCCTGATCTATATTAGTGTTTCAGAGCCCTAGTAAATAAAAAGTTACTAAGTTGGTTTTACTTTAAGCTTTAATTTTTATGGCTTTTCTTTAAGAAAAAAGGTAGTGGAGATGAAACTAATGGTGTGTAGACTCGACTCAAATCCACTAAAAAGATGCACTTAGGATGATTTATACTAATTTTCTTTTTCAATGAATTCCCTAGCTAAGAGAGTTGGAGAATGCAAAATTGATATAAAGACAACTTTCTTGGCAATGAAAATGAAAGAAACAAACTCTTTATCTTTTCAAAACATACAACACATGACCACTAATTACTTCACGAAAATTCCTTTTCCTTTCAAAGACTCAAATGCTACCAAAGCAAACTTTCCTTCAAAAGATATTTTTTGTATTTTTTCCTAATTAACAAAGCATGTAAAACTTACTTTAACAGAAATCAAAGTTAAAAAACCTATGGCAATCAAATCAACTCAATTTCACACAAAAATAAATCTAAGAGAAATGCACCTAAAAGTAAATCTAATGAGGCAAAAGCCTACCAAGTATGATTCCCGGATGTTTTACTCAGTCAAAATTTAACTAAGGACCAGTTAATGCAGAACCAAAAACTAGTCAAAAACAAAAATCAAAATCTTTTGTTCTTTTTCTCAAGAATAAAATTCAAAGGTCAATAAAGAAACTTTTTCGAGATTCGCAAAGAGAAGACACAAAGGTAGGTTTCTCACAAGGGTGGATTCTATGAAAGGCCTGACTCCTAAGAAGACTGAACAAAACCAGGGAGATCCAAGGTTTCACAACTTCTAAAGCCAAAGTCACTACAGGACCAGTGCAAAAATCAAACCCTAGGGAAAAATCTCTATGAATTTCACTAAAACTCTCGACAGTGACGAAAAAAGCTTAGGTGAAGATTTATGGCAGAAAACCAGTGGATCTGGGTAGAAAAAACAAATTAAAAACAAAATCCAAAAAGCAAAAAAGGAGAAAATTGAAATTTTCTCAATTTTGACAGGGTATGCAGGTGACCTGTTTGTACAGGTGCGTGTACGTTCTGTGCACAAAGCTGCAGTGCGTACAGGTATGCACTGTGCTTAACGCAGAGGCTGCGTACTTCTAGCAAAACTAAGAAAAACTAAAATCTAAATTAACCCTAAGCTAGCCCACCCAAACACATAGTTAGACAACCAAAAACCAGAAAACAAACGACTTTTCTCAGACCAAAGTTTCACACAAAGGAAAAATCATTCACATCAATGGAGTCCCCAGTATGGTCGCCATTTTGTCATGCAGAAAGAGTCGATTTTGCGGACAAAACCGACCTCCCTAGAAGCAAAGGCTTTCTAGTGACAAACAAGACAAATAAACACTACCTTTCTCTAAACATGCATTTAGAATACAAGTAATCAGGTGATTTTAACATACCTTTATTCCAACGCTTTGTAGTAGTCCAGCCTCACTGATCCGGATGAGCTACTCCTTCTCTTCGAAACCTGCATTCACTAACAAGCCAAAAGGTTAAATAGCACCTGATAAACTTATAAAATAACACATATCCATCATACAGACCAAAGAGTATATGAAACAAATCATGAATACCAATCTGTTGAGAAAAATTAGTTCATTTGTATTAAGTGGAAACAAAAGAAACCATTACAACCTGAGCCTTGGTGTTGTGCAAGTCCCTCCTAGGGTCCAGCAAGAGTTCTCCTTTACTTTTATCAGCTCACCCACTTCCAAATAAGGCTAGGAAAGGATGGGAATTTCTCCTCTCAGGCTTTACAAGGGAGTCCTAATTCCAGCAGCATCTACCCTTAGGAATCTTCAGCTTTCAACCTCCCCTCCCTCTGGTCCAATGCCTGTATTTATAGTGCTCTAGAGGAAGTTATTCAGGTCCACCATCAATGCGATAAGCCCCTCTTTGGATGGGATAGCTCCCCTCTTGATGGGATAAGTTCCTCTTTCATAGGGATACATGAACCATCTGGAGGCGCTCCATACACGTCAAACAAGCTTCTAGAATGCTCTAGAAACGACTACAAGTAACTTTTTTAGAGTGAAACTTGCGCCTTTTGACCTTTACAGGAGTACGCACCCATTGCTTTATAGACAGAGCGTAAAAGTACGCAGGTATTGTGAACTTGGAGTGTGTACACGCAGGTAAGGCTAAGAGAAACTGCGTACCCAGAGATATATAGATTTTTAAAGACTTTCTCTCATTCTTGGAGTTTGACATGGAGAGCAGAGGTATGAGACTTGCCAAGGAGGATAGTATGACAGTTGATGGAGCCATACTAACTGAAAATAGTCATGGTGACAAATTTTAGTGTAACAATTGCCCAAGTGATAAATTGTTTACCAGAGCAAAGCCATTGATACCATACAAACTAATTTGGTTTCAAATATAAAGTTGCAATACGTACCTTTTGTGTGTTTTGCACATTATTGAGATCGAAAAATTGCTCCATCTGTAATATCCATGTTGCGGGATCCTTGCCATCAAACTTCCTCATATTGATTTTTGGAATATGGTGGGTCTTGGATCCCACATTAGAGTCTATGATATCATGATTAACATTTCTTTTGTTCGCATCATGAGTTTCCTTTACTACCTTTTCACCATTAGTAAGTATTTCTTGTAGAAAATTTGTTAAATCTGTCTTCAAATCTGCCATGCCTGTCTTCAAATTTGCGTTCAAATCTATCTTCAAATTGTCCATCTTAGTTTCCATGCCATTCATCTTAGCTTCCATGCCATTTATCTTAGCTTCTGTTAACTTTTGTGAGTGTGACATTTGTTGCAGTTGTTCTTGTAATTTTGACATATCATGCAGCATTTCTTCCTCTTCTTCATGAGTCATGCTAGAGCTTTCAAGTTCCTTACTAGGTGTTTTCATTTTCTTTCCTCGGGGCATCAGTTACCAATAGTAATGCTCTACTAGCCCTTTGAATTCCTTCAAAATAAAATTTCAAACCAATCTTAAGCAAAAAATTAAAAGAATCTACACACCTTTGTTTCACTTTGTAGGAGCTCAATATTGGCTCTGATGTATCTTTGTACTTTCAGAACATCCAATTCTAAAATTGCAACTTGTGGTAGCCCTCTATGTCCTCTTTCCAATGCCACCAGTCTGATCCAAATTGGATTCTCGAAGGAAGAGTTATACGAAATCTCCCACAGTGACCTGATTATAGACTAGTTCAGTAGCACGAACTTGTACGACGTGCCACGGGTCACTGTTTCGACCTTTAACTCTGAAAAATATATAGAAGAAACTACAGTCCGTCCTCTTTGTACACCTTCTTACTAAATTTCAATCCAATGCTCAGAGAAAAGGTTATGACGATTTTCCCCAGGTCACCTGTTTGGAATGTAATTCAAGAGTCTGCAAAAAGACCAACTTCCTTAGATCATATTTCCGCAAATATAGCGAAAAAAGCTCTGAAATTTGGATCCGAGATTGAGCGCAATGTCTTCTCAAATGGGTTTTTTTTTTTAACTTCTGAAACGTCACAGAAAAAAAATTATAGTGAAAATGCCTTGATGACCTGTTTGGAGCAGCGAAACCCTAGAATCCAAAGCTCTGATACCAAATGTTATGAAACCAACTCAAGAAAAGATAGAAAAGATAGATCAACACCTTAGAATTCAGCCTCTTCGACGGGGCAACCTCCTTTACATTACATAAATGAAAAATTCTCGGATGATTCAAATGACAAAACCTCCTTTCTATATATAGGAGTCTAAGGAGTCACAATATAACCCAGTCGACCTAACAATAATAACATAAAGCCATAAAAATAACAATAGAGGGATTCTATGGGGCACGGTAATAACAATATGGGGACAATAGTGGCACAACAATATTAATAAGGGGTATAACTATAATAGTAATGGGGTAATCACTAGTATTATAGGGACCCAACATATCCTAAATCACTGAACCACAACATCTCTCCAAACAAAAAACATGGCAACCCCATATCTTTACAAGCATACTATTAGAAATCACAAATCCCAACAAACATATTTAGATCATGGCTTCAGACAAATATCTCATTGTTAGCTACGTAAACATAGGTAAATGAGTCAATCAAGAATATCCATATAATTTCAAATCTTTCAGATATTTACCTGTTACAGATCATATCACACATGAATGATTCTTCAAATGCACACTTAACTCCTTGATCTCCTTCTCCTTATATAAGTATTTACCTCATCAATGCCATAGGAAAATCCTTTGGTAATCATGTCGGTATTTGTTGATGGGATCAAATAGACATTGCGACTCCATACAATGGGTGACTACCATGGTAATAGCTCTTGGTTTTTTATTTTCCATGGTTAGGATCATGTACGTGACTTTTGTTCATGTAACTTGCATATGTTTGTGACTATTCTTCATAGGAATTGTGTATACTATTCAAACTTCATATTTTCATATTTTCTTCAAGTGAAACATGTAACAAGGTTTCCAATACAATTCCTCATTTCTACAATACCTGTATCAATATTTTGTTATTGGGAAAAATACTTGGATGGGGGGGGGGAGGTGGTGAATTAGTATTTCAATTCACTTTAACTTTCAAATATATATACAGAATTATGTATGCTACTATTCTTAAAGAAACCTGCGTATATACACGACTTTAGAGAAGGAAAATACTATATATCTAGTTTACTAATTTTTCATGTGTTCCATCAGATGACTGTCTTTAACTATTGCATCAATAAATAACTGTCTTTCCAGTATGTAGTAAGGAACAAAAAAATCACAATATATAAGCAACATGAATAGAACACCTAGATTTTAGGTGGAAACTCAATGTGGGAGAAAAGCGACCGTTGTTGGTGTCTTTGTCTTCTTTCTTATTATATAAATAAAATATTTGTTACATTTTTGTACTGATGGATACTCTTATCAGTATGCTTCCACCCACATGCAGGAGGCTAAAACCTCCACTCATTCTCCATCTCCTACTAGAAGGGAGCTAAAACTGCTAATCTCGTTTACCCACTACTACTAGAAGGGAGCTCCTACCCCCTTACTAAAAGTTGTAACCCTCGGATCCTTATTGACTACTTTTCAAAATGTTTGAGACTAGATCCACCTATCAAACAATCATCAAATAACCTATACGCCACCTTTCATCACATTTTCAAAATTGGACCCATACAACCAATAAATTCAAACCAACATGACAAATTGAAACACTAAATTTGAGTGACTGAAGAACTTGTAAATCAACTGAATTTATGAAGCATCAAACCAATGAATATAGAACCCAACCAGAACAAATAAACATCAGAATATGTATGTGACTATTCTTAAGAGAACCTGTTTATATACGCACTTCCTCTGCATCAAAACTGCATACATATCTCAAATTACGAACAGCTGAAAATATTGTCAAATTGAATCACTGTGTCATTCACTAAGTTACATCAATATTGTCTCACTAAAATCCCAATCGTAATGAAACATCATCAATGATCAATATAACAAGCCATAATCCAATTAACCTAATCACTACCAGATACAGATTAAGACATCATTGACATACAATAACAAATAGAACTTAATTCATTAATTTTCATCATCAAACAACACTTCAAACCCTAGTGTGTGTGTGTGTGTGTGTGTGTATGTGACTTCCATAAAAAATCAACTTATGTACACGAACATCATGTATGACACTTATGTATATATTTCGATCTACTAAGTAAATTATCACAAAATTAATACACTATTCTATTGAGCCAAGTCTACGTATGTACACGCAAAATCTGAATAAAACAATTGTACAAATCTTGAAATTACTGAATCAAACCTTCGATGCAATTCATAATATCTGTTAAACCCAGATCTCGATAGACATCACTATATTTAGATCAAACCATCATCATAAATACATATTTAACATTACGAGCATAAATATATCAAGCAAGTATTTTCATTACTCTTCACCACACTTTTAGATCTATCATATCTGAACCATCTCCTTGTTTCCCATTGCACACTTATTCCAGATCAAATCATAGATTGATAGATCATTTACTTGCACGTCTAACACCTTGATATCCATATATTTATATAGTTTTAGCCTTATCCAATACCTTAGGTAAATCCCTTGGTAATATCATTAGTATTCTTTGATGAGATCAAATAGCCATTGTCTATTCAATTACTATGGGCCAATACCACGGAAAAGACCCCTGGTATCCAGATGATCATGGTTTAGATTTTGTACATGACTTTCACTTATAATATCTGCATATGTATGTGACCCCTCTTCATAAGTTCCTCGTATTCTTTCTCAAACTTCAATTTTATCATCCATCTATCACTAAAATTCCATTTCTCTATCCATATCTTCTGCGACATATATACCATTCTAGATAAGTTCCATAATCATCGTGTTATCATAATGTTGACATATTTAACAAGTAAGTTTCCATCAACAACAACACATTGGCCATAATGTCAATAATCTCCCCCTTTGAACTTGATGGAAACCACTTTGGTGTTTGGACACCACCTGCAAACACTTGTAAACACATCTACAAACATCGGTAAACACATCTACAAACACCAAACATTTCTCTCCCCCTTTTATATTAACGGAAAGGGGTTGAACCATGCTAAATGAAGAACTTATCTTGTAGTGTTGATTGCTATATGACAGATCTACTGAATCTAAATCATGAAATTTGCATACTAACCTTGCTCCTTCTGATCACATGATGAAGCTTCTAAATATATTCACAAGACTTGATGACTCAACCAAATGTGAACTTTCCTATGACCAATGAATTTATTTTCCCATGCTTACATCAATTACCCAATATATGGGGTTTACATATTAGACCAAAATTTTACATGAATGTCCCAACGTAATGTAATTACATACATGACATGAATTGATCCCAATAGCCCATACATGACTAAATTTTTGCAATGATTTACAACATGGGTCTTTTTATGACCTTTACATCAGGAGATATATACAGCACTTATAACAAAAAATAGGGATCTCATCGATGAAACAACAACTTTATAATAAGCATTAGTAGCTACCATACACCATATAGGAATCTTCAACATAATCATTTGATAGTAGCATGAACATCCTCATCAACATGTAGGAATCAATCTCTCTAATATAATCAACATGTGACCATATGTGCAATACTTCAAAGCATCATCAATCAACTCTAGCATCACAAGTTACTAAGTGAATTAGAACTCACTGATAGCATCAACATCTTTAGTGATCATAGCACACATATATTCAATCTTTAACAATAGTAAGGATAAGACACCATGCAACTCAAGTAGTATATAAGAATCATCCATAACTTTATCATATTGAATCCATGCATAATTGATAACCATTCATAGAATGAAATAAACATTTGTATCTTCAGTAATAACAACAACAACAATCATACATCAAGAATGATATGTACTCGTCATAAACCATCATGCAACAAGAAATGCTCAAGAAACCATAATGTGAATGATGATCTATTAAAAGCATAGCAGATGCTCCCCCTAAACCCGTGCCAACTTTTCACCATTAGTTATGATCACATTATATCCATTAGATCATCCAACAAATGCACCAAAGAACTATTCCAATAATAGTAATGACATTTCACAACAATATCATGAACTCATCATCATTCCTAAATAGCATAAGGGCATCACCATTATATTGCAACAAACCAATTTCAGAACTAGAATATGAGTAATGAAATGATGAAAGCATATATGAAGCTCCTCCTGAATTTGTGCCACTCCTTTTCCACTACTAAGAGGTATACATGATTGTCTAACTCAAAAAATATGTATATATGCAACCGTCTTTCATACAATATGGATACAGAAAGTAACCTTTAGGAGTTTATAACCACAGCTCCCCCCTAAACATGACATGCATGATAGAACAATTAGCTGAGGAGGCACAAATCATTCCTAATTTCTATCTAAGAGATTGAAAGGAATTACTTGGAATTGGCTTGGTAAACAAGTCTACAACTTGTTCCTTTGAAGGAAAATATTCCAACTTGACCTTTTGTTCAAGCACTTACTCTCTCATAAAATGGTATTTGATTGGAATGTGCTTGTTTTTTGTGTGCATGATAGGATTTTTAGAGATAGTTATGGCACTAGTGTTGTCACAGAGAATAGGTACAGGTTGAGGACAACTGACTTGAATGTCTTGTAATGGTTGGATCATCCATTGAATTTGAGCATAGAAAGTTGTAGAAGAAACATATTTTGCCTCAACATTAGATAAAGTGATAGAACTTTGTTTCTTGCTAAACTGTTAGCCTCCTGTTGTGACAGCTATTCATTTTTCATGATTGACATCTTTACATGCCAAATATGTCATACTTTGCATGCTGCAGTGTTCCATATTTCCAAAAAGAGGTTAAAGAAGATACTGTGAAAGTGTGCCAATCCAAATGCCACTGCTGAATTCTAATTTTGATGACTCAACCATTTTTGTCCTATAAAAGGGAGGGCCAAACAGCTTAAACTTGGTCTCCCTAGGTTTCAATTTCCTGTTTTAGAATATAGAGAATGATATCTGTCCAAACAGTTTAATCTTGGCAGATTTGTAGATAGGTAGAGAATCAAAGGAGCCCAACTGCTTAATCTGGGCCCTTGGCAGAAATAAATGTAGACTTAGATAGGATAACAAAAAAGAGAAAAATTTGTAAAGTTGGGTCTGCAAGTCTAAGTGCACCCAAACCAAAGAGAAGAAAGATGTCAGGATGGTAGGTTGGGTAGGTAGTTTTTGAGGTTGCAGAATGATGATTCATGATCAATTTTGTGTTTCTAAGTGTTATATCTTTTCAAATCACAGCCATGATGCAGTTTTCATATGGAGGAAGTCAAGCTGGACATAACTAACTCCCCTGTTCATTTTTATTCACCAAATCACTCACTAATTTTCCCAAAGAGGTCAAGATCTGCTTGATGCCTCTTAGTCATCATTTTCCACATCATTGGCCTTGGTGAAGATCTGCTTTACTCAAGGATTTCCATTCTTCTATTACAAAGTCCTATTCCCCCAAAATGGCCTAAGGTTCCTTACCTTAGCGCTTTCTCATCATCTCCATATTAACTCCTGACTATATTATATAGCCCCTATCTATTTCCCCCTCCCCTACTAAATCTATACTAAATAACTCCCCTATATACATACCCCGTCCTCTAGCACTATAGCTATGTATTTATCAGTTCTGGGACATAATAGTCCACTTGGGACTATCATGAACCCATCCGCATCCTAACAGGAGTTAGTGTGACACCTGGTCATGCTAACAACCTTTTTCCCTAACCCTAGCCCTGAAAAACCCTCTTTTCCGCCCTTAACCTAAAGTTGTGTGCATAAAACATTAACCCCGCTCGTTAAACAACCCCATAACCCACATTTCCTAAGTTCTAAACCCCCCCGCCGCGCTGTATAAAGATTCGCATATTCGAGCACCCGTCCATTATGCTCCCACCAGCTCCACGCTCTGTCCACCGTCGGATCGGGCCCTCCCCATCCGACGGCTCTCAGCGTTTTTGGAGGCGCCCCACTGCTCGGTCGTTAGCTTTCGATAGCGAGGTGGTTTTTCCGCTGTACCCAAAGACACTTGTCCACTTCCTATTGCATCGGAGGGGCTCTGACGGATACCGCCCCCGTACAGAAAGCGGTCCGATGAAACCGCTTTCCGCCTTCTGTACGCGCGCCCCATGTCGCCTGTCCGGTTCCACGTGTCTGCCAAGTCACCTTCACCACGTCATCTGCACACGTCGGCCCTCTGCCGAGTCACCCTTGCCACGTCATCGACCGTACATGCTGACGTCACCCTGCCACGTCATCCGCCGTACCATGGTCCCACCTGCTGACATCATGCTGATGTCATCATCAATTTTGAGGCGAAAGGCGAAAATCGTGCTTAGGAGGCCCGAATTCAAATTCCGAGGTAGTTTTTCATGCGTGATTAGCACCTAGCGCCTAGCACTAATCGCGCATGGCTACGGGAAAAGGGCTAAAATGGAAAATCCCTCATTCCACAGCCCCCAACAAGCCCAAAAGGCACCGAATGACCTGTTTTTCTTCGCGAGGCATGCAGAGATGAACAAAAGACAATTCTAAAGAAAGCAGAGGGCCGCAAAATGGCTATTAAGTTTTTATTTGACCCGCAGCGAGAGAGAAACCATCCCAATTCATTTGTCAAAGAGTATCAGAGGAGAGATGAAGCGGCAAAGAGTATCAGTTAATTTTTTAATGGAAATCTACAGTTCCCAAGGTAGGTCAGCATTAATTGGCCTCCAGCAGAGTCAAGTTAGGAGGTGTAAGCCCATCCCAGCTCTCAAATCATAGTTAAAGCACATAAAGCCACCGAACTACAATGGAGCAGAATTCCATGCTCAATTATTACATAAGCACTGCACCAAGCCACCGAGGACAATGCATTCATTCAGTTCTGATACGGCTACCCTCAGTGCAGCTCATAGATATTTTTTGCATTTATAAGTTTCGGTTAGAGTAATCATTTACTTTGAGACTTGCTTAGGTCTTAGCCGTAATAAAAACTTTTGGAGAATCTTACCTATATATACCACCCACTGTATTGTTTCAAGTGTGGGTTGATTGATAACTTTTCATTAGAGACTCGCACTATATGTCTGATACTTTTCTTTAATCAAAGATTGCTGAAGAGATTGGAAGAATGACTGCCTGATCTGTTTTTACTGGTCTCTAGAGACTGAATGATGGAATTCTTGTGCTGCAACATGAATCAATAAGTGCCTCTTACCTCTGTTTTCATTTTTCACCATCCAAATAGCAAAAAGAAAGATTAGCTTAGAACTTGTTTAACTGCACTCTAGGCTCAGTTTCTGCTATTTCTTTATGTTTTTTCATCTGAAATGAACTGGACATGAATATGAATTCCTTGTGGCTCATATTTACTCTTATTCACATGTGTTTGATAGTTATCTAAGGATTCTTTACTGCCCTTAGATAGAGATCATCCACTTTCCTCTGTTAAGTTGACTGAGAGATTCTTAATTGCCTCTCCTTCCTTAGCATTCTTTCCATCCTTTAAATTTGGAAAATTGTTCCATGTGCAGCTACCTTGCTCCTTATTCCTCTTGTGACCAAGAAAATGCACCAGCAATCTTACATCCTTGACTCCATGCCCAATGGTTTGAAACTTTCACACCACACTTGCCTCTTTACTTGAAAACATCAATTTTCCCACCAAAACACATACAAAACACAAACAAAAAATCCCTGAACTCGATAGCTAGCCTAGAATCATCATCAACAAAGCTAAAATCATAAAGAGAGAGCCCTCTCTGACTGCAAGTGGGCTAGAACCTGCAGTCCAAAGTTGGTTTGTGGTTACCTCGGCCGTATCCCTTTACTCCGACCTGGGGGACAACCTGAGTGATAACATAATGGCGACTCCACTGGGGACATCCTCAGTTAATTTCACGAAGAAGGTTGGAAAAATCCACTGAGAAAATCGATTTTCTAATTGCTGTATATCCCTTTAAACTACAGATGAAGCCTGAATGTCAGCCAGGAAGCCTTTGAAACTGTCTCTGCTTTGCATTGACAGAAGTAAATAAAAGCTGCTTCAGTCAATCTTCATGCTAGTTTTAAGCTATACATAGTTGTTTCAAAATTTGATCAGTTCCTTGCTAATTCTAAAAAACATTCCCAGAAAAAATACCAAAATAGTTCGGAAGCTGGCTCCCAAAAAGAATCCACGATACACAAGGTCAAATCTAGATCCAGACCCTCCAGCTGTTTTTGAAAATCCGAATCTAATCCCAAAGATCCTCAGGAAGCAAGAGCAAAGACAAGATTTTGTTGATTTGAGTCCTGAAGCAACTCCTCCGAGTTGTGTTCCAACCCCTATTAAAGTTTTATTTCGTTCAACCCCTACTTCCCCTTATTCGTCATCCACATCTCAAAGTACTCCATCCACACCTCCATTCACTGCACATACTAAAATAACTACAACTGTTGTTCCAGTTACTTTAGTCACTCCTGTTATCCCTGTTATCCGCTTCGTCCGACTTATCCCTGCCAATATGGCTAATAGATATGCACCCCTGCAATTGCCTGCTAATCCTGGGGCTTTACCATAGGAGTAACAATCTAAAATTACCTATTTTGACAGCACTGGTCCTTTCACAGCCCTTCAGCATACTAAAAAGATGCAAGACTATTTTGAAAACTACGAGATAGATGATGATAGCGTGAGAATGAGAATTTTTGTTCAAATTTTAACCGGTGATGTAAGAACTTGGTTTAGATCACTTGCTGCAAATTCCATAACTACTCCAGATGAGCTTTACCAATCCTTTACCAACAGATGGGAGAAAAAGAAATACCCCTTGCACATACTAGTTGAATATGATACAATTAAAAGAGGTCCTCAGGAGACTGTCTTGGAGTACTGTGCAAGGTTCAACAATGTCTATAATGTAATACCACAGAACTTAAGACCCCCACCTGACCTTGCCTTGTATAAATTTCCTGATGGATTTGATCCAGATATAGCATACCAGTTAAAAGAAAGAGCTCCTCAGACCCTTGCAGACATGCAAAATGTTGCTATCAGCATAGAGGCCAACCTAATTGCCAAAATAAACAGAGCCAGAATGGAAAGAGGAACCACCTTTAAGGAAGAACCCTCAACCTTTGATCACAAGCTTGATGCGATTATCAGTGGCCTACAAAGGCTGGGAGAAAGAGTAGAAAATGTTGAGAGAAGATCATCATGGGAAGAGCAACAATCCAATACCACAAGGAACCCAAATGCTAGGAAACGCAGAACACAAATGTTGGTAGGTCAAGCCCGGACCATGACATAAGACCCCCTTTTCAAGATAATTATGTTGAAGGATCTACATCCAATGAGCAAACATAAGACAATCATATGAATCTGATGGATCTAAAGGGTGAGCATCAAACGTTTCTGAGCCAAGAAGACTAAGATGAATATAACTTTAGCCAATTTTAGATTGTTGGAAATAATACTGAGAGGGGGGGTGAATCAGTATTATTAAAGCATTTCAATATACCATCCAAATTTATACTTCAACTTATTCTTCAGATATTAACTTATGCATAATAATGAACAAGAACATGAAAAACATATAGTCACACCATAGAACACCAGATATAAGGTGGAAACCCAATGTGGGTGAAAACCACCTGCTGCAATATGTCTCTATCTTCTTTCAATTAGAAACTTCTTTTACAATGATTTTGTACTGGTGCAGTCCATTACCAGTACGCAGGCTACAACCTACGGAGAGCTACAACTATCTCTAGTTTTCTAGTTTCTCCTGGAAGGGAGCTACAACTCCCTGCTTCTTTTCATTCAAGGACCACTTTTCATTAATTTTCAAACTGGATCCAAGAACATCAAATAAACATCAAGTACATGTGAATCAACCAATCTCCTTATACAATCAAACCAATGAGCCACCCGAACTTCTCAGAATGTTGTAAATAGAAAACCAACACCAGTATCCTAAACCCAAAACACAACAGCAAATAGAAAACAGACAGCCAACAAATATTTCAAAATAGGTCCGCAACTTCACCAATATAAACCTGCGGATACCCGCACTTCACCTTCCGCTGTTCTGCGTATACCCGCACTTCGTCTTCTTTTGTATTGTGTACCCCACACTGTGCCTTCAGCTACTCTACGTATACCCGCACTGTGACTTCCTCTGTACTGCGTACCCCGCACTGCGCCTTTAGCTGTGCTGCGTATACCCGCACTGTGACTTCCTCTGTACTGCGTACCCCGCACTGCGCCTTTAGCTGTGCTGCGTATACCCGCACTGCGCCTTCTTCTGTACTGTGTACCCCCGCATTCTCGCTTTAGATCGTCTGCGAACCTCTGATTAGGGCCAAATTAACAGTCCTCCAATGTACTACAGATTGTCAGATCCACAGATCTGATCATGCACCCGAGGGATCACGACTTGGCAAAGATTCACCTTCAAATTTTACCTTGATTTAGATCTGGTTTTTAAAACTAATAACCCAAAATTCAGATCTTAAGATATTCAACTTTCAAAGATACATTAGCCAAGTGATCTCCTTCCCTATTTATAGTCAAGCCCTTATTCACACCATGGGACAAAACCATCAATAACCAATACAAGGGATCCAAACCGGGGCTAAATTAGATCCTATACCACAGGCCAAAACCATAGAATCAAGAATGGCGGGCTAAATACCACGGGCCAAACATAAGAAACCCCACGTGAGCGCGCTTCTCTGCCTTGAAGTGAGTGAACTGGGGGTCCGCACCTCATGAACGGGTAACCTGTAGATATGAACGCACTTCCTGGCCGGCGTACCTGCAGGTCTGCACTTTTTGAACCATTCACCTGCGTACCTCTTAATTTCCAAGATTTTGAGAGCCTGAACAGAGCATTGCCACTTGAGTGATTTGCCATCAAGTACAACACCTATGACATAGAGCCACACCAGAATCATAATGCCAACAATCTCCCCCTTTGGACTTGATGGCAACCTCAAGAAAACCAACGTCATTCTCCCCCTTTGACATCAAGGGCAAAGGGTGATGCTCCCCCTAAGAACATGCTCCCCATGACTATAAACCAGATCTGCAAAGAAGCACCATAATCCAACAAACACCATAAATGACCATGAAAGAGATAGAGACATATTGCAGCAATATTCAGACCAGCAGCCATGATCTCCTTCTGTACTTCCTCTATAATGCCAACAATGCATTATATGCTCCCCCTGAACCTGTGCAATTCGATCTTCGACCAATACGCAACCCAGCATATGTACGCATATACCCCAGATGAACCTTGCGTACAACCAACAATTAGAAGAGATTCAATCAACAAGATGATGCATCAACAACCCCCAACTTTTGCCTGAGGTATTCAAAGGTCTCCCTGGGCAATGGTTTGGTGAGTATATCAGCAACTTGTTCCTTAGAAGGAACATACTCCAACTTGACATTTTGTTCAAGTACTTGTTCCTGGAGAAAATGATACTTGATCGGTATGTGCTTGGTCTTTGAATGCATGACTGGGTTCTTTGAAATGCTGATTGCACTTGTATTATCACATAAGATGGAGATGGGTGGTATACAAGTGATTTGAAAATCCTGCAAGGTTTGCATCATCCAAAGGAGTTGAGTGCAGCAAGATGCAGCAGCAACATATTTTTCTTCAGCTGTAGACAAGGCAATCGAACTCTGTTTCTTGCTGAACCAAGATACTAATCTGGAACCCATAAATAATGCACCACCACTTGTGCTCTTCCTGTCATCCACGCTTCCGGCCCAATCTGCATCTGTATAAGCATGAAGTGTGAGATCTTTATCTCTAGGATACCATAAGCCATAATTTTGAGTCCCTTGAAGATATTTGAAAATTCTCTTCACTGCCTGAAGATGAGTTTCCTTTGGATTTGCCTGAAATCTTCCAACTATTCCCACTGCATGCATGATGTCTGGTCAGGTACCTGTCAAATAAAGTAGACTTCCAATCATAGACCTGTAGGTTGGTTGATGCACTGTTGCTGATTCATCATTTGCACTGAGGCTACATCCTGTGACCATGGGTGTACATACTAGTTTTGCATCTTCCATGCCATATTTCTTCAAAATCTGCTTGAGATACTTGGTTTGAGACAAGAAGATTCCTCCTTCCTTTTTTTGGATTTGCAAACCAAGAAAATATGTCAATTCTCCAAGAAAGGACATTTCGAATTCTTTCTGCATCATTGAGGAAAAGCTTTGACTCATAGATTCTTCATTACTGCCAAAGATAATGTCATCTACATATACAATAAGTATTAGCAATTTTTCATTTTCAATTTTTATATAAAGATTGCTATCTGTTGATCCTTTTGAAAAACCTTGTTGATGAAGATATTTGTCCAACCGATAGTACCAAGCCCTTGGAGCTTGTTTAAGACCATAGAGAGCCTTCTTCAGTCTGCATACAAGATTTGGATCATTTCCAAGAATGAAACCATCTGGCTGCTCAATGTATACTTCTTCTTCTAAGTCTCCATTCAGAAAGGCTGATTTCACGTCCATTTGAAATACTTTGAACTTTTGAAAGCTTGAGAGATTGAGGAACATTCAGATGGCCTCAAGTCTTGCAACAGGAGCAAAAGTTTCTTCAAAATCTATTCCTTCTTGCTGCGCATACCCTTTACAAACAAGTCTGGCCTTGTTTCTAATTACTTACCCATTTTCATTCAACTTATTTTTGAAGACCCATTTTGTCCCTATAACATTCTTATCCTTTGGTCTAGGAACCAACTCCCAAGTGTTATTCTTTTCGATCTGCTCATTTTCTTCATCCATTGATTTGACCCAACATTCATCTTTGCATGCTTCTTTCACATTTTGTGGTTCAGTGGAAGCGAGTAATGCCAGATAGCTTGAAGCTTCTACAATTGTTCTTCTTGTTTGTACACTTGCTTCTTTTTCCCCAAAAATCTGAGATTCTGGATGATTCTTCTGAACATACCTAGATGGAGTCTTCTCTTCTATCCTTATCTATTCCTCTGGTGCTTCTTTAGGTTCTTATTCTTCATCATTCTGTCCTTGAAGGTAGTCTTCATCTTCTTCGACATTTTCATGATTTACTTGCCTAGGAATGTATCCCTTTTCATCAACCACTACATCAATGCTGTCAATAATTCTTCCAAGTCTTCTATTGTAGCACTTATATGCTTTGTTGTGTGGAGAATAACCAAGAAGAATGCCTTCATCTTCCCTAGGTTCAAGTTTCCCAAGTTGCTCATCAGTATTCTTAATATAGCATTTGCTCCCAAAGATTTTGAAGTGCTTTACCGAAGGAGTCTCACCATACCAGAGCTCATGAGGAGTTTGAGTGCTGTTCACTCGGACATTTGTTTTGTTGAGAATAACAACCGTAGCATATGCAGCTTCACCCCAGAAAGTTGCGGGAGTTCCAAACTCATCAAGCATAGCACAAGCCATTTGTTGGATTGTTCTGTTCATCCTTTCCACCACTCCATTTTGCTGAGGAGTTCTAGCTGTAGAGAATTCTCTTCTTATCCCATGTTCTTCACAGAAATCGAAGAATTCATTTGAGGTAAACTCCCCACCTCTGTCGGACCTGAGGCACTTAATTTTGTGACCTGATTCATTTTCAACAAAGGCTTTGAAGGATTTGAATTTTTCGAATGCTTCGTCTTTGTGCTTCATAAGTCCTAACTAAACAAACCTAGAGAAATCATCAATGAATAATATCAAGTATTCTTCTCCTCGAGGTGTCCTTTTCCTAAATGGACCACATACATCTATATGGACTAGCTCAAGGGGCATGCTGGCTGATCCTTCCTTCTCCGAAAAGTTAGTTCTGGTTTGCTTACCAAACTGACATGATTTGCATATGGTGTTGTCTAGAATTTTGATATCTGGAAGACCACGAACTGCCTGATATTTGCATGCTTTCCTTATTTGTGAAAAGCTTAGATGCCCCAACCTTCGGCGCCATAACCAGTGTTCATCATCCTTGCTCAAATAGCATTGTTGTTGTCCTTCTTCAAATATGTATAGATTATTTGGAGTTCTTCTACCTTTGACCACTGTTTCACCTGTATTAAGATCACAAACACGACATCCATTTGATCTAAATATTACCTCGGTTCCTTGATCACACATCTGGCTGACACTCAGAAGATTATGATTCAGTCCATCAACATACAAAACATTTCCAGCTTTGACCTTTTCTTTTAACTGAGCAGTGCCTTTTCCTTTTATAGCTGCAGGAGTATCAATTCCAAAAGAAACTTTCTTACCCTTTTCTAAAGTAGAATATGATTCAAGTTTTTCTTTATCACCTGTCATATGCTTTGAACATCCACTGTCGATGTACCATAGATTTTCTTGTCCCTCTGCATAAAATGCTATCCCACATCTTTCTGTTTGTGGTTCCTTTATTCTCCATGTTTTGGCGCTTGAGGCTTGTTCCTTTGTTTTCTGAAACCTGCTCCTGCATTCAGAATCTTCATGACCAAAATTATTGCAAATAGAACATTCAACTTCATTTTCAAGAGCCGAAAAGTTGTTATAGGTCCCTTTTGTAAACCCGGTCATACTTCTTTGTTTTTGAGCTTCTCTAGTCATGATTGTTTTATATGCAACACATTGAGCTTCTTTGTGACCAAAGTTATGGCAAGAGAAACACTGTCCATTGAAGAAACTTCTGCGATTATCAAGTCTACCGGCCAAATGATTGTAATTTCTATTGTCATCCATTTTTGAAGCAAATTGAGAAGATTTTACCTGTGGCTGGTTGTAGCTTTTGCTCACCCTTAAGATGAATTGCCCCTGGTTTACCTGATAGTCTTTGTTTTTTCTCGATGTAATTCATCCCTGCTTTACCTGGTGATCTCCATTGTGCTTATGCTCATTCCTTCTTGCCGCATCAAGATAATTCTTTGAGGTGGATGCTTGAGATGTTTCTCCATTATATCCCAGACCTATCTTGTTTAGTGGAGAACGTTGTACATTGATGATCTCATCCAGAGTTTCAGATCCTTTGAAAAAATTAAGATTAATAGCCTTTGTTTTCTCAATTTCCTTTCTAAGGCCAACAATTTCACATTCTAACTTTTCAAGAAGTTTTTCTTTTTCATCAATTTGAAATTGTGGGGTATCAATTATCGCATTCTTTTCTTCTATACATGTCTTGAGTCTAGAAATCTCTTCATAAAAGCTATCCACATCTATAGCATCCATGTAATAATCATCATCAAATGCCATTAAAATTTTATAGTCATTACTTCGTTCATCTTCATCACTATTTGATAGACCATCACTATCTTCATGAGTGTAGTAGCTTTTCTTATTTGCATTTTGTTTCTTGTTCCATCTAGTAGGTTCCTTTCCTTTATCAATCTTATCCTTATGAGGACATTTGGCAGCATAATGACCTACTCTTCCAAAAGAAAAACATTTAAAAGGTAACTTACCTCTGAACCTTCCAGTACCCCGTTGAAGATTTCTGATAAAATTTGATTCTTCTTCTTCTGGCACGTGACTTGCTTCATAGTAGTCTCCTTTGCCTAAAGCCTTAAAGGCAGCTTCTCTCCTGTCTGATGGACCTCCTTTTCTCATTTCATAGGCAGTTAGAATTCTGTGTAGCTGAGACATAGTAAGAATTCGTAGATTTTCCTTTTCTTCTATTGCAGACACTTTAGATTCAAACTTGGGGGACAATGATCTTAAAACTTTTTCAACCATAATAGCCTCTTTTATTTCTTCACCCAAGTTTTTCATGCAATTAACAATCTCGTCTACCTGAAGGAAATAGTTAGCCACACTTTCATCATTATACATTCTGAGATTCTCATACTTAATCCTGAGGGTTTGAAGTTTAGCACGCTTTACCTGTTCATCTCCTTCGTAGCTCAAGACAATCTTGTCCCATATTTCTTTTGCGGATTTATATTGCATAACCTTCATGAATTCTGTTTGAGATAAGCATCCCAACAGAGTATTGACTGCTTTAGCATTTGTTTCATATTTATTCTTCTCGGCCGGATCTGTAGGAGTCGCTGAAGGAAAAGTGTAGCCTGTATCTATGATATCCCAAACTTCTGTACCAAGAGATTGAAGATAGGGAGTAACTCTTACCTTCCAATAATTGAATTTTGTCCCATCAAAAATTGGTGGCCTGATTGATGCTTCCCTCTCGTATTTGCTCATGATGAATGATCTTCCTTCAAGCGATCAAGCTTCTATGAAGGACCTGCTCTGATACCAATTGTTGGAAATAATACTGAGAGGGGGGGTGAATCAGTATTATTAAAACATTTCAATATACCATCCAAATTTATACTTCAACTTATTCTTCAGATATTAACTTATGCATAATAATGAACAAGAACATGAAAAACAGGTAGTCACACCATAGAACACCAGATATAAGGTGGAAACCCAATGTGGGTGAAAACCACCTGCTGCAATAAGTCTCTATCTTCATTCAATTAGAAACTTCTTTTACAATGATTTTGTACTGGTGCAGTCCTTTACCAGTACGCAGGCTACAACCTGAGGAGAGCTACAACACTCTCTAGTTTTCCAGTTTCTCCTGGAAGGGAGCTACAACCACCTACTTCTTTTCATTCAAGGACCACTTTTCATTAATTTTTAGACTGGATCCAAGAACATCAAATAAACATCAAGTACATGTGAATCAACCAATCTCCTTATACAATCAAACCAGTGAGCCACCCGAACTTCTCAGAATGCTGTAAACAGAAAACCAACACCAGTATCCTAAACCCAGAACACAGCAGCAAATAGAAAACATGCAACCAACAAATATTTCAAAAGAGGTCCACAACTTCACCGATATAAACCTGTGGATACCCGCACTTCACCTTCCGTTGTTCTGCGTATACCTGCACTTCGTCTTCTTTTGTACTGCGTACCCCGCACTGTGCCTTCAGCTGCTCTGCGTATACCTGCACTGTGACTTCCTCTATATTGCGTACCCCGCACTTGTGCTGCGTATACCCGCACTGCACCTTCTTCTGTACTGCGTACCCCTGCACTCTCACTTTAGATCGCCTGTGAACCTCTGATTAGGGCCAAATTAACAGTCCTTCAATGTACTACAGACTGTCAGATCCACAGATCTGATCATGTGCCCGAGAGATCACGACTTGGCAAAGATTCGCCTTCAAATTTTACCTTGATTTAGATCTGGTTTTTAAAACTAATAACCCAAAATTCAAATCTTAAGATATTCAACTTTCAAAGATACATTAGCCAAGTGATCTCCTTCCCTATTTATAGTCAAGCCCTTATTCACACCATGGGACAAAACCATCAATAACCAATACAAGGGATCCAAACTGGGGCTAAATTAGATCCTATACCACGGGCCAAAACCATAGAATCAAGAATGGCGGGCTAAATACCACGGGCCAAACATAAGAAACCCCACGTGAGCGCGCTTCTCTACCTTGAAGTGAGTGAACTGGGGTCCGCACCTTATGAATGGGTAACCTGCAGATATGAACGCACTTCCTGGCTGGCGTACCTACGGGTCCGCACTTTTTGAACCATTCACCTGCGTACCTCTTAATTTCCAAGATTTTGAGAGCCTGAACAGAGCATTGCCACTTGAGTGATTTTCCATCAAGCACAACACCTGTAACATAGAGCCACACCAGAATCATAATGCCAACACAGACTAAGTCTGGCGAGTCTTTTGACTTTAAACAAGGATATGATACTGTTGTGTACGAAGTACACAAACAATACAAGTTGAGAACTAGAACCACTGACATTTCTGAACCTAACAAAACAAAGGATGGAAAACAGCCCAACAAGATTAAGAGCAAGGCTGTCATAATAGAACCAGCTGATACAACTGTCCCAAATCCGCATCAAGTAACTGTAGAAGACATTACAGAAACGCAACCTTTTGTAGATCAGCTTTTGCCACTTTCTTGCTCTGAGAAAAACTCGAACAATGCTCCAAAAGGCCTTCCTGAAGTTGAAAAACCGCAAGCAATCAATTCCCATAACACTGATAAAAAAGAGCAAAACGCTGATAATGCAAATGAAACAGAAAAAACTACCAGCATCAATACCAAGACTCCATTGGAAAATCCATTTAATTTAGAGGCAGAAATAGCCAAGTTGAATATATCCATCCCCCTCTTAGAACTTGCCAAACATGATGTATTTAGGCAACAAATTCAAAGATCACTTCAAATCCCAGAGAATAAGGATGATGTGAATGTCCTGGATGATACCCCTGAACTATTGTTTGGCCCAGAAGTTAATGGAAAATCAACATATGGACCTATTCCACCCTTTTATGTTAGTTTGCATATACATGACAAAGTTCTGCACAACGCTATGTTTGACTCAAGAGCATCACACAATCTAATGCCCAAAGGAGTTATGGAAAAGCTGAACCTTCATATTACAAGACCCTACAAAGATTTGTACTCATTTGACTCAAGTCAAGTCAAGTGTTTAGGCCTCATCAAAGACTTGTGTGTCTCCTTAGTCAAATATCCCAATAAAACCATCCTCATGGACGTAGTAGTGGCTGAAATCCCACCAAAATATGGTATGCTCCTATCAATATCATGGGGAGCAAAGATCCAAGGATCCCTTCAACTAGACCTCTCCTATGCTACTATTTCGGTCTTTGGGAAACCAAAGAGACTGTACAGAGAAACCCTCATGAAATATGTGGTGAGTAGTGAGAGTAAGCCTGAAAACTTTCCCATTTACTCAATCCATTCAGATATGGATTCATTTATTTTGTTTAATGATAATACAAATTCTCTAACTGATGATGAGCCATTGGCTCTAGAACAACAAGCATAAATAAATGAAGAATTGATTGCATATACCCATGAGATTGTCACAACAATTAATGGAACCAACATGATAGAGGAAACTCACCAAACAGAAATCTCAACTTTGCCCAATCCTAACATAGCTGAAACTCTTGGCACAAACCACAAGCAAGAAATCACATGGTGTTTAGAGTTTGATGGTTTTGTCAACAAGTTGGGAGTAGGGGAAGGTGTTGTGGGGAAAGATTCCTATCCAGGACGATCCTATCCACCTAAGGTGTGACAGTGCCTTAGCAACAAACAAGGACAACTATTCTGGTTTCTTCCTTTATGAAATGTGAAAGAAGAGAGATAAATAGACTTACCGGTGTCCTCCGTTTGTCCCTCGATTCGGTCTTTCTTCTCTTTGGGAGTTCACAGCTACTTGCCTTCTCACTCGCCCAGCTTCAACAGGTTCATACAAGATCACAAGAGAACAGCTACTTGCCTTCTTGCCTGTCCAGATTCAACGGGTTCCTGCAAGATCACAAGAGAACAACTACTTGCGACAAGAGAAGAACACTACACAAAGACAGATATTCACATTCATAACTAGTTCAGGATTAGAAATAAACTAAACATACTAATGCATTCATACATCAAAAATACATCAGCATATAGGAGAAACCAAGATAGCTTTATTGATGAATAACAAGGTTCAGGAAGAGATACAACCCAGAGGGCTCCAATCCAGCATCTCCTTCCCAACAAATGGAATTCCTACCTTCATCCCCTTTAAAGCATTAAGCACCCAATGATTCCAATCTCAAACCAACAGCAATTCTTTGCAATAACAAAATTCCAGCCTCTAGATCTCATGGAGGAGAGATCTATATATAGATGTTTGGAGAGAGGATGAGTCGGCTTGAGATCTGACTAGTGTCCTCTCCCTCTGTTAGTTCTTGATTCCACTTGGAGGTTCTTCCTTCCACTTGGAGTTTTGGAACCTCTTACTCATCACCAGTCGAATTCCCTGAGGCAAGTGTCATTTTGGAAGCTTCCTGGGTTCTGACACCTTGAGAAATGAGCTTGCCACATGTCCATTCTCGTTCAGCGCAGGTAGCCAGTGTTCCCTTTGACATTCAACGTAGGTAGCCAGTGTTGGCTTTGACATTCAGCGCAAACAGCTAGTGTAGCCACTGAAATGATCCTGAATTGACTTGTTTTTGAGCAGTTTCTGGTGGAGAACTTCTGTGAATTGATGTGGTTTGTTAGCCTTGTTCCTCTAGGGGTAGGAACAACATGTTTAGGGACTTTGGATCCCTTAGATTATGGACATTTCATGCTCAATGTTGTAAGGCACAAAAATGTCCATAACAGTTGCCCCCTAAAGTATGAGGTCGTTTATCGGGTGAAATGCTTTATCAGGGGGATCCGAAGTTCATCCAATGCTGGGAGGAGACCTGTAATAAGATACAATACAATACATTATTTTTCATACTGCTTTCATGATCTAGCTGAGGCAGGAATTCCCATTCTCAGCTTTATAAATTCATTTTTCTGTACATAGAACAGACAACCGTCTAATGGTAGACTGATAATTTTGATGGAATTATCATCCTTTGAGTAGGATGATTATCTGCTGCAATGATGTACATGTCAATGTCTTTATCTTTCCTGAATATATATCGCAGCCCGGATGGATGAAACTAGATCCGGGGTCTTCAAACTCGTTCGATCTTCACTCTAAGTACAAGTCGATCCATGTGAGAAATGTTCTGAAGTCGAACATGGAAAGACATCGCTTGATTACCAGTCAATGATGTAAACCGTTAACAAGCGCGAGAGGAATCACCGATAATGATAATGACCCTCAAGGTACTGCAGTACAATTCACGTGGTGTGAATAAAGGACATGGCGTCAAACACCACGCAAAATCTTCTGGTCGAAGGTCATTGATGTATACCTGTCGCCGGAAGTTAGAAACTTGCCATTGAGGCATGCAAGCTTCAAAGTACTGAAGGGGTTGTTCCTAGATCAACTTCTTGGATAATGAGCTGATGTCGATAAGAAGCGATCCATCAAAGGAGGGCCTTAATGAATCCCACATCAGTGACACGGAATGGAGCTAATGATTTTGATGGAGGTGAAAACGATCTGTGACATATGATTCAGGGTGGCGGTCATGAAAGGATGAAGGATAATGTATGGCAGTGGATGGGACACGGTTGACTTTTCTGAATGACTTCTCTTGAACATATGGCGACACTGATGCGATGGATCGGTAGCATTACCCCAAATATGGATGGTATGGCGAGACCATGGTGTTATAGACATTTTTGTGCCTTACAGCATGAAGCATGAAATGTCTATAATCTAAGGGATCCAAAGTCCCTAAACATGTTGTTCCTACCCCTAGAGGAACAAGGTCAGCAAACCACAGCACTGAATATCAGTTCTCCACCTGAAAACACTCAAAAACAAGCTAATTCTGGATCATGTCAACTGCTCCACTGAGCATCTGCGCTGAATGTCAAGAGCTCTACTGTCTACCTGCACTGAATGTCAACTGCAAAGAAGGCTACCTGCGCTGGGCGAGTTGGGACATGTGGCACAGTCATTCCTCAAGGTGTCAATGCCCAGGAAGCTTCCAAAATGACACTTGGATCAAGGAATTCAGCTGGTGATGAGTAAGAGGGTCTAGATCTCCAAGTGGAAGCAAGAACCTCCAAGTGGACTCAAGAACTGAAGAATAACTGAAGTGGGAAAGGACACTAGTCAGCTTCATGCCAGCTACAAGCTAACTCATCCTTTCTCCAAATCTCCTATATATAGAGCTCTCTCATGAGGTCTAGGGAGGCTAGAATCTTGTGAATGTAAGGAAGTGTTGTTGGTTTGAGTATAGAACTATTGGGTGATTTGCTTGAAGGAGGTGAAGAGGAGATTTCTTTCTGCTGGGATGTGATGCTGGATTGGGCCTTTTATGGTTGTATCACTTCCTGAACTTTACTTCTTCCATTAATAAAGCATTTGAGGTTCTTCTATATGCATGTGTCTCAATGGTGTATTGCTATACTTGTGTATTTGATTTATTCTAATCCTTGAATCAATTATGAATGTATGCTTCTTGTAGTTTCCCTCTCTTGTTATTTTGCAGGATCTTGGTGTAGCTGGGCCAGTGAAAGAGCAAGGAGCTGGGAGCAAGCAACAAAGAGAGAAGATTGGATCAATCATTAGCGGAAGACAACGGTTAGTGGATCCCTTTCTCCCCTCTCTTACATCTCATAAAGAAGTAATCTCAAATAGCTTTGCTTTGATTGTTGCTGAGGTACTATCACCCTTAGAGTGGGATAGGGTCATTCCGTATTAGATACTTTTCCCAACAAAAAATTGGCGACTCCACTGGGGATCATATTGTTGGAAATAATACTGAGAGGGGGGGTGAATCAGTATTATCTAGCAATTTACCAAATCTTCCTTATTTGATTCTTTTGAAATATTCTTGTATATCAGTACCATAAAACAATGAGCATGAATAAAGAAAATAGACAGTCACACCAAAGAACACAAGATGTAAGGTGGAAACCCAATGCGGGAGAAAAACCACCTGCTGCAAAATGTCTCTATCTTCTTTCAAGAAATTCTTTTTACAATGATTTTGTACTGGTGCAGTCCTTTACCAGCACGCAGGCTGCAACCTGCAGAGAGCTACAATTCTCTCTCGTTTTCCAGACTCTCCTGGAAGGGAGCTACAACCCCCTACTTCTTTTCATGAAGAATCAAATGATCAACAAGTATACAACAGATACAGTCTACGACAGATATCAGATCAGTAATTACAGAAACAACCCAGAACACCTTATGAACAGAAATATACAGTCAACAGATCATCTTAAGACAGGGACGCATATTTTCTTTCTGTGGCCTGCGACTGGACGCAGTGTACCTTATGCTGTTCTGCGTGCAGACGCACTGTTCCTCTTTGCTTTTCTGCGACCGACGCACACAGAAACACTATCGCGCCGCGTCTTTCGCTTCAGAGACGCACCCAATACCATAGTCGCGCCGCGCCCTTTGCCTCAGAGACGCACCTGAGCCTTTACTGTACTGCGTCCCGGCGCACTTTCCCTTCACTGAATCTGCGTCCCTTCAGATATAGAAGATAAGAGGACTTCAGAACCAACCCAAACACTCAGATCCACAGATCTGATCATGCGCCATATAGATCGTAGTCCATTAGAAGATTCGCCCTTATAGATTTGGACTAGATCTCACCAAGAGATATTCAACCAAGATGATACTTAATCCAAATGAACTCCTTTGCTTTATATAGGCAAGCTTCTCCCCAAAGCGTGGAACAATACCACGAGCCGACACCATAGAAACACAAAAACCGTCGGCTAGATACCACACAAGAAACCCCCACGTGCTTTTCTCTGCCTTGAAATGTGTGCACTGGGCGGACGCACCTCCTGAACGGCTGGCCTGCGTCCCTGGACGCGGGTTCTGTATGGTATACCTGCGGGGACGCACTTGCTGAACATATTTCCTGCGTCCTTCTTGATTTACCACCTGAATGAGTTTGCCATCAAGGACAACACCTGAATCATAATGCCAACAAACTCCCCCTTTGGACTTGATGGCAACCACATAATCTTCAGCGTCATCATTCTCCCCCTTTGACATCAAGGGCAAAGGGTATGCTCCCCCTATGCTCATGCTTCTCCAGATCTGTAACCAGAAATCCATCATGAAGGAGACAGAGACATATTGCAGCTATTTCCAAGATCTCCTTCTCCATAATGCCAACAATGCATTATGTGCTCCCCCTGAGCCTATACCATCAATAGGAAGATGATCAACAGTGAGATGATGCATCAACAACCCCCAGCTTTTGCCTGAGGTATTCAAAAGTGTCCCTGGGCAACGGTTTGGTGAAAATATCAGCAACTTGTTCCTTAGAAGGAACATACTCCAACTTGACCTTCTGTTCAAGTACTTGTTCCCGGAGAAAATGGTACTTGATTGGTATGTGCTTTGTTTTTGAATGCATAACCGGATTCTTTGAGATGCTGATTGCACTTGTGTTGTCACATAAGATAGGAATAGGAGGTGTACAAGTGATTTGATAATCCTGCAAAGTCTGCATCATCCAAAGAAGTTGGGTGCAACAAGATGCGCAGCAACATATTCCGCTTCAGCTGTAGACAAGGCAATTGAACTCTGTTTCTTGCTGAACCAAGATACCAGTCTGGAACCCATAAAGAATGCACCACCACTTGTGCTTTTCCTGTCATCCACGCTTCCGGCCCAATCTGCATCTGTATAAGCATGAAGAGTGAGATCTGTATCTCTAGGATACCATAGGCCATAATTTTGAGTCCCTTGAAGATATTTGAAGATTCTCTTCACTGCTTGAAGATGAGTCTCCTTTGGATTTGCCTGAAATCTTCCAACTATTCCAACTGCATGCATGATGTCTGGTCGGGTACCTGTCAAATATAGTAGACTTCCAATCATAGATCTGTAGGTTGGTTGATGTACTGCTGCAGATTCATCATTTGCACTGAGACTACATCCTGTGACCATGGGTGTACATACTGGTTTTGCATCTTCCATGCCATATTTCTTCAAAATCTGCTTGAGATACTTGGTTTGAGATAAAAGGATTCCTCCTTTCTTTTGTTGGATTTGCAAACCAAGGAAGTATGTCAGTTCTCCTAGCAAGGACATCTCAAATTCTTTCTGCATGACCGAGGCAAAGCTTTGACTCATAGCTTCTTCATTACTGCCAAAAATAATGTCATCTACATACACAACAAGTATTAGTAATTTGTCATTTTCAACTTTTATATAAAGATTGCTATCTGCTGAACCTTTTGAAAAACCTTGTTGATGAAGATATTTGTCCAACCGGTAGTACCAAGCCCTTGGAGCTTGTTTGAGACCATAGAGAGCCTTTTTTAATCGGCATACAAGATTTGGATCGTTTCCAAGAATGAAACCATCTGGCTGTTCAATGTACACTTCTTCATCCAAGTCTCCATTCAGAAAGGCTGATTTCACATCCATTTGAAATACTTTGAAGTTCTGACAACTTGAGAGAGCAAGAAACATTCGAATGGCCTCAAGTCTTGCAACAGGAGCAAAAGTTTCTTCAAAGTCTATTCCTTCTTGCTGTGCATACCCTTTACAAACAAGTCTGGCTTTGTTTCTAATTACTTCTCCATTTTCATTCAATTTATTTTTGAAAACCCATTTTGTTCCGATAACATTCTTATCCTTTGGTCTAGGAACCAGCTCCCAAGTGTTGTTCTTTTCGATTTGCTCAAGTTCTTCATCCATTGCTTTCACCCAACATTCATCTTTGCAAGCCTCTTTCACATTTTGTGGTTCAGTAGAGGAGAGTAATGCCAAATAACTTGAAGCTTCTGCAACTGTTCTTCTAGTTTGTATACCTGCTTCTTTTTGTCCCATGATCTGAGATTCTGGATGGTTCTTTTGAACATATCTGGATGGAGTCTTTTCTTCTATTCTTGTTCTTTCTTCTGCTTCTTCGTGAGGTCCGTCTTGAGATTGTTCTTGCGGTTCTTCTTCTTCATCATTCTGTCTTTGAGGGTAGCTTTCATCTTCTTCAATGTCTTCACGATGTATTTGCCTAGGAATGTATCCTTTCTCATCAACCACTACATCAATGCTGTCAACAATTCTGCCAAGTCTTTTATTGTAGCATTTGTATGCTTTGCTATGTGGAGAGTAGCCAAGAAGAATTCCTTCATCTGCTCTAGGATCAAGTTTGCCAAGCTGCTCCTCAGTATTCTTGATATAGCATTTGCTCCCAAAGATTTTGAAGTGCTTTACCGAAGGAGTTTTACCACTCCAGAGCTCATGAGGAGTTTGAGTGCTGTTCACTCGGACATTTGTCTTGTTGAGAATAATAACTGCCGCATGTGCAGCTTCACCCCAGAAGGTTGCAGGAGTTCCTGATTCATCAAGCATAGCACGAGCCATTTGCTGAATTGTTCTGTTCATTCTTTCCACTACTCCATTTTGCTGAGGAGTTCTAGCTGTAGAAAATTCTCTCCTTATCCCATGTTCATCACAGAAATCGAAAAATTCATTTGAAGTAAATTCTCCACCTCTGTCGGATCTGAGGCACTTAATTTTGTGACCTGATTCATTTTCAACCAAAGCTTTGAAGGATTTGAATTTTTCGAAGGCTTCATCTTTGTGCTTCATAAGTCCTAACCAAACAAACCTGGAGAAATCGTCAATAAATAATATCAAGTATTCCTCTCCTCTAGGTGTTCTTTTTCTGAATGGTCCACATACATCTGTATGTACTAGCTCAAGAGGCATGCTGGCTGATCCTTCTTTCTCTGGAAAGTTAGTTCTGGTTTGTTTTCCAAACTGACATGATCTGCATATGGTGTTGTCAGGAATTTTGATATCTGGAAGATCGCGAACTGCCTGATATTTGCAAGCTTTCCTTATTTGTGAGAAGCTTAGATGTCCCAACCTTCGATGCCATAACCAGTGCTCTTCATCCTTGCTTAGATAGCATTGTTGTTGTCCTTCATCAAATATGTATAGATTATTTGGAGTTCTTTTTCCTTTGAGAACTGTTTTACCTGTATCAAGATCACGAACAAGACATCCATTTGATCTGAATATAACCTCGGTTCTTTGATCACACATTTGGCTTACACTTAGAAGATTATGCTTTAGTCCATCAACAAACAAAACATTTCCAGCCTTAACATCTTCTTTTAAAGGAGCAATACCTTTTCCTTTTATAGTTGCAGGAGTATCATTTCCAAAAGAGACTTTCTTTCCCTTTTCTAAATTAGAATAAGATTCAAGTTTTTCTTTATCACCTGTCATATGCTTTGAACATCCACTGTCAATGTACCATAGATTTTCTTGTCCTTCTGCATAGAATGCTATCCCACATCTTTCTGTTTGAGGTTCCTTTATTTTCCATGTTTTGGTGCCTGAGGCTTGTTCTTTTTTTTGTTCTTGTACCTTTCTTTCCGGAAACCTGCTTCTGCATTCAAAGTCTTCATGTCCAAAATTATTGCAAATAGAGCATTCAACTTCATTTTCAAGAGCTGAAAAGTTGTTATAGGTCCTTTTTGTAATCCCTGTCATACTTCTTTGTTTTTGAGCTTCCCTAGTCATGATTGTTTTATACGCAACACATTGAGCTGCTTTGTGACCAAAGTTATGGCAAGAAAAGCATTGTCCATTGAAGAAGCTTCTGCGATTATTGAATCTACCAGCCAACTGATTGTAATTTCTATTTTCATCTATTCTTGAACCAAATTGGGAAGATTTTACCTGTGGCTGGTTGTGGCTTTTGTTCACCCTTAAGCTGGATTGCCCCTGATAGTTTCTGTTTGACGTTTGTCCCTGCTTTACCTGATGATCTTCCTTGTGCTCTTGCTCATTTCTTCTTGCTGCATCAAGATAGCTTTTTGAAGTGGATGCTTGAGAAGTTTCTCCATTATAGCCCAGACCTGTCTTATTTAGTGGAGACCGCTGCACACTGATAATCTCATTCAAAGTTTCAGATCCTTTGACAAACTTGAGATTGATAGTTTTTGTTTTCTCAATTTCTTTTCTAAGACCAACAATTTCACCTTCTAATTTTTCAAGATGTTTTTCCTTTTCATCAATTTGAAATTGTAGAGTATCAATAATCATGTTCTTTTCTTCTATACATCTCTTGAGTCTAGTAATTTCATCATAAAGGTTATCTACATCTACAGCATCCTCATAATCATCATCTTCAAATGCCATTAACAATCTGTATTTGTTACCTTGTTCATCTTCATCACTGTTTGATAAGCCATCACTATCTTCGTGGGTGTAGTAGCTTTTCTTATTTGCACTCTGTTTCTTGTTCCATCTAACTGGTTCCTTTCCTTTATCCTTATAAGAGCATTTTGCAGCATAATGACCTACTCTTCCACAAGCAAAGCATTTGAAAGGTAGCTTACCTCTGAACCTTCCAGAACCCCTTTGAAGATTTCTGACAAAATTTGATTCTTCTTCCTCTTCTTCTGGAACATGACTTGCTTCATAGTGATCTTCTTTGCCTGATGCTTTAAAAGCAGCTTCCCTTCTGTCTGATGGACCTCCCTTTCTCATTTCATAAGCAGTTAGAATTCCATGTAGCTGAGACATAGTGAGAACACGGAGATTTTCCTTTTCCTCTACTGCAGATACTTTAGATTCAAACTTGGGGGATAAAGATCTTAGAATCTTTTGAACTACTATAGTCTCTTTTATTTCTTCACCCAAATTTTTCATACAATTAACAATCTCATCTACCCGAAGAAAATAATTAGCCACACTTTCATCATTATACATCTTGAGAGTCTCATATTGAATCCTGAGAGTTTGAAGTTTAGCTTCTTTTACCTGTTCATCTCCTTCATAGCTAGTGATCATTTTGTCCCATATCTCTTTTGCTGATTTGAAGTGCATGACCTTCATGAACTCTGTTTGGGATATACTTCCTAATAGAGTACTGACTGCTTTTGCATTTGTTTCATATTGCTTTTTCTCAGCTGGATCTGTAGGAGTAGCTGAAGGAAAGGCATAGCCTGATTCTACAATGTTCCAAACTTCTGTACCAAGAGATTGAAGATATGCAGTAACTCTTACCTTCCAATAATTGAAGTTTGTCCCATCGAAGACGGGTGGCCTGATTGATGCTTCTCTCTCGTAGTTGCTCATGATGAACGATCTACCTTCAAGCGATCAAGCTTTTCAGAAGGACCGGCTCCGATACCAATTGTTGGAAATAATACTGAGAGGGGGGGTGAATCAGTATTATCTAGCAATTTACCAAATCTTCCTTATTTGATTCTTTTGAAATATTCTTGTATATCAGTACCATAAAACAATGAGCATGAATAAAGAAAATAGACAGTCACACCAAAGAACACAAGATGTAAGGTGGAAACCCAATGCGGGAGAAAAACCACCTGCTGCAAAATGTCTCTATCTTCTTTCAAGAAATTCTTTTTACAATGATTTTGTACTGGTGCAGTCCTTTACCAGCACGCAGGCTGCAACCTGCAGAGAGCTACAATTCTCTCTCGTTTTCCAGACTCTCCTGGAAGGGAGCTACAACCCCCTACTTCTTTTCATGAAGAATCAAATGATCAACAAGTATACAACAGATACAGTCTACGACAGATATCAGATCAGTAATTACAGAAACAACCCAGAACACCTTATGAACAGAAATATACAGTCAACAGATCATCTTAAGACAGGGACGCATATTTTCTTTCTGTGGCCTGCGACTGGACGCAGTGTACCTTATGCTGTTATGCGTGCAGACGCACTGTTCCTCTTTGCTTTTCTGCGACCGACGCACACAGAAACACTATCGCGCCGCGTCTTTCGCTTCAGAGACGCACCCAATACCATAGTCGCGCCGCGCCCTTTGCCTCAGAGACGCACCTGAGCCTTTACTGTACTGCGTCCCGGCGCACTTTCCCTTCACTGAATCTGCGTCCCTTCAGATATAGAAGATAAGAGGACTTCAGAACCAACCCAAACACTCAGATCCACAGATCTGATCATGCGCCATATAGATCGTAGTCCATTAGAAGATTCGCCCTTATAGATTTGGACTAGATCTCACCAAGAGATATTCAACCAAGATGATACTTAATCCAAATGAACTCCTTTGCTTTATATAGGCAAGCTTCTCCCCAAAGCGTGGAACAATACCACGAGCCGACACCATAGAAACACAAAAACCGTCGGCTAGATACCACACAAGAAACCCCCACGTGCTTTTCTCTGCCTTGAAATGTGTGCACTGGGCGGACGCACCTCCTGAACGGCTGGCCTGCGTCCCTGGACGCGGGTTCTGTATGGTATACCTGCGGGGACGCACTTGCTGAACATATTTCCTGCGTCCTTCTTGATTTACCACCTGAATGAGTTTGCCATCAAGGACAACACCTGAATCATAATGCCAACACATATCTTGTTGGTTGTTTGTGTTTTTGCTATTCATTTCATAAACACAGGGAGTATCAAATCGAACTGCATTTGGATCTTTCAAATGCAAAGTAGAGGGCAGCTACTCTAGCTCAGTTTCTGGGCAAGTTTATGATTTGAAGAGCTGATCCACAGGGACTCTAAATAGCTCTTAGTGATAGATTTTCATCCTCCTTTTCATCCCTTAGTGTGTACTTGACTGATAGCTTCTGATTTTGCCAAAAACTGTGAATTTTTTAGCAATCTGTGACCCGGAAACTGAGAAAAAAGAAAGTTTATCTCTTCAGTGCAGGCACTGTGAAGGCAGTCTGCATTTCAGCGCAGTTCCCGAAGGGGCTACCTGCGCTGAAGGTCAAACTGCCAGTGTACTACCTGCGCTGAACCAGTTTTGCCTAGTGCTACTGGGGTTCCCTCCTGTTTATTGCCCTGTTTTCACCCTTGTTTTTGCAGCCTGTTACCAGTCAATGTACCTATCTGAAACCAACTTTCCTTGCCACTATTCCGCCTCGGTTGTATAAAGAAACTGTGTTTGTTCTTTGTGTATTTCTTATATCATTTACAGTTTCCCATAACGAAAGTGAACTAGTCTTGATGTGGCCTCTTAGATCTAGACCTGTGATAAGTATCGTTTTGATCTTAAGAGTTAGTTTATTTGCTGTTCATAGCTGATTGAGCTTTTGCTTTCATCATATGGTTTGAATTTATATATTTCTAGTGTCGAAACAAGTAAATCTTAAGGTGTCTTTTGATTTTGGACAAGCTTGTTTGCTTTCACTTGAAATTGAATTCAAAATTATACAACAGCTTTCTTTTTGTATTGCACCAACATTAAGAAAGAGAAAAGAAATACCTGCGTTGTGCATGTGCATTTTGACAGCTTGTATGTTGATTTAGGGAAAAAGTGCATTAGTGTGTGCTCTATGATCTGTGTGAAAAGATGATGTCTTTCTTTTCCCTCAGTAGTTAAGATTTTCAAAGTTGAAAGATTGAAAAGCTTGCTTATCATCTTAGACTGCATTTAGGAGTGTTACTATACATCTCGTGGTGATCCATAAAGGCAAACTGCTAAACAAGATCAACCTTAAAATAAATTGAATTTACATAACAACGCATTGAAACATAACACAAACACATAGAGGTCTAAGCTAGAGACGTGTTCCGGCGTCGTTAAACGTGATATCTTAGCGTTGAGTGGTTGGGTGATTCCTCCACGGTGAAGCGATAAGTATCAATACGGACTTGTGCTCCCACGTACCGTCGCGTATATATTGGGAGACCCCTATAGGAACAAAGCCTTTATCCATAGGAAGCCATGTTGGCTGCCCTACTGATAGCAATGCAGTGAACACAACATTCACGAAGATCGACCACCCGTACCGTAAAACGTATTCTGTGGTTTTGCGAAAATTTTGGCACACCCTCTGCCTAGATCTCCAGAGTAGTTTCTTTTGGCCTTTTTCAAACTCTATAACTGAAAAAGTCCATCTGAGCATTTGTCACTTCGGGCTCATTAAAACATCGAAGGAGACTAGAGTCATCTTTAGCTTTTTCTCGACTCTTAAAAAGTGAAAAAGCAAGTTGTGTCTAAAGCGTCGTTATAAAATTTATTTTAAATGGAACATAATCACCTCCTATTCCTGCATTGATCTGTAGGTTGAGAACATGGAACGCCCCAAGCAAGGAATTCCACATGATGGAAATCCTAGTCCTTTCTCTTCTTGGGGAGAAGTTGGTGCGCCCCACATGGCCACATTGTCGCTTCCAGGACTGACAATTGGCCTGCCTATTTGGCTATTCTCAACCAATGTAGTTCAGAACACCATGGTTCCTGAACAGTCGAGTCAACAGTTAGATCAGTCTAGAGCTGCCCACCAGCCTTCAACTTCCTATAACTCTTCTTCCAATCCTTCATCTTCGCAAGGTAGAGCCGGAAAAAGCTAAGCTCCCATGGAGAAGAAGGAGAAGAAGAAGAAAGAGAAGAAGAAGAAGGAGCCTAAGGCGACTAGGGCAAGCAAAAGACATCTGACAAAAATCCACACGCAGCACAGACCGGGCCTAAATTGCCATGTGTCATATGTAGAGGAGACAACTTCCATAGAGATTGTCCTTGTATTCCCCAGATACTAAGGGACTGGTCCCCTCGTTTGCACAGTTCGGGAGCATCAACCTCTGATAGCCATGTTGAATTCTTACCGTCAACCAGCGAAAGTGAAGGTTCAAGACAAAGAGGGAGAGCAAGATCCCCCTGCAGACTGTGGGAAGGCAATCACGCCATCCACCGTTGTCCCTTCTTAGACGAAGCGAAGAGAGTTTTGGAAGATCGCCCGGTTTCACCGGTGAGACTTCCTCCTGGATACAAAAAACTCATGCCAAGTCCTTCGTTGGTTGAAAATACAGCTGGCCCGCTCAAGTGGTCGGCTAAAGCGTCAGTCATTGAGAATGAACCTACTGAATCCAAACCAGACGAAAGTCCAAAGGTCGAAACGACAGTTGACCCGGTTCTTCCTTCAGAGGTTTCATCCTCAAATGACACCGTCACTGAAGATTCATCTTCAAATGACACCCTCACTGAAGAGAATAAGGATGACACCATCCAGATTCTTTTCATCAACACCGACTCTGGTGAGCATCAGGGCAATGCACCCATTCCATTATCGCAGGAAGGAACATCGTCAAGGTCATATCCGGCTGTGTATTCGGTCCCACCACCAAGCAACCTGGTTGTGTCCTTTGATTGGAACCAACTAGGCAGACCCCGGTTGCCAGCCAATATACCATTCAGAATCATAGTCCAAATTTATAGAATGGTAATGGCTGGCACTATCATTGATGAAGGGGCGTCTGTGAGTATCCTTTCCTCTATTGCTTGGAAAGCACTGGGTTCCCCGGAGCTTTTGCCTGAGATAAGAAATCTCTCAGGTTTTGATAAAGGAACCAGTCGACCATTAGGGATCCTCCCCAATGTACCTATTACATTGAAAGGGAAGACCGTTCAAATGAACGTGATGGTCGTTCAAGGACCCTTGGATTATAACCTACTCCTTGGACGAGACTATATATATTGCATGGGAGCTATAGTCTCCTCACTCTTTAGAGTAATGTGTTTTCCACACGAAGGAAGAATGGTCAAGCTCGTAGACCAACTTTCATTTCCGGGATCACGCATCGCAAATAGTCACATACCAACCCTCAATGGTCTATTCACCCAAGAAATGTCTCCACCCCCAGTCCTCCTTCCCGATGAGTGCGAGTGATTCGGAAAGATGGGACTGGAACCCAGGGGGCATGCATCCTGGTCTGCTAGGGGCAGAGAAAACCTTGGGTATAAGGTAGAATTTCCGCGAGAGAGTATGACTAGTCCGTACCCCGTCCGTGGATGGAAGAGGGGTTGTTCTAGAATAGGATTCTTTTGTTAAGGTTACTTGTTTGACAAAGGTCATTCACCATTGTCTACTTCGGTAGACAGTGCCGAAGAGATGTTTTCGTTTGATGGTGTTAACAAAACAATCTTTTGGTAACCAGAAAGAGGCAAGCCTCACCCTTTAAAACAAATGTTTTGACGGATAAGTAGGGGCAGCCTTGAAATTTTACTTTATACCTGGGGGCATGCAAACCTTTTGGAGTGCAAGCAAGGGACGACTATTTATTTTTTAAATTTTTAGGTCCTCCCTTTAAACCTGTAGGTCTAACCCTTTAAATTCGTAGGATTAGCCATTTCCGAACTTGCATAAAGAAAGGAGCGGAGCATAGCTTCGTGAGATAAAGCTCCATAAAAAATAGCTATCTCACATGAGACATTCTCATCTTATGACTGGTATAATCGAGCAGTTTTACTGCGGAATTTATGCTCATTAAAAAATAGAAAAGCGAGATCCGAGCAGTTTTAGCACATAGTTCATGCTCGTTAAAAAATAAACATAAGATTGAGCATACAAGCTCATTAAAAAATGAACATACCTCGGTAAATAATCTCTGTGATCATAAATTTATTAGCCATAAAAAGCCTTGGTCGTGTTTGCACATGCCACCTCCATTCCATTTGGCCAATCGTTCACCTCCATATGATTGTTTACCTATTTTGAGGTACAGCTGCGAAGAGTGATTTCACCTAGCCATCCTTGTGACACTCCCGTGATTGGAAAATTCCAACCTATACTTGGAATCTGCTGCTATCCCTGTTTATCACTCGTTCCTCAAAAGACGAGTCTTCTTTGAGCTCTTTTCATCTGACTCGTAAAATATGGAAAGTTTGCCGAGTTTTGGCCTTCCAGCTCGTTAAAGTGACCGGAAGAGCTATCCCTCCTCTAGATTTTAATCTTTTTGGACCTGAGGGATTATTACACAAAAAGGTCAAGCGCTTGTTTTATTCGGCTCGTTAAAGTTGTCGAAAACTCATCCCTTCTATATTGTTTTATACTTTTTCGGACTTAAGGGATTAGATGACGAAAAAGGAATTTTGGAGTTAACTTTCTGTACCTTTTCAGACTCTCTAAAAATGAAAAGGACAGTGTTTCCCTTGTCGTTAGACTCGTTAAAATGATTAAATAGCGACAAACTTGTCTTTAGACGAGAACGAGTTTCCCTATCGCTAAGCTCGTTAAAACATAGCGATGGGCTTGCCCGAAGGGCAGGTTATAGAACAAGCATATGTTATCCTCCTCAAGCTTGACAAAAATAAAGAGGTACTGGTTAGAAATGACTGGGGAAAAATTGGGAGAACCTCAAAGCTTAATGGTAGCAAGTCGCTCTTGAACATGACACTTTTCCTCCGTATCACATCGGGTTGAGTTGTTTCATTCACCGGTCTCATCACCATGGTCTTCGCCAAACCATCCACATTTGGGGTAATGCTACCGATCCATCGCATCAGTGTCGTTATATGTTCAAGAGATGTTGTTCAGAAAGAGTCAACCATGTCCCATCCACTGCCATACATTATCCTTCATCCATCCATGATCGCCACCCTGAATCGTATTTCACATATTGTTTTCACCTCCACTAAAATCATTAGCTCCGTTCCGTGTCACTGATGTGGGATTCATTAAGGCCCTCCTTTGACGGATCGCTTCTTGTCGACTTCAGCTCATTATCCAAGAAGTTGATCTAGGAACAACCCCTTCAGTACTTTGAAGCGTGCATGCCTCAATGGAAAGTTTCTCACTTCCGGCGACAGGTATACATCAATGACCTTCGACCGAAAGATTTTGCGTGGTGTTCGACGCCAAGTCCTTTATTCACACCACGTGAATTGTACTGCAGTACCTTGAGGGTCATTATCATTATCGGTGATTCCTCTCGCGCTTGTTAACGGTTTACATCATTGATCGGTAATCAAGCGATGTCTTTCCATGTTCGACTTCAGCACAATTCTCACATGGATCGACTTGTAGTTAGAGTGAAGATCGAACGAGTTTGAAGACCCCGGATCTAGTTTCATCCATCCTTGCAGCGATATACATATTCAGGAAATATAAAGACATTTGACATGTACATCATTGCAGCAGATGATCATCCTACTCAAAAGATGATAATTTCAGCAGAGAATTATCAGTCTACCATCAGACGATCGTCTGTTCTATGTACTAAAATGAATTTATAAAGTTGAGCATGGGAATGCCCGCCTCAGCTAGATCATGAAAGCAGAATGAAAAATAATGTATTGTATTGTATTTTATTATAGGTCACCTCTCAGCGATTGAATGAACTTCGGATCCTCCTGATAAAGCATTTCACCCGATAAACGACCTCATACTTTAGGGGGCAACTGTTATAGACATTTTTGTGCCTCACAGCATGAAGCATGAAATGTCTATAATCTAAGGGATCCAAAGTCCCTAAACATGTTGTTCCTACCCCTAAAGGAACAAGGTCAGCAAACCACAGCACTGAATATCAGTTCTCCACCTGAAAACACTCAAAAACAAGCTAATTCTGGATCATGTCAACTGCTCCACTGAGCATCTGCTCTGAATGTCAAGAGCTCCACTATCTACCTGCACTGAATGTCAACTGCAAAGAAGGCTACCTGCGCTGGGCGAGTTGGGACATGTGGCACAGTCATTCCTCAAGGTGTCAATGCCCAGGAAGCTTCCAAAATGACACTTGGATCAAGGAATTCAGCTGGTGATGAGTAAGAGGGTCTAGATCTCCAAGTGGAAGCAAGAACCTCCAAGTGGACTCAAGAACTGAAGAATAACTGAAGTGGGAAAGGACACTAGTCAGCTTCATGCCAGCTACAAGCTGACTCATCCTTTCTCCAAATCTCCTATATATAGAGCTCTCTCATGAGGTCTAGGGAGGCTGGAATCTTGTGAATGTAAGGAAGTGTTGTTGGTTTGAGTATAGAACTATTGGGTGATTTGCTTGAAGGAGGTGAAGAGGAGATTTCTTTCTGCTGGGAGGTGATGCTGGATTGGGCCTTTTATGGTTGTATCACTTCCTGAACTTTACTTCTTCCATAAATAAAGCATTTGAGGTTCTTCTATATGCATGTGTCTCAATGGTGTATTGCTATACTTGTGTATTTGATTTATTCTAATCCTTGAATCAATTATGAATGTATGCTTCTTGTAGTTTCCCTCTCTTGTTATTTTGCAGGATCTTGGTGTAGTTGGGCCAGTGAAAGAGCAAGGAGCTGGGAGCAAGCAACAAAGAGAGAAGATTGGATCAATCATTAGCGGAAGACAACGGTTAGTGGATCCCTTTCTCCCCTCTCTTACATCTCATAAAGAAGTAATCTCAAATAGCTTTGCTTTGATTGTTGCTGAGGTACTATCACCCTTAGAGTGGGATAGGGTCATTCCGTATTGGATACTTTTCCCAACAACACATGGATGTGACCGGTGAATGAAACAACCCAACCCGATTGTGGTACGGAGGAAAAGTGTCATGTTCAAGAGCGACCTGCTACCATCAAAGTTTTCTTGAGTTTCTCCCAATTTTTCCCCAGTCATTGCTGACCAGTACCTCTTTATTTTTGTCAAGCTTGAGGAGGATAACATATGCTTGTTCTATAACCTACCCTTCGGGCAAGCCCGTCGCTATGTTTTAACGAGCCTAGCGATAGTGAAACTCGTTCTCATCTAAAGACAAGTTTGTCGCTATTTAATGATTTTAACGAGTCTAACGACAAGGATAACTCGGTCCTTTTCATTTTTAGAGAGTCTGAAAAGGTACATAAAGTTAACTCCAAAAGTCCTTTTTCGTCATCTAATCCATTAAGTCCGAAAAAGTATAAAACAATAAAGAAGGGATGAGTTTTCGATAGTTTTAACGAGCCAAACAAAACAAGCACTCGATCTTTTTGTGCAATAATCCCTCAGGTCCAAAAAGATTAAAATCTAGAGGAGGGATAGCACTTCCTGTCCCTTTAACGAGCTGGAAGGCCAAGGACTCGACAATCTTTTCATATTTTATGAGTCAGTTGAAAAGAGCTTAAAGAAGACTCGTCTTTTGAGGAACGAGTGATAAACAGGGTTAGCAGCTGATTCCAGGTACAGGTTGGAATTTTCCAATCATGGCAGTGTCACAAGGATGGCTAGGTGAAATCACTCTTCGCAGCTGTTCCTCAAAATGGGTAAACAATCATATGGAGGTGAACGATCGGCTAAATGAAAAGTGGAGGTGATGGTGCAAACACGACCAAGGCTTTAATGGCTGATGATATTACATTCACTGCGGTTATTTACCGGGATAGTTCATTTTTTAACGAGCTTAAACGCGGGTGGAAACATTTGCTCGATCTTATGTTTATTTTTTAACGAGCATGAACTATGTGCTAAAACTGCTCGGATCTTGCGTTTATTTTTTAACGAGCATGAACTGTGTGCTAAAACTGCTCGATGATAAGTTTTCACGCCCCCAGCATAATAACGCAAATCGAGGTGCATGCATATTGGTTACTATTTAAGCATAGTAACGCTTGAGGTACAACCCATTACGAGGTTGTGCCAGTGGGATTCCGTCATAATCCATTAACTCGTAGGCTCCTTTTGCTAACACGCGTTTAACAATATAGGGGCCCATCCATAAAGAATTAAATTTACCTGCTCCCAATTTATCGGATTCTTGGTCATAAAGCAAGACCAAGTCACCTTCTGAGAAGACACGGGGTTTGACATTTTTGTCGAACTGCGCCTTGACTCATTTCTTATGGGCTTCGTTAGCCAAAGCGGCATCACGACGGGCTTCATCCAATTGGATTAATTACAAGAAACGGACCTCTTCTTCTGGAGTTCCGGGGAGGAGAACAATTGCGAGTTTAAGAGACGAGATTTCACACTGGATTGGCAAGACTGCTTCCAGGACATACACCAGTTGGAAAGGTGTGAACCCGGTCGCATTCCTTACCGATGTTCGGTAAGCCCAAAAGGATGAGTACAGGATTAGGTGCCACCTTCTTTTGTGAACCCCAATCATCCTTTGCAACATACACTTCATGACCTTGTTGATTGCTTCAACTTGTCCGTTGGCTTGCGAATAATATGGGGTAGAGCTTTCGTGAGATAGCACTAGCTTGGCAGCTAATTCAACAAGGTGTTTGATGAACACCACAGATGAAACGTCATCACGTGATTCGATGGATCTTCACCTGGATTTCCATTAAATTTAGGAATGTCGGATGGAAGTTTGTGAGGAATCGCTGGCCACTAAGCGGTGTAAGCAATCGAACCGTTGGTTAACCGGTGTAAATCAGGTAACTCTAAAGTTGCCACGAACGGTAACTATTGATTCAGGTTAGGTGAAGCGTACCTAGGGTACGATGGAATTGCCTGAGCAGTGTACCTTTGCATACCAGCATAGTGGAGTCGCCAATTTGTTGTGGGGAAAAATGCCTATGCAGGACGATCCTATCCACCTAAGGTGTGACAGTGCCTTAGCAACAAACAGAGATAGCTATCCTAGTGTTCTTCCTTTATGAATTAAGAATGAAGAGATAGATAGATGGACTAACCGGTGTCTTCCGTTTGTCACTCGATCCGGCTTCTCTTCTCTTGGAGAGTTCCCAGCTACTTGCCTTCTCGCTTGCCCAGCTTCAAGAGGTTTCTGCAAGATCACAAGAAGAGAACACTACACAAGACATGGATTCATATTCATAGTTCAGGATTAGAAATAAACTAAACATACTAACGCATTCATACATCAAAAATACATAAGCATATAGGAGAAACCAAGATAGCTTTATTGATGCATAACAAGGTTCAGGAAGAGATACAACCCAGAGGGCTCCAATCCAGCATCTCCTTCCCAGCAAATGGAATTCCTATCTTCACCCCCTTTCAAAGCATTAAGCACCCAATGATTCCAATCTCAAACCAACAACAATTCTTTGCAATAACAAAATTCCAGCCTCTAGATCTCATGGAGGAGAGATCCATATATAGGTGTTTGGAGAGAGGATGAGTCAGCTTGAGATCTGACTAGTGTCCTCTCCCTCTGTCAGTTCTTGATTCCACTTGGAGGTTCTTGCTTCCACTTGGAGATTTGGAACCTCTTACTCATCACCAGTCGAATTCCCTGAGGCAAGTGTCATTTTGGAAGCTTCCTGGGTTTTGACACCTTGAGAAATGAGCTTGCCACATGTCCACTCTCGTTCAGCGCAGGTAGTCAGTGTTCCTTTTGACATTCAACGCAGGTAGCCAGTGTTGGCTTTGACATTCAAAGCAAACAGCTAGTGTAGCCACTGAAATGATCGTGAATTGACTTGTTTTTGAGCAGTTTCTGGTGGAGAACTTCTGTGAATTGCTGTGGTTTGTTAGCCTTGTTCCTCTAGGGGTAGGAGCAACATGTTTAGGGACTTTGGATCCCTTAGATTATGGACATTTCATGCTCAATGCTGTAAGGCACAAAAATGTCTATAACAGTTGCCCCCTAAAGTATGAGGCTGTTTATCGGGTGAAATGCTTAATCAGGGGGATCCGAAGTTCATCCAATGCTAAGAGGAGACCTGTAATAAGATACAATACAATACATTATTTTTCATACTGCTTTCATGATCTAGCTGAGGCGGGCATTCCCATGCTCAGCTTTATAATTTCATTTTTCTCTACATAGAACAGACAATCGTCTGGTGATAGACTGATAATTTTGATGAAATTATCATCCTTTGAGTAGGATGATTATCTGCTGCAATGATGTACATGTCAATGTCTTTATCTTTCCTGAATATATATCGTAGCCCGGATGGATGAAACTAGATCCGAGGTCTTCAAACTCGTTCGATCTTCACTCTAAAGTACAAGTCGATCCATGTGAGAAATGTTCTGAAGTCGAACATGGAAAGACTTCGCTTGATTACTGGTCAATGATGTAGACCGTTAACAAGCACGAGAGGAATCACCAATAATGAAAATGACCCTCAAGGTACTGCAGTACAATTCACGTGTTGTGAATAAATTACTTGGCGTTGAACACCACGCAAAATATTTCGGTCGAAGGTCATTGATGTATACCTATCGCCGGAAGTGAGAAACTTGCCATTGAGGCATGCAAGCTTCAAAGTACTGAAGGGGTTGTTCCTAAATCAACTTCTTGGATAATGAGCTGATGTCGACAAGAAGCGATCCATCAAAGGAGGGCCTTAATGAATCCCACATCAGTGACACAGAACGGAGCTAATGATTTTGATGGAGGTGAAAATGATCTGTGACATATGATTCAGGGTGGCGGTCATGAAAGGATGAAGGATAATGTATGGCAGTGGATGGGACACGGTTGACTTTTCTGAACGACTTCTCTTGAACATATGGCGACACTGATGCGATGGATTGGTAGCATTACCCCAAATATGGATGGTATGGCGAGACCATGGATGTGACCGGTGAATGAAACGACCCAACCCGATTATGGTACGGAGGAAAAGTGTCATGTTCAAGAGCGACTTGCTTCCATCAAATTTTTCTTGAGTTTCTCCCAATTTTTCCCCAGTCATTGCTGACCAGTACCTCTTTATTTTTGTCAAGCTTGAGGAGGATAACATATGCTTGTTCTATAACCTGCCCTTCGAGCAAGCCCATCGCTATGTTTTAACGAGCCTAGCGATAGTGAAACTCGTTCTCGTCTAAAGACAAGTTTGTCGCTATTTAATGATTTTAACGAGTCTAACGACAAGGATAACTCGGTCCTTTTCATTTTTAGAGAGTCTGAAAAGGTACATAAAGTTAACTCCAAAAGTCCTTTTTCGTCATCTAATCCCTTAAGTCCGAAAAAGTATAAAACAATACAGAAGGGATGAGTTTTCGATAGTTTTAACGAGATGAATAAAACAAGCCCTCAATCTTTTTGTGCAATAATCCCTCAGGTCCAAAAGGATTAAAATCTAGAGGAGGGATAGCTCTTCATGTCCCTTTAACGAGCTAGAAGGCCAAGGACTCGGCAATCTTTTCATATTTTACGAGTCAGTTGAAAAGAGCTTAAAGAAGACTCGTCTTTTGAGGAACGAGTGATAAACAGGGTTAGCAGTTGATTCCAGGTACAGGTTGGAATTTCCCAATCACGGCAGTGTCACAAGGATGGCTAGGTGAAATCACTCTTCGCATCTATTCCTCAAAATGGGTAAACAATCATATGGAGGTGAATGATCGGCCAAATGAAAAGTGGAGGTGACAGTGCAAACACGACCAAGGCTTTAATGGCTGATGATATTACATTCACTATGGTTATTTACCGAGATAGTTCATCTTTTAACGAGCTTAAACGTGGGTGGAAACATTTGCTCGATCTTATGTTTATTTTTTAAGGAGCATGAACTATACGATAAAACTGCTCGGATCTTGCGTTTATTTTTTAACGAGCATGAACTGTGTGCTAAAACTACTCGAATCTTGCGTTTATTTTTTAACGAGCATGAACTGTGTGCTAAAACTGCTCGGATCTTGTGTTTATTTTTTAACAAGCATGAACTGTGTGCTAAAACTGCTCGATGATAAGTTTGCATGCCCCCAGCATAATAACGCAAATCGAGGTGCATGCATATTGGTTACTATTTAAGCATAGTAACGCTTGAGGTACAACCCATTACAAGGTTGCGCCAGTGGGATTTCGTCATAATCCATTAACTCGTAGGCTCCTTTTGCTAACACTCGTTTAACAATATAGGGGCCCATCCATAAAGAATTAAATTTACCTGCTCCCAATTTATCGGATTCTTGGTCATAAAGCAAGACCAAGTCACCTTCTGAGAATACACAGGGTTTGACATTTTTGTCGAACTGCGCCTTGACTCGTTTCTTATGGGCTTCGTTAGCCAAAGCGGCATCACGACGGGTTTCATCCAATTGGATTAATTCCAAGAAACGAGCCCCTTCTTCTGGAGTTCCGGGGAGGAGATCAATTGCGAGTTTAAGAGATGAGATTTCACACTGGATTGGCAAGACTGCTTCCAGGCCATACACTAGTTGGAAAGGTGTGAACCCGGTCTCATTCCTTACCGATGTTCGGTAAGCCCACAAGGCTGAGTACAGGATTAGGTGCCACCTTCTTTTGTGAACCCCGATCATCCTTTGCAACATACGCTTCAGGACCTTGTTGATTGCTTCAACTTGTCCGTTGGCTTGCGGATAATACGAGGTAGAGCTGTCGTGAGATAGCCCTAGCTTGGCAGCTAATTCAACCATCATGTGATTGCGAAAATGCGACCCATGATCTGTAACTATAGCCTGTGGTACGCCGAAATTGGTGACTACATGATTAAAAAAGAAAAAGGCAGCTGTTTCACCAGTGTTATCTAATGTAGGCATCGCCTCAGCCCATTTGGTAAAATAGTCAACAGAGACTATAATATACCCATGCTCCCCAGTGGAGTCGCCAATTTGTTGTGGGGAAAAATGCCTATGCAGGACGATCCTATCCACCTAAGGATCATCAAATCATTTGTGAGCTCATTGTTCAGATCATAGACAAGTCTAGTGATTGGATCAAAGCAGCAACTGTCTACTTTGCATCTGGGAATAGCAGATGCAGTTCGATTGTTGCTGTCAAGTCTATGAAATAAACAATGATAGAGACACAAATAAAATGACTAAACAAATCTCCCCAGTGGAGTCGCCAATTTGTTGTGGGGAAAAATGCCTATGCAGGACGATCCTATCCACCTAAGGTGTGACAGTGCCTTATCAACAAACAAGGACAGCTATTTTGGTTTCTTCCTTTATGAAATGTGAAAGAAGAGAGATAAATAGACTTACCGGTGTCTTCCGTTTGTCCCTCGATCCGGTCTCTCTTCTCTTTGGGAGTTCACAGCTACTTGCCTTCTCACTCACCCAGCTTCAACAGGTTCATACAAGATCACAAGAGAACAGCTACTTGCCTTCTTGCCTGTCCAGCTTCAACGGGTTCCTGCAAGATCACAAGAGAACAACTACTTGCGACAAGAGAAGAACACTACACAAAGACAGATATTCACATTCATAACTAGTTCAGGATTACAAATAAACTAAACATACTAATGCATTCATACATCAAAAATACATTAGCATATAGGAGAAGCCAAGATAGCTTTATTGATGAATAACAAGGTTCAGGAAGAGATACAACCCAAAGGGCTCCAATCCAGCATCTCCTTCCTAGCAAATGGAATTCCTATCTTCACCCCCTTCAAAGCATTAAGAACCCAATGATTCCAATCTCAAACCAACAACAATTCTTTGCAATAACAAAATTCCAGCCTCTAGATCTCATGGAGGAGAGATCCATATATAGATGTTTGGAGAGAGGATGAGTCAGCTTGAGATCTGACTAGTGTCCTCTCCCTCTGTCAGTTCTTGATTCCACTTGGAGGTTCTTTCTTCCACTTGGAGTTTTGGAACCTCTTACTCATCACCAGTCGAATTCCCTGAGGCAAGTGTCATTTTGGAAGCTTCCTCGGTTCTGACACCTTGAGAAATGAGCTTGCCACATGTCCATTCTCATTCAACGTAGGTAGCCAGTGTTCCCTTTGACATTCAACGCAGGTAGCCAGTGTTGGCTTTGACATTTAGCGCAAACAGCTAGTGTAGCCACTAAAATGATCCTGAATTGACTTTTTTTTTAGCAGTTTATGGTGGAGAACTTCTGTGAATTGCTGTGGTTTGTTAGCCTTGTTCCTCTAGGGGTAGGAACAACATGTTTAGGGACTTTGGATCCCTTAGATTATGGATATTTCATGCTCAATTTTGTAAGGCACAAAAATGTCTATAACAACAGGTGTTTGGATTCACAATACACATGACAACCATGCGGAAGGCCATGCCTACAGACTGAATTTCAAATGCACCAACAACATGGCAGAGTATGAGGCTCTGCTGTTAGGCCTTAAACTGCTCAAAGCTCTAGGAGCTGCAAAGGTGTCTATTTTAGGAGATTCTGACCTAGTCATACAGCAGATGAAAGGTAACTTTGTAACCAATGATAATAGAATGAGGGCCTATAGGACTGCTGCCACTAATATACTCAATGCATTTACTGAATTCAAACTGGCCAAAATTTCAAGAGAGCATAACATTCATGCACACAGCCTAGCCACCTTTGCTAGTACATGCAAGCTTCCTTTTGACCCAAACCATCACTTCACAGCTGAGATAAAACATAGGCCCACTGTTCCAAACAACGTGAAAGATTGGCAAGTGTTTGAAAATGATGCCCAGATCAACAATTTCCTCACCCTTGAGCATGAGTTCTCTAATATCAACATTGACATGGATGCTATGGACGATGTCCAACAGCAAACAAATGAAAACCAGCAGGTTGTAACAACTAAAACAACCAAACAAATCCTAAACCCCACTATTTTTGACAAAACAAACATAGGACAGCTGAAAAAAATACATTTGGAGGAAATTGCCAAAACAGAGGCAGAAATCATTGACCTGAAGGATAATTTTCTGCCTGCTGACCTAACCCCATTAGAAGACATGTTTGACACCAATGATGTTCCTAGAAAGCCAAAATTGCAACCACTGAACACTGCTATAGAAGAACACAACATTAGGACAGCAGAGAATCCCAAGATGATCAAATTGTCCAGAAATTTACCACCTGATCAAAAGCCCAAGTACGTTGATTTGTTCAAAGAATTCCAAGATGTATTTGCTTGGAGTTATGAGGATTTGAAATCCTATGACACCTCGGTGATCCAACACACAATTCCCTTAAAACCAAACCAGAAACCTTTCAAACAGAAACTTAGGAGAATTAACCCTATGCTTCTTCCCATGATTGAGAAGGAAGTAAAGAGGATGTTTGAAGCAGGCATAATAGCACCCATCAGATTTTCTGAATGGGTATCCAACCTAGTTCCTACAAGAAAAAAGACAGGTGAGATTAGACTCTGTGTAGATCTAAGAAATTTAAACCAAGTCTCCCTAAAAGACCACTATCCTTTGCCCAAAATGGACCACATCTTACAAAGAGTAGTGGGGTCATCTAGAATCTCTTTGCTAGATGGCTTTTCAGGTTTCAATCAAATACTTATTCACCCGGATGACCAAGACAAAACAGCCTTTACCACACCCTGGGGAACATTTAAGTATGTTAAGATTCCATTCGGACTTAAAAACGTTGGTGCAACCTTTCAAAGAGCAATGTATATTGCTTTCGCCAAAGAAATACGTGACTTCCTAGTTGTCTATCTTGATGACCTAACCCCGTTTTCCAAATCTGATAAAGAGCACCTCAAGCATCTTAGGAAAATTTTCATCACATGCAGGAAATATGGTATTTCCTTGAATCCCAAGAAGTCTCTATTTGGCCTTGAAGAAGGAAAATTACTCGGTCACATCATATCAAAAGATGGGATTAGAATTGATCTTGAAAGAATCCAAGCCATCCTCCAAATCCCATATCCAAGAAGCATAAAAGAGCTACAAGCATTCCTGGGGAAAATCAACTTCCTAAGAAGATTTATTCCAAATGTAGCTGAACTGATACGACTGTTAAGCAATATGTTAAAAAAGGATGCCAAGGTAAAATGGTCTCTTGAAACCAAATAGGCATTTGAGAGTATCAAATCCGCCCTAACACAAACCCCTGTCCTCACCAGCCCACAATTTGACAAAGATTTTATCATTTTTTCTTTTGCATCTAATCATACTATAGTTATTGTCCTTTTGCAAAAGGATGAACAGGGAGCTGAAAAGCCAATTGCGTTTTTCAGCCGAGCCTTAAGAGATGCCCCTTTGAAGTACCCAATCATGGAAAAGAAGATCTATGCACTTGTTAAGGCCATCAAGGATTTCAGAGTGTACATTTTATATTCCGATGTGATTGCCTATGTCCCACATGCTGCTATAAAAGACATATTGACTCAAGAGGGATTAGAAGGCAAAAGAGGCAAGTGGATAGCAAACATCCTTGAATATGACATAGAAATAAAACCAACCAAGCTGATAAAGGGATAAGGTTTAGCCAAACTGATGTCCGAAACAAACTTTTAAGCCTTAGACATTAACCAACTGGACAATGAACACGAGCTGGCGACTCCACAGATCAGTGAGACCTTTTTACAATCTCCCTGGTATGCTGATATATGTTTTGTACTGTTAAACATGTTTGCTCCCCTAGGATTGTCCAGGACCAAGAAAAGATTTTTGAAAATGAAAGATTTAAAGTTTTGTGTCATAGATGGTGCATTATTATGGAGAAATCATGAAGGTATATTGCTTAACTATTTAACCATGAGCGAAACTAACAATATCATGAAAGAATTCCATGCAGGTGACTGTGGAGGACATCTATATTGGAAGTCCACAGTGGTTAAAATTTTAAGGGCTGGTTTTTATTGGCCTCTCTTTTTGCAGATGTAAAGAAGTTTACCATGTCATGCCACAAATGCCAAGTCTTTGAGGGAAAGAGAAAGCTGTTACCTTTGCCCCTGAAACCCATCTCTACCGAGAAGCCTTTTCAAAAATGTGGTCTTGACTTCATTGGAGAAATCCATCCCTATTCCTCAGGCCAGCACAAATGGATCCTGACAGCCACCAACTATTTCACTAAGTGGGTCGAAGCCATTCCCTGCAGGCAAGCCAATGAAACCGTCATTATCCAATTCCTTGAGTGCAATATCCTTTCTAGATTTGGCTGCGCTGAGAAAATCATCACTAACAATGCTGCTGCCTTTAAATCCAAAAAGATGGTTAGTTTTTGCCACAAATTTCATATTACCTTGGGCCACTCTACAGCCTATTACCCTCAAGGCAATGGCTTGGTCGAATCATCCAACAAGAGCCTCATCAACATCATAAAGAAAGTGCTGGAAGAGAACAAGAAGAACTGGCACAAGAAGCTGGTAAATGCCCTATGGGCAGACAGACTTTCAAGTAAGAGATCCATTGGAATGAGCCCTTATGAGCTAGTGTATGGCATGGAGGCCAGATTCCCATCATCCCTGGGCATTCCTACTATCAGACTATTGCAGGAAATTCAGGCTGAACCAAATGACATTCAAAGAAGGATTAATCAAACCATTTATCTCCAGCAAACCAGAGAACAAGTTTATGACAGAGCTCAAATTCTGCAAGAAAAGCTCAAAAATATGTTTGACAAGAGAGCTAAGGCTGAGCATTTCTACATTGGTGACAAAGTTCTAAGGTGGGTCTCATGAAGAGAAGACAAGGGGAAACATGACAAGTTTGATTTTTTATGGAAGGGACCATTCGTTATTTCTGCTGTTCAGGGAAATAACACAAGTTTTCTCAAGTTTGTAGGGCATTGTTCTGTTGAAGAATGCCCTGTCAATGGCCATATGCTGAAACATTACCATGATCCCTTTTAAGGGACACAGTGTAGCTTTGTATATGTCTTTTGTACGGCGATATTTGTATATATCGGCACTTTGTTTTCATTTTCTTTTTATAGCAAACCTATTGTCAAGGGAGTAACAGTGAATTTTGAGAAGACACAGCCAATACAAGTGCTCCAGTTCAAAAGCTCTGTCTCTGCACTAACCTCAACAAAACAACAAAAATGGCACAGTCACATCACAGCAACGCATGGTAAAGGGAAGTTGTTGGTAATCTTCAGTCAAAGGTAGCAAAACATACCAGTATTACGGTACATATCAGCGCCCTGGTCAAAGCAAAGTAAAGCAAACATATCAGTTTTGATCCATGTTTTGAAAATGTTTCAAAGGCAATGCTCAAGCAACATTCTACATAATAGCAAGCACACAGAAGAAAGCAGGCAGTGCTATGCATTTCAAAATATTTCAGTTGAGGAGGAAGTTGTTTATATTACAAAGTTTTAATTATCTAACAACCAGCATAAAGAAGTTCCTTCAATCTGCAGCAACCATAGAAGATCAAGGCATTCTGACCTGCTGTTCTTGGCTTTTCACAAGGAAAAGCCATCCCCAAGTGGAGCCACTGTTAGCCTCCTGTTGCGACAGGTGTTCACTTTTCATGATTGACATCTTTACATGCCAAATATGCCATACTTTGCATGTTGCAGTGTTCCATATTTCCAAAAAGAGGTTAAAGAAGATACTGTGAAAGTGTGCCAATCCAAATGCCACTGCTGAATTCCAATTTTGATGACTCAACCATTTTTTTCCTATAAAAGGGAGGGCCAAACAGCTTAAACTTGGTCTCCCTAGGTTTCAATTTCCTATTTTAGAATATAGAGAATGATATCTGTCCAAACAGTTTAATCTTGGCAGATTTGTAGATAGGTAGAGAATCAAAGGAGCCCAACTGCTTAATATGGGCCCTTGGCAGAAATAAGTGTAGACTTAGATAGGATAACAAAAAAGAGAAAAATTTGTAAAGCTGGGTATGTAAGTCTAAGTGCACCCAAACCAAAGAGAAGAAATATGTCAGGATGGTAGGTTGGGTAGGTATTTTTTGAGGTTGCAGAATGATGATTCATGATCAATTTTGAGTGTTATATCTTTTCAGATCACAGCCATGATGCAGTTTTCATCTGGAGGAAGTCAATCTGGACATAACTAACTACCCTGTTCATTTTTATTCCCCAAATCACTCACTAATTTTCCCAAAGAGGTCAAGATCTGCTTGATGCCTCTTAGTCATCATTTTCCACATCATTGGCCTTGGTGAAGATCTGCTTTACTCAAGGATTTCCATTCTTCTATTACAAAGTCCTATTCCCCAAAAATTGCCTAAGGTTCCTCACCTTAGTGCTTTCTCATCATCTCCATATTAACTCTTGACTATATTATATAACCCCCTATCTATTTCCCCCTCCCCTACTAAATCTATACTAAATAACTCCCCTATATACATACCCCACCCTCTAGCACTATAGCTATGTATTTATTAGTTCTGGGACATAATAGTCCACCTGGGACTATCATGAACCCATCCATGTCCTAACAGGAGTTAGTGTGACACCTGGTCATGCTAACAACCTTTTTCCCTAACCCTAGCCCTGAAAAACCCTCTTTTCCGCCCTTAACCTAAAGTTGTGTGCATAAAACATTAACCTCGCTCGTTAAACAACCCCATAACCCACATTTCCTAAGTTCTAAACCCCCCCTCCGCACCGTATAAAGATTCACATATTTAAGCGCACGTCCATTATGCTCCCGCCAGCTCTACGCTCTGTCCACCGTTGGATCGGGCCCTCCCCATCCGACAGCTCTCGGTGTTTTCAGAGGTGCCCCGCTGCTCGGTCGTTAGCTTCCGATAGTGAGGCGGTTTTTCCGCCGTACCTAAAGACACTTGTCCACTTCCTATTGCATCAGAGGGGCTCTGATGGATACTGCCCCCATACAGAAAGCGGTCCAATGAAACTGCTTTCCGCCTTCTGTATGCGTGCCCCATGTCGCCTGTCCGGTTCCACGTGTCTGCCAAGTCACCTTCACCACATCATCTGCACATGTCAGCCCTCTGCCGAGTCACCCTTGCCACATCATCGACCGTAAATGTTGACATCACCATGCTGACGTCACCCTACCACGTCATCTGCCGTACCATGTTCCCACCTGCTGACTTCATGCTGACATCATCATCAATTTTGAGGCGAAAGGCGAAAATCGTGCTTAGGAGGCCTGGATTCAAATTCCGAGGCAGTTTTTCATGCGCGATTAGTGTCTAGCGCTAATCGCGCATGGCTACAAGAAAAGGGCCGAAATGGAAAATCCCTCATTGCGCAGCCCCCAGCAAGCCCAAAAGGCACCGAATGACCTGTTTTTCTTTGCGAGGCATGCAGAGATGAACAAAAGACAATTCTAAAGAAAGCAGAGGGCCGAACAGCAGCCATTAAGTTTTGATTTGACCCGCAGCGAGAGAGAAACCATCCCAATTCATTTGTCAAAGAGTATCAGAGGAGAGATGAAGCGGCAAAGAGTATCAGTTAATTTTTTAATGGAAATCTACAGTTCCCAAGGCAGGTCAGCATTAATTGGCCTCCAGCAGAGTCAAGTCAGGAGGTGTAAGCCCATCCCAGCTCTCAAATCACAGTTAAAGCACTTAAAGCCACCGAACTACAATGGAGCAGAAGTCCATGCTCAGTTATTACAGAAGCACTGCACCAAGCCACCGAGGACAACGCATTGATTCAGTTCTGATACGGCTACCCTCAGTGCAGCTCATAGATATTTTTTGCATTTATAAGTTTAGGTTAGAGTAATCATTTACTTTGAGACCTGCTTAGGTCATAGCTGTAATAAACAATTTTGGAGAATCTTACCTATATATACCACCCACTGTATTGTTTCAAGTGTGGCTTGATTGGTAGCTTTTCACTAGAGACTCCCACTATATGTCTGATACTTTTCTTTAATCAAAGATTGCTGAAGAGATTGGAAGAATGATTGCCTGATATTTTTTTACTGGCCTCTAGAGACTGAATGATGGAATTCTTGTGCTGCAACATGAATAAATAAGTGCTTCTTACCTCTATTTTCATTTTTCACCATCCAAATAGCAAAAAGAAAGATTAGCTTAGAACTTGTTTAACTGCACTCTAGGCTCAGTTTCTGCTATTTCTTTATGTTTTTTCATCTGAAATGAACTGGACATGAATATGAATTCCTTGTGGCTCATATTTACTCTTATTCACATGTGTTTGACAGTTATCTAAGGATTCTTTACTGCCATTAGATAGAGATCATCCACTTTCCTCTGTTAAGCTGACTGAGAGATTCTTAATTGCCTCTCCTTCCTTAGCATTCTTTCCATCCTTTAAATTTGGAAAATTGTTCCATTTGCAGCTACCGTGCTCCTTATTCCTCTTGTGACCAAGAAAATGCACCAGCAATCTTACATCCTTGACTCCATGCCCAATGGTTTGAAACTTTCACACCACACTTGCCTCTTTATTTGAAAACATCAATTTTCCCACCAAAACACAAACAAAAAATCCCTGAACTCGATAGCTAGCCTAGAATCATCATCAACAAAGCTAAAATCACAAAGAGAGATCCTTCTCTGACTGCAAGTGGGCTAGAACCTGCAGTCCAAAGTTGGTTTGCGGTTACCTCGGCCGTATCCCTTTACTCCGACCTGGGGGACAACCTGAGTGATAACACTAAACCAAGAAACTAAGCGAGTTCCCTAATAGAATGCTCCTTGACTAGTACTGTTCCAGTGATAAACATTACCTGCATCTATGTAAGCATGAAGTGCAAAGTCTGCATTTTTGGGATACCATAGACCAAAATCTTGTGTTCCTTGTAGATACTTGAATATCCTCTTAACTTCTTGGAGATGATTTTCCTTAGGATTTTCTTGAAACCGTCCAACTATGCCAAATACATGCACAATGTCTGGTCTTGTACCTAAAATATAGATCAAGTTGTGAATCATAGATATGTATTCTGGTTGATTAATCGAAGGAGAATCATCATTTTGACAAAGATTGAATCATGTTTCCATTGGTGTGAATACAGTGTTGTAGTCTTCCATTCCATATTTCTTCATAATCTGTTTGAGGTACTTGGTTTGAGAAAGAAAGATGTCATCTTTAGTTTATTGAACTTGCTAACCAAGAAAGTATGTTATTTCACCAAGTAGAGACATTTCAAATTCTTGCTGCATAAATGAAGCAGATCCTTGACTCATAGATTTTACATTGTGTCCAAATATGATGTCAGATACATAAACTAGTACTATCAAAAGTTTTTCCTCATCAAATTTGATATATATATTACTATCTACAAATTCCTTTTTTAATCCTCGTTGTTGAAGATACCTGTCAATATGAGAGTACCATGCACAAGGAGCTTGTTTTAACCTATAAAATGCCTTACTAATTTTGCAAACAAGATTTTATCATTTTCAAGAATGAATCCTTCAAGTTTTTCAATATAAATTTCTTCTTCTATATCCCCATTCAAAAATGCATATTTAACATCCATTTGATATACCTTAAAGTTATGAAATATGGAGAATGCAAGAAACATTCTTATGGACTCAAGTCTAACTACATGTGCAAATTTCTCTTCAAAGTCCAACCCTTCTTGTTGAGCATATCCTTTACATACAAGTATTCCTTTGTTTCACATTAGTTCTCCATTTTCATTTAGTTTGTTCTTGAACACCCTCTTTGTTCCAATTACATTTTTATCATGAGGCCTTAGTATTAGTTCCCATGAAAGATTCTTTTCTATTTGATCAATTTCTTCATTAATTTCCTTAACCCAGCATTCATTTTCTCTTGCTTGATTCCCATTTTTAGGTTTAGTTATGGATAGTAAGGCTAAGTGACTGGAACTCCCAACAAAAGTTCTTCTAGTTTGTATTCTTGCTTCCTTTTCACTTAGAATTTGAGATTCAGGATGATTTTTCGGAACTTCCCTTGATGTTGTGTTTTTTGATATATTTGTATTATCATTTCCTTCTTTTGATGTTTCTCTTTCTCCTTCTCCCACAACTTTTTGGATTGAAGTAGGGAGAGGTTCATTATTTGATTGTGCTTCCCTTTTAGTACCTGTGGATGCTTCATCAATCACAATATATATGCATTCAACAATATTTTGAAGCCTCTTATTGTAACATTTATATCCTTTGCTTCTAGAAGAGTATCCAAGGAGGATTCCTTCATTAGCTCTAGATTCAAACTTTCCAAGCTTATCATCATTTTTCTTTATGAAAAATTTTCTTCCAAATATTCTAAAATGTTTGATAGTTGCATGATTACCAAACCAGAGTTAATATGGTGTTTTATCACTATTTACTCAAACATGAGCTTTGTTAAGTATATCCACGACTGTATGTACCGCTTCTCCCCAGAAAGTGTGAGGTGTGTTGACTCATCAAGAATGGACCATGCCATTTGTTGAATTGTCCTATTCATTTTTTATGCCACTCAATTTTGTTGAGGAGTTTTAGCTATATAAAACTATATTTGGATGCCATGTTGTTCAAAAAAATTGAAAAAATCATCTGATATAAAGTCTCCTCCTCTATCTGCTGTAAGGCATTTGATTTTTAGATCTAATTCATTTTCTATAAAAACCTTAAATACTTTAAACTTATGAAATACCTAATCTTCGTAAATTACTTAAGAAATCCAACACATTCTCGTAAAGTCAACAATGAATAATATGAAGTAGTGTTCATGATGAGGAGACTTATTTCTCATAGGACCACATAAATTAGCGTGAACAAGTTTAAGGGGTTTACTTGAAGTATATTCTTTAGCTTTAAATTGAACTCCGGATTTCGTACCAAATTGACATGATTTGAAAATGCTATTTTCAGGTGGAGAAATGTTGGGCAAGTCACATGATACTCCCATCCTTCTTGATTTGTACAATTGAAAAAAGTTGAGGTGCCCGAATATTTTGTGCGAAAGCCATCTTTCTTCATATTTGCTCAAAAAATAGTGGTATTTTCCACCCTCTAGGACATAGACATTACCTGGACCTCTCATTCCTTTGATTATGATTTTACCTATATCCAGATTTCTTACCACACAATTCTTTGATATGAAAATAACTTCATGCCCTTGATCACACATTTAACTAACACTTAACAAGTTATGTCTTAACCCATAAACAAATAATATATTCCCAGCCTTGACCTTTTAAAAAAAATCCCAAATCCTTTCCCTTTGATAGTAGCAGGTGAGTTATTACCAAAAATCATATTCTTTTCTTTCTTAATTTCATTAAAAGAAACAAACTTATCTCTCTCACCTGTCATACGCTTTGAACATTCGTTGAAAATGTACCATAGATTCTCTTGATCTCCTGCATACAATGATATAGCACATTTTTTAGTTGCAGTATTTTTCTTTTTCCATACCTTGGGTGGTATTGTATTATGTTAATGTTGATAAGATGACTTCATCTTGCTTCTACATTTAGTTTCTTCATGACCAAAGTTATTGCAAATACAACATTCAATTTCATTCTGAAGAGGTGAGAAAACATTCTAAGATTTTTTTTTTTTTCCTGATTTCATTTTGTTGTTTTCTTGTTATCTAGTAATAATTATAAAAAAGCAACACAATGAATTTATTTATGACCAAACTTGTGACAAGTGAAACATTGACCATTGAAGTAAGAATACCTGGGAGTATGATACCTTCTTGAGTACTTTCCCTTTTTTCATGTTAAGGTTGATTTTCATGGAAAGGATTTGATCCTTCATTCTATTACTAAGTTCTATAATTATGATGACTGCTTCCTTTTACCGCATTGACATAGCTTCTTGTACCTGTTTAAAAATATTTCATAGGCTTTGATGTTTCACCATTTGGGTTGTATCCAAGGCCTATATTGATTAGAGGAGAAAGTTACACTTTAATTCTTTCTTCTAAAGTCTTAGATCCTTTAGAAAATCTAAGATTTAGAGCCTTTGTTTTCTCAGGTTCCTTTCTTAGACCCACAATTTCAAGTTCTAAGTTTTCACATTTCCTTTCTTTTTCTAGAACTTGTTTCTTTAAAGATTCTTCTAAATAAATTTTTAGTTGAGTTGTTTCTTCAACAAGAGTTTTTTCTATATTGATTTCATTTTCTTGACTCTTGTTTATAACCTCGAGTCTATCAATTTCTTCTAGAGAATCCATGAAGACATCATCAGATTCATCTACACATTATTCTTCAAATGCCATAAGTAACAGATAATCCTGATCTAATTTATCATCCCCATTATTGGAAGAATATTTGCTACCTTCATGAGTATAAAAAACGTTTCTTGCTATCAAGCTTTCTTTTAACATTCCTCTTTTGAACATTCTTCCCTTTCTCATGATTTTCTTTATAAGGACAGTTAGCGACATAATGACCTACTCTTCCATAGGCAAAACATTTAAAAGGAATCTTACCTTTGAACCTCCCAATTCCTAATTGGAGTTTGTTCACAAAATTTTCTTCTTCTTCTTTTAAAATGTAACTTGTTTCCTTATGCTCTTCCTTTTCTTTCCCTTTGTTCGTATCTTTGAATGTTGCTTCCCTAATATCTGATGGACCCCCTTTTCTCATCTCATAAGCTATTAAGATCCCATGGATCTGTTAAATAATGAGATTCTTCAAATCCTGCATTTCTTGAATGGAAAAGAATTTGGAATAGAACTTTGAGGATATAGATCTTAAAAATTTCTCAACAACAAAAGAATCATTTATTTCGTCACCAATATTTTTCATTGAGTTAACGATCTCACATACCCTAAGGAAAAAGCTTGCAATACTTTCATTATCATTTATTCTAAGAGTCTCATATTCAATTCTAAACATTTTAACTTTAGCACTTTTCACCTTAGTGTCACCTTCATAGCTTTGGACAAGCTTGTCCCTTATAGCCTTTGTGGTACTCATCTGCATGACTTTCAGAAACTCAAATTCAGCAAATATTCCTAAGATAAAATTGACTTCCCTCATATTCATCTCATATTGTTTCTCCCCTGCATCATATGTGCGAATGAAGGTTAGGTATTGATATCCACCTTCAATAGTTTCCCATACATCAGCTCCAAGTGCCTGCAAATATGCTCCCATTCTGAATTTCCAAAATACAAAGTTGGTTCCATTAAAAAAAGGTGGCTTAATAGAAAATTCCCCCTCTTGACTACTCATATTGATGGATCTCCCTTCAAGTGATCAAGCTTCTTCAAAGATACATGCTCTGATACCAATTATTTGGAAAAATGTTGGGGGGGGGGGGGGGGGGGGTGGTGTTGAATCAGTATTTTAATTCACTTTAAATTTCAAATATATATAGAATTCTATGCACTACTGTTCTTAAAGAAACTTCTGTATTTATGCCACTTCAGAGAAGAAAAATAACGCATATCTATTTTAATAATTTTTCATGTGTTCCATCAAATGATTTCCTTCAACCATTGCATCAGTAAATAAATAATTTTCTAGTATCCAGTGAAGAATAGAAAAATCACATCATATAAGAAAAAAACATAGAACTCCAATATTTTAGGTGGAAACCCAATGTGGGAGAAAAATACCACTCCCGTTGTCTTTGTCTTCTTCCTTATTATATAAAGAAAATTCTTGTTACATTTTTTATTGATGCAAACTCTTATTAGTATGCAGACACCCACGTGTATGTTGTAGGGAAAAGTATCCGATTCGGATGACCCTATCCCACTCTAAGGGTGATAGTACCTCAGCAACAACTGTAAAGGAAACTACTGAAGGTTTACTTCTTTATGAAAGCAAAAGAGAATGAAAGAATGCACTAACCGTTGCCTTGCGCTTAATGTCGAATCCAAACTCTTCTCTATGGCTGCTTGCTCCCAGCTCCTTGCTCTATTGCTGGGCCAGCTACCATGAGATCCTGCAAAATAGCAAAGAAGGAAACTACAAGCAACATGCAATCATAACTAATTCAGGGATTAGTGTAAATCAAATATACAATTATCACAATATATCATTGAAACAAGAGCATATAGAAGAACCTCAATAGCTTTTATTAATGAAGAAGTAAAGGTTCTGAGAGTGTTACAACCATTGAAGGTTCCAATCCAGCAACACCTCCCAGCAGAAAGAATTTCTCCTCTTCACCTCCTTCAAGCAATCACCCAATAGCTCTATAGTGAAACCAACAGCATATAATTACTTTGCACAAAATTCCTGCCTCCTGAGCTCATAGGAGAGAGCTCAATATATAGATGAATTGAGAAAGGATGAGTCAGCTTGCAACTGATGTGTAGCTGCCTTGTGTCCTCTCTCTCTTCAGTTGATCTTCAGTTCTTGAGTCCACTTGGAGAACTTTGCTTCCACTTGGAGAAACAGAGCCTCTGACTCATCACAAGGCGAAATCCCTGATCCAAGTGTCATTTTTGGAGCAATGACTCAGTGTGCCACTTGTCCAATCTCGCTCAACGCAGGTGGCCTTTGTTCTACCTGCTTTGCAATGACGGTACACCATGGAGGAGTTGTGTTTCAGCGCAGAAGCCTAGTGGAGCACCTGCTTTGATTTCAGGATTGCTTGTTTTTTAGTGTTTTCAGGTGGAGAACTGATCTGAGAGCTGTTGGTTTGCTGACCTTGTTCCTCTAGGGGTAGGAACATCATGTTTAGGGAACTTTGGATCCCTTGGATTATTGACAATTCATACCTGTTGCTGTAAGGCACAAAATTGTCTATAACAGATGCCCCCTAAAGTATGAGGTCGTTTATCGGGTGAAATGCTTTATTAGGAGGATCCGAAGTTCATTCAATCTGCTGAGAAGTGTCCTGTAATAAGATACAATACAATACATTATTTTCCATACTTTTTCATGATCTAGCTGAGGCGGGCATTACCATGCTCAGCTTTATAAATACATTTTGGTACATAGAACAGACGATCGTCTGATGGTAGACTGATAATTCTCTGCTGAAATTATCATCCTTTGAGAAGGATGATCATCTGCTGTAATGATGTACATATCAAATGTCTTTATATCCTGAATATATATCGCAGCCCGGATGGATGAAACTAGATCCGGGGTCTTCAATCTCTTCCGATCTTCACTCGATGTACAAGTCGATCCATGTGAGAATTTCTTGAAGTCGAACATGAAAAGACATCGCTTGATTACCGGTCAATGATGTAAACCGTTAACAAGCACGAGAGGAATCACCGATAAGGATGATGACCCTCAAGGTACGGCAGTACAATTCACATGGTGGGAATAAAGGACTTGGCGTCGACCACCATGCAAAATCTTCTGGTCGAAGGTCATTGATGTATACCTGTCGCCGGAAGTGAGAAACTTGCCATTGAGGCATGCAAGCTTCAAAGTACTGAAGGGGGTGTTCCTAGATCAACTCCTTGGATAGTGAGCTGATGTCGACAAGGAGCGATCCGTCAAAGGAGGGCCTTAATGAATCCCACATCAGTGACACGGAACGGAGCTAGTGATTGTGATGAGGTGAAAACAAACTGTGATGTATGATTCAGGGTGGCGGTCATGAAATGGATGAAGGACAATGTATGGCAGTGGATGGGACACGGTTGACTCTTTGCAGAACAACATCTCTTGAACATATAACAACACTGATGTGATGGATTGGTAGCATTACCCCAAATATGGATGGTGTGGCGAGGACCATGGTTATGAGACCGGTGAATGAAACAACCCAACCCGATGTGATACAGAGGACAAAGTGTCATGTTCAAGAGCGACTTGCTACCATTAAAGCTGTGAGGTTCTCCCAATTTTTCCCCAGTCATTGCTGACCAGTACCTCTTTATTTTTGTCAAGCTTGAGGAGGATAACATATGCTTGTTCTATAACCTGCCCTTCGGGCAAGCCCATCGCTATGTTTTAACGAGCCTAGCGATAGGGAAACTCATTCTCGTCTAAAGACAAGTTTGTCGCTATTTAATAAATTTAACGAGTCTAACGACAAGGATAACTCGATCCTTTTCATTTTTAGAGAGTCTGAAAAGGTACATAAAGTCGACTCCAAAATTCCTTTTTCGTCATCTAATCCCTTAAGTCCGAAAAAGTATAAAACAATACAGAAGGGATGAATTTTCGATTTCTTTAACGAGCCGAACAAAACAAGCGCTCGATCTTTTTGTGCAATAATCCCTCAGGTCCAAAAAGATTAAAATCTAGAGGAGGGACAGCTTTCCGGTCGCTTTAACGAGCTGGAAGGCCAAAACTCGGCAAACTTTTCATATTTTACGAGTCAGTGAAAAGAGCTCAAAGAAGACTCGTCTTTTGAGGAACGAGTGATGAACAGGGATAACAGCAGATTCCAAGTACAGGTTGGAATTTTCCAATCACGGCAGTGTCACAAGGATGGCTAAGTGAAATCACTCTTCGCAGCTGTTCCTCAAAATGGGTAAACAAACATATGGAGATGAACGATTGGCCAAATGAACGGATGGAGGTGAGACTGCAAGAACACGACCAAGGGCTTTAATATGGCAGTCAAAGGTTACATTTCTCAAGGTTATTTACCGGTTCATTTTTTCTGGATGAGCTTGAACTGTAGGGAAAGATTGCTCACAATTTATGTTTATTTTTTAACGAGCATGAACCCTGTACAAAAACTGCTCGATTATGGATGCCCCCAGCATAATAATGCAGACGAGGCATATGCCCCCTAAACTTTAAGGGGCAGTTCATTTTTTAACGAGCTTGAATGCGTTCAAACCTTGCTCAATTATACCAGTCTTAATACAAGGAACGCCTCAGGTGAGGTATTCTTATTTAAGGAGCTATACCTCATTAGCTACTCCAATTTGGCAAGTTTTAACTTTTGCCCCACATCCTTTCTTTATGCAAGCTGGAAACGGCTAATCCTATGAGTTTAATGGGTTAGACCTACAGGTTTAAAGGGAGGACCTAAAAATTTAAAAAATAAATAGTCGTCCCGTGCTTGCACTCCAAAAGGTTCGCATGCCCCCAGGTATAAAGTATAATTTCAAGGCTCTTCCTCTTACTTGTTATCCGAAAAATGGTTTTGTTTGCTGCCGCAAACTAAACTCTTTTTCCGGCGATGTCTATCATTAGGTTGCTAAGGATGGTGACTACTTGTTGCAGCAATTTCATCTCTTTCTTTGGAGACTGCCCCTACTTATCCTTCAAAACATATGCTTTAAAGGGTGAGGCTTGACTTCAAAGATGGTGGCTACTTGCCGCCACAAATGGATCTCCTCCCTTAGGAGAGCCTACTTTTTTAGACAAAGTGTTGTGGGGAAAAGTATCCGATGCGGATGACCCTATCCCTACTCTAAAGGTGACAGTCTTTAGCAACAACTGAAAGTAAAGCTTTGATGTTTTCCTTTATGAAAGTACAGAGAGGGGGAAGAAATGATCAACCAACCTGGTATCCTTCGCTTAGTCGATCTTGATCCTCTCTCTTTGTCTCTTGTTCCCAGCTCCTTGCTCCCTTTGCCGGTCCAGCTACACACAAGCCCTGCACAAAACAAGAGAAGAAACTACAAGATACAAGTACTCATAACTGATGCATGGATTAGAGTGAATCAAATATACATGTAAATACAACACATCAATGCAATACAAGTATATAGGAGAACATGCAAAACTTTATTGATAGAAAGTAACAGGGTTCTGAGAAGGTTACAACCAATGATGGCTCCAATCCAGCAGCACCTCCCCAGCAGCAAGAACTCTCCTCTTCACCTCTAGTAAAACAATCACCCAATAGCTCTAACTGTAATCCAACAGCACCTCCTTGCTTAACACAAAATTCCAGCCTCCTTAGACCTCATAGAAGAGCTCTATATATAGGATAGAAGAAGAGAGGATGAGTCAGCTTGAGACTGACATGAAGCTGCCTTGTGTCCTCTCCCTCTTCAGTTTATCTTCAGTTCTTGAGTCCACTTGGAGATCCTTGGTTACACATGGTGATCAAGTACCTCTTACTCATCACAGGGCGAATCTTATGAACCAAGTGTCAGTTTGGAAGCTTCCTGGGCAATTGACACCTTGCAGGATGACTGTGCCACTTGGCCAATCTCGCCCAGCGCAGGTAGCCTTCATTACTTTTGACTTCCAGCGCAGGTACAAGGAGGGACAGTTGCATTCCAGCGCAGAAGCTCAGTGGAGCAGCTGACATGATCCAAAATAAGCCTGTTTTGAAGTGTTTTCAGGTGGAGAACTGATTGGAAGTGCTGTTGTTTGATGACCTTGTTCTTTTAGGGGTAAGAACAACATGTTTAGGGACTGAGGATCCCTGTAATTATCGACATTTCATGCTCCATGCTGCGAGGCACAAAAATGTCTATAACACAAAGGGAGCGAACTTTGTATCACTCACATAACTTTAACAAAAGAACTTTATCCTAGAACAACCCTCTTTTGACGGGGTACGGACTAGTCCATTCTTCTGCGGAAATTAACTTTATACCCAAGGTTTCCTCTGCCCAAAGCAGGCCAGGGTGCATGCCCCTTGGGTCCCAGTTCTTTCTTTCCGAATCACTCGCATTCATCGGGAAGTAGAACCGGGGGTGGAGGCATTCCTTGAGTGAATAGACCATTAAGGGATGGTATTTGACTATTTGCGATGCGTGATCCTGGAAACGAAAGTTTGTCTACGAGCTTGACCATTCTTTCTTCGTGTGGAAAACACATGACTCTAAAGAGTGAGGACACTATCGCCTCCATGCAATATATATAGTCTCGTCCAAGGAGTAAGTTATACACCAAGGGTCCCTGGACGACCATGACGTTCATATGAACTGTCTTCCCTTTCAATGTAATTGGAACATTGGGGAGAATCCCTAACGGGCGACTGGTTCCTTTATCAAAACCTGATAGATTTCTCATCTCAGGTAAAAGCGCTGGGCAACCCAGCGCTTTCCAAGCAATAGAGGAAAGGATACTCACAGATGCCCCTTCATCAATGATAGTTCCAGCCATCACCATTCTGTAGATTTGGACGATGATTCTGAATGGGATACTGGCTGGTAACTGGGGTCTGCCTAGTTGATTCCAATCAAAGGATACAACTAGGTTGCTTGGCGGTGGGACCGAATATACGGCCGGATACGACCCTGACGATGTTCCTTCCTGCAATAAAGGAATGGGCGCATTGCCCTGATGCTCATCAGAGTCTGTGTTGATGAAAATAATATGGACGGTGTCATCCTTATTCTCTTCAGTGAGGGTGTCATTTGAAGATGAATCTTCAACGACGGTGTCATTTGAGGATGAAACCTCTGAAGGAAGAACTGGGTCAACTGCCGTTTCGACCTTTAGACTTTCGTCTGGTTTGGATTTAGTAGGTTCATTCTCAATGACCGACACTTCAGCTGACCATTTGAGCGGGCCAGCTGGATTTTCAACTATCGAGGGATTAGGCGCAAGTTTTTGGTATCCAGGAGGAAGTCGTAACGGTGAAACCGGACGATCTTCCAAAACTCTCTTTGCCTCATCTAAGAATGGACATCGGTGGATGGCATGGTCGCCTTCACACAATATACAGGGTGACCTTGGTCTCCCTCTTCGTCCTTCACTCTCGCTAGTTGACGGACTGCAATCAACATGACTACCAGAGGTTGATGTTACCGGATTGTGCAACCTTGGGGACCAGTCCCTTAGTATCCGGGGAATACAAGGACAATCACGATGGAAATGGGTCCCTTTGCAAATGACACATGGCGATTTAGGCCCGGTCGGTGCAGTGTGTGGATTTTTGTCAGTTGTCTTTTGCTTGCCCCCAGTCGCCTTCGCCATAGGCCCCTTCTGCTTCTTTTCTTTCTTTTTCTTTTCCTTCTTCTCCATGGGAGGCTGACCTTTGCCGGCTCTACCTTGTGAAGATGAAGGATCAGAGGAAGAATTGTAAGAAGTGGAAGGCTGGTGGGTAGTTCTAGACTGGTCTGACTGTTGATTCGACTTCTCAAGATTAGTGGCGATCTAAACTACATTAGTTGAAAAGAGCCATACAGGTAGGCCAATTGTCAATCCTGGAAGTGACAATGTGGCCATATGAGGCGCACCAACATCTCCCCAAGAGGAGAAGGGATTGGGACTTCCGCCAAGGTTACTTCCTTGGTTGGTGGGCTCCATACTTTTCAACTGAAAGATCAACGTGGGAATAACAGGTGATTATGTTCCGATTAAAATAAATTTTATTAACGACGCTTTTAGACACAACTTTTCTTTTTCATGTTTTAAGAGTCGAAAAAAAGCTAAAGATGACTCTAGTCGCCTTCGATGTTTTAACGAGCCCGAAGTGACAAATGCTCGGATGGACTTTTTCAGTTATAGAGTTTGAAAAAGGCCAAAAGAAACTTCTCTGGAGTTCTAGGCAGAGGGTGTGCCAAACTTTTCACGAAACCACAGAATACGTTTTACGGTACGGGTGGTCGATCTTCGTGAATGCTGTGTTCACTGCATCGCGATCAGTAGGGCGGCCGACACGGCTTCCTATGGATAAAGGCTTTGTTCCTATAGGGGTCTCCCAATATATACGCGACGGTACGTGGGAGCACAAGTCCGTATTAGTGCCACCGACTCTCAGGAGGAATCACCCACCTTCGTAGAGATCGACAGTCACTATGTTTAACGACGCCGAAACACGTCTCTACCTATACCTCTATATGTTTGTGTTATGTTACAAAGCGTTGTTATGTAAATTGAATTTATTTTAATGTTGATCTTGCTTAGCAGTTTGCCTTTAAGGATCACCACGAGATGTATGTAACAAATTCCTGAATGCAGTCTAAGATGAGAAGCAATCTTTTCAATCTTTCAACTTTGAAAATCTTAACTGTTACACTAAAAAATGTCACCATGGCTATTTACAGTCGGTATGGCTCTATCAATAGTCATACTACCCTTTTGAGAAAGTCTTATGCCTCTACTATTCATGTCAAACTCCAAGAAAGAGAGAAAGTCTTTATAAAACATGTTTATCTCTGGGTACGCAGGTTCTCTCAAGCCTTTCCTGCGGGTACGCACCTTTTGTTCATAAGGTCTGCGTCCAAGGACGCTCTGTATCTAAAGGGGCAGGTGCGTCCCTCTGAAAAGGTTAAAATGCGCAAGTTTTATCTTCAAAAAATTACTTGTGGTCATTTCTAGAGCATTCTAGAAGGTTGTTTGACATGTGTTGAGCGCCTCCAAATGGTTCATGCACTCCTATCAAAGAGGAACTTATCCCATCAATAAGGGAGTGATCCCATCCAAAGAGGGGACTATCCCATTGATGGTGGACCTGATTAACTTCCTCTTGAGCACTATAAAAAGAGGCATTGAGCTAGAAGGAAAAAGGTTGAAAGCTATACATTTCTAAGGGTAAATGCTGCAGGAATTAGGACTCCCATTTAGAAGCTTGTGAGGAGAGATTGCCATCTTTACTTGTTCTATTTGGAAGTGGGTGAGCTTTGTCAAAGTAGAGGAAAACTCTTGTGGACCCTGGAAGGAGCTTGCACAACACCAAGGCTCAGGTTGTAATGGTTCCTTTTGATTACCTTTAATGCAAATTGGTCCATTCTTCTCAATAACTTGTTGTTTATGGGTTATTTCATGTACTCCTTGGTCTATATGTTGAATATGCTTTGTTTTATGTTATAATTAGGTGCTATTTAATTGTTTGACTATTGGTGATTGCAGGTTTTGGAGAAAAGGAGGAGCTCATCCAGATCAACAAAGCTTGGACTTCTACAACAGCGTTTGGACAAAGGTAAGAACGAAACACTTGATTTCTCATATCATAATGTATGTTTAGAGAAGGATAGCTCCAGTTTGTTTTGTTTGTCATTAGAATGTCTTAGACTTCTAGGAAGGTCAGTTGTGTCCGCACCCTTGACTGATTCCATGTGACAAATTGGCGACTCCACTGGGGATAGATTCCATTGATGAGAAAGGTATTTTCCTTTGTGTGAACTTTGCTTTGAGAAAATTGGTTTATTTTTCTGGTTTTGGCTCTGTGACTTTGTCTCTGGGTGGGTTAGCTTAGGATTAGTTTTATTTTGGTTTTTCTTGAGTTTTTCAGAAGGACGCACCCTCTGAGTGTTGCACAGTGCGTCCCTGGACGCACTTTTGCTGTGTGCATAGAGCGGACCCGCACCTGTGCTAATGGGTTGCCTGCGTCCCCTGCTAAAATTTGAGAAAATTACATTTTTTGCATTTTTTGCTCTTAGATTTTGTTTTTTCTTAGTTTTTACTGCCCAGATCCACTGGCTACCTGCCATAAATCTTCACCTAAGCTTGTTTCATTGGCATTCCTGCTTTAAGCTTTCATCAATTGGGTGTTTTGAGTCTCTTTTTTGAGAAATTCTTGATTTGATTTCCTTTGGTCATTACTTGGAAGTTTGTCTCAGTCTTTTCACAATTTTGCATCTTTTTGCTTTTGTTTTTGCAAAAAAATTTCCCCCTCATTTGCCGGGGGGGGCTAAATTGTGTATGAGTGTTAATCGCCTTTGAGTGTTTTTATTTTATGATCTTTGGAACTCTCACCCAATTTTCTCGAGTTGCACTTGATTGGTTCTTAGATCACATTAGAATCGTCTTGTGTTTGAGAATTCTCTTGCATAGATCACATTTGCATAATTAGAATTCTCATTTTCAGAATATGAATGGAAAATGTGCATATATTACATTTGCAAACTTTTCAAGTGAATTGTGCATAGATTACAATTGCATAGTTTACATTCTGAAAAAATCAATCGTAGATTTAGATCAGCTTTCTTTGATTTGAATTTACACAAAATAAAAATAAAAAAAAGGGTTTGGAATTGATTTGCATTAGTTTTTCTTGATGAAATTAGTGCATTAGAGAATTTGTTATATTTTCTCTTAGTGATCAGTTTTTTGCATTGTTGGAAGTGAATGGAAACTCTCTACTTACTTTAGTTAGGATTCATCGAATTGAAAAGATTACATTATCATATTCGATTGCATTCAGTTGAGTCGGGTCATAACACCATTGGTTTCATATCCATTTACCCATTTGAGTAATAACAGCCTTAATAACACAGCGCTTAATTAAAATTCATCTAGTAATTTTTACATTTCTAGGGCTCTGAAGCACCAACATAGCTTAGGCTAGTGTCTTGGAGTAGGTGAGTACTTAACTCTCCAAGACAGTAAAACCAAACAAGTAGCTGATCTTGTGATAGAATCAAATCCAATTGTTACATTTACACTCTGGGAAAGCTCCTCTTAAAGGAGAAGCACGAGCTCGTGTCCGAACCAGTGAGGGGATCCATCCTCCCTCGTTGGGAACGACGCTAGACAGTACGTATTACAAACGGTAAACCTCGGATTAACCATTGTCGAGGAGCCAGGGGTCACTTATCGGTAAACCTTGGATTACTGTCAAGGAGCCGGTAAGGGGATTGAGCTTGCTACTCTGCCCTTGCGTGCTGTCTGAGTTTAGACTGTTCCCCCAGGTGTACTTGTGGCCGTTGGTAACCTTAGTGACCATAATCTTTAGGATTCTACCCAAGGTGACGGTGGAGGGAAGATCCCACTGTACCTGGAGCAGACGTCGGTTATACTCACTTGGATTTTCCGTGGGGTTCGCTTCACTTTGAGACGGTTAAAGTGGAGGAACTTGTGCCGGTCTATTCATTAAGCAGGTTGCCGGGGTAACTGTTCCACCCACTATTTCTGTACTGGATTCTGCGAGGTTGGGCTTAATCACCAACTAGTGTTTTCGGTCCGGAGAGCTTACTGTTTGTGTGCGGTTTGACTCCTATATTTGATAGCGCGTGTTAATTTGTTTGTTTTTACTTTTAGAGACCATAGGTGTGAATTGTGAATTTTAGTTGTTAAGTGTGAATTGTTAATTGTTAATTTTAGTTTAAAATTGTTAATAAAATTCACTGAAGTTGAATATAATGGCAAATGTTCTGGAATTTATCAACCTAGGAACCCCTCCTAATGAGAATCCTAGTACTTTTCCTTACTTTGGAAATGTTGGTCCTCCTTATATGGCTACTTTGTCATTACCTGGATTTACAATAGGATTACCGATATGGTTATTTTCAACTTCATTGGCCCAAAATACTCCAATTGTTCCACCTCAACCGGATGCTTCACCTCAACAGAGTTCACCATCTCAACATCACCAACCTTCTGTTGACCCTTTACCTTCTTCGCCTAATTTTTCTTCCTCCATTTCTTCCTCTTCGCCTGGTAAAAGCCTTGATGCTAGTAACCAGGAGGCTAAGAAGAAGAAGAAAGGGAAGAAGAAGAAGAAGAAGAAGAAGCAAGATAAGAAAGAAGTCAACCAACCAACCATGGCTGTAAGTGTTAGTTGTGTTGAGGAAAATTCCGACATGCACCGTAAACCCAAATACCCTTGCAGGCTTTGTAAGGGTGACCACTTCCTTGTCAATTGTCCTGGTATTCCAAAAGTCTTGGAAGTATGGTCAGAAAAATCTCATCAACTTTCCGTTGATCCATCAACCAGTGATAGTCAGGTTCCTAGGAAAAAGGGTAAAGTTAGGTTTCCTTGTAAGTTATGCAAAGGGAGTCATCAAACTCACATTTGCCCTCACATGGATGAAGCCTCAACATTGTTGGAAAAACTTACTGTTCCACAGCAAGAATTTCCAACTGGTTACCGTAAACTTTCTCCCAACCTACCGTCAACTGACGGAGTGATTGATCTAAATTCAAGTACAGTCAATCACACTCTTCCATTGGAGAGTGAAACTCATGTCACTCAGGTTGATGATCCATTAGTTGATCAAGTGGTCGATTCAATTTCACATTCGGTCGATCCCACTTTCTCTTTAGAGAGTGAACTTCATACCGCTCAGGTTCTTCTTGTTACATCAGATTCTTCTATGCCAGGGGGCATTTCACCTGTTTCTACAGAACCCCCTCCAAGCACTGAGGTCTTTTCCTTTGATTGGAATAGACTGACAGAACCTCGTCTTCCTTTCTCCATCCCTTTCCAAATCATCGTCAAGGTTGGGGGTAGGGACATACATCGTACTCAGGTAGATGAGGGTGCTTCTGTTAGTATTTTATCCTCAACTGTTTGGAAAGCTTTGGGTTCCCCTCAGCTTGCGCCTATTACGCAGAATCTGAAAGCTTTTAACAGAACCATTAGTGAACCTTTAGGGATCCTTCCTAAGTTTTCTATTACCTTGGAAGGTAAAACTGTTTGTATCGATCTTATGGTAGTTCGAGGTCCCTTGGATTTCAATTTACTCCTTGGGCGAGACTATGTTTATGCAATGAAAGCTGTCGTATCGACACTCTTTCGCGTGATGTCTTTCCCTCACAATGGCAGTATTGTGACTGTAGACCAGCTTTCGTTCCCTAGTCTTGTTTCAACTACCGATCATATGACACCCCTAAATGTTCCTGATTCTAAAGTGGTATCTACCCTGCCACGGGTTAATTATGTGGCAACTGGTCCCATGTTTTCGGTTACCGATGTAAATGAGCCTCTCACTGTTGATTTAGATCCGGTAATTGACATGGAAAACTCTATGGGATTACTTGAACACGATGTTCTTATCCCTTTTGAGTCCCTTGTCATGTGTTCCTTCCAGAGAACTGTTCTTCCTTCTGATGAAGACCTCTTGGAAGCCATGATCAAGGTGTGTCCATTGATATGTCTTTCTTCCAGTTGGAAGCCATGATCAATGTTGTGAGGAAAGTTCCTTTTACTGTGTCAACCTCGTTAAAAAATGAATCAGTGAGCATGAGGATAGTTCCTTTTCCTGTGCCAACCTCGTTAAAAAATGAAACAGGTGTCCACGAGGATAGTTTTGTTCCTGTGTTAACCTCGTTAAAAAATGAAACAGGGTGTTTGAGGATAGTTCCTTTTACTGTGTCAACCTCATTAAAAAATGAATCGGTGTCAGTGAGGATAGTTTCTTCTAGTCTCAACCTCATTAAAAAATGAAACTGGAAGTCATGAGCATGGTTCCTTGTCTTGTGTCAAGCTCATTAAAAAATGAAACAAGGAGTTCCGAGGAAAGTTCCTTTTACTGTGTCAACCTCGTTAAAAAATGAATCAGTTAGTTCGAGGATAGTTCCTTGTCTTGTGTCAACCTCGTTAAAAAATGAAACAAGGATAGGTTATATAGATAGTTAGAAAGTAGGCTGTAGCGAGGAAAGTTCCTTTTACTGTGTCAACCTCGTTAAAAAATGAATCAGTGTGGACGAGCATAGTTCCTTGTCTTGTGTCAAGCTCGTTAGAAAATGAAACAAGGAGTCTTGAGGATAGTTCCCGTTACTGGGTCAACCTCGTTAAAAAATGAATAAGGTATGAGGACAGTTCATGTTACTGAGTCAACCTCATTAAAAAATGAATCAGGTATGAGGATAGTTCTTTTCTTGTGTCAACCTCCTTAAAAATGAAACAACTCCCTTTTCAAGTTAAATATTGAAAGTAAACCTTCATTTCATCCAGCCGGTTGAATGCAATGAAGCCTGGGGGGCATGTACCTCGCTTTGCATCATTATGCTGGGGGCATGCGAACTTTATGAGCATAGTTCCTTGTCTTGTGTCAAGCTCATTAAAAAATGAAACAAGGGTAAGTTAAGTAGGTAGATTGTAGAGAGTAGTCATGAGTATAGTTCCTTGTCTTGTGTCAAGCTCATTAAAAAGTGAAACAAGAATTTTAGAGCATAGTTCCTTGTCTTGTGTCAAGCTCGTTAAAAAATGAATCAAGGTTTTTAGAGTAAAGTTTTTTGTTAAGTAGATTGTAGAGAGTAGTTATGAGCATAGTTCCTTGTCTTGTGTCAAGCTCGTTAAAAAATGAATCAAGGTTTTTAGAGTAAAGTTTTTTGTTAAGTAGATTGTAGAGAGTAGTTATGAGCATAGTTCCTTATCTTGTGTCAAGCTCGTTTAAAAAATGAAACAAGGGTTTTGAGGATAGTTCTTTTCCTGTGTCAACCTCACTAAAAAATGAAACATCTCCCACAAGTCTTTCCAAGATCTTGAAAGTAAAGCTTCATTCCATTCACCTCATTGAATGCAATGAAGCTTGGGGGGCATGTACCTCGATTTGCGTCATTATGTTGGGGGCATGTGAACTTATAACAAGCATAGTTTTTTGTTTCAAGCTTGCGTAAACATGAAACCAAATCCGAGCATAGTTCTTTTCCTGTGTCAAGCTCGTTAAAAAATGAAACAAATCCTCCTCTACTTGAGTCGAGAGATTGACTAGATCTCGTAAATATTAAGTTGTATATTTAGGTTAGTTATTTCAGTGTTTTGCATAATTTTCTTACAGTTTTAGGTCGAGTCTTTCAAATGATCTCGTAACTCAACCTTCATTTCATCCAACTGGTTGAATGAAATGAAGCTGGGGGGCATGCGCTCTAGCAGTTATGCTTAGGGGGCATCAAGCATAGTTTTATCTCTGTTTCAAGCTTGTGAAAAAATGAAACTACTTTGAAGCATAGTTTTTCTCTGTTTCAAGCTTTTGTAAAAATGAAACCTATCTCGAGTCAATTTTAGTTATTTTCAAGACTCGTTAAACTCATGAAAATCTCGAGATTATTTTGCTATTTTTCATTCTCGTAAAACAAATGAAAATGCTGAGTTCTTTCCGTCTTTTCCTGCTCGTAAATTAAATTGAAAGTCGGCCATATGAGTACATTTTATCATTTTTTCGAACTCATTAAAACTTATGAAAAAGTGAAAATCATGAGTACATTTTTATCATTTTTTCGAACTCGTTAAAACTTACGAAAAAGTGAAACCTTGGAGTTCTCTTTTAAGCCCTTTTCAGACTCCTAAAACATGAAAAGATCGCCGAGCGTTTCTTTTACACTCGTTAAAACGGAATTAAAAGACGGTCCCCTTATAGCTCTTTTCTGACCGTAAAATCAGGAAAAGATTGCCGGGTTTTTGTCATTTCAAACTCGATACGGAAATAAAACGACGTGTCCTTGATCGCTTTTTACTTTTCAGGTCAGTGACACTAATTATGAAAGTACTCCTTGGTCGCAAGATCAAGCGGTTCCCCCAGGTATTATTTTATACTTTTTCGGGCTTGAGGGACACAAATTTACGAAAAAGTTCAACTTGGAGTTTCCTTAAGTTTTTCAGACTCTCTAAAATTGAAAAACGCCGAGTTTCTCCTATACTAGGCTCGTTAAACATTTCACAGTAAAGGACCTGTTCAATTACAAACAGGAACGAACCACTCCTTCCTAGGGTTCGAATCAAAACTAGGTTGGACTCATCCGAAGGATGAGCTTATAATCAAGCATATGTTATCCTCCTCAAGCTTGTTAAAAATAAAGAGGTACTTTCCAGAAATGGTGGGGGAAAAGAGAGAAGAATGAGCCTATTTGTTACCTTTTGTCTCAAAAGAAACTTTATTACCACTCTTGGACACGACACTTTTCATTCACCTGGGTTGGGAAATATTTTACCTCACAGTCAATCAAACCACTTTTGAAAGTCTTTAACCGGGTTCCGGGGATTAACTTTGAGTTATTTAGCACCAAACCATCTGTCGTGTCGTTATGTGTTCAAGAGGTCTGCAAACAAAACTTTCATCTGCAAAATACTTGTCATCCATTTGACCATCCCTGAGTCAGTCCTTACAGCAACATTTCTTCAACTTGAACAATGATTTCGTGTTGCGGGCTTACCCGCAACGGGTCTCTTTCTATCGACATCAGCACATTATCTAGAGAGATGACTTGGAAATCGTCAGTGCCTTGAAGTCTGCATGCATCAATGGCAGGTTTCTCGCCTTTGACGTCAGTTTACATCATTGACTTTCGATCGAAGGATTCCGTGAAATGTTCGACATCAACTCATTCATTCACATCTCATCGATTGTACTGGGTACTTTGAGAACCATTGACATTACTGGTGGTCTCTCTCACGCTTGTTAACAGTTCACATCATTGACTGGTAATCAAGTGGTTTCTACCATGTTCGACATCGACTCATTTATTCGCATGGCTAGAATCGTACCAATTCGAGAAGTAGGAATGAAGACCCTGGATCAAATCTTTACCATCCAGGCTGCGAGGAGTTTTGTATTCATTATCTAAGTAGACTAATCATAAACAGATGGCTGCGCCCATACTGTGTCTACAAAAGTCTATGATTATGATGTACTACAAGATCATTTCTGTATCAGAGTAGTTATTCTGTTAGTTAAAGTTTTTATCTGAGTATGGGAATGCCTACCTCAGTGATGATATAATCTTATCCATGTATTTTGTGTTGAAAATTGCAGGTTCCAACCAGGTTCTCCATGAGATAATCCTCGAAATGATAAAGCGCTTCACCCTTCCTAGATAATACAAAACCCTAATCTATTCCAGGCTTCGCACTTTAGGGGGCAATCTGTTACACTAAAAAATGTCACCATGGCTATTTACAGTCGGTATGGCTCTATCAACAGTCATACTACCCTTTTGAGCAAGTCTTATGCCTCTGCTATTCATGTCAAACTCCAAGAAAGAGAGAAAGTCTTTATAAAACATGTTTATCTCTGGGTACGCAGGTTCTCTCAAGCCTTTCCTGCGGGTACGCACCTTTTGTTCATAAGGTCTGCGTCCAAGGACGCTCTGTATCTAAAGGGGCAGGTGCGTCCCTCTGAAAAGGTTAAAATGCGCAAGTTTTATCTTCAAAAACTTACTTGTGGTCATTTCTAGAGCATTCTAGAAGGTTGTTTGACGTGTGTTGAGCGCCTCCAGATGGTTCATGCACTCCTATCAAAGAGGAACTTATCCCATCAATAAGGGAGTGATCCCATCCAAAGAGGGGACTATCCCATTGATGGTGGACCTGATTAACTTCCTCTTGAGCACTATAAAAAGAGGCATTGAGCTAGAAGGAAAAAGGTTGAAAGCTATACATTTCTAAGGGTAAATGCTGCAGGAATTAGGACTCCCATTTAGAAGCTTGTGAGGAGAGATTTCCATCTTTACTTGTTCTATTTGGAAGTGGGTGAGCTTTGTCAAAGTAGAGGAAAACTCTTGTGGACCCTGGAAGGAGCTTGCACAACACCAAGGCTCAGGTTGTAATGGTTCCTTTTGATTACCTTTACTGCAAATTGGTCCATTCTTCTCAATAACTTGTTGTTTATGGGTTATTTCATGTACTCCTTGGTCTATATGTTGAATATGCTTTGTTTTATGTTATAATCAGGTGCTATTTAATTGTTTGACTGTTGGTGATTGCAGGTTTTGGAGAAAAGGAGGAGCTCATCCAGATCAACAAAGCTTGGATTTCTACAACAGCGTTTGGACAAAGGTAAGAACGAAACACTTGATTTCTCATATCATAATGTATGTTTAGAGAAGGATAGCTCCAGTTTGTTTTGTTTGTCATTAGAATGTCTTAGACTTCTAGGAAGGTCAGTTGTGTCTGCACCCTTGACTGATTCCGTGTGACATTAACTACTGAGGAGAAGAAAGGGAAATCTTTTCACACAGATCATAGAGCACACACTAATGCAATTTCTCCTAAATCATCATGCAAACTTTTTCAAATGCAAAATGCACAATGCATGTATTTTCTTTTCCCTTTCTTAATGTTGATGGGTTACAAAAAGAAAGTTGCTATATAACTTTGATTTCGATTTAAAGCGAAAGTAAACAAGCTTGTCCAAAATCAAAAGACACCTTAAGATTTACTTGTTTAATCACTGGAAATACATGAAATCAAACCATAATGATGAAAGTAAAATGACTAATCAGCTATGGACAGCAAACAAGCTAACTCTTTAGACCAGCAAAATGCCTAACACAGGTTCAGATCTAAGAGGCCAAAGCAAGACTAGTTTACTTTTCGTTATGGGAAATTGTAAATGACGCAAGAAATACAAAAGAACAAGTACAATTTCGTTATATAACAGAGGCGGAATGATGGCAAGTAAGGTTGGTTTCAGAACAGGTACAAGAAAGACAACTTGCAGCAAAATCTAAGTGAAAACAGGCAAGAGAAAGGGAGGAAACCCCAACTGCACTAGGCAAAATTGGGCCAACGCAGGTGCTGCTCAGCCAGTCTGGCTCTCAGCGCAGGTAGCCCCTTCGGGACCTGCGTTGCAAAGCAGGTAGCCTGTGTACTACCTGCTTTGGAAAACGAAAGTTGCGTTTTCTCAGTTTCCGGGTCACAATTTTCTAAAAAATGCACAGTTTTTGCTCAAATCAGAAGCAATCAGTCAAGCACACTCAAAGGGATGACAAGGAAGGTGAAAAGCTATCACTAAGAGCTTACAAGGATCCTTGTAGATCAGCTCTTCAAATCATGAACATGCTCAGAAATGAGCTAGAGTAGCTGCCCTCTACTTTGATTTTGATATAGTCAAAAGCTTTTCGATTTGGTACTCTTTTGTTCAGGAAATCAATAGCGAAATACTACAAACAATCAAACAGATACGATCCCCAACGGAGTCGCCAGTTTGTTGTAGGGAAAAGTATCCGATTCGGATGACCCTATCCCACTCTAAGGGTGATAGTACCTCAGCAACAACTGTAAAGGAAACTACTGAAGGTTTACTTCTTTATGAAAGCAAAAGAGAATGAAAGAATGCACTAACCGTTGCCTTGCGCTTAATGTCGAATCCAAACTCTTCTCTATGGCTGCTTGCTCCCAGCTCCTTGCTCTATTGCTGGGCCAGCTACCATGAGATCCTGCAAAATAGCAAAGAAGGAAACTACAAGCAACATCCAATCATAACTGATTCAGGGATTAGTGTAAACCAAATATACAATTATCACAATATATCATTGAAACAAGAGCATATAGAAGAACCTCAATAGCTTTTATTAATGAAGAAGTAAAGGTTCTGAGAGTGTTACAACCATTGAAGGTTCCAATCCAGCAACACCTCCCAGCAGAAAGAATTTCTCCTCTTCACCTCCTTCAAGCAATCACCCAATAGCTCTATAGTGAAACCAACAGCATATAATTACTTTGCACAAAATTCCCGCCTCCTGAGCTCATAGGAGAGAGCTCAATATATAGATGAATTGAGAAAGGATGAGTCAGCTTGCAACTGATGTGTAGCTGCCTTGTGTCCTCTCTCTCTTCAGTTGATCTTCAGTTCTTGAGTCCACTTGGAGAACTTTGCTTCCACTTGGAGAAACAGAGCCTCTGACTCATCACAAGGCGAAATCCCTGATCCAAGTGTCATTTTTGGAGCAATGACTCAGTGTGCCACTTATCCAATCTCGCTCAACGCAGGTGTCCTTTGTTCTACCTGCTTTGCAACGCAGGTACACCATCGAGGAGTTGTGTTTCAGCGCAGAAGCCTAGTGGAGCACCTCCTTTGATTTCAGGATTGCTTGTTTTTGAGTGTTTTCAGGTGGAGAACTGATCTGAGAGCTGTTGGTTTGCTGACCTTGTTCCTCTAGGGGTAGGAACATCATGTTTAGGGAACTTTGGATCCCTTGGATTATTGACAATTCATACCTGTTGCTGTAAGGCACAAAATTGTCTATAACAGTGTAGGAGGCTAAAACCTCCACTCATTCTCTAGCTCCTACTAGAAGGGAGATAAAACCCCCTCATCTTGTTTACCGACTTCCGAAAGGGAGCTCCCACCCCCTTACTAAAGGTTGCAACCATGGGATCCTTGTGGACCACTTTCCAAATTTTTTCATACTGGATCCACTTATCAAATAATCATTAAACAACATGTAGGTCACCTTTCATCACATTTTCAAACTAGAACCATACAACCATTCAATCCAAACCAACATGACACATCGAAACATTGAATCTAAGTCACTTAAGCACTTGTAAATCAACTCAATTCTTGAAGCATCAACCACTAAATGTAAAACCCAACTAGAAAAAATAAACATCAGAATATGTATAGGACTATTCTTAAGAGAACCTACATAATACACACTTCCCTTACATAAAACCTATGTACAAATTTCAAATTACTCACAAATGAAAATATTGTCAAACTCAATCACTGTGTTAGTCGCTGAGTTACATCAATGCTGTCTCACTGAAAGCCCAATCATAATGCAACATCATCAATGATCAATATACCAAGCCACAATATAATTAACCCAATCACTACCAGATACAGATCAATACATCATTAATAAAAATCAACAAAAGAACAAAATTCATTAATCATTATCATCAAGCAACACATCAAACCATAGCATATATATACGTGACTTCCATAAAACAAATTAGTGTATGTATGCAGACACCATGCATGGAACCCGTGTATATATTTAAATATTCTGAGTAAATTATTGCATAATTTATACGTTATTATACTGAACCAGGTCCGCATATGTACGCGACAAATAAAAAGAAAAAAAGTGTACAAATCTTGAAATTACTGAATAAAAACTTTGCTGCATTCACAAAATCTGTTAAACCCAGATCTCGACTTGCATCACTATATTTAGATAAATTCATCATCATAGATATAGATTTAACATTACAAGAATAAATAGACCAAGAAATTATTTTCATTAGCCTTCACCACACTTCCAGATCTATCGGATTTGAACCATCTCCTTTCTTCCTCGTGAACACCTATTCCATATCAAATCACACGTAGATAGATAATTTAATTTCATGCTTAACACCTTGATCTCCATCTCCTTATATAGTTTTAGCCTTAGCCAATACCTTAGGTAAATCCCTTGGTAACGTCGTTAGTATTCTTTGATGAGATCAAATAATGGTTTCCACTTCAATTACTATGGGACAATACCATGGTAAAGACCCCTGGTATCTAGATGACCATGGTTCAGATTTTGTACATGACTTTCACTTACAAGACCTGTGTATGTACATGACCCTTCTTCATAAGATACACATATACTTTCTCAAACTTCACTTTTACGATCCATATATCATTGAATTTCCATTTCTCTATCCATATCATCTGCAACATCTGTTCCAGTCTTCATAAGTTCTAGAATCATCATGTTATCATAATGTTGACATATTTATCAAGTAGGTTTCCATCAAGGACAACACATTAGACATAATGCAAACATTTTTCATTTTCATTGGTTCCATAATCATCATATTATAACTAGGTTGACATCAAGGACTCATTTGACATGCAAGTTCCATCTAGGACAACACATTAGCCATAATGCCAATAGGTCCATGAAGAAAACTATACAAGAATAATTACAAATGAAAATTCCATTCAAAACTAGTGCCTTAACTTGTAGAAGGGTAAGCGAAAATCCTTGCGCTAATGTTGAATCAGAGTGAGAATTTCACTCAGTTGAAATTAAAAAAAAATAGAGAGAAACTCTATTGTTAAAGGAAAGCAGAGCTAGGGTTTTAAGATTAGGGTTGTCAGCCAAATAAATTACCTACCAAGAAGACATGAGAAAGGAGGACGAGGCCATAATTCCCAAGAAAGTTTGGCTGTCATGACCAAACCCCCAGAAAAAAGTCATGATTTTCTCCTACAAATAATACAAACATTAAGAATTAAATGTTTATATCTACACCTAGTTCATGCAAGAGAAAAAAAAAAAATTCACTTGTAACTTAAGGAAAAACCATGTAATCAAGGGGAGGATAGGGTTGGTGTTAACTTGGCACAATATCCTACCTCTATTGGTAGACATAGATAGTCCTCATTGAATACCTTCAAATAAAAGCAATCCATTGAAGAAATCTTGTAAGTGCATGGCATACCTTCTAGCTTCCAAGTTTTACCTCATTGTTGGAAAGATCTACTCTCGAACAAGTCACAATGCAAATGACATAGCGCAGCGAAGGAGAAAATAATAGATGATTACCCTAATGGTACTAGGTTTCATCCCTAGACCAATTCAAAGTTGATCACCACCGTTTACAAGGGGATATCACATGGTTGGGTTTGGTGTTGTTGGGAAAAGTATCCAATACGGAATGACCCTATCCCACTCTAAGGGTGATAGTACCTCAGCAACAATCAAAGCAAAGCTATTCGAGATTACTTCTTTATGAGATGAAAGAGAGGGGAGAAAGAGATCCACTAACCGATGTCTTCCGCTAATGATTGATCCAATCTTCTCTCTTTGCTGCTTGCTCCCAGTTCCTTGCTCTTTCACTGGCCCAGCTACACCAAGATCCTGCAAAATGGCAAGAGAGGGAAACTACAAGAAGCATACATTCATAATTGATTCAAGGATTAGAATAAATCAAATACACAAGTATAACAATACACCATTGACACACATGCATATAGAAGAACCTCAAATGCTTTATTAATGGAAGAAGTAAAGTTCAGGAAGTGATACAACCATAAGAGACCCAATCCAACATCACCTCCCAGCAGAAAGAAATCTCCTCTTCACCTCCTTCAAAGCAAATCACCCAATAGTTCTATACTCAAACCAACAACACTTCCTTACATTCACAAGATTCCAGCCCTCCTAGACCTCATGAGAGAGCTCTATATATAGGAGTTTTGGAGAAAGGATGAGTCAGCTTGAGGCTGGCATGAAGCTGACTAGTGTCCTCTCTCACTTCAGTTATTCTTTAGTTCTTGATTCCACTTGGAGGCTCTTGCTTCCACTTGGAGATCTAGACCCTCTTACTCATCACCAGTCAAATTCTCTGATCCAAGTGTCATTTTGGAAGCTTCCTGGGAATTGACACCTTGAGGAATGACTGTGCCACTTGGCCAAACTCGCCCAGTGTAGGTAGCCTTCTTTGCAGTTGACATTCAGCGCAGGTACACAATGGAGCATTTGATATTCAGCGCAGATGCTCAGTGGAGCAGTTGACATGATCCAGAATTAGCTTGTTTTTGAGTGTTTTCAGGTGGAGAACTGATATTCAGTGTTGTGGTTTGCTGACCTTGTTCCTCTAGGGGTAGGAACAACATGTTTAGGGACTTTGGATCCCTTAGATTATTGACATTTCATGCTTCATGCTGTAAGGCACAAAAATGTCTATAACAGTTGCGCCCTAAAGTATGAGGTCGTTTATCGGGTGAAATGCTTTATCAGGAGGATCCGAAGTTCATTCAATCGTTGAGAGGTGACCTGTAATAAAATACAATACAATACATTATTTTTCATTCTGCTTCCATGATCTAGTTGAGGCAGGCATTCCCATGCTCAGCTTGATAAATTCATTTTGGTACACAGAACAGACGATCGTCTGATGGTAGACTGATAATTCTTCGCTGAAATTATCATCCTTTGAGTAGGATGATCATCTGCTGCAATGATGTACATGTCAAATGTCTTTATATTTCCTGAATATATATCGCAGCCTGGATGGATGAAACTAGATCCGAGGTCTTCAAACTCGTTCGATATTCACTCTAAGTACAAGTCGATCCATGTGAGAATTGCGCTGAAGTCGAACATGGAAAGACATCGCTTGATTACCGGTCAATGATGTAAACCGTTAACAAGCGCGAGAGGAATCACCGATAATGATAATGACCCTCAAGGTACTGCAGTACAATTCACGTGGTGTGAATAAAGGACTTGGCATCGAACACCACGAAAAATCTTCTGGTCGAAGGTCATTGATGTATACCTGTCGCCGGAAGTGAGAAACTTGCCATTGAGGCATGAAAGCTTCAAAGTACTGAGGGGGTTGTTCCTAGATCAATTTCTTGGATAATGAGCTGAAGTCGACAAGAAGCGATCCGTCAAAGGAGGGCCTTAATGAATCCCACATCAGTGACACGGAACGGAGCTAATGATTTTAGTGGAGGTGAAAACAATCTGTGACATATGATTCAGGGTGGCGCTCATGGATGGATGAAGGATAATGTATGGCAGTGGATGGGACACGGTTGACTCTTTCTGAACAACATCTCTTGAACGTATAACGACACTGATGTGATGGATCGGTAGCATTACCCCAAATGTGGATGGTTTGGCGAGACCATGGTGATGAGACCGGTGAATGAAACAACCCAACCCGATGTGGTACGGAGGAAAAGTGTCATGTTCAAGAGCGACTTGCTACCATTAAAGCTTTGAGGTTCTCCCAATTTTTCCCCAGTCATTTCTGACCAGTACCTCTTTATTTTTGTCAAGCTTGAGGAGGATAACATATGCTTGTTCTATAACCTGCCCTTCGGGCAAGCCCATCGCTATGTTTTAACGAGCCTAGCGATAGGGAAACTCGTTCTCGTCTAAAGACGAGTTTGTCGCTATTTAATCATTTTAACGAGTCTAACGACAAGGATAACTCGATCCTTTTCATTTTTAGAGAGTCTGAAAAGGTACAGAAAGTTAACTCCAAAATTCCTTTTTCGTCATCTAATCCCTTAAGTCCGAAAAAGTATAAAAAAATACAGAAGGGATGAGTTTTTGATAACTTTAACGAGCCGAATAAAACAAGCGCTCGACCTTTTTGTGCAATAATCCCTTAGGTCCAAAAAGATTAAAATCTAGAGGAGGGATAGCTCTTTCGGTCACTTTAACAAGATGGAAGGCCAAAACTCGGCAAGCTTTTCATATTTTACGAGTCAGATGAAAAGAGCTCAAAGAAGATTCGTCTTTTGAGGAATGAGTGATAAACAGGGATAGCAGCAGATTCCAGGTACGGGTTGGAATTTTCCAATCACGGCAGTGTCACAAGGATGGCTTGGTGAAATCACTCTTCGCAGCTGTTCCTCAAAATGGGTAAACAATCATATGGAGGTGAACGATCGGCCAAATGAAAGTGGAGGTGGCAGGTGAAAAACACGACCAAGGCTTTTATGGCTGATAAATTTACGATCACAGTGGTTATTTACCAGGATAGGTTCATTTTTTTTTTAAAAATGAGCTTAAACTCTGGAGGAAACATTGCTCACTGCTTTTATTTATTTTTTAACGAGCATGAAGACCGCGTTAAAACTGCTCGGATCTTGCGTTTATTTTTTAACGAGCATGAACTTTATGCTAAAACTGCTCGAATGATAAGCTTGCATGCCCCCAACATAATACTGCAAATCAAGGTGCATGCTCCCCAAGCTTCATTTCATTCAACTTGACGGTTGGAATGAAGGTTTACCTCTGAGAAAGGGGATTTGTTTCATTTTTTAATGAGGTTGACACAAGATAGGAATTATCCTCTTGACTCTATATTTCATTTTTTAACGAGGTTGACATGAGATAGGAACTATCCTTGAAGTCCAAATCCATTAGATGTAGAAGGTTTCATATTCCACTGTGGCCACTTCCGCCAGATTACTTGGAGGCGGTAGGGAAAAAGTACCCATTAAAGCAGGGTCTTTTAGGAGACCTACTCCGATATTTTGGAGCGAATGATTCCTTCCATGGATCATTGGAATGCTTCCCGTAACTTGTGAACTGTTGGGGAGAAAAGTTTGTTGGTCAACGATTGTAATTCCTCCTTGGAAGGGAAATGCAATCTTCCTAAAATAGGTCGACACAATAGCTTCCATGGCATATATCCATGGTCTTCCTAGTAGGATGTTGTAATCAAGATTCCCATCGATGACTTCAACATCTATTTCTACCGTTTTTCCTTCTAGTTCAACTTTCAAGTTATTTATTATACCATATGGGGTATATGTCCTTCTATCGAATGCTTTTAACTTCGTCGCAGACCTCGACAAGGTTGGAGATCCTAAAGTTTTCCAGCAACTCATCGACATAATGCATGTAGATGCCCCCTCATCAATAATTGTTCGATGAACAGTTTTGTTGAGGGCTTTCACTTGAATAAGGAAAGCTAGTTGAGCTGGTAACTGAGGGTCATATCCTTTATGATCAAAGGCCACAAGATTGGAATCCATTGGGTCAATTCCACCTATTGCTGATAATAAAGCTTGCTCTTGGGAGAAGCAATTTTGCGGTACCTCAAGTGTCGACATAACGGACGGCGATTGGGCCAGGTCCTCTATCTGTGCTATTTTCGCACAAGGATTAAATGTCGATTTGTGTACTGCTCCCTTTTGCGACTTTATCATTGGCTCAGGGACGATGGGTGGCACAACTTCGGTCAAAGTTGTTGTCAAACTACTAGGTTGTTCATTAGCCTTGTTGTTCGACAGCTTTGGATTCCTGTAATCCTTATTCCTCGTCAAAGCATCATTTTCTTGCTTTGATACAGACAACATAAGCACTTGGGATCGGGAAGCATTTTGATTAGCAACCAGCTCGGTTCTCGGGCTTGGAAACAGATCAGTCAACACAGCTGAGGTTTTCGAACTCCTAAAGAATCTTTTAAGCTCAGCTTTGTATGGACAATCTGTTGTCCAATGATCCTCATCGCATATATGACACCCCGTAGGGGGTTTCCTTTTTCTCCCTTTCTTTTTCTTCTTGCCCCCTGGTTGCTTCAGTTGTTTGCCCTTGTCGTCCGACACGACACTTACTTCCGTGGCAAGAAGTTCCTCATTTGTATTTTGACCGGAAATCTTACGGGCCTTTTTAGATACAGCCTTTATCGATTTCATGTCTGTTGCGCCAATCATGCCATCACCGGCATGAGAGTCACTATTTGATTTAGGAGGAGGAGGAATTGAAAATTCCGGTCTAGGGGCGTCAGGTATTTTATCATAGAGCGTGTCGGACTGATTATATACTAAGTCTAGATATTGTGCACGAGCAATAACTTGCTCCTCCGTTACGACTCCCCCCTTGGCCACATCTTCCGTTATGGCAGGAAGTAACGACTTTATAAACCACTCAGCTAACAGCTGATCGGGAACGTATGTTTTCACCATCCTACGACGACGATGCCACTCATGTATATGATCAGATATATGTGTGGCCGTCGTCTGCTTGAAGTTGGTTAAGATTTCCGTTCCAGTTTCATACCTTATCGGTAATTGAAAATGGGTTAAGAAAGTCGTGGCTAGGGAACTGAAATTGTCGAAAGAGGCTCTAGGTAATTCAATATACCATTTAGCCGCTGGACTCATCCATGTCCTCTGAAAAAGGCAAAGCCTTATCGAATCATCGTTCAGGGTGTTCGACGAACACCACAGATGAAAAGTCATGACGTGATTCGATGGGTCTTCACCTGGATTTCCATTGAATTTAGGAATGTCCGATGGAAGTTTATGCGGAATCGCTGGCCACCAAGGGGCATAAGCAATTGGATCATTCGTTAACCGGTTTAGATCTGGTAATTCTAGAGTTGCTACAAAGGGCAACTGTTGATTCAGGTTAGGCGGAGCATACCCAGGATAAGATGGAATCGCCTGAGCAGTGGGTCTTTGCATACCAGCATAATGTATTTGATGTTGGCAACTTTGACATGTTTGATGGGCATAACCGTTATTATATGGTTGCCCATTACTCGCAAAGACTTCTTGCTCGGGTCCTCGATATGATTGCTGGAATTGCGGTTGTTGAGTTTGAACCAGCTCCGGTTGTTGGACCATTTGCTGTCGTCCAATACTGGAAGATTGACCAAGATGAGGAGTCATAGTACTTGTTTGAGCCTGAGTCGCTCCAGATAAGGAGGCACTAACCGTAGGTTGTGATTGAGTTGTCGAGACAAGAGGCTGTTGTATGGCAACCTGAGAAACTTGGGGTTGACATACAACAGGTAGCGCTTGTACTTGTGACGCAATCAACATACCAGGTATAGTGGCAACATTCGACACAGGGTGGACTGGTTGCATTGAATATGCAACCCTTGGTTGCTGAGGCAGTATTGGTACCCATCCGCTGGATGTAATTCCAGTTTGACCTAAACTTTGTTGTAAACTCCCATATGGTTGTTCTCCAGGGGGGAAAAATGAAAAGGCATACTGCCCTCCATATGGTGGAAATCCAGTGCTTAAAGTGTAGATTGGCCTTTGAAGACACATTGGATCAAGTTGTTGAGTTTCAACATAAGAAATACCAGATGATAATCCGGATGAAGAAATAGGAACTAACCATGTCGTCGAAACAGTCTCTGATTGGACTCCAGCTTTTTGTTGACAATTTGTCGGGACAGATGGTATACCAGCGAACATCGTTGGAGTAGCAGCAGGAGGCTCTGCCGCTGCTGTGTCGGATGACACAGTCCTGGATGTCGACGGTTGTTCGGACATATTTAGTCTATCCAAAAGATTTCTTAGCGATTCTACAAGAACTTTATGATGAAGGTAGACTAACTTCGAAGATCAACGCGGGAATAAAGGGTGATTGTTCCGTTTAAAATAAATTGTTAACGATGCTTTAGACAGAACTTGCTTTTTCACTTTTAAAGAGTCGAGAAAAAGCTAAAGGTGACTCTAGTCTCCTTCGATGTTTTAATGAACCCGGAGTGACAAATGCTCGGATGGACTTTTTCAGTTATAGAGTTTGAAAAAGGCCAAAAGAAACTGCTCTGGAGATCTAGGCAGAGGGTGTGCCAAACTTTTCGCAAAACCACAGAATACGTTTTACGGTACGAGTGGTCGATCTTTGTGAATGCTGTGTTCACTGCATTGCGATCAGTAGGGCGGCCAACACGGCTTCCTATGGATAAAGGCTTTGTTCATATAGGGGTCTCCCAATATATACGCGACGGTACATGGGAGCACAAGTCCGTATTAGTGCCACCGACTCTCAGGAGGAATCACCCACCTTCTTCGAGACCGATAGTCACTACGTTTAACGACGCCAGAACACATATCTAGCTTAGACCTCTATGTGTTTGCGTTATGTTTCAATGCGTTGTTATGTAAATTCAATTTATTTTAAGGTTGATCTTGTTTAGCAGTTTGCCTTTATGGATCACCACGAGATGTTTGATACAAATTCCTAAATGCAGTCTAAGATGATAAGCAAGCTTTTTCAATCTTTTCGACTTATGAAAATCTTAACTACTGAGGGAAAAGAAAGACATCATCTTTTCACACAGATCATAGAGCACACACTAATGCACTTTTCCTAAATCAACATGCAAACTGTCAAAATGCACATGCACAATGCAGGTATTTCTTTTCTCTTTCTTAATGTTGATGTAATACAAAAAGAAAGTTGTTGTATAACTTTGAATTCAATTTCAAGTGAAAGCAAACAAGCTTGTCCAAAATCAAAAGACACCTTAAGATTTACTTGTTTCGACACTAGAAATATATAAATTCAAACCATATGACAAAAGCAAAAGCTCAATCAGCTATGAACAGCAAACAAACTAACTCTTAAGATCAAAACGACACTTATCACAGGTCTAGATCTAAGAGGTCACAGCAAGACTAGTTCACTTTTCGTTATGGGAAACTGCAAATGATATAAGAAATACACAAAGAACAAATACAGTTTCTTTATACAACCGAGGCGGAATAGTGGCAAGGAAAGTTGGTTTCAGATAGGTACATTGACTGATAACAGGCTGCAAAAACAAGGATGAAAACAGGGCAATGAACAGCAAGGAACCCAAGTAGCACAAGGCAAAACTGGTTCAGCGCAGGTGGTACACTGTTAGTTTGACATTCAGCGCAGGTAGCCCCTTCGGGATCTGCGCTGAAATGTAGACTGCCTTCACAGTGCCTGCAATGAAGAGATAAACTTTCGTTTTTCTCAGTTTCCGGGTCACAGATTGCTCAAAAATTCACAGTTTTTGGCCAAATCAGAAGTTATCAATCAAGTACACACTAAGGGATGAAAAGGAGGATGAAAAGCTATCACTAAGAGCTATTTATAGTCCTTGTCAATCAGCTCTTCAAATCATAAACCTGTCCAGAAACTAGAGCTAGAGTAGCTGCCCTCTACTTTGCATTTGAAAGATTCAAATGCAGTTCGATTCAGTACTCCCTGTGTTTATGAAATGAATAGCAAAAACACAAACAACCAACAAGATGCGATCCCCAGTATGGTCGCCAATTTGTTGTTGGGAAAAGTATCCAATACGGAATGACCCTATCCCACTCTAAGGGTGATAGTACCTCAGCAACAATCAAAGCAAAGCTATTCGAGATTACTTCTTTATGAGATGTAAGAGAGGGGAGAAAGAGATCCACTAACCGATGTCTTCCGCTAATGATTGATCCAATCTTCTCTCTTTGCTGCTTGCTCCCAGTTCCTTGCTCTTTCACTGGCCCAGCTACACCAAGATCCTGCAAAATGGAAAGAGAGGGAAACTACAAGAAGCATACATTCATAATTGATTCAAGGATTAGAATAAATCAAATACACAAGTATAACAATACACCATTGACACACATGCATATAGAAGAACCTCAAATTCTTTATTAATGGAAGAAGTAAAGTTCAGGAAGTGATACAACCATAAGAGGCCCAATCCAGCATCACCTCCCAGCAGAAAGAAATCTCCTCTTCACCTCCTTCAAAGAAAATCACCCAATAGTTCTATACTCAAACCAACAGCACTTCCTTACATTCACAAGATTCCAGCCCTCCTAGACCTCCTGAGAGAGCTCTATATATAGGAGTTTTGGAGAAAGGATGAGTCAGCTTGAGGCTAGCATGAAGCTGACTAGTTTCCTCTCTCACTTCAGTTATTCTTCAGTTCTTGAGTCCACTTGGAGGTTCTTGCTTCCACTTGGAGATCTAGACCCTCTTACTCATCACCAGTCGAATTCTCTGATCCAAGTGTCATTTTGGAAGCTTCCTGGGCATTGACACCTTGAGGAATGACTGTGCCACTTGGCCAAACTCGCCCAGCGCAGGTAGCCTTCTTTGCAGTTGACATTCAGCACAGGTACACAGTGGAGCAGTTGACATTCAGCGCAGATGCTCAGTGGAGCAGTTGACATGATCCAGAATTAGCTTGTTTTTGAGTGTTTTCAGGTGGAGAACTGATATTCAATGTTGTGGTTTGCTGACCTTGTTCCTATAGGGGTAGGAACAACATGTTTAGGGACTTTGGATCCCTTAGATTATTGACATTTCATGCTTCATGCTGTAAGGCACAAAAATGTCTATAACATTTGGTCCAGGATACAAACTCCTACCACGTGGTCCAATAATCATAGAAGCAATGTGACATGAGGGCACTTCCAAGATTGAAACAATTTAATATGTTTCACATAAGTATATAAGAACCCATGAGATAGAACCAAGGAAGTAAACGTAACGATGAATTATTGGGTGTGATGGTATAGTTATTATAAGGTCACCCCACTGGTTAGATATGTCAAATATTAATATAAGAAAAGAACTAATAATTATACTTACACTATATGTGTGGGCTTATGTTAGGTCATTTACCTAGCATAGCCATGGCCCTGAGGCTAGCAAAGAGTGTGCTGAAATGAGTTTGAGCATTAAGGAGTAGGTGAGAATAGCTTAAAAAATATCCAACCCCAATTTTGTATTTCAAGTGAGACTCGAGAATGTGGAAACATTACAATGTTTTGATACAAAAAAACAAAATAAATATTGAATATAATAATGAGATGTTTTATCTCTGTAGGTAAAATCAATGCTTTACCCTTTTATTGTTACAAGTAATGTAATTGGAAATTACTATTAGGTGATTTTGGGGAGATGTTACAAATTTTCACAAATTTATTTCCACAGTAATAATTGGGGAAAAGTGCGACTCACATTGACTTAGTTTTATGAGGTTGTAAATTTATTTATTAACACTAACTTGTCATTTTCATGAGTCAATAATTTTTTTCCATAAAGATGATTGTCGAAAAGAAATAAAAATGTGGGGCAATGAGTCATTAATTCATTGAGCGTTTCACATATTAGTGTAGCTTTTAGATCAAATTCCATATACTTTTTGACAAAGAAGGTGTGGGAAATTTTTAAAAAGCACAAAAGTGGGGTTATATGGGTTGTAAATTTAGTCATTGATAGTGAAGATGGTTGGAAAAAACAAAAAAGTGGGGTACTTGGAGTCTCAAACTTATCGATTCACATAAAATTGTAATATGTTGATCAAATTTCATATATCCTTTACAAATAGTATGCTCAAAGATTAAAAAAAGAAAAGAAAGGGTATATGGTCATAAATCTAGTCAATAATACTCGACTTATCATATAACATGTTGGGTCCCTATAATACTAGTGATTACACATGTTGGGTCCCTATAATACTAGTGCTTACCCCATTACTATTGTAGTTATACCCCTTATTTATATTTTTGTGCCCCTATTACCCCCATATTGTTATTTTTGTGCCCCATAGAATCCCTCTATTGTTATTTTTGTGGCTTTATATTATTATTGTTAGGTCGGCTGGATTATATTGTGACTCCTTAGACTCCTATATATAGAAAGGAGTTTTTGTCATTTGAACCATCCAAGAATTGTTCATTTATGTAATGTAAAGGAGGTTTCCCCCTAGAAGAGGCTGAATTCTAAGGCGTTGATCTATCTTTTCTATCTTTTCTTGAGCTGGTTTCATAACATTTGGTATCAGAGCTTTGGATTCTAGGGTTTTGATGCTCCAAACAGGTCATCGTGGAATTTTCGCTATAACTTTTTTTCTGTGATGTTTCAGAAGTTGCAAAAAAACCCATTTGAGAATAAATCGCGCCGAACCTTGGGTCCGAAGTTTAGAGCTTTTCGCATGATATTTGAGGAGATATGATCTGAGAAAGTTGGTCTATTTGCAAACTCCTGAATTACATTCAAAATAGGTGACTTGGGGAAAATCGTCATAACTTTCTCTCTAGGGATCGGATTAAAATTTCGTAAGAAGGTACAGAAAGAGGATGGAATTTCGTTTCTTGCAGGAAGTTTTTAGATCCATAGGTTGAAACAGTGACTCATGGCACGTCATACAAGTTTGCTCTACTGAACTAGTCTATAATCAAGTCACTGTGGGAGATTTCACATAACTCTTCCTTGGAGAAACCAATTTGGGTCAGACTTGTGGCATTGGAAAGAGGACACAGAAGGCTACCACAGGTTGCAATTTCAGAACTTGATGATCCAAAATTACAGAGATACATCAGATTCAATATCAGGCTTCTACAAAGTGAAAAAAGGTGTGTAGTTTTTTATTTTTTATTTTTGCGTAAGCTTGGTTTGAAGGAATTCAAAGGGCATAGTAAAGCATTATTATCGATAACTGATGCCCCAAGGAAAGAAAATGCAAACACCTAGTAAGGAACCTAAAAGCTCTAGCATGACTCATGAAGAAGAGGAAGAAATGCTACATGATATATCAAAATTACAAGAACAAGTGCAACAAATGTCACGCTCACAAAAGCTAACAGAAGCTAAGATAAATGGCGTCGAATCTAAGATAAATGGCGCGGAATCTAAGATAAAGGGCATGGAAGCTAAGATGGATGATTTGAAGACAGATTTGAAGACAGACATGGTAGATTTGAAGACAGATTTGACAAATTTTCTACATGAAATACATACTAATGGTGGAAAGGTTGTAAAGGAAACTCATGATGTGAACCAAAGAAATGTTAATCATGATTCCATAGACTCTAATGTTGGATCGAAGACCCACCATATTCCAAAACTCGATATGAGGAAGTTTGATGGCAAGGATCCCGCCACATGGATATTACAGATGGAGCAGTTCTTCGATCTCAATAATGTGCAAAACACACAAAAGGTACGTATGGCAACTGTATATTTGGAACCAAATCAGTTTGTATGGTATCAATGGCTTTTTTCTCGTAAACAATTTATCACTTGGGCAATTTTTACGGAAGAATTGATAGCACATTATGAGGATACAAAAAGCAACACTTTTTTTAGCCAATTGATAAGTCTCAAACAAAAGGGTTCAATAATGGAGCACATTGAGGAGTTCCAAAAATTGAACATAAGGGTAAAAGATATTCCAGAGGAGCATAGGATTGATGTGTTCATAGGGTCTTTAAAGGATAATATCCAACATGATGTTCGCCTTTGGGAACCTGATTCATTAGAGAAGGCATTCAGGTTAGCAAGAAAAATGGAAAGCAAAATTATGGCAACTAGGAAGCATACCACTCACAACTATAAAGACGGAAGTGTTGTTGCCCCTAGTCTTCCACAACCTATAAGGTTGACACCACAACAATTGGAAGAAAAAAGAGCAAAAGGGCTTTGTTACAGTTGTGATAGCAAATACACTAAAGGTCATAAGTGTGCTGAGAAGAAATTATTCTACATAGATTGTGAAGAGGAAGAAGAAAAGGAGCAAGAAAGGTCAAAAGAAGAGGATATACTCCAGGAACAAAGCCTAGATGAAGAACAAATAAATCCGACCATATCTTGTAATGCATTGGCGGGAATTACCACTCCTCAAACCATCAAGATAGAAGGACAAATCAAGAAGAAAAAGGTAATAGTGTTGATTGATTCAGGAAGCACCCACAATTTTATTCATTGTAGGGTAGCAAAAGAATTGAATTGCTTCCTATATCCAGCACCAGAGTGTCAAGTGATGATTGCAAATGGAGGAACAATAAATTGCTCTGGAAAGTGCCATAATATCAAGCTATCCATGGGAGAATATGTATTGACTAGCCCAATGCTTTCCATTCCAATGGGAGGTGTTGATGTTGTACTAGGAGTCCAATGGCTACAATCCTTGGGTACAATAGCTTTTAATTTTCAAGAACTTTTCATCAAATTTTCTATGGAAGGAAAGGAAGTTGAATTAAGGGGTATTGCAGGGAAACCAGGAAAGATAATCAGCTCTAATGGTATGACAAAGCTTCTAAAAAAGGAGCAAAGAGGTGTAATTGCACAATTATGTTCGCTAGATGTTTCCACATCGGAATCATCTATTTCTCCAGATCTCCAAAAAGTCTTGGACAATCATTCCAAGGTATTTGAGACTCCCAAAGGTCTCCCACCTATGCGTGATCATGATCATGCTATTCATCTGATTCCAGGAAGTGTTCCTCCAAACATCAGGCCGTACAGATATCCCTATGTCCAAAAAAGTGAAATTGAACGTATGGTTGCAGAAATGCTAGAGGCTGGTATAATTCAACCGAGTCAAAGTTCTTTCTCTGCTCCAGTAGTATTGGTGCACAAGAAGGATGGATCATGGCGCATGTGTCCGGATTATAGGGAGCTCAACAAGCTCACTATTAAAGATAAGTTCCCCATTCCTGTCATTGATGAATTACTGGATGAATTGCATGGATCAATTTACTTCACCAAGTTGGATCTTCGTTCAGGATATCATCAAATCAGAATGAAGATTGAAGACATTCTAAAAACAACATTTAGAACTCATGAGGGTCATTATGAATTTTTGGTCATGCCTTTTGGCCTTACCAATGCACCTTCAACATTTCAAGGTTTGATGAATTCAATTTTCAAACCATTCCTTAGAAAATTTGTGTTAGTATTTTTTGATGATACTAATCTACAGCAAGTCTTGGAAGGATCATGTTAAACATGTTGACAAGGTGCTACAACTATTGGAGGAGAAACAATTATATGCAAAAAGATCCAAATGTTTCTTTGGAGTCCAAGAGGTGGAATATCTGGGTCATATTGTATCTCATGAAGGAGTTAAGGTAGACCCTAGCAAAATTAAAGCCATTAAGGAATGGAAAATCCCCACATCCATAAAGCATCTGCGAGGATTTTTGGGTTGACAGGGTATTATCGCAAGTTTGTTAAGAATTATGGGAGAATAGCAGCACCTCTAACAACATTATTGAAGAAAGATGCATTTTCATGGACTCCGGAAGCAACAAAGGCCTTTGAACATCTTAAAGAGGCAATGTGCCAAGCACCGGTCTTAGCTACACCGGACTTCACAAAAACCTTTATTGTGGAATGTGATGCTTCAGGAAATGGAATTGGTGTTGTTCTAATGCAAGATGAAAGACCCATTGCTTTTGAAAGTCGTCCAATCAAGGGAAAGTTTTTACACAAAGCTATTTATGAGAAGGAAATGTTGGCAATACTCCATGCACTTAAGAAATGGCGACCCTACCTAATGGGAAGACACTTCAAGGTAAAAACAGATCATGATAGCCTTAAATACTTTTTAGAACAAAGATTATCCTCTGAAGAGCAACAAAAGTGGGTCACAAAGATGTTGGGTTATGACTTTGAAATCATCTACAAAAAAGGGAAGCAAAATGTGGTGGCAGATGCACTCTCAAGAAAGGATGAGGATGTGGAAGCATTGTTGTGTGCCATTTCTATTATCCAACCAGATTGGATAAACAAAGCAAGGGAGGAATGGAAGAATGACGAAGAAGTGTGGGCACTTATTCGAAAGTTACAACAAGATTCCAGTACATCTGATACATTTAGCTGGCAAAATGATTCGTTATGGTACAAAGATCGCTTATACCTCTGTAAGAATTCCCAGCTAAAACAAAAGATTCTTATGGAATTGCACACTTCTCCCTTAGGAGGGCACTCAGGATTTTTAAAAACTTACCACAGGGTTAAGAAGGAATTTTTTTGGGATGGCCTTAAATCAGATATTCAAAAGTTTGTGGCGGAATGTTTGGTTTGCCAACAAAATAAAGTTGAAACAATTAAGACACCGGTTCTATTACAACCTTTATCCATTCCAAGCCAACGTTGGGAGGAGGTTTCAATGGATTTTATCACAGGTTTACCCAAGTCTGAGGGAAAGAGTGTCATCATGGTGGTAGTTGACAGACTTACCAAGTATGCACACTTTTGTGCATTATCACATCCATTTAAAGCCAGTACAGTTTCTACTGCATTTATGGAAACAATTCAAAAGCTACATGGAAACCCAAAGATTATTGTAAGTGACAGAGATCCCATTTTCACTGGAAATTTTTGGACAGAATTATTTTCTTGTCTTGGTACTCAGTTAGCTCATAGCTCATCTTATCATCCTCAATCTGATGGGCAAACTGAGATAGTAAACAAATGTTTGGAAGGATATCTTCGTTGCTTTGTATCTGATAAACAGACACAATGGGTCAAATGGTTGCCTCTGGCTGAATGGTGGTATAACACTTCCTTCCATACAGCAACAAAAATGACCCCATTTATGGCACTTTATGGGTATCAACCACCATCCATCACATCATATTTAAGAGAAAATTCTAAGGTTCAGGCAGTGGAACATCACATCGAACATCAACAACAAGTCCTCCAACTCTTAAAGGATAACCTCGTGTTGGCACATAATAGAATGAAACAACAGGCAGATCAACATCGCAGTGAAAGAATTTTTGATGTAGGTGATTGGGTATTCCTACGGCTACAACCATATAAGAAAATGTCCCTCAAGCAAGCTAAGAAGGATAATAAATTATCACCAAAGTATTATGGTCCATACAAGGTGTTGCAAAAGATTGGTACTATGGCATACAAATTGGAGCTTCCTGTAGCTTCTCGATTGCACCCAGTTTTCCATGTTTCATGTTTAAAGAAGGTTATAGGCGACAAGCTCCCAGTTCAAACAATATTGCCAGAACTTGACGAGGAAGGAAAAATTATATTGGAACTAGAAGCAGTCACAGAAACAAGAACTCGACAGCTACGAAATCGATCAATTTCAGAGTATCTTATCAAGTGGAAGAACTTATCCGCTGAAGATTCCACATGTTTATACAGAAGTATCCAGAACTACTCAAGCGTTGAGGACAACACTTTTTTTGAAGGAGAGGGGCACGTTGGGTCCCTATAATACTAGTGATTACACATGTTGGGTCCCTATAATACTAGTGATTACCCCATTACTATTGTAGTTATACCCCTTCTTTATATTGTTGTGCCCCTATTACCCCCATATTGTTATTTCTGTGCCCCATAGAATCCCTCTATTGTTATTTTTGTGGCTTTATATTATTATTGTTAGGTCGGCTGGATTATATTGTGACTCCTTAGACTCCTATATATAGAAAGGAGGTTTTGGCATTTGAATCATCCAAGAATTGTTCATTTATGTAATGTAAAGGGGGTTGCCCCCTCGAAGAGGCTGAATTCTAAGGCGTTGATATATCTTTTCTATCTTTTCTTGAGTTGGTTTCATAACTTAACAAGCCTTGTATATTTTTTTAAATTTCTTACAAAGAAAAGGGTTAAAATTAAATAATTATATAAAATTGTTGAAATTAAATAATTAGATAAAATATGTGTTATAGGTTTTTCACATTAATTTTTTATTATTATTAAAATTAACTTTTATTATTATTTAATTAATTTTATTAAAATAAAATATTTCATTGTTTATTTGTAATTTATAAGGGTACAAGCTAATATATGAAATGACTTTTTTCACCATAATCCAACAATACAATTTCAAACAAGTTTGTGATTTTTTTGTTTAAAATACATTTTTTATTGCATATATGGATTCAATACCATTAAAAACCCTAGGGAACCCGAATCTATAGATTAAACAAATTAAGCTCAAATTTTAAAAAATCTCTGTAAAAAATTGGTTAAAATTAACTAGAAAAAGATCCTTGAAAAAGATCATTTCGTTAGGCTACACTATTTATAAGTGCTCTTATGTCTTATAATCAATTATGATCATTTCTTAATAATTTTTTATCTTTTTATAAATTTTAGTAATTAAATTTTTTTTTTTTCCCCTATAAATAAGGGATCCACTATACACAAACTCAATATTTAACTTGATTATTTTAAAAATAAATTATCATTATTATAATATATTTAAAAAATGTTAAAACTATAAATAAATTTTCCATATTCAAAATGATCACGATGAATAAAAAAACATTTTGACTAAGATTACGTTACCTTCCTTGATCTCATGGACCTTGTCAAAATGAGTTAAAATAATTCAATGCTTTATTTATCAATCTAGATCCATCTTAACCATAGATCTATCAAGCGTCGAGAGGGATCAAATCTCTCGAGGTGCAAACCTTTCCTTAAATTTTGCACTAAAAAAAGAGGCTTTCGTCGCGAGAGATTTGATCCCTCTCAGTGCTTGATATGTTTAAGGTTAAGATGGATCTAGATTAGTTTCAATCGTGCCTGATCACACATTTTTTTTAACATCTAACTATTATAATAATTTTAAATATACTAAATATGTCTTAGATTAACCCATTGGTTATCGAACATGATTATCTTCCTGATTCAAAGATATTGTTAGAGTTGTGTTTGGATCCCAGTTTTTATGGCGGGATGTGGGGGGGGGGGGGGGGGGGGATTTCCCCATCATTGCTACTGTAGTGGTGTCCAGGGTGTGTAGTAGCATGTGAGGGAGCTACCCTTGGTGCGGTTTTGGGGGAAACATGCCTGTAAGAATTTTTTAAGTAAATTACTTTGTAAAATATTGTAATTTCATAGTTAATATGGACCATTCATTAGGTGGAATATCTGGTAGTAGAAGTTATGTTAATTTAGGGTTTTATTTTTTCCCTAAATGGTAACCCTCAGTTTATATGAGGGAATTTTATTACCAGTATCTATTATTCAGTGATAAAAGAAAGACAAGATTGTATGAGAGTGAAGAGGAAGTTACAACGCATGCATTGTAGGTTGTATCCCTTTAGTTTGTTGGATAATATAAAAGAAGGGACTAGTTGTTTCTTTATGGACTTGCTCAGATTGGGTGAACCACGTATATCTATTTTTCTCTTGTTTTATGCTTTTATGTGTTTCCAATATTTTCATTCCATTCTTAGAATAAATTTCTAACAACTAGTATCAAAGACAAAAGGTCTATTCGGCTAATAAAATCAAAGGAAAGAAGGGTTCCTGGTTTGAGTGGGAGTAATGGCGGAAGATGATAGTTTTAGGATTGAGAAATTCAATGGCCAAAACTAACATCTTTGGAAGAAGAAAATGAAGGAATATCTATATTAGAAATATCTTTACCTACCATTGATGGAAAATCAAATAATTCAACAAGTATGATAGCTGAAGAATGGGAGATTCTCTATAGAAAGGCACTAGGAACAATGCAATTGTGCTTGGAAGCATCAGCAACCTTCAACATTTCAAAGGAAATGATAATGGAAGGTATAATGAAGGCATTGGCCAAAATATATGGAAAAACCTTAGCCTCAAACAAGGTATTCCTTGTAAAATGTTTATTAATATGAAGATGTCAGAAGGTGGATCTGTTTTCGATCATTTAAATGCATTTAACATAGTTACCAATCAATTAAGTTTTGTAGAGGTAAATTTTGATGATGAAGTTATGGCTCAATTGTTTTTATCCACATTTATATAATGTTGGAATGGCTTAGTCATGGCCCTCATTGAGTTCTGTATCTAGTTCTAGTACTTTAAAGTTTGATGATGTTGTTGGTGTTATCCGTAGCAAGGAAATGTGATGGAAAATCTCAAGTGGGACATCATGTAATGCTTTGTTTGCAGAGATTAGGGGAAGAAAACTAGAGAGAGGAAAGAGCTTAGGATATCATAATAATTTAAGGAAAGGTAGATCCAAATCCATATCAGGGATAGTGTGCTGGAAAAATGGGAAGAAAGGACACTTGAAGAAAGATTGTAAGTCTCAGAAGGGAAAATAAGGAGATGGACAAAAATAGAACAATAAGGAAGTGTATGTAACAAGTGTTGTGCTGCAATGTGATTTAATTCTTTCATTAGAAAATATTACTTACGCCTAAGTGATAGATTCAGGGGCTTCATTCGACGTCACACCCCATAGGAAACATTTTCATGAATATGTTTAAGGAGATTTTGGACAGGCTTGTTTGGGTGATGATAAAACCTATAAAATTATTGGAATGCGTAGGGTACTTATCAAATAATAGAATGGAACCAATGGTTGTTAGAAGAGGTAATACATGTTCTAGATCTAAATAAAAATCTAATTTCAATAGGGTAGTTGGGAAGTAAAGGTTGTGTAACTACACTTCCAGAAAAAAAAAAAAAATTAGATGGTCACTAAAGGAGCCTTGGTAATAACAAAAGGAGGGGAGGTTGGTACATTGTATTTATGCAATGGTATTTATGATTCTCCTAATGCTTTAACCTCCATAGGAGAGGATATGACAATGTGGCATCATAGCCTTGGGAACATGAGTGAGAAGGGGATGCAAATTCTTCAGTCAATGATTTTTTTGTTGGGATTGAAGCATGTTGATTTGGAGTTCTCTGAGAATTGTGTTTATGGAAAATAGAAGAGATTCAGATTTCTTAGAGTTGGGAAAGAAAAGAAGAGTTAAAAAAATAGAGCTTGTGCATGCAAATGTAAGGGGATCGACACATGTATCATCTCTCGATGGCTCTCGTTATTATTTTATTTTTGTTGATGATGCAACTAGAAAATATTTTATTTTTTGTATTTGAAACAAATGTTATGTCTTTGATATTTTTAAGAACTAGAAAGATTTAGAAAAAAGTGAGAGAGGAAAGAAGTTGAAGTGTCTTAAATCAAATAATGGAGGTTAAAATTGCAACAAGGAGTTTCATTATTATCTTTCATATGATGGAATTCACAGAGAGAATATAATTCAAGAAACTCCACTAGAAGATGGTGTGTCAAAAAGGATGAATAATACTATAATGGAGCATGCAAGGTGTATGAAATTGCATGCAAGATATCCCTTACAATTTTGGGCATATGTTTTAGATACCATTGTTTATATAATAAATCGAGGACCTTCAAGTTCCTTGGATGGTGGTATTCCAAAGAAGGCATGGATAAGTAATAAGGTAAACTACACATTTGTAAAGACCTTTAGTTGTGAATCATTTGTCCACATTAAAAAGAAAATAAAACAAAGATTGAGGAAAAATAATTGTACTTTTATTTGGTATGGTGTTAATTATTTTTTTTAATCACTTATATAGTTATGAAAAAGATAAAATCATTAGGAGTAGATGTAACAACCCCTGTTTGATTCTCCATGTAAATAAAATAAAACCAAGGTCATGGTACATGTATTCCAAGTTAAATGGAGGGAAAAACATTATAGTGGACATTGCTTGTGGTTTATTAATGGATATGGAAATTTTCAAGGGAATTGGCAAAGGATAAGAGGCAATAAATGATAATTTAATTAAGGAAATAAAGGAAAATAAGAGAAAAGGGAGATGAAGAGACACAAATATGCATGCAAGGGAAGTTAGATAAAAATTAGAGGAAAATGAAGAAAAAGGAAAAAGGAACAGAAGATACTAGACATCAAAGACAAGAGGCATTAGAGAAATAGTTCAAAACTCATGGTTTAGCTTTTGTCAGTTTAGTTTTGGCTCTCTTCTTCCGTACTCTTACACTATTGTACACTTAGAGAAATCTCGAAGCATCCTAGCATTCACTTGGACTTGGAGAGAAGAAAGAAAAGGACAAGAAAAGGAATTGTGATAAGTAGAGAGAACGTTGGGTTAGCAACTATAGTTAGAGTTCATTGAAATAACGGGTTGCATGTGTCATTTCCTTCTTGAGATTTGGATGCATGTTACATGCATGTGGTTCTTTGGTTATTTTGTTGTCATCAACATGTGATTTTCCAAGATTGACAATGGTTTCATCCTTGCCTTGCCATTTCCTAGATAGCCATTATGTAGTGGGTTCTCTATTTTTATTAGACTTTGGATGGTCGGTAGGATTAGATCCCAGTTGAGGTGGTCTCAAGAAAATTTCCAAGGGTCTAGTGTGGAGATGCGATTTCTCTTGGAACTTTTGATAGATGGGTGGAGACAGGAAAATTCCTCTGGATTTGGTGAAGGAAGTCGGAGGAATCCAAGCTTATTTGGATGTTAGTGATTTCTACATTGATTTAGGTGAAATCACTGTGGTTGAGAGCTCAGGTGGTTTGGCCTCTAGAAGCCCTAGTTGGTTATATTTTGTTTTAAACCATATGATCCCACATCCATGCTTGGAACATGGCATGGGAGTGATTGGATGAAATAGATATTTGGTTTAGCCCAATCTCTGGTCAGATGGTACATGGAAGTCCTTGACTTGGTTGGATTTTGCATATGTCAATATAGGTTATTTTCTTATTGTGATTTATGAGAACTTATACTAGTTACTATGTTGATCTTATCGTTGGTTGTTCATGGATTCTATGTTGGTTATATGGTAGTTATATGCATGGTTATATGATGTTATCTTGCTATGGATATTCTTAATGATCAAGAATTTAGTGAATGGTTGATGAATTTATAGGCAAACAAGTGTTGTTGTATCTACCTTGAGAGGGAATTAGACCTTATTGATAATTTCATGTTGAAGTTTATAATTTTATGATCAGATATGCATTCATGACTTGTAGATTCTATGTTTACCATATGTTTGACAAAGCGTGTATCATTTATTAGGTATGTCTTCGACATGATCTAGCCCTATTATTAATTGTTTAGACTTGTTGTCATCTTAGCCCTAATTCTAGAGAGTTATGGGCAAATCTGGGTAGTGGCCTATAGGCTAGCCATGAGAAAGTGGCACATATATCGCGACTGTTGGAAGAGAACAGGGAAATTTTGGTCATAATAACATGGAGGAAGGCTTATGTGTGTGGTTGGAGCCCTTCAACTGCATTCATAGTGTGTCATGCATGTGGTTGGGGTGAAAAACTTGTGAAAATAAGTTCCATCTCAGGGAATAATCACCAAGGGTGGTTGTTGAACTCCTCAGTGATCGGGTGTCCCTTATGGGTGGCAGTGAGAGTTCTCATTAGTAGGCCCCACTTCCATAATTGGAACTTGGAGTTTAGGTCATGCCATAGTAACTCTCAGCCTATATTTACCCTGGAGAGCTTTTAAAAATGGGTAAATGTGGGAGGAAGTGTTATAAATTGGTACCAGAGCAGTTTTGTTCCCTCAAGCCTTTCCTTTGATACCCGTTACAGGGCGGTACCAGAGCAAGGTTGCAACACTAGAACTCGGGGTACATCTATATGGTTATGGTTATAATGTGTACAGTTATTTTTGCAGTTTGTATTATTATTATGTATGCATTATCATGTTGATATGTATTTTTATGTATATATATCATGCTAATCTGGACTGAATTGTGCAAATGTGATAGCCACCTTTGAGATGTATTGAGGTATGATTTTGAATATGTCTTTTATTTGGTTTGTTTAACAAAGTATGTTTGTAGGAAATAAAAGATTATAGATAAAGAGAAAAGTAGTGGACTATAGTTCACATGATTCCCCTTATAGGCCTAATCTGAAATCAATGGAATGGGAAAATTCAGTTGAGTAGCAAGGAGAATATTATTCTCTTAATTTATTAAATACATCGAGAAGTCTAAGGAAAAATATAATAAGTTACAAGGAAGAAAGTAATATGTTTACTGAGGTTTCAGAAAGACTTACAAAGGGTGACAAAAAGCAAGTAGAAGTCAATGTAGTGATTCTTCAAAGAATTTTAGATTTGCAGAAACAGGGATAGCTAGGGAATAACCATGGAGATAGATAGGAGGAGAAGACTAATGGGGCATACAATAGAAAATATTAGAGGAGATACATGGTGGATAGAGATGATGCAATTAGAGGTGGATGATCATTGGATACACCTGATAGGTAGACTAGCACTCATGTATTTTATTCTAGCTCTAGTTCTAAGAGACATCATTGTCATTATCACCAACATCCTTCTATTGGAAGTGAGATGGGGTAATTTCTATATGAGTTCAAGAAAGAAAAACTTCGTACTTTCGATGGGGAAGTGAAGAAATTAGAATATGAAAAAACATGGCTTCTTAGGATGAAGAAATTCAGATTGCATGATTATTTAGGGAACATGAAAGCCAAGATAACTATCTTCAGTCTCAAGGGAAAATAAAATATCTAGTGGGAATATTTTAAGTGTGTCAGTGGCATTGGGTAAGAGGAGCTGAGTTGGCATGAGTTTAAAATAATATTCAGGAAAACGTACTTTTTTCTGAGAGATATTATGATGGGAAGGCCAAGTAATTTTATGAGCTTAAGATGGGTTCCATGATAGATGAATAGTACATGACCAAGTTTCTGGAGCTGTTAAGGTATGTTCGCTACTTCAAAGATGAGAGTAGAAAGCTCCAAAGGTTCATCGGTGGACTGCCTTTAGCATTTAAAGATGAGATTGAGTATGATGAGTCACACTCATTGGAGGAAGTCATTAGGAAGTTGAAGCATTGTTATGAGCAGTCTAAGTGCAAGCCCGAGTTCAAGTGTGACTGGAAAGGTAATGAGAATACTAAACGAATATGGCCTAAGAATCGAGGAAGATATCATGATGCAGGTGACAAGATGAAAGTGGGACCTCATAAGAATTTAAATGTAGCTAAGAGAGTATATGGGTCTTGACTTGAGGAGAAACACTATAAAGGAGATGGAAAGAATCCTTTGAGGTGTTGGACTTGTGGTGGAGAGCATTGCAGGAGAGTCCATCACATTAGGGTGGTAGTCCTCATATTTACAGTACTCAAGAGGCACAAAGAGTTGGAGATGTCGGCCAAAGTATTCCCTAGATTTATGTAATGGTGGATAATAGGCAGAAAGATCATCAAGCATCTATTATTGAGATGGAAGGTAATATTTGCGATTAAGTTGTTTATATTTTGATTGATCCTAGATCGAATTATAGGTATATCAATCCTAACCTCGTGGATAAGTGTTTCTTGAATAAAGAAGTGCATGAAAAATATTGGTTGGTGAAGTTGGCTATATGAACCAAGAGAAGATTTCATCATTATGTGATATCTTGTGCTTTTGATTTGAATGGTATGCATACATAAACGCATTTACATGTGCTTCCTTTGGGATCCTATAGCCTACTTTTGGGCATGGATTAGTTATTCATTCACAAGACCAAGGTATACTATTATGACATGGCCATTGAGTGCCTGGATAATGATGGGGAAAGGAGAATCTTTCAAGGGAAGAAGAATCTTATATCAGTGAGAATGGTTACATTTATGTAGGAAAAACATAATCACAGGAAGGGATGTGTATTTTTTGCAGTTCATAACTCTAATGACAAAGGGAAAGAGGATGAGGATGGTAAAGTCCTAAAAACGTATCTTGTTTTGCATTAGTTCTAGGACGTGTTTCCTACAAACATTTTAGATTTGCCTCCTCATAGAAAGGTGGACCTTTCTATTGAGGTGGTGCTTGGAGGAACACCAAAATCTAAGGCATCATACAAGGTGAGAACTCTTGAATTGGTGGAATTGAATTTCCATCTTAAAGGGATGCTTGATAAGGGATACATTAAGCCAAGTGTATTTTCTTGGGGTGCACCAATGTTGTTTATAAAGAAGAAGGATGGTACTCTTAGATTGAGCATTGATTGTAGGAAGCTAAATAAGGTGACTATCAATAACAACTAACCATTGTCACAGATTGATGACTTGTTTGGTCAACTAAGGGGAGGTGCAATGTTTTCGAGGATTGATCTGAGATTAGGATATCATCAGGTACACATCAAAGAAGAATACATCTACAATACTGTTGTTGGGTCATGGAAAAGGTATGCATTTACTATCAACTTATTATCCTTTTCCTTTATTTCTATCCTTTCTATATCCCAATGTGCTAATATGTTAAGAAATTACGGTAAGAAATACAGAAATTATCTGCAGTTACGATTTGGCTAATTATTACCTTCCTTTCTACAGGAAAATCATGAAAAGGACAAACGCTATTCCCTGTGAAGAAACAACAAACATCGACAGGCTAAGGAAGGAACACGGCGGTTTCAGATACATCCAAAAGAAAATCAATATGATCGGCATGAGAAGGAAAAATGTCTGAAGTTAGAAAATTGAGCGAATCCCTAATCCCTCAGCATCAAAAGATCCTGAGGGATCGCTTTTATCATTTATCTTTTTACCCCTTTCTCATTATAAAAGGCAACAATTGTAAGAAGAAAGGGAGAGGACAATTGTTAATATTATTGTAATAATTAATTATATACTTTCGCTGTAGCGAAGAACACAAATACGTTGTAATACTCTTTCATGATTAATACATAAGAGGAGTTGTTGTTCCTTTTCACTTATCTGACGTAACCAGCAGTGTACGCTGGTGGCTAAGGGCCCAGCTTCCAGTGGAATTCACTGCTTCACCTATGTCATATATTTTTTATTCTTGCAAGTGTGACAGTTCATAGTATCATTGCTTTCTGCTATTATATTTCGTTGTTGTTCCTTATTCCTTTGCGTTGATAGAATAGCTCTGTTTTATATTATTTACATCATTGTTATTTAATTAGTTTCCTTTTGCTTTGGATTGAGTTTCCTAGATGAATATCCTACTCGATGTAATCAAATGTAATGAGAATTAACTACTTCTGTTAGGCTCTCAGATTGATATCATCGTTGTTTTACAAAGTAGTGTGTTTGATTTAAATTCAATCAGTTTTTAAGAGAAGATTTATCACTGTTGTACTCTTAACTGATACTGTTGTTACTTGAATTGCATATTGTTGTTACCTAAATTGTTGTAGGATTTGATTTCATTAAAGGATTGAGTTTTCTTTTAATTGCAATTAGAATTTACTTGCTGCATCCGTTTACTCTTGTATTTAAAAGATATATACTGCAATTTAGAAGCATTACTCTCTGAGATAAATAGCCGCCACATACTGTGTACACTCTTGAAATAGAAAGACCTACCCGGATTGATAATTAATGTGAAGATAATTAGGAGTTGAAAAGGAACCTTTTATCAGTCAACATTTTGGTGCTGTTGCTGGGGAGAATGTAGCCATTTCTAAGGATTAATGTACATCTGATGATTGTTGTTGAAGAAGAATTGGGTTTTGAAAACGGAAGGTAAGAACCTACGTAACGAGCAAGTAAAGTGCTTGCTCCTCCACCCGCTTTTCAGCACAATTATAGAAATCTGAAGTAGGTATTTGTTGCTTATCTGTTGGGAGAGAACTGGGTATTAAAAACGAAAGGTAAGAACCTACATACGGAGCATGTAAAATTCCTGCTCCCCCGCACGCTTTCCAGCAGAATTCTTAGGAACTTAGTGTAGAGATCAACATTTGAATTGTTTGCATGAATGACTAAGAAGAAAAAACCCGAAAACAATCATATTCCACTACCCAAATCAGACAGATATAAGGGACTGGTGACCCTTGGACGATAACATTCATAGACGAAATCTTAAAGAAAGTCGAATCTCAGCCATTAGTGGGTCCTAGAAACGTTGCTTCTAGACAACCTATTATCTCCCTTCGGGCCATAGGCTCACCATCTAAAGCCTATGCTGAGGTCCACAACAAGACAGTGAAAATTGAGCAAAGTTTTCAAGAGATTGAAAATTCGCGCCCAATTTCCTCACAAGAAGGGAATTCTTGTAATATTCGTGAAGGAGGAGGAGAAACAGGGGAAACAGATGGACCAAGATCCCCTCAAGTAGTAATTCAACAAGCAACACCTAGTATCCCAGATTGAGAGAGTGTTGTTAAGATCATTCCCACCCCTTCTAATCATCCTAGGAATAACTCTCTAGAGATCTTGGAAGGGTATTGGCACATATTTGATCAAATTGCCAACAACCCACAAGCACCTCAGACCTCTATATTGCAATATCCCATCGTTGACACAGCAATCAACGCACCTATGAAAGCTATCCCTCTCCAAAATATTCCCACCTTTCATGGATTAACATCAGAGGTTCTAGATGCATTTCTGTTTGAATTTGATGTATTATGTTGGGGTTATGATTATAGCACTGATGCCCAAAAAATAAAGTTGTTTCCTTCCACACTGAAAGGAGCAGCCTTGCGATGGTTTATGGGATTAGGTGGAGGCACAATAAATGATTGGGAACAAATGAAAACTGCTTTCCTAAAAAAATATTGGGACTACTACGGGTCTAGGGAATGGAAAGATGAAATATTCCAAATGGTAGCAAGACCCAGTGAAACATTAGAAGAATATGTGGAACGATTTCAATATAATATCTAGTGGTCTCCCTATGCAACTCTACCTTTACCTAATAATGTGCTAAAAACTACACTGATTAAAGGGATGAAAGAACAATGGATAGAAACATCAAATATTATGGGAAAAGGTGATATATATCAAGAAGAATATGCTAAAATTATTAAATTGTGTATCAAGTCCTCAAGAGGCAGTATGAGATTGAAACCAGCAGAATGCGACATGACCACTAGGGACAATAAAATCTCTAGTGGAGGTATAACTCGTGCAGAAATTGGCAACATACTAGAGTATTTCAAAACAGATATTTTGGGAACTCTAATAATGCAGTTGGACATTATGCAAGCCAAACAAAAGTAGGCAGAAGTAGAACAAAACTTGGTGATATTCTGTCCTAGATGCAGGAAGAAGCATAGTCACAAAGAATGCCCGCTGGATATGGTGCAAACCTGTGCCATATGTACAAAAGATCACACTACAGAAAGATGCCCATCACTCTCAAGGCTAAAAGAAGTCCATAAGGAGGCAGAGGAAGAAACAGAACCAGTCTACCTGCTAAATCAACATCGCCAATGGAAACCACAATAAATAGGTACACTAACTGATCCAACTTATTTCTTTCAAACTTCGTAATATAATTCGCAACAATACTCAGGAACCATGTTGTCGAATCAGCGAACTTTTTCCAATTGGTCACAACAACCATTCCCTATGCCACCTTGGCCCAACCAATCAAATCAAAATAAAAATTGGCTAAATTCCTCTTACTTCCCACCATTTTGGTAGAATAATGCATATCAATCCCAATGGCCACCCTCGACTTCACAGAACCAAAACTAGCATTCAAGCTGGCAAAGACCTACAAATCAACCAGCAAAAACAATCCCCCTACCTCAACCCACACTTCCAACACCCTACACATTGCAATAGAACCTCATACCAACCTACGGTTGTAGCTCCCAGCCCAACCCAACCCAAACCCTAATAGCAAACCGGTTCAATCTATCCAAATTATTGAAGGACTAGAGCCAGAAACCGAGTTAAGGGAGTGCAGTGAGCTTCAATTAAGATTTGGGCTGATAGTAGAATCATAGGGGGATAAAAATAAACAAATTGAAGATCGGTTACCTGCAGAACAAGCACCACAAGTGGAGAACATCGTTAAACAAAAAACTCACGATCAAACGATCACCTCTTCTCCACCATTCCCAGAAAGATTAATCATACCCTACCTAATAGGATACCTTGATTTTTATCTTCTAAGAGAATTGAAAGTTTGTGTATAAAAATACCACTCCTCCAAGCTATTCAGGACATTCCGATTTATGAAAAAACTATTAAGGGATTGTGTATGAAAAAGCCAAAGATGAAAATAAAAACAACCCCAACTGTCCATGTAGTCGGTGCCTTATCTGATTTACTATCAAGCAAAGAAACACCTGTAAAATATGAGGACCCAGGAAATCCTATAGTCACTGTGCAAATAAATGAATGCTCCTTCCCCAATGCATTAGTCGATTTAGGAGCAACAATCAATATTCTTACAACCACAACTTGTCAAAATCTTGGCATTACATCCTTGGACCCAACCACGACCTTGTTGGAACTGGCTGACCGATCGATAATCAAACTAGAAGGCACATTATAGGATGTAATGGTGTCAGTAGACTCCTGGGAATACCCTGCAAACTTTCTGATCATCAATCCTAGAAACCGACTCGATGGACATCCCCTAATTCTAGGTAGACCTTGGCTAGCAACCGTGGATGCTTACATAAGTTGTCAAACAGGAAACATGACTATAGCAAGAGGAAGCAATGTGAAGAATTTAGCCTTATATCCTCCAAATCAGCCAAGTTTAAAAATAATCAAAACTAGAAAACAACCAGTATCATATCTAACTGAAAACATTAGATCACCGCTAACCATAGAAGATGCTCTCAAATTTAAGGATCAAATAGAATATGACATCATTAACACTTGCATTAACCAACCAAATGCCGTATCCCATCTAAAATGTCACATGATTGAAGTAGCCCTTGATAACAAAAAAGAAGGAGATCCCTTAAAAGATATTAATAATCAATCAATACTAACAACTTTTGTTTATAACAGCAAAAGCATAGAAATTGAGCCAGGAAAAACTTTGAATATTAACAAGAATTTGACTACTGACCAAGAGCAGAAGCTTGTTCAACTCCTAAGAAAATATAAAGAGGCTTTTGCATGGGATTACCTGGACACGAAAGGGATTGATCCCCAATTATGCATGCACCACATTTATACAGAGAAAGATGTCAGGCCCATTCGACAACCTTAATGGAGGTTAAATCCTCATCTTAAACACATTATTAAAGCTAAACTACAAAATTGTTAGATGTAAACTTCATCTACCACATATCTGACAGAAAATGGGTCTCTCCATTAGTAGTGGTACCGAAAAAGAATGGAAAGTGGCATATATGTGTTGACTATAGAGAGCTTAATAAAGCAACCCAAAAAGACCATTTTCCCCTTCCGTTCATTGACCAGGTCTTGGACACATTGGCAGGAAAAAAAAAAATTTCTTTCCTAGATGGATTCAGTGGATACTATCAAATTCAGATTGCCCCTGAATATCAGGATAAGACTACCTTTACCTAACCTTGGGGAACATTCGCTTACAGGGTCTTACCTTTTGGGTTGTGCAATGCACCTACCACATTTTAGAGGGCTATACTCAACATTTTTTCAGATCTGATAAATGAAGGGCTCAAGATGTACATGGATGAATTTATACCTTACAGAGATGACTTTGAGCTAGCGTTACAAACATTAGAGAAAGTTCTGCAAAGATTAATTGCCACCAGACTTTGTTTCAGCCATGAAAAATGCCACATGATGATGACCGAGGGCCTCATCTTGGGTGACTATATCTCAGCAGCTGGAATCCAGGCAGATCCAGTGAAAATTCAAGTAATTCTTTAAATACCTACCCCTTACACATAAACTGAGGTATGCAGTTTCTTGGGATTTTCTGGCTCTTATAGAAGATTTATAAAAAAAAATCTCAAATTGTTGCACCACTATATGCATTAACAGGAAATATTGATTTCATTTGGATTGATAAATGTGACAGTGCTTTTGAAGATTTAAAACAGCTTGTATCAACAACACCAATATTAAGGGGCCCAAACTGGGATTTTCCATTCCAGATTTCATTCGACGCTTCAGACACAACCATTTGAGCAGTGCTCAGCCAGGAGGAAGATAAAGATCCATATGCAATATACTATATCAGCAAAAATATATCTCCTACTAAATTAAATTATACTATTACTAAAAAATAATTTTTGGCTATAATCTATGCTATCAATAAATTCATACATTATATAACAAGATACTTTGTGGTTTTATACACTAATCACTCTGCTATTAAATACCTAGCTAATAAACCCATTAAAAATGGAAGAGTGACAAGATGGTTGATTCTTTTACAGGAATTCGATATCACTATCAAAGATCGACCACGAAAAGAAAATCCAGTAGCAGACTTCCTTTCACGAATGCTAAAGACAGATGACTCGGCAACAGTAAAAGACCAGTTTCCGTATGAATATTTATTTTCTGTAATCATGAAATCACTGTGGTACGCGAATGTCGCAAATTACTTGGCAGTGGGCAAGTTACCCAAGCACCTAACGCCTAATGAAAGAAAACAAATCGTACAGTGCAGCACACGATTCTCTTGGATCGGAGGCTATTTATTTCATACAGGGGCCAATATGCACATTAGAAGATGCGTTAGGGAAGACGAGATCTAAGACATCCTGAAAGATTGCCATGATGGGCCTTATGGTGGACATTTTTCAGATCATAAGACTGGTCACAAGATATTACAGATGGGCTATTATTGGCCCACCATTTTTAAATATGCCAAGAAGTTTGTCCAAGCATGTGATAGTTGCCAAAGAATAGGACGTCTTGGGCAGTCTAGTGAGATGCTCCTGCACCCGCAGATAGTCATTGAATCTTTTGAGCGATGGGTGTTAGATTTCATCGGTCCAATAAACCCATCATCTAATCAAAAGACATATATATTAGTTGCAATAGAGTATGTGACTAAATGGGTGGAGGCAGAGGCACTACCAAGGGCAACAGAGGACTCGGTAATCCACTTTCTTTTCCAACTATTCGTGCGATATGGCTTGCCTAGAAAGACCTAGAATCTATTTGCAAAATAGTCTTACCCATATTCTTCACGGAAAGTGTTCACATACCTTTATTACAAACGCGTAAGAAATGCGTAAGTGAACAACAGCGAATAAGGGAATAATTTCCACATTTGTCTATACATTCCAAATCATTCACTTGTCTGTGGAATAATTTTGTATGTAGCAATCCAGTCAATAACTTACTAGTAGTTGTCTCTTTCCTGTGAGGCAATCACTGATTCTTATGAAAGCGAACCCTGACTCATGATCAACCGCCGTAAATCATTTGTTGATTAGATTCCATTTAAGTAAAGTCCACCTATTTATTGGATATTTGAAAGTTCAGATTAAAAACAATGAATATAACTTTCGTAATTTATCCAGGTAAACATCTTTCTGACAAATTATATAACTCACATATCTTTACAATATAATTATGTCGCATAAGTTTTTGAAATGTGAGAACATTGGAAATTTGGATACGGGTGTCGGATATAATAAAAGAATATCAAATATTAAAATATAAAATATTTTTTTAATTAAATAATTTATATAATAATCAAAATTAATATTGAATCAAAGTATTCATATATTAAAATCAATTTATATATATATATATATATATATATATATATATATATATATATATATATATAATAAATATATAATCTTTCTTGTATATAAACATATTTTTTTGGGTGTTTTTCTCAGTGTATCTCCGTGAGTCTTTATATATAAAATATTAAAATATTAAAATATAAAGTTCATTATTAGTTTTCTCTGACACATTGAAGCAATTCACTAGAGAAAAAGTAAAGCAACTCTAATGTTTAAGCATTCATTGCCACATAGAATATGCACACACAATCTTCTCCCATATATATACATAAACAACAAAAGAAATACTCATCCGCGTGACATCCCAATATCGCCCTTACATCGCCACACGCTTCCTTAACCCATCAAGAGATTGCTTTAGTTTCTCAATTAAGGGTATTGGTGTTAAGGATGTCTTTGGCCTAGGTTTCAATTTGGGCTCATGTTTTGTGGGCCATTGAGCATATTTCTCTAAGTGCTTTGTATTCTTCAAAGCTCTCGAAACTTTCCCAGACTCCCATTGCAGCTCCCGCTGAAAAAAGAGCATTCTCATACATTTCCAAAGATCCCGAGAGCGCTGAAATCATTAAAACAAATATCCCAACTCTTAAAAACAATTCCCGTATAACAATGCAATATAATATGTTGTCTCACCTTCACTTTCTGATTCATGGTTTTTAAATCCCTATTTGTCGATTTGTGATATTCTTTGGTTTTTAAAATGGTTTTTAAATCCCTATTTGTCGATTTGTGATATTCTTTGGTTTTTAAAATCCCAAACACATTTCATTTGATTTGTAATCTATTTTTTATCCGTACAAAAATTTGATTCCATAGTTTGGATTGATCGATTTTTTCGGTCGATAATTTTTTATTTTTCAGTGCAAAGTCAGCAAGAGTCTTCGATTGACAAAGTTCTCTACGATAATACTCTTTTTGTTTTTCGGTAGAAAATATCGTGCGAAAAAATAGGTTTCAAGGAGAATCGTCGATCGCTTTCACTTTGATTGTTTCCCTGATTTATGGTTTTTAAATCCCTATTTGTCGATTTGTGATATTCTTTGGTTTTTCAAATCCTAAACACATTTCATTTGATTTGTAATATCCCTTTTTATCCGTAGGAAAATTTGATTCCATAGTTTGGATTGGTCGATTTTTTCGGTTGAGAATTTTTTATTTTTCAGTGAAAAGTCAGCAAGAGTCTTGGATTGACAAAGTTCTCTGCGATAATGCTTTTTTTTTTTTTCGCTCGAAAATTTCGTGCGAAAAGATAGGTTTCAAGGAGAATCGTCGATTTGCCAAAATTCCCTGTTATAATAATATTTTCGATGAAATACTTTTTGGGCGAAAAAATAGGTTTCAACCAGAATCTAGGAATTTTTTCGTTGAAAAACTTTTGTGCGAAAATGTAGGTTTATATAGATACCTCAATCTGTCTTCACATTTTGAAATAAATATATCAGCGTTTTACCTTCTGTTCCTGAGAATGCTATCTAGAGGTTAGCGTACCAAATTACCAATTAATTTTATGTTAAGAATGTGATCATATATTAAATATAATCATATATATCAAAACACCACAATGTTAATATTACAATTTACTTATTTCAATTTATAATTAAAAATTCCATTAATGTTATAACCTATCAATATTTAGTCATAAACTATATTTAAATTAATTAACCCCTTAAATAAGAAATTTACGGGGATAAATTACATTATATAAAAATCAAAATACTATTCCTTAATCGCTAATCTATGCCATCTCATCATCGGTACGATGTTGGAAAAGTGAGTAGGCCCGGAAGAGCTCACTTATGCCATCTCGTCATCTGAAACGTTGTTTGAAACATGGAAAATTTTAGGGGCGAATTTTTGCCCATAGGCGAAATTAAGGGGTTTTAAATTTTTAATGGGCAAGTATTTTGTATCATAGTACATTTTTACAGATTGCCTAAAATAGCCCACCTTATTTTAAGGGAGAGGGTAAAAAAGGTAAATTTAGCCCTTGAAATTAAGAATTACAACCTTCCATTCGTCCTAATTTTCAAGAATAGGTTTTATTTAAGTGAATCCTATGGGTCAAATACCATATTTATGAAATACTTATGGTAAATTAATAAAAATATAAATAAATGAGAGGTGTGGTAAATAAATAAAACATTTTTTATATTTACTCCATAACTCACCTTATATACATGCAAGGGTGTAAACAAATAAAAATATAAATAAAGTGGAGGTATGGTAAATAAATAAAACCTCTTTTTATACTTATTCAAAAGGTATGGTAAATAAATAAAAATATAAATAAACTAGACGTATGTAAATAAATAAAACCTCATTTTATATTTAGTCCATAACCCTCTTTCTATTTATGAAGGCTCAAAAAAAGTTTTATTAAAGTGAATCCTATGGGCGAAATACCATATTTGTAAAAGAGGTATGGTAAATTAATAAAAATATAAATAAACGAGAGGTATGGTAAACAAATAATTTTTTTTTTAATACTCCATAAGTCACCTTATATTTTTTTTTTTCTCGGTAAAAACTAGCTAAGCTTTATATTATATGTACAAGATAATTTTACACACAGAAAGACATGCCTTCCAGGGCCTGCAGTAGCACCCTGGGAATCTTGACTATAGACCTAAAAGCTCCCTCGCAGGGGCAGCTTCGCCAAAACAACCCAGAACTTTCCATGACAACAAAAGCTCCCACACAGGGGCAGCACCGGACCGAATTCTCAAAACAATAGCAAAATCTATCAGAATCCCTGAGGAGCAACATTGTATAGACCAGACACATGACTGCCCACGCAGGGGCTTACTGCTAAGATAGACTGACCCATATACCAGACAGATGTAAGCATGACAGAGTCACGAGTGTCAGCTGTCAGCTTAGACCACCCAGAATTGAGACTTGACCAAAGACTCGACAGAATTAAACAAGGCAGAGATACAAGTATCAATTGCCAGCAAACATAACCGAATAACAAAATCAAAATACCCGCAGCTGCATTAGTCCTGGAGACGAGCTGAAGATGGAAGGAGGGCCGCGAGATGTGCATCCGCCTCTTCACAGAGGCTCTCGTCTTCGACCACGTACGCCCAACCGTCACCTTCTGCACGTCCTTCCCACATTTTCTTCCATTTCTCCTCGTCAACGCCTGGAGGGGCTGGCCCCAATGGAGGAAAGAGGTCTTGCGTGCTTTTTTCCCCCATGCTTCCAGCTTCAGACGCTGGAGGCACCATAGCAGTGACCTTTTCCGCAGCCGCTTCTTCTCCAGTCTCAATTTCCTTTCCAGAGCCTTCCAGTGGCTTCTCCAGCGTGCCCTGAGGGTTTTCATCCCCACTTCCTTCCGGAATTTTGGTGAATAGGACTGAAATGTGGGCATTAACTCCTGCGTTGTCCTCAGAGCTTTGCAGGGTGAATACCACAGAGCCGAAGGAAGGAAGCTCCGGCTTCCCTTCGCTGGAACTCCCGACCTCCACGAATTGTCTAATGGGGAGCTGGGTCGCCCGGGCTCGCCTATGACAATAACAGCAGCAGCAGTGGTGATGCTCATCTGCTGCAGGGGTTCGTGAGGAGGACCCTCTCGATGGACCCCTTCTGCTGGGCTGTCGCTCTCGTATTTTAACCATGGTGTATCTGATGCCTCCTTTGTATGCCTGAGGGTAAGCTTGAAATCGGTAGCAATGCCAATTCCTTCCCAATTCACTCTCTGGTGCACAGCACTCAGCTTGAATTCCTCCACTTGGTACCAGACTATTCCATTTCCCGAATTGTCGCTGCGAATTTGCCAATTGCCCTCTCCTTCCAGACCAGCGGCAAGGATGGCAATAGAGACAGGCTTCCAAGCCGCGGGGTGGTGAAAACTTCCTCGGCCTAAACTCTCTGTGCTTCCGCACCCACCAACTCTCAGCAAACCAGAATTCCTTGCCCGACCCATCAAGCTCGTCATATGCTGCTTCATTCCCTCGTTGCAGGCGCTCAATAACTGCGCTCTGCTCCTCCATCTACCTCTCCTCTCAGCCATCAATTGCATTAACTGTGGAAGGGGCTTACTTACCATATGACGGCTTTCTCCGGGGAGCCGTGGAGTTAACACGGGGCAGCCCATGCTGGGCATGTGGCTCGCCCGTCCTCATCATTCCGACACCCGCATCCAGGGATAAGTCACCTTATATTTACAAACACTAAAAAAAATGTGTTATATTTAGGCCAAAATACTATGGGCCAAATACCATGGGCTAGATTATTATTAATACCATGTAAAAAAAACATTATTAACCTTAATATTAGTATTAATAAAAGTAAAAATGGCACATGGTATTGACCCATGGTATTCACCTAGAATGTAGCTTATTTAAATGGGGCAATTAAACCAGCATAAATCCATCTTTACTCTGGATCTACTAACCCGAGAGGTATCAAATATCGTGATATGCAAACTTAGCATAGAGTGAAAAAATATTTGATCCGATCAAGAGTGAAAATGAATGTTGTAATTTAATGTATGTTAAACATTTTAGCTTGGTTAAAATAAAAAAGAAAATAAAAATCAACTATTAATTTTATTAATTTTTATAAATTATTAATAGTAATTTTTAAAATCCAAGTTTATGATAACCCATGGTATTGACCCATGGTAATACCATGGTATTCATGTGAGCATTGACTATTTAAAGGGGAAATTCTATCATCTTAGATCCATCTTAATTCTGGGTCTACCAAGTGCTCAGAGGGATAAATAGATTTCATCCCCCTAAAAGTGGTAGATGTGGAGTCAAGATGGATATAGGTTGGTTTTTATGATAATGAAGATATTAAATAGACTTAGCAAATTATATTGTAAAAAAACCTTAAGGTGAATGGTTAAAGCATAGACATTGGACAAGTATATTTGTATACTACTATTTTAAACTGAAACAAATCCAGGGCTAAAAGGAATGGATTGATTGCACTAGTCATCCTTCTATAACTTTCCAACATACGCTGGAGTAAACAGATTGTAATTTGGGTAATTTTTCTAATTGCAAACAGGAACATACTTGTGTATTGGCAGGGTGGTTACCAGGTCCCTAGAAGTGATGAATTTGAATTTTTCTTGGTTTTATATATAGTATTAGGTTTTTTCTCATGCTTTCTGTGAATGACACATGTGAATTTTATCCTACACCCACTAGGTTATCGATATGTAATTTCGGTAATTTTGGTTTCAAAATATATTTTAAAGAAATGCAGTGATTTCATTTCTGTATTCAATAAACACAAGATTTTATAATTGAGTAAAATATTCGCCATGCCTGGTGAGAGATTCACCAAAAAATTATATATACATATCATATTATTGATAAAATCGCCTTCCATTTTTCCTATATACTATGGAGATTTGACCATTTATTATACATGTAAATTTAGGGAGGGTTCTTAAAATTTTCCCTAGTTGTTCCCTTTAAGGAATAGTTGTTGTTCTCTCCAAAGAATAATTGTCGTCCCCTCTAAGGAACAACAATTTTGTGTACAGATTTTGTGTTGTTCCCCTTAAGGAATAGTTGTTGTTCCCTCTAAGGAACAGTTGTCCTTCCTTCTAAGGAAGATAAGTTCCCTCTTTATTTGTTTTCGTGTTGTTCCCTTTAAGGAATAGTTGTTGTTCCCTCTAAGGAATAGCTGTTGTTCACTCTAAGGAACAGCAGCCCCCTGTATATTTGCTTTTTGTTGTTCCCTTTAAGGAACAATTGTTGTTCCCTCTAAGGAACAACTATTGTTCCCTCTAAAGGAACAACAGTTTCACGTGTATTTTTTTTCTTGTTGTTCTCTCTAAGGAACAACTATTGTTCCCTCTAAAGGAACAATTGTCGTTCCCTTTAAGGAACAATAGTTTCGTATGGATTTGTTTTCTCGTTGTTCCTTCTAAGGAACAACTATTGTTCCTGTTAGCCTCCTGTTGCAACAGGTGTTCATCTTTCATGATTGATAGTTTTACATACCAAATATGTCATACTTTGCATCCTCCAATGTTCCATATTTCCAGAAAAAGGCCAGAGAAGAGGCCATGAAAGTGTGGCAGTCCAAATGCCACTACTGTATTCCAATTTTGATGACTTAACCATTTTTGAAGAATGTTCTGTTAAGGGAAGTCTAGACAGCTTAATCTTCGCTTCCCTAGGTTTCAATTTCTTGTTTTAGAATATAGAGAATTGATATCTGTCCAAACAGCTTAATCTTGTCAGATTTTTAGACAGGTAGAGAAACAAAGGACTCCAACTGCTTAATCTGGGCCCTTGGAAGAAATAAGGATAGATTTAGATAGGAGGGCAGTCAAAAAGAAAAATTGTAAAGCAGGTTCTGCAAGTCTAAGTGCACCCTTCCTGAAGTAACAAAAAATGCTAGATGTATTAGGCTGGGTAGGTAGCCTGGGGTTGCAGAAGCAAGATCTCCTTCAGTGTTGGTCTCGACAAGGAAAGCTCATCTCATCAGTGTTAGAGGTAGCAAAGCAGTGTTTTGGTGGCAGAATTCTGGAAGCATGTCTAACTTCCCTTCACTCCCCCTCCAAGTTTCTTACTAACACCCCTAAAGGACCTTGGGATTTGCCCAACAAGTCTTGAGTCCATTTCATTTTTGTGAAACATTAAGTCAAAGTTTTGACTTTCTTCATGAAAAGAAGCCACATTTCTTGTGTAAAAGTCATGTTTTCATCTTCTACACAAATCTCTATGTCTATCACCACTTCATAGACTTATCATTGGTCCCTTTCATTTCCACTCTACCAGATCATATTAACTCCTGATTCTACTATATAGCTCCCTAACTGTTCCCCATCCCCATTTACTACTAAAACTATGTAAAATCCCAAAAAATATTAAATAACCCCCCCCCTTGGCTCTATAGCCATATGTTCTAAAAACTGGGGAAATATTAAGTCCATCTGGGACTTATATTTAACCTTTCCTTGTTTTGTCCCTTGGGATCAGTTAACCCCTGGTTGAACTGATAGCCATTTATTCCCCTTCGCAGTCATCATTCCCAAAAGTTAAATGTTTAAATGTTATGTTAAACGTTAAACTTTTATTTAACCCCCGCTCGATATAAACCCAAAACCCACTTTATTAATGTTTAAACCCCCCCGCCGCATGAATAATTAAATGAAATAGCGGGCGGGTCCCCGCGCTAACCTTCCCCTGCTTCAACCATCCCACCAGCCGTTATATCTGGCCCACCCAAGATCTACGGTGGGCGGGGCTTTTTCATACGCCAACATGCCGAGGGTTAGCGTCTGGGAGTTCGGCGGTTTTCCCGCCGTACTCCGGCCACGTGTCACCCTCCCAGTTGTGGCGGATCCCCCTCCTCCCAAACCACCCAGGTGCTAAAGCGGTGCGCCCGAAACCGCCAAACCGCCCTCCCCTAGTGACGTCTATGCCACGTCCTCCGCCCAGTGACGTCATCAACTTGCGTCGGCCTCCTGCCACAGCACTGCCAAGTCACCCTGCCACGTCACTGCTACTGTGTACCGCCATGTCACCCGCCGTACTGTTGACGTCATCAGCTGACGTCATCCCGCCATGTCACCCGCTGTACTGGGTCCCACTCGCTGACGTCATGCTAACATCATGCTGACGTCATCACTCAAAAAGGCGTGAAAGGCGAAAATCGTGCTTAGGAAGCCCAGATTCAGATTTTGAGGTAGTTTTTCATGCGCGATTAGCGCCTACGGGAAATGGGCCAAAATGGAAAGCCCCTCATCGCGCAGCCCCCAGCAAGCCCGAAAGGCGCAAAATGACCCGTTTTTCTTCGCGAAGCATTCAGAAAGGGGCAAACACACTTTTTAAAGCAACAGAAGGTCGAGCATCTGCCATGAAGGATCGATGGGACAATCTAAACCATTCAGAAGATTTTAAAGACTCCAGGATCAGCGCCAAAGAGTATCAGGAAGCGGTAGAGAGTATCAGTTCAGCAACATCAAATCAGGTGAAAGTTAAAAACCTCCATCAAAGTTAGCAAAGCAGTTAAGGCCATTTAAAAGCCTATCTGGTCGGGATTAGTGCACATTAATGCCAATAAAACAGTAGCAAAACCAAGTTAGAGGTGGAGATAAAGGACAAATCACAGTTATTACAGAAGGACTGCACCAGGCTACCCAGGACAGACATTAACTCAGTTTTGAGACAGCTGCCCTCAGCGCAGCCCAAAGATATTTTCATGCATTTATTTCTGGATAAGATTAGGTTAAAGTAATCATTTTCTTTCAGACCTGCTTAGGTCGGTTGTAATAAGTTAGTTTTTGATAATTTTCCCTATATATACCGACCCTCTGTATTGTTTAAAGGGTTGGTTGGTTGATAATCCTCATTAGAGACTCGCACTGGATATCAGAGATGTTTTACTTAATCAAAGATTGTTGAAAAGCTTTGGAGGAACGACTGTCTGCTCTGTGTCTAATGGTTTGAAGAATTGAATGTGGAATTCTTGTGCTGCTATATGAATCAATAACTTTTCCTTATCTCTGTTATTTCAATTTCACATATGCTTAAGTCACAGAACAAAGGATTGGCTCAGAACTTGCTTGGTTGCACTCTATGCTCAGTTTTTGTGGCTTCTTAATGTTTTCCTCTTGAATTAGGCATAAATATGAATTCTGTTATGGCTCATGTTTGACCTATTTTCATATATAAATGACTGTTATGTAGGAATTCTTAACTGCTCCTAGATAGGGCTCATTTGTCTTCTTTCTGCTAATATGAATGAGAGATTCTTAAATTTCCCCTCATTCCTTAGCCTTTAATCCATTTATTTTACCTTGAATGATTGTTTCATACGCAGCTAGCTTGCTCCATATTCCCTCTTGTGACCAAGAAAACGCACCAGTAGTCCTACTCTTTGACTCCACGCCCAATGGTTCTAGAACTTTCATGTTGTCCCTGCCTCTTTACTTGAAAGCATCATCCTTCCCACCAAAAACAAAACAAAACCCCTTGAGCTAAATAACTAACCTAAAACATTATCAACAAAGCTAAATAAAAAAGAGGGAGCCCTCTCTGATTGCAGGTGGGCTAGAACTTGCAATCCAAAGATTGGTCTGTGGTTACCTCGGCCGTATCCTTTTGATGCCGACCAGAAGGACAACCTGAGTGCTAACATAATGGTGACTCCGCTGGGGATATCCTCAGTTATTTTCAAAAATCAAGTTGGAAAACTCCGGAAGAGCAAAAATCAAGGCTGTTTGTTCCTTAAGACTACAGATGAAGTCTGAATGTCGGTCAGCAAGCCTTTGAAACTGTTCTTTCTTTGTAGTTACAGGAGTAAATAAATGCTACTTCAGCCAATCTTCATGCTAGGTTTGAACTACAGATAGCTGTCCCCGAAATTTAATTAGTTCCTTGCTAATTCTAAAAAACATTCGCAGAAAATACCAAAACAAATTCAGAATCTGGTTCCCAAAAAGAATTCTCATTATACTAGGTCAAATCCAGACCCAAATCCACCAACTGCTTTTAAAAATCTGAACTTAATCCCAAAAATCCTTAAGAAGAAAGAACAAAGAGATGATTTTGCTGATAATATTCCTCAAGCAGTTCGCCCAAGCAACGTTCCAACCCCTGTCAAAGTCTTATTTTGTTCAAACCCTACTTCCCATTGTTCATCATCTACTTCCAAAAAGCACTCCTTCCACACCTCCATTCACTACACATACTCCCGTTACCACTACTGTTGTACCAATTGTCCCAGTTGTTCCACTTATCCCTGTTGTTCTGGTCGTCCCTGTAAACATGGCCAATAGATATGCACCCCTGCAATTACCTGCAAACCCTGGGGCTATGCCTCAGGATTATCAAACTAAAATGACATATTTTGATGGAACTGGCACTTGCACAGCCCTTCAGCATACAAATAAAATGCAAGACTACTTTGAGAACTACGAAATAGATGATGATAGTGTGAGAATGAAAATTTTTGTTCAAAGTCTAACAGGTGATGTAAGAACTTGGTTCAGATCACTTGCTGCAAATTCCATAACCACCCGGGATGAGCTTTACCAATCCTTTACCAACAAATGGGAGAAAAAGAAAGACCCCTTGCACATACTTGCTGAGTATTATACAGTAAAAAGAGGCCCTCAAGAGTCTGTCCTAAATTACTGTGCTAGATTCAATCATGTCTATAATGCAATACCACAGAACCTACGACCTCCACCTGACCTTTCCTTGTATAAATTCCCTGATGGATTCAACCCAGATATGGCCTACCAGTTAAAAGAAGGAGCCCCTCAAACCCTTGCAGCCATGCAGAATGTTGTTGTTAGCGTAGAGGCCAACCTGATTGCCAAAAGAAATAGAGCTAGAATGGAGAGAAGAACCACTTTCCAAGAAGAACCCACAGCCTTAGATTAGAAACGCGATGCTATTATCAATGGAATGCAAAGGCTAGGAGACAGAGTAGAAATTGTTGAGAGGAAATCATCATGGGAAGGACAACAACCCAATACAATAAGGAACCCAAATTTCAGGAAAACGCAGAACAAAAATGTTGGTAGGTCTAGTCCAGACCATGATATAAGACCACCTTTTCATGAAAATTATGCAGAAGCATCTACATCTAGTGAACCCCCAGAGGACACTCACATGAACCTGGTGGATTCGAGGCCCGAGCAACAAATTTTCCTAACTCAACAAGACCAAGATGAGCATGACTTTAATCAATTTCAGACTAAGTCTGGTGAGTCTTTTGATTTTAAATAGGGCTATGATACTACTGTGTATGAGGTCCACAAAAAATATAAGCTGACAACTAGGACCATTGACATTCCTGAACCTAACAAACCAAAGGATGGCAAACAACCCAACAAAACTAAAGGCAAGGTTGTCATAACAGAACCAACTGATATACCTATCCCAAACCTGCATCAAGTGACTGTAGAGGACATAACACAAATGCAGCCTTCTATTGACCAGCCTCGGCCACCTTCTTCCTTGAAAGAAAATGTGGACAACATTCCAAAAAGCCCTCCTAAAACAGAGAAGACGCAATCAAACACTTCCCATAACACTGATAAAGATGACCAAGCTGCTGATACTCCAATAGAAAAAGGGAAACATGCTTCTCTCATTACTAAAACCCAATCTGAAAAATCATTTGACTTAGAGGCAGAAATAGGTAAATTGAAGATATCCATCCCCTTATTTGAACTGGCCAAACATGATGTGTATAGGCAACAAATTCAAAGGTCACTTCAAATGCCGGAGGTAAAGGATGATGTGAATGTTCTTGATGATCAACCTGAGCTGTTGTTTGGTCCAGAAGTTAATGGAAAATCAACATATGGATCTGTCTTGCCCTTTTATGTCAGTTTACATATACATGACAAACTCCTGCACAATTCCATGTTTGACTCAGGTGCCTCACACAACCTTATGCCTAAAGCCGTAATGGAAAAGCTGAACCTTGATGTTACAAGACCCTACAAAGAGCTATTCTCCTTTGACACAAATCAAGTCAAGTGTTTAGGCCTCATCAAAGACCTGTCTGTCTCCTTAGTCCAATTTCCTAACAAGACAATCCTCATGGATGTGGTGGTTGCTGACATTCCACCAAAGTATGGCATGTTACTGCCAAGATCTTGGGGGGCAAAACTCCAAGGATCCTGTTATAGACATTTTTGTGCCTTACAGCTCTAAGCATGAAATTTCCATAATCCAAGGGATCCAAAGTCCCTAAAAGTGTTGTTCCTGCCCCTAAAGGAACAAGGTCAACCAATGACAGCTTCTCCCAGAAGTTCTTCACCAAAAACCACTCAGAACTAGTCAAATCAGGATCAATTCAGATGCTCCACTAGCTTCCTGCGTTGCAAAGCACCCAAATACACTGTCTAGGTGCGTTGCAACAAACTTGAATGCACTACCCAGGTGCGTTGAGCGGGAAATGACAAGTGGTAGAGTCATTCAACGAGGTGGAGAGACAATGGAAGCTTCCAGAATCTTCTCCAATGACACTTGCCTCACTGAATTCGACCAGTGATGAGTAATAGGCTCTCAGTCTCCAAGTGGAAGCAAGAACTGATAGAGAGAAGACACAAGTCAAAACATAAGCTGACTCATCCTCTCTGCTTACATCTATATATGGATCCCTCATCCCAGAGATCCAGAGGCTAGAATTTTGTACTTTGCAGAGAAATGTTGTTGGTTTGAGATTGAGATTAGTACATTGGATGATTTATGCTTTGTTGGAGGTGAGGAAGGGATTCCTTTGCTGGGAGGTAGATGCTGGATCGGGACTCACTTGGTTGTATCTCCTCTTGGACTTTCTTATCATATCAATAAAATTATTTGAGTTTCTCCTACATGTTGTGTATCAATGATGTTTTGTTATATTTGCATGTTTAGCTTAATATGATCATAAGCTTTTTATGAATGTAAATCTATATCTTCGTGTAGTTTCTCTCTTCTATGATCTTGCAGGAATTTGGTGAAGCTGGGCCGGTAAGGGAGTAGGGAGCTGGGAGCTATCGAAGAGAGGAGCGATTGGATCAACAAACTAGCGCAAGACACAGGTTAGTTTATCCTTCCTCTTCGTTTACATTTCATAAAGAAGAATACTCAAGTATTTTTTCCTTGTTTGTTGCTAAGGCACTGTCACACCTTAGAGTGGGATAGGGGCATTCTGAATAGATACTTTTCCCAACAACAAATTGGCGACTCCACTGGGGAACGTATCTAGTTAGTTTATTTGTGTTTCTATTGTTGTTCTTCTCATAAACTTAGGAGTGGCGAATCGAATTGCATTTGCCATTTACAAATGCTCTAATTTCCCTTTGTGATAGCTCTTAGTGCTCCTTTAAATCATCCCTCTAATTGTACCTTGTTGATAGCTTTTATCCGGCCAAAAAGCTTAGATCAAACTACAAACCGTGACCCGGAACCCGGAGACAATTCTCGTCTCTGCTTCAGCGCAGGCTCTATGAAGAGACTCTGCATTTCAACGCAAGTCCCGAGAGGGCTACCTACACTACAATTCAGTTTCTTTGTGCAACAGGTGCGTTGATCAGCCTTTGCCCTGTGTAGCTGTGGTTCTTTGCTTCTTTTTGTTTAGTTTTATCTCTAATTTTTGCAGCCTGTTATCAGTGAGTGTACCTATCTGAAAACCCCTTTTCTTTGCCTTAATTCCGCCTCGGTTGTATAAAAGAAACTGTAATTGTTTTTGTGTATTTGTTACATCATTTGCAGTTTCCCATTACAAAACTAAACTAGTCATACTGTCACCCTTAGATCTAGACCTGTTGTAAGTGTCGTTTTGATCTTAGGAGTGAGTTTGTTTGCTGTTGACAGTTGATTACGCATTTACTTTTGTCTTTTGGTTTGAATTTATGAATTTCTAGTGTCGAAACAAGTGTTTATTTCAAAATCATAAAGTGTCGTAATCGTCTCTACTTTGTTGATTTCGAAAAAGAAGCTTGTTTGTGTTTTTCACTTGAAATCGAATTCAAATTTGTACAACAACTTTCTTTTTAGGCATCAATATTAAGAAAGTGAAAACAAATACATGCACAAGTGCATTTGCATTTTGACAGTTTGTATGGATTGATTTACGAAAAGTGCATTTACAGTGTGCTCTATGCTCTTTGAGAAAAGATTGTGTCTTTCTTTTCCCCTTGTAGCTAGGATTTTCATTGTTGAAAAGAGATAAAAGCTTGCTTATCTTCTTTAGACTGCATTTAGGAATTGTATTTACATCTTGTGGTGAACCAAAAAGGCAAACTTCTAAGAAAGATCAACCTAAAATAAATTGAATGAACTTAACAACGCATTGGAACTTAACGCACAACATAGAGGTCTAGGCTAGAGACGTGTTCTGGCATCGTAAAACCTGGTAACTGTTGGCCTCACTGGTGGTTGGGTGATTCCTCCTAAGAGACGATAAGTTCCAGTACGGATTGTGCTCCCACGTACCGTCGAATATATATTGGGAGACCCCTATAGGCATAAAACCTTTATCCATATGAAGCCGTGTCGGCCGCCCTACTGATCGCAATGCACTAAACACAGCGTTCGGGAAGATTGACCGCCCGTACCCTAAAAAGTATTCTGCGGTTTTGCGATTGGTTTGGCACACCCTTTACCAGGAACTCTAGAGCAGTCCCTTTCATTCCTTTTCAGACTCCTTAACGGAAAAGGTCCATCTGAGCACTTGTCACTTTAGGGTCATTAAAAATCGAAGGAGACTAGAGTCATATTTTGTTTTTTCTCGACTCTTAAAAACTGAAAAAGCAAGTTGTGTCTAAAGCGTCTAAAATTCATTTAATTTGGAAACACATTTCCCCTTTTGTATTTTAGTTGATCGAGTAATCTGCAATCGTGGAAGAAAGTCAATTGAAACCCCGTCGTTCGCGGAGACTTACGAGTCAACCGTCTTTGTCTCCGGAATCGAAAACAGTACGGACAAAACGAACTCGTTTAACCGATTCGAAATCTCCTATTAAAGTTAGAACAAGTGTTCCAACAACATCTGAGATTCGGGTTACTCCAAACATTTCTGGAAACCCTGCCTCTACAGAAGAAGCTCAACAGCCACAGAGGGACAGTGATATTGATCCTAGTCTGAGAGTAAACACTTGTGTTACTGAACCAGTTCCATATGTAACCGGTTTGGAGAGTCTTTCTCTTCAAACATCTGTCGCTGTCGATTCAACCCCTTCTTCGGCACCAGAAATATTTTATGGACCTAACGGTCTTCCCCTTCCACCTGGTTTGATTGCGATAGAGGAAATTGTAGAAGATCCACAAGCAAGTACTCCAACACATTTTGGAGTCGGGGTCACTCTATTTCCTTCGACATCAGAAGTTAGTCTACCACCAGTGGAAGTTCCTGTAGAATCGCTAGGTAATCTTTTGGATAAACTCAAAATGTCTGAACAACCGTCAACATCTAGGACTGTGTCGACTGACACAGCGACAGCAGAACTCCCTGCCGTTACTCCGACAATGTTTGCCGGCGTACCATCTGTCCCGACTAGCTCACAACCGCTAGAAGGAGTCCATCCAGGGGCTATTTCGACAGTATGGTCCGTTCCTGTTTGTTCCTCCGGAATAATATCCGGCAACTCTTATGTTGAGACTCGCCAAATTGATCCATTTGGAGGTCAATTTGGGCAATCCAGTCCCTAAGGGCAGACAATCCCCTTGAGTTCCGGATTAGCACCGTATGGGGGGCAGTATGCCCTTTCATTACACCCTCCGGGAGGATATCCATACGGGAGTTCACAACAGTATTTAGGTTATACTGGAGTTATATCAAGTGGTTGGGTACCTATACTACCCCAACAACCAAGAGTTGTGTATTCTATGCAACAATGTGTACCTATGTCGAACATCCAGACTGCGCCAGCTATTGTGACAGTGTCACAAGTTCAAACGCTGCCTGTTGTATGTCAACCTAATATTTCTCAGGTTGTAATGCAACAGCCCCTTGACCCTGTGACTCAACCACAATCGCCGACTGGTGGGGCGACACAGGTCCAAACGGGTACAATTACCCCACACCTTGGTCCAACGGTTAGTATAGCGCAACAGAACATGGCTTCACAACCGTGGCTGGTTCAATACCAACAACCACAATTCCAACAAGTATACCAAGGTTCTGAGCAGCAGATCTTTGCGAACAGTGGACAGCCGTACATTCAAAATGGTCAAAATCAACCACTTTACAATGGTCATGTCCACCAACCATATCAGTCGTACCAACATCAACTACATTATGCTGGTATGCAAAGGCCAACTGCTCAGGCAATTCCATCATATCCTGGGTATGCTTCACCTAACTTGAATCAACAGTTACCATTCGTGGAAACTTTAGAGTTACCTGATTTACACTGGTTAACAAATGATCCAATTTCTTACTCCCCTTGGTGGCCAGCGATCCCTCATAAACTTCCATCAAATATTCCTAAATTTAATGAAAATCTAGGTGAAGATCCATCGAATCACGTGATGAAATTCATCTATGGTGTTCATCAAACACCCTAAACGATGATTCGATAAGGCTTCGCCTATTTCAGAGGGCGTTAACGGGTCCAGCGGCAAAATGGTATATTGAATTGCCTAGAGCTTCGTTCGACAACTTCAGTACCTTAGCCACGACTTTCTTAACCCATTTTCAATTACCGATAAGGTATGAAACGGGGAAAGAACTCCTAACCAACTTCAAACAGACAACGGCCACTCACATATCTGATCATATACATGAGTGGTGACGTCGTCATAGGATGGTAAAAGCGTACATTCTCGATCAGCGATTAGCTGAATGGTTTATCAAGTCATTACTTCCTGCCATCACGGAAGATGTGGCAAAGGGGGGAGTCATAACGGAAGAGCAAGTTATTGCTCGTGCGCAATATCTGGACTTGGTCTATACTCAGTCTAGCATGCTCTACGACAAAATACTTGACGCCCCTAGACCGGAATTCTCAATTCCTCCTCCTCCTAAATCAAACAATGACTCTCATACCGGCGATGGTGTGATTGGCACGACAAATGTGAAATCGACAAAGGCCACATCCAAGAAGGCCCGTAAGGTTTCAGATCAAAATGCAAAAGACGAAATTCTTGCTTCGGAAGTAAACGTCGTATCAGCAGATAAGGGCAAAGAAACCAAACAACCAGGAAGTAAGAAGAAACAAAGAAAGGGGAAGAAGAAGAAACAGGATGAGACATCTCCTGAAAAAACTTCTTCAAACCCTCCTGGAAATAGGAAACCCCCCGCGGGATGTCACATATGTGATGAGGATCATTGGACCTCACAATGTCCATACAAAGCTGAGCTTAAAATATTCTTTAAGAGTTCGAAAACCTAAGCTGTGTTAACTGATCCGTTTCCAAATCCAGGAACAAATCTGGTTGATAGTGGAAATGCTTCCCCATCTCAAGTGCTATTGTTGTCGATTTCGAAGCAACAAAATGATGCTTTGATTTCGACAAGGAACAAAGATTACGGGAATCCGCAGCTGTCGAACGACAAGGATAAAGATCAACCAAGTATTTTGACAACAACTTTGACAGAAGTTGTGCCACCCATCATTCCTGAATTAACAATAAAACCGCCAAAGGGAGTAGTACACAAGTCGATATTTAATCCCCGCGCTAGAGCGGCGCAACATTACAACATAGTGGAAGATTTGGTCCAATCGCCATCCGCTATGTCGACTCTTGATGTGCTACAAAATTGCCCATCCCAAAGGCAGGCTTTGTGATCAGCCATCGGTGGGGTTGATCCTAAGGATTCCAATCTTGTATCCTTCAACCACAAAGGATACGATCCTCAATTACCAGCCCAACTAGCTTTCCTTATTCAAGTGAAAGCCCTCAACAAAACTGTTCATCGAACAATTATTGATGAGGGGGAATCTACATGTATTATGTCAATGAGTTGCTGGAAAACTTTAGGATCTCCAACCTTGTCGCGATCTTCGACGATATTAAAAGCATTCGACGGAAGGACATATACCCCATATGGCATCCTAAATAACTTGAAGGTTGAACTAGGGGGGAAAACAATAGAAATAGATGTTGAAGTCATCGATGGAAATCTTGATTACAACATCCTACTAGGAAAACCGTGGATATATGCCATGGCAGCTGTTGTGTCGACCTATTTTAGAAAGATTGCATTTCCCTTTCACGGGGGGATTACAATCGTCGACCAACAAAACTTCCTCCCCAATGGCTCACAAGTTAAAGGAAGCATTCCCATGATCCATAGAAGCCCCCATTCGCTTCGTGATATCGGAGTAGGCCTACTAAAAGATCCTATACTAATGGGAACTTTCGCTCTTCCACCTCAAATCAATCTGGCAGAAGTAGCGTCGATAGGAACCTGCAATATGATATCTTCCACAAAGATTTCAGAAAACGATATCAACATGGATCATGCAATGGTTTTGCCCCCAAGCCCAATAGAAGTATTATAGCAATCAATGTTTCTAGCATGGGAGGCAAACCCGAATCAACGCTCGTCAAGCGTTTGGGTAGATAGGTCTAGAGAATATGGTACCCCTTCAGATCCTTGGTCGCGAGTGCATGGAACCGACGAAGGAATTGTACAATCAATATTGATTGAAGGGGCACCATGGAATGATTGCCACCATCGTTCCCTTCTTCCGAATTATGAAGAAGATACTCAAGATGACCTTTATCATCCTTCAGTTTTTGAATTCCTTTCAAATACTGTAAATACGGTGGATTCTGAGCAAAACTTATCCAACATTGAAGAGAATATAGCCATAAATATCTCGACTAAAACAGATGTTGTAGAGAATATTTATGTTGGCAAATGTTGTTCTCCTTCAGAACTGGAAATATATAACGCTCTTTTTCGCAAATTCAGAGATGTCTTTTCTTGGTCATATAGTGAAATGCCAGGCATCGACTCGAGTATCGTTGAACACGAAATTAAGATGTATCTAGATGTCAAACCGGTACGACAACGGCTGAGGCAGGTACACCCCAAGAAAGCCGCTGCCATTAAGGCAGAAGTTGAAAAACTTCTCCATGCTGGTTTCATCTACCCGGTTCCTCTAACCGATTGGGTATCAAATATTGTCCCTGTTATGAAGAAACAAGGGACAATTAGAGTGTGTGTCAACTATAGGGATGTAAATCAAGCTTGTCTAAAATACAACTACCCTACACCCTTCATCGACCAGATAATTGATGAATGCGCCAGATGCGAAATATTTTCATTCGTGGATGGATTTTCCAGGTATAATCAAATAAATATCCGCCCACAAGACCAGTCAAAGACTGCATTCATTTATCCGTGGGGCACATTCGCATATCAAAAATTACCCTTTGGTTTAAAGAACACAAGGGAAACCTTTCAGAGGGCAATGAATTATGCCTTCCATGACATAAAAAACATTGTTCAACCTTATCTCGACGACCTTCCGGCTCATTCGCGAAAGCGGACTGATCATCCACAGCATTTAAGAGTGATATTTCTACGTTGCTGACACTACAAGATACGACTCAATCCACACAAATGTGTATTTTGCGTCGGATCTGGTCGTTTACTTGGCTTTGTAGTCTCCAAGGATGGGATTCGTCTCGACTCGTGCAAGGTCCAGGCAATCATAAATTTGCCTCCACCTTCAAATTTGCTTCAGATTCAGAAACTCCAAGGGAAAGCAAACTTTCTGAGGAGGTTCATTCCAAATTATGCCGAACTCGCTAAAGGTTATACACGTATTTTGAAAAAGGAGGTACCCTTCGTCTGGGATCAGGTTGCGCAAGCTTCCTTTGATGCTTTAAAATATTCCTTAATAAAAGCATCATTAATGTACGCCCCCGATTATCAAAGAGATTTTAACCTGTATCTGGCTGTAGCAGATACAAACATCGCAATGGTTTGAGTTCAAGAAGTCGATGGAATTGAATACCCTATATATTATTTAAGTAGAAACTTAAATGATACAGAAAGCAAATATTCTTATGTTGAAAAACTAGCGCTTGCAGCGGTTCAAGCGATACAAAGATTTCGACACTATGTCCTCTTTCGGAAAACTACCATTCTGTCAGATTGAAACCCCATGACCTATATATTGTCACGACAGTTGCTGGGGGGCAAATATTCAAAATGGATAGCAATCCTTCAAGATTTTGATCTGGAATTTGTAAAATCCAAGTCAAAGAAAGCTCTAGTTTTTGCAGAATTATTATGCGATCTCCCATCGTCGTCCAACGATGAAACATCAGAAGAATCAATCGTGGATGAGAATTTGTTTCTGATATCTACAAGCAATGAGTGGTATGGAGATATAATAATTTATCTCCAAACCTAAAAATTTAGGCCTAACACCTCTCACTCTGAACAGAAACGTATACGATACCAAGCAAAAGGCTACATGATCGTCGATGATACGCTTTACCGTCGTGGTATCGATACAGTTCTGAGAAGGTGCCTCACCCATGAGGAAGCCGAAAAAGCCCTGAATGAGTGTCATTCAGGGGCCTGTGGGGGGCATCAATCTGGATATGCTACAACACAAAAAATCTTATGAGCAGGATACTTCTGGCCAACAATGTTCAAAGATTGCATAACCGCAGTCAGAAGTTGCCATGCTTGTCAAATTTTTGATAGCAAAACCAGAAGACCACCCGCACCGTTACAGCCAATAATTGCTGTTGGGCCTTTCGCCAAATGGGGCATCGATTTCATGACATGTAACCCCACCTCGACCGGGGGGCATGGGTATATTATAGTCGTCGTTGACTATTTTACCAAATGGGTCGAGGCGATGCCTACATTAGATAACACTGGTGAAACAGCTGCCCTTTTCTTTTTCAATCATGTAGTCGCCAGATTCGGCGTACCACAGGCTATAGTCACGGATCATGGATCGCATTTTCGCAATCACATGATGCTCGAATTAGCTGCCAAACTAGGATTGTCTCACGATAGCTCCACTCCGTATTATCCGTAAGCCAACGGACAAGTTGAAGCGATCAACAAGGTCTTGAAGCGTATGTTGCAAAGGATGATCGGAGTTCACAAAAGAAGGTGGCACCTAATCCTGTACTCAGCCTTATGGGCTTACCGAACATTGGTAAGGAATGCAACCGAGTTCACACCCTTCCAACTGGTATATGGTCTGGAAGCAGTCTTACCAGTCCAGTGCGAAATCTCGTCTCTTAAACTCGCAATCGATCTCCTCCCTGGAACTTCAGAAGAAGAGGCCTGTTTCTTGGAATTAATCCAATTGGATGAAAGCCGTCATGATGCCCCTTTGGCTAATGAAGCCCATAAGAAACGAGTCAAGACGCAGTTCGACAAAAATGTCAAACCCCGTGTCTTCTCACAAGGTGACTTGGTCTTGCTTTACGACCAAGAATCCGATAAATTGGGAGCAGGTAAATTTAATTCTTTATGGATGGGCCCCTATATTGTTAAACGAGTGTTAGAAAAAGGGGCCTACAAGTTAATGGATTATGACGGAATTCCACTAGCGCAACCTCGCAATGGGTTGTACCTCAAGCGTTACTATGCTTAAATAGTAACCAGTATGATTTTGTTGTATTTTGTTTTCGCTAAAGTGTTCGTTTTGGTCGAGTAATCCACCTTTTTACATTTATTGCAGATGTCAAACCTTTTGGAGACATTTGTTGGATATGCCGACGGAGCGAGTTTTAGTTCGCGGAACCTGTCCTCCGCAGCCTAGGCCATTTTTTATCCAAGCAGCGAGTTAGTAAGTTTCAGAGGTGTATGTATTGCTCAATCAACGAATAACATCGCTGAGTATAGCGCATTGATAGAACTTCTCTCTGATGCCATCACCCATGGTATACACCGACTAATCATCAGGCTAGACTCACAACTCGTAATACTACAACTCAATGGTATATATTCCATCCGAAACCCGGCCATTTATCGCATGTTCCTAAGGGTTAAGATTTTGGAAAGACAATTTGATTTGATTCAATACCAACATATTTCCAGAAACTTAAACACATTAACTGACTCATTAGCAAACTATGTGTTAGATAGACATTTGCGACATTTATAAAAAGAAACACATCATCAATGTTTTACATGTGGATCATATAACTCAAACAGAATAAAACCCCGAAAATCAAAATATATATATATAGTTGTTTATGGTTTACATATAATGTTCTGTAACCAAGACAAAATCGGTCACATGACCCAAAAACTCAAAATGCTAGGGGGCACCCTAGTCTAATGATGCTCGTGATAGCAAGTCACGGCCTGTGCGATCATGCGTAAGAGACGATTCCATCGTCTGGGCACACCAGTAGTATGCCATTGCAACTGCAAAGGTAGCTCGTCGATCCTCACATCTGGAATACCGAGAGTAAGGCTCTCAACCTGCTCCTGCATAGCTGTGAGAGTCTCGGCCACATCAAGGTCACGAAGGATAACCCTCCCAGCGGCCTCTCCTGCTGGGGCAGCGGCCGGCACTCTCAGGCAAACTACTGGATAAACAGGACCAACATCTGCATGCACACATGAGTTTGATTAAAGTCTTGATAGAATAAAGCACAAAGGCATTGTAGATAAAAACAGTAAACAGTGATATGGTCAAAGATTTTACCAATAGCGCCCCACTGCTCGCCATCCGGCAGTACTAAATCTGGATCACCCCGGAAATCCATGCCAACATATGGATACTTGGAATAGACCATCTCCTGACGATCAAACCACCTGAAGAAGGTATCAGAAAAAGAAATCTGAGATTGATCGGCATGCCTAGACATATGGTCAACCCATCTCTGCATGCATGGTTCAGTAGGAGAAGGTAAGTCAAGAGAAATGTATTGCGGTTGCATCAGTGGTATCTTCTCCAAGGCAAAGGCGGTCAAAATAGAACCGAACCCAAAGTTGTTCAGCCTCCCATCCTTTATCCTGGTCAACTGACTTTTCATCACAAAAAGTCCTGCATCACACCAGTTGAATATTTTCGGTTGGAGGCATTCCAAGGCATGCTGCATATAAGATCTGTTGGCTACATGAAGAGACGCACTTTCGGCCATCCTACCAAAAGTATACAGGATAGACCTAAGGGACCTGTCAGTAACATCACGGATGATGATCTTGTCGTCTTTACTCGGCTGAGATCCTTCCCTGCAATACTGGCGGACATAATCTCTCACAGAGTCACTCCCTCGGGCTGAACCTGACAAAGAGATGGGGGCACCCGGCCTCGACAAGCCAGTCAAGAAGTAAATTTCTACTGCGGTCAAGGGGATACACTTGCCCCTAATCTGGAAAACTTGATTGATAGGATCCCAAGCATCGAGCAAATACTGTAGTAGGTTGATCTGTTGTCTCATGCTAGAGATGCGGAAGAACTTCAGCAAACCACAGTTCCGCAGCGCGTTCACCGTAACCGAATCATGTAGGGAAATCATCTCCTCTTCTTCATTTTCTCGTTCTCGCCATGTAAGGGTCATTTTGCTCCAAGATCTCTGAAAAACAAACAAGAGGAGAGTTAGATCCTGGTTTTGATGAGAAACAGGCAAAAATTTTCATCAAAAACTGTGCGACAAAATCCTTTTCTGCGCCAAACGCACCTGCACAGTGTTCCACCTGCATTGAATGTCAAAATGCCTTCACAATGGTCAACATTCAGCGCAGGTTTCGAGTGCCCAGGGTGCGCTGATGGTAGAACGAGCCCATCAAACCCCAGGGGCTCAGAAAAGCAGGGAATGAAGCACATAATGCAAAAAGAAAACCATGAAATGAGAGAGCTCAGGTTTAGCTCCTACTTGGTCGAGACAGCGCCGAGAATCGTCCACAGAATCTCCCGAAATCAGCTGATGAAAATCAAGGGGGAAGAGGCACCTCCAAAGCTCCAACAAACCAAGTTCAAATGAAATGGTGAAATGAGAGGTAAAAACACTTTTTAATTGCTTTTTACGTAGTTCAAAGTAAAATATTAGTGTTTTAATCTCATTTTCAAGAAAATCTTATTCATTTCTAACTAGTTTGATGCAGCAATTGAGGGTACAGTGCTATCTTTGAAAAAGGCAAAGCTATTTAAGGTAAAAAATCAAAACTAGACCATGTTATCGAGCAGTTTTAGCACATAGTTCATGCTCGTTAAAAAATAAACATAAGATCGAGCAAGTGTTTCAACCCGCGTTTAAGCTTGTTAAAAAATGAACTATCCTCCAGTAAATAACCACCGTGAATGTAACATTATCAGCCATTAAAGCCTTGGTCGTGTTTGCACCGTCACCTCCACTTTTCCATTGGCCGATCATTCACCTCCATTTGATTGTTTACCCATTTTGAGGAACAACTGCGAAGAGTGATTTCACTAGCCATCCACCTTTGGGGTAAATGCTACCAATCCATCATATAAGTGTCACCGACATGTTCAAGAGAAGTCATCCAGAGAAGTCACCCGTGTCACATCCACTACCATACATTATACTTCATTCTTTCATGACCGCCACCCTGAACCATATATCATCAGATCGTTTTCACCTCCATCAAAATCATTTGCTCCGTTCCGTGTCATTGATGTGGGATTCATTAAGGCCCTCCTTTGACAGATCGCTTCTTGTCAACATTAGCTCATTATCCAAGAAGTTGATCTAGGAACACCCCCTTCAGTACTTTGAAGCTTGCATGCCTCAATGGCAAGTTTCTCACTTCCGACGACAGGTATACATTAATGACCTTCGACCGAAATATTTTGCGTGGTGTTCGACGCAAAGTCCTTTATTCACACCACGTGAATTGTACTACAGTACCTTGAGGTTCATTATCATTATCGGTGATTCCTCTCGCGCTTGTTAACAGCTTACATCATTGACTGGTAATCAAGCGATGTCTTTCCATGTTCGACTTCAAAACATTTCTCACATGGATCGACTTGTACTTCGAGTGAAGATCGGATGAGATTGAAGACCCCGGATCTAGTTTCATCCATCCGGCCTACGATATATATTCAGGAAAAATAAAGACATTGACATGTACAGCATTGCAGAACAGATAATCATCCTACCAAAAGGATGATGATTTCATCAGGATCATTAGTCTACCATCAAACGATTGTCTGTCCTATGTACATAAAAATGAATTTATAAAGCTAAGCATGGGAATGCCCGCCTCAGCTAGATCATGAAAAGAGTATGAAAAATAATGTATTGTATTGTATCTTATTACAGGTCTCCTCCTAGCATTGAAAGAACTTCGGATCCTCCTAATAAAGCATTTCACCCGATAAACGACCTCATACTTTAGGGGGCAACTGTTATAGACATTTTTGTGCCTTACAGCTCTAAGCATGAAATTTCCATAATCCAAGGGATCCAAAGTCCCTAAAAGTGTTGTTCCTACCCCTAAAGGAACAAGGTCAACCAATGACAGCTTCTCCCAGAAGTTCTCCACCAAAAACCACTCAGAACTAGTCAAATTAGGATCAATTCAGATGCTCCACTAGCTGCCTACGTTGCAAAGCACCCAAATACACTGTCTAGGTGCATTGCAACGCACTTGAATGCACTACCCAGGTGTGTTGAGCGGGAAATGACAAGTGGCAGAGTCATTCAACGAGGTGGGGAGACAATGGAAGCTTCTAAAATCTTCTCCAATGACACTTGCCTCACTGAATTCGACCAGTGATGAGTAAGAGGCTCTCAGTCTCCAAGTGGAAGCAAGAACTGACAGAGAGAAGCCACAAGTCAAAACATAAGCTGACTCATCCTCTCTGCTTACATCTATATATGGATCCCTCATCCCAGAGATCCAGAGGCTTGAATTTTGTACTTTGGAGAGAATTGTTGTTGGTTTGAGATTGAGATTAGTACATTGGGTGATTTATGATTTGTTGGAGGTGAGGAAGGGATTCCTTTGCTGGGAGGTAGATGCTGGATCATGACTCACTTGGTTGTATCTCCTCTTGGACTTTCTTATCATATCAATAAAATTATTTGAGTTTCTCCTACATGCTTTGTATCAATGATGTTTTGTTATATTTGCATGTTTAGCTTAATCTGATCCTAAGCTTTTTATGAATGTAAATCTATATCTTCGTGTAGTTTCTCTCTTCTGTGATCTTGCAGGAATTTGGTGAAGCTGGGCCGGTAAGGGAGCAGGGAGCTGGGAGCTATCGAAGAGAGGAGCGATTGTATCAACAAACTAGTGCAAGACACAGGTTAGTTTATCCTTCCTCTTCGTTTACATTTCATAAAGAAGAATACTCAAGTAGTTTTTCCTTGTTTGTTGCTAAGGCACTGTCACACCTTAGAGTGGGATAGGGGCATTCTGAATAGATACTTTTCCCAACAACAGATCCCTCCAATTAGATCTCTCTTATGCCACTATATCTGTCTTTGGGCAACCAAAGAGACTGTATAGAGAAACACTGATGAAATATGTGTTAACTAGTGAGAGCCAGCCTAAAAATTTTCCCATTTACTCAATCCATTCTGATATGGATTCTTTTATTTTATTTAATGATGAAAAAAGTCCTCCAATTGATGACAAGCCGTTGGCTTTAGGAATGAACACACCCATCAACGAAGAATCAATTGCCCGTATTGATATAACTGTCAAAACAATCAAGGCAACCAGCTTACAAGAAGAACCTCCCCAAACAAAAAATTCAAATATGTCTGCTGCAAGAATGACTGAAACTCTTGACACTAAATATGAGCAATAAATTGTATGGTATTTAGAGTTTGATGGCTCTGTCAACAAGTTAGGAGCAGGAGCAGGTGTTTGGGTTCACAATACACATAACAACCATGCAGAAGGCCATGCCTACAGACTAAACTTCAAATGCACTAATAACATGGTAGAGTATGAGGCTCTCCTCTTAAGCCTTAAACTGCTCAAAGCTCTAGGAGCTGCAAAAGTATCCATTTTAGGTGACTCTGATTTAATCATACAACAGATGGAAGGTAATTTTGTTACCAATAACAATAGAATGAGGGCCTATAGGACTGCTGCCACTAGTATACTCAACACATTCACTGAATCCAAGCTTGCCAAGATTTCAAGAGAGCATAACATTCATGCACACAGCCTGGCCACTTTTTCTAGTACATGAAAGCTTCCTTTTAAACCAAATCATCACTTCACTGCTGAAATAAAACATAGACCCGCTGTCCCAAATAATGTTAAAGATTGGCAAGTGTTCGAGAACGATGCCTAGATTAATAATTTCCTCACCCTTGAGCATGAGTTTTCAAATATTAACATTGACATGGATGCTATGAGAGATGAACAACAGCAAACCAATGAAAATCAGCAGGCTGTAACGCTTATAATGGCCAAACGAATGTTGAACCGAACTGTTTTTGATAAAAACAAATATAGAATAACTGAAACTGATGCATTTGGAGGAAATAGCCGAAACAAAGGCCGAGATCGTTGATATGAAAGACAACTTACTCCCTGCTGGCCTCACTCCGTTGGAAGACATGTTTGATGCTAATGATTTTCCCAAGAAACCAAAAATGAAACCCCTGAACGCTGCTATAGAGGAACACAACATTGGGACAGAATACAATCCCAAAATGATCAAATTATCCAAAAATATGCCATCTGATCAAAAGCCCAAATACATTAATTTATTCAAAGAATTCCAAGATGTATTTGCTTGGAGTTATGAGGACTTGAAATCCTATGATACCTCAGTAATCCAACACACCATTCCCTTAAAACCAAAACAAAATCCCTTCAAACAGAAACTGAGGAGAATCAATCCCATGCTTCTCCCTTTGATTGAAAAGGAAGTGAAAAGAATGTTTGAAGCAGGTATCATATTACCCATCAGATTTTCTGAGTGGGTATCCAATCTTGTTCCTACAAGAAAAAAGACAGGAGAGATTAGGCTATGTGTAGACCTAAGAAATTTAAACCGAGTCTCCCTAAAAGACCACTACTCATTGCCTAAAATGGATCATATTCTGCAGAGAGTAGTGGGATCATCTAGAATTTCTTTGCTAAATGGCTTTTCAGGTTTCAATCAAATACTGGTTCACCCGGATGACCAAGGCAAGACAACCTGAGCCCCTCCGGGACCTTTCCCATCCACCCCTTCCTATAAGTAAATCGAGAGACTCCCCTTTCTATATAAGCCATCCGATCCTGTTCTTGATCCAATGTGGAGACAAGGTATGTTCGTTATACCTTTTATGACTCGTTTGGACGAAAGCCATGATCTTTCATTAAATTGATTCCTGTTCAAATTCGAACAGTGTATAACCACATGGATAAGGGCTCAATTTTCGCCCATGAGCTATTTCCGTCAATGGATTAGTTTGATCCAAAAATTGGGATAACAGGGTATGAGAACTGTTATCAATGTATTGATTTGTTGTTACAATGGAGTTGAGTAGCCCAGTCCGGTAGGCTAGGCCGATTAGTACAGTTGAGTAGTCCAGTCGATTAGCGCGGAGCCCACACCGTGGGGAACATTTAAGTATGTAAAGATGCCATTCGGACTTAAAAATTCCGGTGCTACCTTTCAAAGGGCAATGGATATTGCATTTGCCAAAGAAATACATGATTTCCTAGTTGTCTACCTCGATGATCTAACCCCTTTCTCTAAATCTAATCAAGAGCACCTGAAACATTTAAGACAAATATTCATGACATGCAGGAAATATGGCATTTCCTTAAACACCAAAAAATCCCTCTTTGGCCTTGAAGAAGGCAAACTCCTTGGTCATATCATATCAAAGGACGGGATCAGAATTGATCCTGAAAGAATCCAAGCCATCCTCCAAATCCCATACCCAAGGAACATAAAAGAGTTGCAAGCATTCTTGGGAAAGATCAATTTCCTAAGGAGATTCATTCCAAATCTAGCTGAGTTGATAAGACTATTAAGCAACATGTTAAAAAAGGATGCCAAGGTAAGATGGTCTCTTGAAACCAAACAAGCCTTTGAGGGCATAAAATCTGCCTTAACCCAAGCCCCTGTCCTTACAAGCCCACAGTTTGATAGGGACTTTATCATATTTTCTTTTGCATCTGATCACACCATAGCTACTGTTCTTCTGCAAAAGGATGATCAGGGAGCTGAAAAGCCAATTGAATTTTTCAGCCGAGCCTTAAGAGATGCCCCTTTGAAATACCCAATCATGGAGAAGCAGGCCTATGCCCTGGTCAAAGAAATCAAGGATTTCTGAGTGTACATTTTATATTCACATGTAATTTCCTATGTCCCAAATGTTGTTATAAAAGAAATATTAACCCAAGAGGGATTAGAGGGCAAAAGAGGAAAATGGATTGCAAACATACTTGAGCATGACATAGAAATAAAACCAACCAAGCTCATAAAGGGACAAGGTTTAGCCAAACTGATGTCCGAAACAAACTTTCAAGCCTTAGACATTAACCAACTGGACAATGAACAGGAGCTGGCGACTCCACAGATCAGTGAAACCTTTTTGCAATCCCCATGGTATGCTGATATATGCTTTGTTTTGTTAAACCTGTTTGCTCCCCCAGGGTTGTCCAGAACTAAGAAAAGATTTTTAAGAATGAAGGCTTCAAAGTTTTGTGTCATAGATGGTGCATTATTTTGGAAAAATCATGAAGGTATATTGCTTAATTGTTTAATCATGAATGAAACTAACAATGTCATGAAAGATTTCCATGCAGGTGACTGTGGAGGGCATCTGTATTGGAAATCCACTGCTGATAAAATTCTAAGGGCTGGTTTCTATTGGCCCTCTCTTTTTGCAGATGTAAAGAAGTTTTCCATTTCATGTCACAAATGCCAAATATTTGAAGGCAAAAGAAAGCTGTTGCCCATACCCCTTAGACCCATCTCAATTGAAAAGCCTTTTCAACAATGGGGTATTGACTTCATTGGAGAAATCCATCCCTCTTCCTCAGGCCAACACAAATGGATTTTAACAGCCACCGACTATTTCACCAAGTGGATTGAGGCCATCCCATGCAGACAAGCCAATGACACCATCATTATCCAATTCCTTGAGTGCAACATCCTTTCTAGATTTGGCTTCCCTGAGAAGATCATTACTGATAACGCCGCTGCTTTTAAATCCATAAAAATGATGAATTTTTGCCACAAATTTCACATCACCTTGGGGCATTCTACAGCCTATTACCCCCAAGGTAATGGCCTGGCTGAGTCATCTAATAAGAGCCTGATTAATATCATAAATAAAGTGCTAGAAGAAAAGAAGAAGAACTGGCATAGAAAGCTCACAAATGCCCTATGGGCAGACATACTTTCAACAAAGAAATCCATTGGGATGAACCCTTATGAGCTAGTATATGGCATGGAAGCCAGGTTTCCTTCATCTTTGGGCATCCCTACTATCAGACTATTACAGGAGATTCAGGCTGAACCAAACGACATTCAACGAAGAATCAACCAAACCATTCACCTTCAGCAAACCAGAGAGCAAGTTTTTGACAGAGCTCAGGTTTTGCAAGAAAAGCTCAAAAGGATGTTTGATAAGAGAGCTAATACTGAGGATTTATATATGGGTGACAAAGTTCTAAGGTGGGATTCACGAAGAGAAGACAAGGGAAAACATGCAAAATTTAATTTTCTATGGAAAGGGCCATTCATTATTTCTGCTGTTCAGGGAAATAACACATATTTTCTCAAATCTGTAGAGGGTAGCATAGCTGAAGAAGGCCCTGTGAATGGCCGAATGCTGAAACATTACCATGATCCTATTTAAATGGATACATTCCAGCTCTGTGTATATCCTTTGTACATTTATATTTGTATATATCAGCGCTCTATTTTTTAGTTTATGTGTAAGCAATCTAAGTATTAGAGGAGCAACAGTAATGTTTGTGAAGACTCAGTCAATTGCCAATATTCCATTCTTTAAAGCTCTGTCTCTACATTTAACTCGGTAAAACAACAATAGTAGCACTGTCATACCAAATAAATTTATGGTGAAAGCAAATAGTTGGAAGCTTGCAGTCTTCAGTCAAACAGTATCAATAAGAGAGGAGTATTCTTTAAATTTCACATCAACAACTGTTTCTAGACCAGAGCTAAAGGAAACACATCTGTTTTGACCTCTTTTTTTCAAAGGCACAATGATCAAGCAATACGGTACACAACATCAAGCACGTAGAAGAAAGCATGCAATGTTATGCAGTTTACAGTAATTCAGTTGAGGAGGGAGCTGTTCATATTTCAAAGTTTCACACTATAACAACCAGCATAAAGAAGTTTTTCAATCCACAACAACAATAGAAGATCAAGGCAGTCTGACCTATTGTTCTTGGCTTTTCACAAGGAAAATCCATCCCCAAGTGGAGCCACTATTAGCCTCTTGTTGCAACAGGTGTTCATCTTTCATGATTGATAGTTTTACATACCAAATATGTCATACTTTGCATCCTGCAATGCTCCATATTTCTAGAAAAAGGCCAAAGAAGAGGCCATGAAAGTGTGCCAGTCCAAATGCCACTGTTGTATTCCAATTTTGATGACTTAACCATTTTTGAAGAATGTTCTGTTAAGGGAAGTCCAGACATCTTAATCTTGGCTTCCCTAGGTTTCAATTTCTTGTTTTAGAATATAGAGAATTGATATCTGTCCAAACAGCTTAATCTTGGTAGATTTGTAGTCAGGTAGAGAAACAAAGGACTCCAACTGCTTAATCTGGGCCCTTGGAAGAAATAAGGATAGATTTAGATACGAGAGCAGTCAAAAAGAAAAATTGTAAAGCAGGTTCTGCAAGTCTAAGTGCACCCTTCCAGAAGTAACAAAAAATGCTAGATGTATTAGGCTGGGTAGGTAGCCTGGGGTTGCAGAAGCAAGATCTTCTTCAGTGTTGGCCTCGACAAGGAAAGCTCATCTCATCAGTGTTAGAGGTAGCAAAGCAGTGTTTTGGTGGCAGAATTCTAGAAGCATGTCTAACTTCCCTTCACTCCCCCTCCATGTTTCTTACTAACACCCCTAAAGGACCTTAGGATCTGCCCAATAGGTCCTGAGTCCATTTCATTTTTGTGAAACATTAAGTCAAAGTTTTGACTTTCTTCATGAAAAGAAGCCACATTTCTTGTGTAAAAGTCATGTTTTCATCTTCTACACAAATCTCTATGTCTATCACCACTTCATAGACTTATCATTGGTCCCTTTCATTTCCACTCTACTAGATCATATTAACTCCTGATTCTACTATATAGCTCCCTAACTGTTCCCCATCCCCATTTACTACTAAAACTATATAAAATCACAAAAAATATTAAATAACCCCCCCCCTGGCACTATAGCCATATGTTCTAAAAACTGGGGAAATATTAAGTCCATCTGGGACTTATATTTAACCTTTCCTCGTTTTGTCCCTTGGGATCAGTTAACCCCTGGTTGAACTGATAGCCATTTATTCCCCTTCGCAGTCATCATTCCCAAAATTTAAATGTTTAAATGTTATGTTAAACGTTAAACTTTTATTTAACCCCCGCTCGATATAAACCCAAAACCCACTTTATTAATGTTTAAACCCCCCTACCGCATGAATAATTAAATGAAATAGTGGGCGGGTCCCCACCCTAACCTTCCCCTGCTTCAACCATCTTGCCAGACGTTAGATCTGGACTGCCTAAGATCTATGGTGGGCGGGGCTTTTTCATACACCAACACGCCGAGGGTTAGCGTCCGGGAGTTCGGCAGTTTTCCCACCGTACTCCCGCCACACGTCGCCCTCCTGGCTGTGGCGGAGCCCCCTCCTCCCAAACCACCCAGGCGCTAAAGCGGTGCACCCGAAACCGCCAAACCGCCCTCCCCTGGTGACCTCAGTGCCACGTCCTCCGCCGAGTGACGTCATCGCTTACGTCATCAACCTACGTCGGCCTCCTGCCACAGCACTGCCAAGTCACCCTGCCATGTCACTGCCACTGTGTACCGCCATGTCACCCGCTGTACTACTGACGTCATCGGCTAACGTCATCCCGCCACATCACCCGCCGTACTAGGTCCCACCTGCTGACGTCATGCTAACATCATGCTGACGTCATCACCCAAAAAGGCGCGAAAGGCGAAAATCGTGCTTAGGAAGCCCGGATTCAGATTCTGAGGTAGTTTTTCATGCGCGATTAGCGCCTAACACTAATCACGCATGGCTACAAGAAATGGGCCAAAATGGAAAGCCCCTCATCACGCAGCCCCCAGCAAGCCCAAAAGGGGCAGAATGACCCGTTTTTCTTCGCGAAGCATTCAGAAAGGGGAAAACACACTTTTTAAAGCAACAGAAGGCTGAGCATTTGCCATGAAGGATCGATGGGACAGTCTAAACCATTCAGAAGATTTTAAAGACTCGAGGATCAGCGCCAAAGAGTATCAAGAAGCGAGAGAGAGTATCAGTTCAGCAACATCAAATTAGGTGAAAGTTAAAAACCTCCATCAAAGTCAGAAAAGAAATTAAGGCCATTTAAAAGCCTATCTGGTCGGGATTAGTGCACATTAATGCCAATATAACAACAGCAAAACCAAGTTAGAGGTGGAGATAAAGGAAAAATCACAGTTATTACAGAAGGACTGCACCAGGCTACCTAGGACAGACATTAACTCAGTTTTGAGACAGCTGCCCTCAACACAGCCCAAAGATATTTTCATGCATTTATTTCTGGATAAGATTAGGTTAAAGTAATCATTTTCTTTCAGACTTGCTTAGGTCGGCTGTAATAAGTTAGTTTTTGATAATTTTCCCTATTTATACTGACCCTTTGTATTGTTTAAAGGGTTGGTTGGTTGATAATCCTCATTAGAGACTCGCACTGGATATCAGAGATGTTTTACTTAATCAAAGATTGCTGAAAAGCTTTGGAGGAACGACTTTCTGCTTTGTGTCTAATGATTTGAAGAATTGAATGTGGAATTCTTGTGCTACTATATGAATCAATAAGTTTTCCTTATCTCTGTTATTTCAATTTCACATATGCTCAGGTCACAGAATAAAGCATTGGCTCAGAACTTGCTTGGTTGCACTCTATGCTCAGTTGCTGTGGCTTCTTAATGTTTTTATCTTGAATTAGGCATAAATATGAATTCTGTTATGGCTCATGTTTGACCTATTTTCATATATAAATTACTGTTATCTAGGAATTCTTAACTGCTCCTAAATAGGGCTCATTTGTATTCATTTCGCTAATCTGAATGAGAGATTCTTAAATTGCCCCTCATTCCTTAGCCTTTAATCCATCTCTTTTACCTTGAATGATTGTTTCATATGCAACTAGCTTGCTCCATATTCCCTCTTGTGACCAAGAAAACGCACCAGCAGTCCTACTCTTTGAATCCACGCCCAATGGTTCTAGAACTTTCATGCTGTCCCTGCCTCTTTACTTGAAAGCATCATCCTTCCCACCAAAAACAAAACAAAACCCCTTGAACTCAATAACTAGCCTAAAACATTATCAACAAAGCTAAATAAAAAAGAGAGACCCCTCTCTGATTGCAAGTGGGCTAGAACCTGCAGTCCAAAGATTGGTCTGTGGTTACCTCGGTTGTATCCTTTTGATGCCGACCAGAAGGACAACCTAAGTGCTAATAGTTCCCTTTAAGGAATAGCTAATGTTCCCTCTAAGGAAAAACAATCCCGTATGTATTTGTTTTCCTGCTGTTCCATCTAAGGAACAGCTGTTATTCCCTTTAAGGAACAACAATTTCATGTACATTCTTTTTGCTATTCCATCTGAGGAACATCTGTTATTCCCTCTAAAAAACAACTGTTGTTCCCTCTAAGGAACAGCTGTTGTTCCCTCTAAGGAACAACAATTGCGTTTGGACTTGTTTTCTCGCTATTCCCTTTAAGGAACAATTGTTATTCCCTTTAAGGAACAGTTGTTGTTCCCTATAAGGAACAGCCGTTGTTCCCTCTAATGAACAACCGTTTCATTTGCATCTACTTTTCCATTGTTCCATCTAAGGAACATCTGCCTTTCCGTTTAAGGAACAGTTGTTGTTCCCTCTAAGGAATAGTAATTTCGCATCCAATTATTTTTCTCTTTTCGTTGTTCCTTATAAGGAACAACTCTCGTTTCCTCTAAGGAACAACTGTCATTCGCTCTATGGAACAACACTTTCGGTGTGTAGTTTTTCTTCTTGATGTTCCCTCTAAGGAACAACACTGTCATGTATATATCCTTTTGTTGTTCCCGACATGGAACAGCACCATCTGCGTGTATTTTCATTTGTTGTTCCTTACAGGGAACAACTGGTGTTCGCTTAAGGAACAACACCTTTCTATGTGTCTTTTCTTGATGTTCCCTACAGGAACAACACTCTTTGTGTGAGGCTTTTCTTTAGGAAATAAGAAATTTGTGAATATTATTTCACTTGTTCAGGCACAAGGGTACAAATATATATGAAAAGATATAAATTTGAGGATTACTGGAATAAGAAAATATCGAATATTATCATCTTTAAACAAGATTGCTTTGCATTGATTGAAAAAGAAAGGACACAACCATCTATATCACTTCACTGTCCTCATTTCCATTATAAATCAAAGTGATTGATTATTTGTACCATGCTGGTTCTTCCCTAAACCCTATAACTCTCTCTGGTCATTATCATCAAATAAGGTTAAGGGCATACTTTCTTCTATTTAATATGTTTAGACTTCTTCCGCCATTCCTACTCCTAAGGAGTGTTGAACCACCCTCTATGTATAAATAGGAAGTGTTGTTCTATATATATATATATATATATATATATATATATATATATATATATATACATACATATGTTTACTAACAATTGTATGATTTTGTTACAGATGGAGGATAGGGGGTCTCATCACAAGCCAGCTTACCATAATCATGAGGAAGCAGCAAAATGGCATTCCCACTATGGTCACCACACCAGAAATATGATCCAATGGATTAATCAAGAAATAAAAAGTCCTTGGAACATGAGGTCTCATCACGAGCCGGCCTGCCCACCTTTTTCTCCTTCCTAGTGAATGGCAATGTGTTTTTCTGGTCACCAAGCCAGCACATTGGTCTCCACTCTGGTAGCATAATGCACTTTCCCTATTTTACATAAAGGACCATGGTTCCAAAGGGTTAGAAAGCAACTCTGTCGAGGCTATAGATGCCTGCAGGAAACAAAAGCTCTACTGATGGTATTGAAGTCATATTTCCAACATCAATAGCTATTATAAGTCCCTTTCCTTATTTGGTATCTTTTCTACAGAGAGATTATGTTCCTAATTTATCTTGAACCTTTATGCATAGATATCTTCTAGAAAATCAATCACAATAAGCTTTAAGTTGAATGATGACAGTAAAGTATATTTTTTTGTGTCATATGTCCTTTTTTCCTTTTCGAAATGACCTCATAGCATCTCCTCACTAATTGATAATTATTGTATATGCATTGATTTCAGCACTCCAATATCTCTTGCGATCCTTTCATAAATAGGTGTACCTTACCATTCCCATCATCCCTATACGTCACCACCAGCTTGATTTTCCTTCATTTACTCGGTCTAAGGCTGCCTATCATTTCAACAGGGGGTGAGGGTGACCCCCAAAGTACTTATGCATGCATGTCAGTCCTTTATTCGGTTATGCCGAACTATATGACATTCCATAATAGCAAGTCTTTAACGGTATTTATGCTAAAAAATATCATCCGATATAACGATCATAACAACTTGTTGTTCCATTGTTGGCTCTATCTATTGTTGTGTTACCTGTGCTAACTTGTAGTGTGTAGAATTTAGGCAATATGGGAGGAAGAACAGTGCACAGGGAGCCGCTGATATTGGCTGTTTCTAATGCCGCTAGAGAAATTCTAGTCCGAGCCAGGTGGGTAGCATATTTCACACGATTTCAGCAATCCAACGAAACAATCGCCATAGAATTCTTGCAGAATTTACAGAATGGCTAGTCTATGGTGAGGGGCAGACAAATCACAGTCTCAAATGCTCTGATTGCAGAAGTTTCTAGATTACCAGCAGAAGGACCCGTGTGGATGAATAAATGACTGAAGCTGCAGGATGCCATTGAAATCTTTAAAGACAAAGGGCAAGAGCTGATCATCAAAGGAAAAGGAGTTCGACCATCATCCCTTGGAGAACTGTGGGGAGAACTAGCCAAAATTGTTCAAAATTTCATTACATGTGATAGGTGCAAAGATGTGGTAAGGCCATGTCAACTTATATTGTTAGTAGTTTTGAAACAAAAATGTTCAATAAATCTACCTGCATATTTGAATTTCTTACTGCATGATTCTGCTGAAAGAATAAGGAAATCCCGACACATAGAAACAGTCGTAAGTTAGCATTTTTTAATTAGGCTGATAGTTAGCTACAGCCTCGCCCAACAGCAAACAAGGTGGGAAGAATTAATATTTTCCATAGAAGGGGGGTTAGCTTTACCTACTCCTAACCCTGTTCCAAAAAGGAAAAGGATTACCCGCACAAAAAACATTCCAAAAAAACACAGACACTCTGCCAGAGTAAGGACAAGCTTGGGAACAACTGAAAATCCCTAGGGTAGTAGCAGCCAGCCCATAGAACTATCTAATCTAGAAAATGAGCAATATTTATAGTTGAAAGGACGAGATGACTTGGATTCAAAACTTGAGGAGGAAACAGAGCACTCTAGTGAAGAGGAAATAAATGAAATAGAACTCCCCTCAACACCAAATACAAGTCCCCCATCAGACTTATTGCATGATATTGAATTGGCCCAGATTTTGGCCAATCTGAATGAATTTATACAGCCCAAAAGCCCGCTCAACTTTAACATTGGAGCAACCCAATCGGAAGAAAACTCTTGCCACAATAGGAGCATACCAGAAACTGTAATCTGTGAAGTAGAAATAGGAGAAAAAGTCACTCAGGAAGAGGTGGACCAACTTGGCGATATACCTCCAGCAGAACCTAGCCAGGTAGACCTAAATATAGAAAATATAGAGCAAACAGAGGACATGGAGATAGACTAAGAAGATGACAATCAATCTGGGGACACAGTTCTTTTAGAGCAGAGTCAAGATGAGCAACCAGGCACGTTAGGAACAGAAATGACAAGCAAAACACTCACTCCCCCTAAAAGGAATAGAGCCACAATTAAAAATCTCAGGAAGGAACATCAGAGGTTGCGGAAAACAATGAAGAGGTTCAGTAGGGAAAGTCCCAGAAAAAACCCCAGAAATAATAAACACAACCATCCAAACTCAATTGCAAGAAACATAAACTACGGGGACTTAAACTGAGCCCATACTCACTAAACCTATTAGGGAACAACATGCAATTTTTGCAGAAAAAACTACCCAAACAGAGGCTATACTTTCTCATGACTTATCCATTCATACAGAGATGGCACCCTCCTATAGCACATCTATGCAGACAGAGGTTTGGGCCTCCGATAGCAAAGAAACACAAACAATCAACATCCATTCTCATAGCAGGAGTACACAGACAAATACCCAAACCAAAGATATCATGATGAGAAACGACCCCAGCAGAGTGAATCTTCAAGCAGATTTAGCCCAGGCTCGACTTACCATAGAACGCCTTGAACTAGAAATAGTCCCCCAGTAGAAATACCAGGAATTACAGAGGTAGCTTCGGGACATGAACATCTCAGAAAGTGACGCATTTGATAAATACCGAAAGGTAGAAGAGAGGATTGAGAAAATAAAGCTCATATTAAAAAAGGTCAGGAGTCAAATGGATACTATTTGCTCATTATATACTGACATATTGGCATGCAGATCTCCTGCCAATAATTATGCCCTATTTTTGATAGAAAGATACTTACAGTTGAAGATCAAAGCTGGAAAAGCTGGAAAAACGATAGAGTTGAAAACAATTGAGGATTTTATAAATTGTTGTAAACAACATGGGGTAAAAGTTCATAGGTTGTTGTGTGAATTTTATTTACAAAATTTTGTATTAGAGGAAGAAACTGAAAAGAACCCTAGTCCTTTTGTGGGGGATGTACAATTTCAAGCTTTTATTTCATTCTTTGTTAACCAACTGAAATGGTTCAAGGCTCATAACATATTCCAGAGGTAGGAAAATGGACTAGACCTTTGGGTTAGAGGTGAACCAAAACACTCGTTACAAATGCAGGCCAATCACAAAAGTTTGATGAAGAGGGAAGGAGTAATCAAAACTCTAGGGCCTATTCAGAAAGAAATTGTCCAAAAAGGAGTAGAGTATTTCATCTCCATTCATGAAATCTCCTTGGCCGCAGCCAAGTTCAGATGGATAGTTTCCAATAACAATGTAAAAAATAGAGTGCCATTCAATTATAGAAATTTTAAATTGGCTGCAGAACGCTTTGTCACTTATAGTAATCTCATCTTAAGGGAAGGCCCTTATTGGCTAGGCTATTAGTTCCGCAGCCCTATTATTTGGTATCCTGATGAGGGGTACAACGCTATATATGAACTGCCTAAAGGACAGACAGGACACATCTTTGAAATCTTGGCCAAGAATCATGGTTTCAGACCGCTTTACGACATTCCTTCTCCAGCTTATTCCTCGACTGCTCTGCATACAAACTACATGGTTTTCATGAGGACATGAAAAACGATAAGCGGGGGAGTATGTTGGGTCATGGAAAAGGTATGCGTTTACTATTAACTTATTATCCTTTTCTTTTATTTCTATCCTTTCTATATCCCAATGCGCTAATCTATTAAGAAATTACGGTAAAAAATACAGAAATTATTTGCAGTTACGCTTTGGCTAATTATAACCTTCCTTTCTGCAAGAAAATCATGAAAAGGACAAATGTTGTTCCCTGTGAAGAAACAACAAACATCAGCATGCTAAGGAAGGAATGCGGTGGTTGCAGATACATCTAAAAGAAAATCAACAGGATTAGCCTGAGAAGGGAATGTTGTCTAAAGTTAGAAAATTGCGCGAATCCCTCATGATCGAGAGATCCCGAGGGATCACTTTTATCATCTATCTTTTTACCCTTTTCTCATTATAAAAGGCAATGATTGTAAGCAGAAAAGGAGAGGACGTTTTTTATTATTATATTATCAATTACAGACTTTCACTGTAGTGAAGAATACAAATACATTGTAATAATCTTTCATGATTAATACATAAGAGGAGTTGTTGTTTCTTTTCACTTATCTGAAGTAACCAACAGTGTATGCTGGCGGCTAAGGGCTTGGTTTCTAGTGGAATTCACTGCTTCACCTGTGTCATATATTTTTTATTCTCGCAAGTGTGATAGTTGATAGTATCGTTGCTTTCTGCTATTTTATTTTGTTGTTGTTCCTTATTCCTTTGCATTGACATAATATCTCTATTTTATATACTTTACAACATTGTTGTTTAAATAGTTTCCTTTCGCTTTGGATTGAGTTTCCTAGATGAATATCTTGCTCAATGTAATCAACTGTAATTATAATTTACTACTGTTGTTAGGCTCTCAGATTGATATCATCGTTGTTTTACAGAGTAGTGCATTTGATTTAAATTCAATCAGTTTCTAAGAGAAGAGTTATCACTGTTGTACTCTTAACTGATACTGCTATTACTTGAATTGCATATTGTTGTTACCTGAATTGTTGTAGGATTTGATTTCATTAAAGGATTGAGTTTTCTTTTAATTGCAATTAGAATTTACTTGTTGCATCCATTTACTCTTGTATTTAAAGGATCTATACTACAAGTTAGAAGAATTACTCTCTGAGTTAAATAGCTGCCACATACTGTGTACACTTGAAATAGAAAGACCTACCCAGATTGATAATCAATGTGAAGATAATTAGGAGTTGGAAAGGCACCTTTTATCAGTCAACAACTGCATTTTGAACAAGGTATGGACATTATGAGTTTATGGTTGTTTTTTTTTTGTCTTACTAATTCTTCAGCCACCTTGATGTGTTTAAGTGTGACGCATCGTTACCTAGATAAGTTTGTGATAGTCTTTGTTGATGATATATTGGTATATTCAAAGAATGAGGAAGAACATGCAAATCATCTAATAATAGTGGTGATATTGTTAAGAGAGCATCAGTTGTATGCCAAGCTTAGTAGGTGCATTTTATTTCAGACTCAGATTCATTACTTGGGAGATGTTGTTTCCAAGGAAGGGATAACAATGGACCCAAAAAATATTAAATATATCTTGGAGTGACCAACTCCTAGGAATGTGCATGAGGTCAGATCATTCATGGGACTAGAAGGTTACGACAAGAGGTTCATTAGGAACTTATTGAATATTGGCTATCATATCACATATTTGTAGAGAAAAGGACAAAAGTTTGAATGGACTTAAGAGTGTGCAACTAGTTTTGATCAATTGAATAATTTGATTACAAATTCTTTGGTTTTGAAGATTTCAGATCCTACTAAGGAGTTTTTGGTTTGTACAAATTCTTGTAAGGAAGGACTTGGTGGAGTCCTAATGCAAGAAGGATAGGTGGTTTGTTATGAATCAAGGAAGTTGAATGAGCATGAGAAGAAATATGTGACTCATGATCTTGAGTTGGAATCCATCATTCATGCATTGAAGGTGTGGAGACATTATATCCTTGGCAAGAGGTTTGTTTTGAGGAGTGATCACAATGGATTGAGGTATATGTTTGGCCAACCCAATACGAATGTTAGGAAATCTAGATGGTTGACTATCCTCTGTGAGTTTGAGTTTGAGATCAGGTAATTAAGGGAAATAAGAATAGGGTTACAGATGATCTAAGTAGGAGATTGCAGGTGAACCATATTTCAGTTGTGATCTATTATGGGATAAATTTGCAAGAGCAGATCCTGCATACATGGCAACATGATGAGAAGTAACAACAGCTGAAGTAGAGGTTGCAACAGCAAGGTGAAGGTGATATGAATGAGGAGTATCACCTCACAGTAGATGGCTTGGTTATATTTAAGAACAAGATCTATGTTCCTAACAGTGGTGAGTTGAAGAGGATTATCTTGAGAGAGTTTCATGTCAAGTCGTATTCAGGCCACCCAAGATACCAAAAGACTTTTATAGTTGTTAATAATTTCTACTATTCACCAAATTTTAAGTAAGAAGTGGTTGAGTTTGTTGCAAGATGCTAGGATTGTCAACAGGTGAAAATAAAGTACAATCATCTAACTAGTCTATTTCAACTTATTCTGATTCCATATCAATGGATATGGGAGGTCATTTCCATGGATTTCATTACAAGATTGCTGAGGACATTAAAACAACATGATTACATCATAGTTGTGGTTGATAGGTTGATAAAGGTACAAAATTGTAGTGAAGGCTACTAATTCATCTAGTGAGGTAGCTTAGATATTCACGAGGGATATAGTGAGATTACATGTAGTTCCCAAGAAGATTCCACCAGATAGAGATGCTATGTTCACTTCCAAGTTTTGGAAGGATTTGTTTGTAGGCTTAGGGATAGAGTTAGCCTTTATTATATCTTATCATCCACAGATAGATGGATAGACAAAGAAGGTTAATGAGATCCTTAAGGATATGTTGAGGGTGCATTTCATGCATCATTAGAGTAGGTGGGAGGAGTATATTCCATTGGTGGAGTTTGCTTATAATAATGGTTATCATGAATCCTTGAAGATGAGTCCTTTTGATGATTTATATGAGCGGAGTTGTATTACTCCTATAAGCTTGAGTGATCCAATTAACATGACATTGATTGGACCATATATGTAGGATGAGATGGATCAGGAGATGCATGTTATCAAAATGAATTTAAATGAAACAAACGATAGGCAGAAGATTTATGCAAATCATCATAAAGAATTCAAGGAGTTTCAGGTTGGGGAGCATGTGTACTTATGCATAAAGCCTAAGAGGATCTCCTTGAGGACTAGGTCATGTGCCAAGACAACACCTCAGTATTGTGGGCCTTTTGAGATCCTAGAGAGGATTCGACTAGGAGCCTATAGACTTCCATTGTCACAAATAGTGAAAGACCATGGTGTTTTCCATGTTTCATTACTTAAGAGATATGTGCAGGATGTTGAACGTGTGATTGATAGGTCTGTATTGCAGTTGGAACTAGAGGGAGAGTTCCAACCAAAGCCACAATGCATATTGCAGTGGAAATAGCCCATGCTCTGGATTAGAGCAATAGAACAGGTCAAAGTGTAGTTCAAGCACATTAGGCTCGATGAAGCTACATGGGAGCTGGTTGATCAGATCCAAACATTATAACCTTCTTTATTTGTGACTTGAAGAAAATGAGTTTTTGATCTCTCTCTCTCTCTTTGTGTGTGTGTGTGCACATGTGTATGTATGTATGTATGTATGTGTGTGTGTGTGTCATTGTAAATACCACATCACATTATGTTATAAATCTCTAATAATTGATATGTTTGTCATATTTTGGTTTTCAATAGTTGTCATTGTATATACTGCATTGAGTTATGTTATAAAGCTCCATATGAAATATTTTTTGTTGGTCATAAGCATCATAGAACATCGAGGACAATGTTCTCCCCAAGCGGGAGGGGTTTATAATAGCCCCTAGTTGATTTTCCATGTAAATAAAATAAATCCAAGGTCGTGGGACATGTATTCCAAGATGAATGGATGGAAAAACATTATAGTGGACATCCTTTTTGGTTTACTAATGGCTGTGGAAATTGAAAACTGCAAAGAGGCAATAAATGGAAATTTAATTAAGGAAATAAAGGAAAATAGGAGAAAAGGGAGATGAAGAGACACAAATATGCATGAAAGCGAAATTAGAGAGAAATTAGAGGAGAATGAAGAGAAAGGAAAAGGGAAAGGAAGAGACCAGTCATCAATGATACAAATGCATCATGGAAACAATTCACAACTTTTGGTTTAGCTTTTGTCAGTATAGTTATGGATCTCTTCTTCCATACTCTTACACGCTTGCACACTTAAAGAATTATTATATCATCATAGCATTCACTTGGACTTTGAGATATGTAATGAAAGGAAAAACAAAATAATTATGAGTAGCAGAGACAAGGATGGGTTAACAGCTACAACTAGAGTTCATTACAGATAACAGGTTGCATGTGTAATTTCATTGATGAGATTTGAGTGCATAGTACATGCATTTGGTTCTTTGGTTATGTGGTTGTTATTGCCATGGGATTTTCCTGGATTGACAGTGGTTTTAGACTTGACTTGTCATTTCCTGGATAACCATGATGTAATGGGTTCCTTTTTTTTTTTATTAAGCTTTAGACGGTCGATAGGATTGGATCCGAGTTGAGGTGGTCTCCAGAAAATTCCCCAAGGAGAAACAGTAGAGATGTGCTTTCTCCTAAAACTCTTGATGGATAGGTGGAGATAGGAAAATTCCTCTAGAGCTGGTGAAGCACGTTGGAGGCATCCAAACTTATTTTGATGTTAGTGATTTCTAGACCGATTTAGGTGAAATCATTGTTGTTGAGGGTTGAGGTGGTTTGGCCCGTGGAATGCCTTGTTGGTTCTATTTTTTTTTAACCCATATGATCATACATTCATGCTTGGAATATGGAAAGCGGGTTATTGTCTAAATGAGAGATTTATTTCAGCCCAATCTATGGTAGGGTGGTACATGGAAGTCCATGACATGGTTGGCTTTTTCATATGTTAATATAATTTATTTTCTTAATGTGATTGATGAGCACTTGTATTGGTCATGATGTTGATCTTATGGTTAGTTTGTCATGAATTCTATGTCAGTTATATGTTGGTTAGATGCATGATTATATGATGTGCTCTTGCTATGGATCTTGTTCATGATTGATAAGTTAGTGAATGGTTGATGAATGTATACACTAACAAGCATTTTTGTAGCTACTTTGAGAGGGAATTGGACCTTCTTGATAATTCTCTAATGAAGTTCAGAAGTTTATGATTATATATCCATTCATGACTTGTATCTTCTATTTTTACCATCTATTTAAAGAAATGTGTATCATGTATCAGGCATGTCTTGGATAGGATCTAGCCATACTATTGATTTCTTAGACTTGTTATCATCTCAGACCTTATTCTAGAGAGTTCTGGGAAAATTTAGGTAGTGGCATGTAGGCTAGCCCTGCAAAGCTGGCATAGATCTCACGACTACTAGCATACAACAGGGAAAGTTCGATCATATCTACATGGAGGTAGGATTATATGTGTTCTTGCAGCCCTTTAACTGCATGCACAATGTGTCATGCAAGTGGTTGCAGTGAAAATCTTGTGAAAAAAGTTTCTATTTCAGGGAATGATCACTAGGGGTGGTTGTCAGACTCTTGAGTGATCTAGTGTCCTTGTTGGGTGGTAGTAAGAATTATGGTTAGTAGGCCCCACTTCCATAACCAGAACTTAGAGTTTAGGTCATTTCATAGTAACTCTAAGCTCATGTTTACCCTAGAGAGATTATAAAACAAAGTAAATGTGGGAGGAGGTGTTATAGTAGAGATGTTGTATTAAATGAATATGCTTTATACATAGATTAGTTTTAGAGAAAGAAACATGGAAAGGAAAACACATAATACATACTGCTTGATGAGATCATAGAAAAAAGAAATGTCAAAGGTGCTATAAAACCATAATGATCAGCAACAACGAAAATGAAAACAACAATAGGTGCCTCAAAATCCTGCAAGTGTTGTTAGAAGATAGAACATGTTAAGTATACCCCCCTGAATGATACTCTCCTTCAGTATATTATGTATTTTTCATTGATTCTGGTGAACCAAAAGGATATGAAGAAGTAATGTAGGTAGAAACTAGAAAGAAGTGGAAGTAAGCCATGAAAGAAGAGATGGAATCCTTGGTACATAACTAGACATGGGCTTTAGTCAAGTTTCTTGTAAGTAAAGTAGCATTGCAAAATAAATGGGTTTGAAAATTGAAAGAAGAAGATGTAATAAAAAGGAGGTATAAGGCTATACTTGTTGTGAACCAGTTTTCACAAAACAAAGGTATAGAATTGGATGAGATATTTTCTCCTATTGTCAAGATGAATTCAATTAGAACTATTCTAATTCTAGTGGAAGTAGAAGATTTTCATCTTGGAAAATTAGATGTAAAGACAACCATTCTCCATGGGGACTTGGAGGAAGAGATACATATGCATAAGTCACAAGGGTGTGAGGTCAAAGGGAAGGGGAAATTAGTACACAAGTTGAAAAAAATCTTGTATGGATTAAAACAAGCTCCAAGGTAGTGGTATCTAAAATCTGACAAGTTTATGTCAGGACAAGGTTATAAGAGATGTCATTCTGACCACTATGTTTATCTTATGAAACAAAATTATTGTGGCTATATTATATTTTTATCATATGTATATTACATGCTTATTGCATGGTTTAACATGCAATAAATAGATGTTCTCAAAATAAAATTGGAAAATGCATTTGCAATGAAGGATTTGGGTATTGCAAAGAAAATCCTTGGTATGAGAATATCGAGAGAGATGGAAAATCATCAATTAACATTGTCTCAGAGTGAGTACATAGAAAAGATGTTGGAAAGATTTAATATGAAAAATGTGAAACTAGTTAGTATACCTTTGACTAGCCATTTTGAACTAAGTAAGGAGATGTGCCTTGAGACTTAGGAATAGATATATTATATGTTTAAAGTTCCATACACATAAGTGATTGGAAGCTTAATGTATGCAATGGTGTGCACAAGGCCTAATATTTCACATGTAGTGTGAGTTGTGAGTAGGTATGATGGTAGTGAAATGGTTCTTGGGTATTTTAGAGGTACCACTAATCAACCATGATGTTTTTGAGGTTCAAAAATTATTCTACAGGGATATGTTGATTCTGATATGGTAGGTGATAAAGATAATAGGAGAAGAACCATAGGGTATGTGTTTAATGTAGGTGAAAGAAAAATAAATTGGGTTTATAAAATGCAAAGGATTATTTCCCTTTCAGCAATGGATGCAAAGTATGTTGCTCCTATAGAGGCTTGTAAAGCAATGATTTTGTTACAAAAGTTTCTAGGTGAATTAGGAAAAATATGAGAGATTTGAAAGTTATATAGTTACAACCATAGTGACATTAATTTTTCAAAGAACATATCATTTCATTCTAATAATAAACATATATAGCTCAGGTACCATCTCATACAGTTAATTTTTGAAGATGGACTGATGAAGCTAGAAAAGATACACACTAGCTAGATTCCTGCAGATACGTTAAGAAAGGTAGTAACCAAGGAGAAACTAAATTTCTACTTAGTTTCAATTGGTCTTCAAGTATGATGGTAATTATGAGAAATAACTAGGTCCAAGTGGAAGCATTTTCCAGCAAGTGAAGCAATGGTAGAGTTCCTATAATTACTCTGCAAGTCGGAGATTGTTGGGTGTGGGGCCTAATTATCTTGTTGATTCAAAGGTATTATTTCATCTTTTTCTGAATCTCGGCTCCTGAAAGGGGGGTCTGGGGGGTTTTTCTCGCACACTACTATTGTAGGTAGGTCTAGAGGGGCGACAAAATACGAGGGAAATCCCCTTGGGGGGGGTTTGGGGGTGGCACTCCTAAAAGATTTTTTTTTGAGATAATTTCCTTGTAAAATATTGTAATTTCATAGTCAATCTAGATCATTCATTAGGTGGAAGATATGATGGTAGAAGTTTTGTTAATTTAGCGTTTTTTTTTTTTGGCCCTAGAAGGAAACCCTTGGTTTATATGAGGGAATTGTATTGCAACTATGTATTATTTTGTGACAAAAAAAAGAGAGGGGACTTTGTGAGAGTGAAGAGGAAGTTACAACGGATGTGTTGTAGGTTGTATCCCTTCAATTTTATAGATAATATTAAAGGAAGGACTAGTTGGTTCTCCATGGATGTAGCCTAGATTGAGTGAACCATGTATATATATGTCTCTATTGTTTTACGCTTTTCTGCATTTCCAATATTTTTGTTTCATTGCTTTATTATTTAATTTCTAACATAATCTAGTCATTTTAATTTTAAATTTACTCAAATAATTCAATTTGTTGAGATGACAGAGACTGTCAATAACTTAAATGATGAAAAATGATTAAATAAAAATTCTGAAAGGAAAGTGACAATGTAACAATGTTGAATGATAGAAAATGTGAATAATAAGAATGTAGTCAATTACAAATAGTCTTAATTGTGATCAATATCAAACTAATTTCTTATATTGTTCTTATTGTCACACCTATTGGTTTTTATATTTTTTCATATTGAACATATGAATAGGGTGGTTGAAATTGTATACCATTCAATGTAGGTAGAGGAACACATTTCTCAAGTGAGGAGAGATAGTACCAAAAGTCCAAGGCATTCTAGTTCTAGTATGAATTAATATCGCTCACGAAGGCATTGAACCAAGAGGGTTACTTAGAGTTAGGGATTTGTCAAAGCACATCATTAGTTAAACAACAAAGGATGAAATATGAATTAGATAACTCGAAAGGAGAGCATAACAAGGTTAAGACTCCCATCTTTGATGGTCAGCCTAAGAAGGGTGAGAAATTGATGCTTGGTTGTTGGAGATAAAGAAGTACTTTTTATACATGTCGAAGGTAGGTTATATTGTTTTTTATTTTGTTCAAAGAGCTTTGAATTTCAATTAATTTTGAAAATTTTAATAGATTTTATGAAATTTATTAATGTTTTGAAAAAAATAAGTTTTAAATTGAATGTTTTGAAAATTTTAATTTTACTTTTAATTTCGTAAAATTTAAACTATATTTTTTCTAATTGGTTGATGACTATGTTATGTGGTTTTAAGTTGATTTGTTAGATACAAAAAATATGTTAAAAGATAAAAAATCTAAAAAAAAAAAACTATATTCACCAAGTGTCATAATAATTTAGGCTTTGTAACAATACCATGGACCAATACCATTTTTTATCAATATCACACGTCCAAAAACCATATCTCATTTCAAAATAAAAATATTTTATAAATATTTTAATTTAATTTAATTTTATAACTTTTTTTTTTAAATTAAAACTTAATACTTATGATATAACAAGATTCTTAACCATGAATATTTACCCCCATTTTACCATGGATATTATTAACTTGTAAATAGGTTTTGTTACATTACCATGGGCTAGTACCATGGCATATCAATACACTTTCCGAAAATCCATAACTCATTTCAAAATCAAAGTATTTTATTAAATTTTTGTATTAGTTTTTAATATTATATAAATTTAAAATTATATTAAAGTATATTTAATTTAGAAGTATGTTTCATGCACACACACACACACACACACACACATATAAATATTCAAAACTACCAATAAAATTATCATTATTATTTAAAAATATCAATTACTTTTTGCATAAGAGGCAAATACCAAGCAACAACACTACATATTACACTAGATTGGTTAAGGTCGGAATTGCAATTTATGACTTGATGGGAAAACCAAACATGTGGTGGAAGCTAGTCAAGGAAGTTAAACTCTTGGATGAGAGCAAGATCTCATGGAGGTAGTTCAAGAGTTGCATTGAAAAGAAATATTTATCTAAGCACTACAATGAAAGGAAAATATAGATGTTCCTTAAAGTTAAGTTAGGGAACATGACAATGGAGGGGTATGAAAGCAATTTCATTGACATATTGAAGAATTTTGGTTTTATTAAGGATGAAAATATCAAAACCAAATATTTTAAATTGGTTTACCATCATTTTATACTGACAAAATTAAATTTGGTGAGCACAAGGCTTTGGATGAAGCTATGAGGAAGGTAGAGTGCCTATATGAACCAAACAAACATATTCTAGCCTTATTAAAAAAATGGCATGACAAGAAGAGAAAGAAGGTGAAAAAAAGGAATAAGAGGTATAAATATTCATTTTGCAGTAGTAGTTCTCAAGAAAATCAGCAAACCCATCCAACCCAAAGTGAACTAAGGGAAGGTGACTCATTGTGAAAAATGCCAATATTTTAACTCATTAGATGTTCAGGTTATGAGGAGGACACATATGTAGAGAATACCATCACAAATGAAACAGAGTGATGAGGATCCCCTTGATAGTTCATTCCACTATATGGATAATCATCTATGTACAATGTCATCTAGTCCCAATGAGATAAAACACTCAGGTTGGAACACTCATCCATCTTCCCCTCCTCCACCTCGTCACAGTAGTTGCCCCCAATGGCGCATCCTGGGCTATTGTGGGCCCCCATCATGGATCTATACATGAGGACGCATAGTTAGTATCTTACAAATATTTTTAAGTGGTTTACCATCATTTTACAGTGACAAATTTAAATTTGGTGAGCACAATGCTTTGGATGAAGCTATGAGGAAATTAGAGTGCCTATATGAATAAAGCAAAAATATGCTAGCCTTCTTAAAAAAATGGCATGAATAGAAGAGAAAAAAGTTGCAAAAAAAGAATAAGAGATATAAACCTTCATTTTGCAGTAGTATTTCTCAAGCAAATCAACAAACCCATCTAATCCAAAGTGAACCAAGAGGAGGTATTGTGAAAAATGCAAATATTTTAACTCATTAGATGTTCAAGTTATGAGGGGGATAGATATGTAGAGAATACCATCACAAATGAAAGAAAGTGATCCCATCACATTTGAATAAATCCCATATGAATAATTAAATAAATAATTGTTTATTTATTATTCCTTAATTCCATTATTGGAATAATTGTTAAATCGCTATTTTATAATTTAAATAGGATGGATATTCGGGATCTTACAAACGTAAGAGTGTGCTGGAACAAATGAAGATAGATGGAGTCTTTAGTGATAGAATTGGATGAACACATCATGTGAAAGGAGCGAACATGATTTGAGGGATCTTCTCCAGGATTACCTTCGAACTTAGAGATGTTAGAAGGGAGTTTAGCAGGCATAGCTGGCCAATCAGGATCATGGAGAAGAGGATCGTTGATGAGCTCACTGAAATCAGGGAGAATCAAACCAGCCATAAAAAGGAAGAAATGGAGTAGGAGTGACCATATTGGTGGAGGCTCCGCTTGTGGGGTTACCCTGATTAGTACCTAGGTTACCACCTTGGTTTCCCGCACCTGCATTGGTGCACGACATGGTGATGGTATGGGTTTGAAAAGACACAGAATCAAAGGAAGAACTGGAAGAATCAGTAGAACTAGAGTCAGAATGATGACTCGATGGAGGACTGCGAGGATTTACTCGAACTTGAAGGGAGGAGTAATATGTCCTAATGGAAATTGAGGATGAAGGCCTCAAATTCTCCGCGACAAATTCCTAGGGGGTGCAATGATTTCAAGACAATGATGACTCTAAGAACTAAAGGTTGATGCTAGCAATAAAAGGGAAACAAATAGTAAGAAAACATGTAGTGCAGTGGTGCCAAGTGTAAACTAACTATATTAATGATGCTACTCTAATACAAGAAAACACGTCCTATCAAAGGAAAAGACCTCTAGCCTATAGATTATCTAAATCCTCAAACAAACCTAAATATATTGTTTCATATGGTCTTCCAAAGTACTTCTTACTTGATGGAATCTCATTCCTACAAGTAGAGTTGTCCAGAGAAAGGTAGGGTAGAGAACCAACTGCTTCCCACAGCTAATCTTATAGGGTTTTTTCCTAATATTAGTCACTACAGTTACCTTCGTCCCACAGGGGTGGTCGATTCTTGAGCTTCTTGGTGATCAGCCAATGCATGAGATTCCCTCCCACGGGTTGGGTAGCCTCGAGGAGAACCACTCGCATGCTAACCTAGCCTAAGCCCCTTTGAATCAGGTTTCTAATGCACTTCAACTTTGGACCATGGGATGGTGAAGGATTTTAAGCTCCCTAGTATGTCAACTTTTATATATCAATGTAAGCGATCAATGGGTGTTATTGGAAGCCTATCCCATCGATCTTGTTATCACAAAACTAGACCCTGATAGGCTACTGATCAGGAAGACTTTGAGTAACTATTTCAAACCAATATTTTGGTTGAGGCTTAGCCTCCTCAACCTGAGAGGGCTATCTCACTGGGTTAAAGATTTTAATTGGAAGATTAGATGGCTAACTCTATGGAAAATTCAAGCAAAAATATATAAATGGTTGAAATACCAATCAACAAACATCTATTGGGTTATGGAGTCAAAGTATGTTTCAGTACAACAGCAAGATCAGCTTAACATGGAAATCAGGGCATAAAGGGTCTTAATATATCGGCAAAATAGAGACATAATGCAAGCAACACAGTTTATAAACACATGAAGGAAGTTAGAGCATTATCAATGAATTATAAGTAACATATGTTTATATCATTGCAAGTAAGTAAATGAAGAAAGCCATGAGAAAATCAAACATTAAAACCCTCTCTGAATCCTGAGTAGTGAAGCCAATATCTCTGTATTAGCATGAAAACATACAGCCTGCTACAATAACACAATGTGTTTGTTTCTTTTGAAAATTTCCCTTTGAGACTAGGCTTTCATCAGTGACCATTGTTTTAACCTTTTCTTTGGCTATTTGACTTCTAGTTACCCTTCTCTGGACTGTTTCACCAATGGACTGCTCTTGTGCTGCTTCCTTAATTTGAACTTTCTTCTTCTGTGAATGCTAAGGAGTATCTTGAACAGCCAATGGTGTTCTAGTCACTGGCTCCTTAACTTGCTTTCTAGCCTTCAGTTTACCAAATCTGCTTCACCTTTTTTCTGCATAGTGACTAGTCACTGGTGATGATATTTCCTTAGCCATAGGGCTAAGTCCTGTTTCAGCTCTAAAACCAGACATAAAGAGAAACGAAGACCACTCTCAATCTACCTTCTGAAGTTCATGCAAGACAATTAATTTAACTAAGCCATGATGGAACAACGATGTTTCACATGCCTCTTTCTTTAATTGTATTTTATCAGACATCTTTCCTAAACTTTGAAACAGAAAGAAAGGTAGATCTAGATAGATTATTCCACTGAAATGCAATAGGAGTTTGAAATGATAAGAATACACCTTGTAGTATCTTCCTTCACAGGTGAAGTACCTTTGTATGCATGAGAGTAGGTTCGCATATGTATCTATGACATAACGCCTTGACACTACTTTAGTTAAATCTGTGTCTACAAATTTTGGGTTCAAGAATATCTTGTATGGTTCCAGTTCAAACATGAAACTTAAACCACCTTTCTTGACCTGTAGGAATTTTTGTCACTAAAGATATAACTTCAAGAGAAATTGGTAATTCTAAAACTTCAATCTTTGTATGTAAACCTGTGAAACTTAGAGCAAATTCCTTGGTCACTTGGTTATGTCCTCCCTGTAGTTTCTCATAGAACCTCCAAAAACCTACTTTTTTGAAGGCTTCTTCAACTGTTTTATCCTTCGTGAGAGCATCTAAGCATTTAGGTTCAATTCTCAAACATCGACCTAACCTGTGATTTCTTCTTTCTTTCGACATTTCTCCTTTGAAATCCCTGTGGATAGAAAACCTGGAGGAAAAGTACCTTGCTTAACTGAGGAAATGGCTCTCTTGAATTTGATGAAGAGCTGCCTCACTTGAACCTTGTGAAAGAACTCTGGTTTTTTCTCACTCTAGGCTTGTTTACTCGAACTAAGAACAGCACCAAGTGTCTTTTGCATGAATATGACCAAGATCAACTAACCTTTTTTATGAAATTTGAAATGACTACGGACAAATGACCCCTAACGAATCTAAAGATGGATATGAATGGTTTCATGTGAGAGGAAAGGTTCGTGGACTGACACCTGATGATGAAAATTTAACGGATTCTAGTGGATTTTACAGCTAGACATGATTGATCACAAATCCTTGACTTTGTAGCACATGTAGTGTAATTTCAGGACTTTGCGCTATGAAAACGCCTAGACAGTTTCGTAGCGCGTCCAAATTTTTGAAATGACCAAACACATGAAAATTAAAACATGATATGGGATCCATAAGGGGAAAAACAAGGTTGTTGATCTTTATTTGATGATGGAAATGAGACTCTAACCCTATGACTTAGACTCTAAAAACATAAAAATGACTTGACCATGTCTAACACAAAAACTTAGGAACCATGCGGGTTGTCCAAAAGTTTTTTAAAAACCTTTTCAGTGATAACAGTGGCTCCACTTGGGATAGTGTGCCCTTGTGGTACACTAAGAACCTGCAGTTCCAGTGCTTTATCCATTTATGATAAAAACAGAAATTTTGTTGACAAGCATCCTCTTCAAACTATTTGGGCCTTCACCTCGAGCTTAAGCTTTTTGTTTTAGCTTGTCATTATTAGCAAAAACTGACAAAAATGAATATATACAATGTCATGAAATATTGGTAATTCTTCAGCAACGATAATGCTTTAGGAACCTGCCATTAACAGGCCCTCTAGCATATGATCCTCCATCCATTTCCTATAGTATATAAGTGTTGTTCCCATGAAAACCAGAAATCTGAAAAGGACCCTTCCATAAATTCTCAAACTTACCGTGCTTGCCCTTTTCTTCAATTCTGGCCTCCCATTTTAGCACTTTGTCTTGAATCTAAAAACTATCTTCTTTGATCTTTTTATCGAATGTACTCTTAATTCTGTTATGAGCATGTTGATGACTGTCATAGACTTCACTTCTCTTCTCTTGTAGGGCTATCAGTTGGTTGATTCTCCTCTGAATGGCATTTGGTTCTTCTTCAAGTCCTTGAATTAACTTCATTACCAGTACTCCAAGTGATGTTGGAAATATAGCTTCAGCATCGTAAACTAGTTCATATGGCAAAGTCCCAATTGATCTCTTTGTGCATATCCTATCGGCCCATAAGGCATACTTCAACTTTAAGTGCCAAGATTTATTGTTCTCCTGCAATACCTTTTCGATGATTCTAACAATGCTCCTGTTTGATGATTAAGCAAGACCATTGCCTTGTGGATAGTAAGCTGTAGAGTGTCCAAGAGTAATGTGATATTAATGACAAAAATTAATCATTTTCTTGGACAGGAAAGCTTGAGAATTATCTGCTATAATCTTCATGGGGCAGCCAAATTAAGACAATATATTATTTTCTAGGAAAGAAATAATCACAGAATCATTAGCTTGCCTTGTTGGAATTGCCTCTATCCATTTGGTGAAGTAGTCTGTTGTTGTGAGAATCTAGCGATGTTGCCCTGATGAAGGAGGATGTATCTCTCCAATAAATTCTAGCCCCCACTGCTGAAAAGGAGCTTCTACATAAATAGGGATCAAAGGTAAAGGTACAAGCTTCCTTCTTCCTTCAAAAATTTGGCACTCATGACATGCAACAATCTTCTTGTAGATATCCTTAAACATTGTTGGCCAAAAATATCCAGCTCTTAGGATCTTGTTTGTTGTAGCCTTCCAATAATGATGTCCTCTAATCTCCTTTATGAAATTCTTCAATAACTTTATCAGCTTCTTCTTCAAGGAGACAATTCAACAAAATTCCTCCTACATCTTTCCAAAACAGATTTTGATCATATACAAAATATCTCAAAGATTTCAGCTTAACAAACCTTGCTTTGGACTTTGTTAGAGTGGCTAGAGCTTTATTATGCTGTAGAACAAAAGCCACATCCTTATACCATTCTGAAATCAAGAATTTCTCATCAATTTGGACCAATTCTTCCTCATTTTCAGAAATTTTTGAGATTTCTGCATTCAGATTTATGTCAAGATAGTCCAGATTTGACTGAGTCATTAGCTTTGCCAAGCCTTGTCCCTTCACCAATTTGGTTGGTTTGATGTCTATATCATATTCTAGAAATTTGGCTATCCATTTTCCCCTCTTACCATCAGGATCTACTTTAGTTAGAATATCATTTACTACAATGCTTGGAACATAGGCCACAATGTGAGAATGCAAAATATAAATTCTAAAATCTTTTATAGCTTTCACCAAGGCATGAGTTTTCTTTTCTAGAATATTATACTTTAGTTTGGCATTTACTAATGTCCTAATAAAGAAAGAAATAGGTTGTTCAATACCTTGCTTTCCTCTTTGTAGCAGAACCCCAACAATTGTATTCTCGGAAGCAAATGTAAAAATAAAAAATTCTTTGGAAAAATCTGGACTGATGAGTACCGATGCTTGTGTAAGTGCCTTCTTGAATTATTCAAAAGATTTCTTCAATTCAGCTGTCCACTTAAATTCCACTCCTTTCTTTAACATCCTTGATATATCTTTGACAATCTCAACAAAATTGGGAATGAAGCGCCTAACAAAATTCACTTTTCCAAGAAAAGATTGAATCTCTTTCCTACTTCTTAGCAGATCTACCTTTTGAAATGCATTAACTCTACTAGGATCAATCCTAATTCCTTCTTCAGAAATGATATGATCGAGTAACTTGCCTAATGTTAAAGCAAAGATACTTTTAGTAGGATTAAGATAGATACCAAACCTTCTACATTTCAGCAGAATTTTCTCTAGGTGTCTCAAATGATCTTCTTCTTTCTTTGAAAAGACTTTGATATCATCAAGATAAACAACCACTTAATTATCCTTTTCTTCAGAAAAACAATATCCATTGCTCTTTAGAAAGTGTCTTCCGCATTCATAAGACCAAAAGGCATATTGGTGTACATGAATGTGCCCCATGGTGTTGTGAAGGCTGTTTTCTCTTGATCATCTAGATGCACAAGAATATGATTGTACCCTGAGAAACCAGCAAGCATAGACATTCTTTGTGAACCAAAAATATTTTTCATAATTAAATCCATCTTGGGAAGAGGATAGTTGTCCTTTAATGAAGCCTTATTCAAATTTCTGAAATCAATACAAATTTTGATTTCTGCACTCTTCTTTCTAACCAAAACCAAATTTGCAAGACAATTTGAGAATCTAATTGGGACAATGATTTTAGCATCAAAGAGTTTCTTAATCTCCTTTTCAATCAATGGCATGAAAAGGGATTAATTCTTCTCAACTTTTGTTTGAAATGTTTCTCAGTTTCTTTAATAGCAATAGTATGCGGAATAATGGAAGGATCACACTATTTTAAGTCAGCATAACTCCAAGAAAAAACATCAACAAACCTTTTCATCATCTCAATATATTTGAATTTCATATCAGCTGAAAGAAACTTTGAAATTTTGATCATCTTAGGTAAAGTTGATGTACCCAAATTGCAACTTTCTATTTCCTCTTCATCAACTTGTATCTTTGGCGATTTGAACATATTATTCTGATCAAAAGGATTTTCAAGAGGAATAAGGCCCTTTGGTATTGAATTATTCTTTAATTGCAAGACTTTAGAATTTTCTTTAGACTCAACAAGCATGTTTTGTTGATCTACTTGAGTACTTTCAAATTCTTCTTTTAGTTCAATAAAATTCTTTACCTGTTGATCATCTTCAAAAACTTGCCAATTGGTGATATTATCTAGTATAGTTGGTCTATGATGAACTTCAACCTCATCTTTCTCAGAAGAATGAGTAGGAATGACAAACAGACATGCCGAAATACCAAGAGAATCAACAATGGAATTTTGGTCTCTAGTTTTGATAGTGAAAGAATATGCTTGAAAATTTACCAACATATCTAAAACTAGATTTCTATATGTTATCATTATTACATCCTTTGTTTGATAGACACCCTCAACTTTCCTAATAACCAAATTAGAATCTCCAAAAATGGAAATATTCTGAGCCTTCATTCTTACCAAAACTTCTAGGGCCAAAATTAGAGGTTCGTATTCAGCCATATTATTTGTGCAATCAAAATTCATTTTGTAAGAGTAAAACTCACTCTCATCACTTGGACATGTAATCCAAATTCCAGATCCTGCCCCTTCTTTTCCTGCTGATCCATCAAAGTACAAAGACCACCATCCCTTCATCTCCTTGTGATTTTCTTGCTAATTTACTGAGTGCTGATTTTTTGAGTGTTGATTTTCTACTTTCATCTCTTCCGGTCCAATATCAACTGACTCATTAAAAAGAATGGCAGATCCAAGTTTAGTATCAAATGAATAAATAGGAAAATTCTGAGGTTTATCTTTGCTTCTTACCATATAAGCCATTCTAGTCTCTTGATACAATCTCCTTTGTTCACCAAAAACAATAATGGTGGCATAGGTGAGGTCCATCTGCATTATGCCTTTGATTTTTTCTGCCAGTGAACTTGATAGCAACATCCCAAAATTTGGCGGAATATCAAACACAAAAATGTCCATAACAATTGTCTTTGCTGGGATTTGTGTTAGACCAACAACAACATCTTTGATTAAACCAATACGTTGGACTCATTTTGAATCAAAAGAGAATATATCCTTATATGGTCTGATTACCTGTAATCCTAACCTCTCCATATTTACTTTGGGCATGAGATTATGAGAAGCCCCTAAATCCAACATAGCATTATGTAAGGTCATATCATGAATACTAATGCTTACATAGAGAGGAGTAAACTCTTCATTTTGATCATCTTCTAACCTTGGACCCAAATATATAGTAGGATTATCTTCTTGGAAATTTAAGATATCAGCATCTCCTGGTTGTGAATTTAACATCTCTACAATCTTGCTTTTGTATTTATTTACCTTGAGAATCTCACTAAAAGGGATTGATATTTTAATCTTTGAAATTTCATTCTCAAGGTTGAAAACAGAAACAAATTTTTCAGCTTCTTTTATAGGAGGAGGAAGTTGAGTGTCCTTTTTACCAAGTGGAGAGTCTTCCTTACCTTCAGTAACCTTTGGGGTATCTTTTTTGGCTTCAACAACCTTTGAAGTATCTTTCTTGGGTTGTGCTTTGTTTGCAATAATTGGCACATTTCTGTTTCTAAGATTGTATTGCTTTTGCATCTCAAAGATAGCATGTTGATACCCCTTAAAATAATCTGAAATCTCTTCCCCTTGCTTGGTTAAACCAGACTCATCATGTTCTTCTTTAGTCAAGAAAATTCATGACATCTCTTCATCAAGACAATGGATAGATTCTTCAAGGATTTTAGGATCATCTTCTTCATCAACCAAATTCGCTGAAAAGGAGGTCTCACTAGAGGATCAAGTTGCTGATTTCTATTTTCTCTTGGTCTTTGTTGGTTTTGAGGTCTCCTGAATTGAGGGTTTCTAAATTTAGGTTCCTGTTGCACAGGGGGAGTAGAGGTGTTTCCAAGAGCTAACCTATCCATCAACTTCTCCATGGTTTTCATCATTGAGTCTAATTTATCTTCAAGAGCTGAAGAGGAAGGTTTCTCTTCTTCTTTCAATTTAGCTTTTCCCATTTTTGATTTTTTAGTAGTTATCATGTTTACCTCAACTTTAACAGCATTATTTTGCATTTTAGCAAGTGTGCGTGATTCTCTTTCTCTCAATAAAAGAGAAAAGTCAAAATCAAAAGCTTCAACATATCTCATCTGTGCAAAAGCCTCTGGGGGTTTCAACTGAGCTGGAATTAAGTTAAACACTTTACTGAATATTTTGAGAAATTTTGAACAGTTTCATCAGGTGATCTTCTAAGGTTGTTATACTCAGTAAGTGCTTGAACAGGGTTAGTTCTGTTTCCCCATTTTCTTAGAAAACTGTCTTCAAATTCAGCCCAGTTTCGAATGCTTCTTGGGGTAAGGGTTTTAAACCATTTTCTAACTTCACCAATAAAGGTCTATGAAAATAGTCTAAGCTTCACATCCTCATCATTGACTTCCTCTTTGTCAGCAAAATCATTAAATCTGTCTACATGTTATTCTGTTGTAATTTCTTCATCACCACCCCATGTAGGGATTCTTGCAACATATTTACTAGGAAGATCATGCAAAACAACAGGGAGCACAAGAGGGGCATACCTAGAAGGTACAACCATGATTAAAGGAGGAACAATAGTTACAGGGATAAAAGGGACAGAGGATGAAGAACTGATATGAGGAGGGTTGCTTGGTTTCTGAAAGCCACTAGGAATAGCAGAAATAGAAGATGACGAACTGATACGAGGAGGACTACTTGGGCTCTACAAACCAGTGACAAATGTACTCCAATTTGGAAGAGGTAAACCAGCTTTAGATTTCAACAAGACTTCGAATGGGTCAAGATCTTTCAATTTATCTAGCGCCTCTTTTTCTAACAACAACTCAGAGGTAACAACTTCCCAAAACTCTTCTTTATCTTCCTGTGTTACTAGGGTTGGGGTGTCAATTCCTCTCTTTTGTAGATCTAGGATAATACCAATGAGTTCTTCTTCATTTTCTGATCCAAACAACACTTCATGAATTTTATCATCAACCATTTTGTCTTCACGACTTCTTGAGAATTTAGAGAGCAAAGATTTTGAAAAAGATGGAGTACCTGGTATTTCTGAAAATCTTTGACTTCCTCTTGAAATAGTGTTTGAATTGTCCATAGGAGTAGGTGGATTGGGGTCAGGATTGCTCCGTGTATATCTCCTTCTCGAAGCCCCCTTTAAAACTTTGAAAATATATGGAGTCACCAAGGTATATTCCAACCTCGAAAAGTTATTTGAGCTCCTGCTATCTTCAGAAGTTCAGCTTCTTGATTTCGAGAATGAGTAATCTTCAAGCTCCCGGTAGATGCACCAAAATGTTATCACAAAACCAGACCCTGATAGGCTGTTGATCAGTAAGACTTTGAGTAACTATTTCAAACCAAACTTTTGGCTGACGCTTAGCCTCCTCAACCTGAGAGGCTCTCTCACTGGGTTAAAGATTTTAATTGGAAAATTAGATGGCTAACTCTATGGAAAATTCAAACAAAAATGTATAAATGGTTGAAATGCCAATCAAAAAACATCTATTGGGCTATGGAGTCAAAGTATGTTTCAGTACAACAACAAGATCAGATTAACATGGAATTCAGGGCATAACGGGTCTTGATATATCAGAAAAACAGAGACATAATGCAAGGAACATAATTTATAAACACATGAAGGAAGTTAGAGAATTTTCAATGAATTCTAAGTAATATGTGTTTATACCACTGCAAGTAAGTAAATGAAGAAATCCATGAGAAAATGAAACATTAAAACCCTCTCTGAATCTTGAGTAGTGAAACCAATATCTCTATATTAACATGAAAACATACAGTCTGCTACAATAACATAGTGTGTTTGTTTCTTTTGAAAATTTCCCTTTGAGACTGGGCTTTCATCAACGACCACTGTTTTACCCTTTTCTTTGGCTATTTGACTTCTAGTTACGCTTCTCTGGATTGTTTCACCAATGTACTGCTCTTGTGCTTCTTCCTTAATTTGAACTTTCTTCTTCTGTGAATGTTGAGGAGTATCTTGAACAACCAATGGTGTTCTAGTCACTGGCTCCTTAACTTGATTTCTAGCCTTCAGTTTACCAAACCTGCTTGACCTTTTTTCTGCATAGTGACTAGTCACTAGTGATGATATTTCCTTAGCCCTAGGGCTATGTCCTATTTCAACTCTAAAACCAGACATAAAGAGAAATGAAGACCACTCTCTATCTACCTTTTGAAGTTCATGCAAGTCAATTAATTTAACTAAGCCATGATGGAACAATGATGTTTCACATGCCTCTTTCTTCAATTGTATTTTATCAGACATCTTGCCTAAACTTTGAAACAAAAAGAAAGGTAGATCTAGAGAGATTATCCCAGTGAAATGCAATAGGAGTTTGAAATGATAAGAATACACCTTGTGGTATCTTCCTTCATAGGTGAAGTACCTTTGTATGCATGAGAGTAGTTGGCATATGTATCTCTGACATAACTCCTTGGCACTGCTTTAGTTAAATCTGTGTCTACAAATTCTGGCTTCAAGAATACCTTGCATGGTGCCATTTCAAACATGAAATTCTTAAACCACCTTTCTTGACCTCTAGTAATTTCTGTCACTAAAGATATAACTTCAAGAGAAATTGGTAATTCTAAAACTCCAATCTTTTTATGTAAACCTATGAAATTTAGAGCAAATTCCTTGGTCACTTGGTTATGTCCTCCCTGTAGTTTCTCGCAGAACCTCCAGCAACCTACCTTTTTGAAGGCTTCTCCAATTGTTTTATCCTTCGTTAGAGAATCTAAGCCTTCAGGTTCAATTCTCAAACATCGACCTAACCTATGATTTCTTCTTTCTTCTGACATTTCTCCTTTGAAATCCCCGTGGATAGAAAACCTGGAGGAAAACTACCTTGCTTAACTGAGGAAATGCCTCGCTTGAATTTGATGAAGAGCTGCCTCGCTTGAACCCTGCAAAAGAACTTTGGTTTCTACTCACCCTGGGCTTGTTTACTCGAACTAAGAACAACACCAAGTGTCTTTTGCATGAATATGAACAAGATCAACATTAATATGACCAAGATCAACTAACCTTTTTTCTGAAATTTGAAATGACTACAGGCAAATGACCCTTAACGAATCTAATGATGGATATGAATGGTTGCATGTGAGAGGAAAGGTTCGTGGACTGACCCATGATGATGAATATTTAGTGGATTTGACAGCTAGACATGATTGATCACGAATCCTCGATTTCGTAGCGCATGTAGTGTAATTTCAAGACTTTGTGCTACGAAAACGTCTAGATAGTTTCGTAGTGTGTTCAAATATTTGAAATGACCATACACATGAAACTTAAAACATGATATGGGATCCATAAGGGGTGAAACAAGGTTGTTTATCTTTATTTGATGATTGAAATGAGACTCTAACCCTATGAATTAGACTCTAAAGACATAAAAATGACTTGACCATGTCTAACACAAAAACTTAGGAACCATGCGGTTGTCCAAAAGTTTTTTAATAACTTTTTAGTGATAACAAATCCTATTCCTAAACTACAAATATTGTTTGGTCCTAGTGCAAAATTGCAATTAATCTATGTATGTTGAATTATTAAGGTGTAGTGTTTCAAGTATTGGGTGAGCAGTGTTAACCAAGCTCACGTTCGCTTAGGGTGTGAGTGTGTGAAAATAATGTGTCAAGTGGATGATTTAATTGAACATGTTTTATGATGCCATGTGCTACTGAAAATAAAGTGCTGAAATACTGTAAACGATGCAGAAAATGATAGAAAAATAAATAGCAAATCAAGCACAGAAAACCTCACCCAGAATGGATATCAAGTAGCTAAGAAAGAGAGGGAAAACAAGCTACTCAAAGACACATAAAATGCCAAAAATACCTAATTTAAAGGGACTAATATCTAGAGGCACTAATCTATTGTGAATGATGTATACACACAACAAAAATTAGAGGTGAAAAATGTTGCAAAGGATAGGTATGAAGCTATAAACGTAGGATGCTCAAGGGGATCCTAAGGAGGAAAAGAAAAACACAAAATCGAAAGGGAGAAAAGTGAAATAAACTTATCCATAAGTGTGGTAAAGTAATGGATCACACTTTGAAAATTAGCGGCTGAAAAATGTTGAAACCCTAGACTCCTCACCTAGCCAATCTCTTCCTAACAATGTAGAGGTGTGCTCTAAACCCTAGGGGGATTTTTCCTTCCTCAAAGAGAAAAACTAAGAGAATCTAGGCCTACGGGAGACTAAAATAGAGATAAGAAACCCTTCCCAGTCTATGCACAACACTCGTGGAAAAGATGAAAAAATTATAAAAGAATCTCGAAAAAGTTTCAAAACATAGGTACTGACCTAGAACAATGGAAAACACAGTTATTGGGCCAAAAATTGTGCTCTGGAATGCAGATATGGGGCTGAAAAGTGATTTTTTCTCTCGGGACTCTTGGTCATGGATCTTGCACATATTTTTCCATCTCCTGCTCGATTGGTACCTGTGACCTGCGGAAAGAACTAGAAAACCACCAAAATTCGAAAATTTGACAAAAAATGAAAGAATAATATAAATAGAAATTGAGTGGCTTAAAATAGTTTTAGAAAACTTTGAAATTTATTGAAACTTTAATCACCCAAGAACTGACTTATTACACAAGTGGAGTCACCATTGTTACTATGAAATTTATTGGAAGGTGTACCAAAAATACTTCACTTAAGCCACTAAGTGACACGTGACCCTAACAAAAATTATAGTTATTTACGCTTTAGATTTGTAATAAAACTGAGAAAAAACTGCAACAAAACAACATATATGATCGAAAACAACAAACAATAATGTATATGTCGAATGTAATAACCCAAAAGGAAAGACTTCTTAAAATGAATAAACCTTTTACTAATAACACCTAGTGAAGGAGATCTACAAAAATCGTCTGCAAATCCCCCTCTATGGGATGGGTCATTTGATTTCCTTGATGCTTCAGTAATTGATTCTCTCTCAATGTGTGAAAATCCCAAAACAATGTGGAAAATACAAATGGGAGCTCAAGTGCAAAGAGACAATAATGGTGACAATGATAATGATCATGGTGAAGAATGAATGGAAAACCATCTTATTTATAACAAAATATTGAATTAATCTTAAAAATGGAGAATGATAAAACAATATTGACCCAATCAAGATCTAACTGTTAGGAATACTCTATTATATTTTTTGGAGAGGGAAAATATATTCAAAAATGTCAAATATCTTTATTTAGAAATATTTAACAAATAAAATGATTTTTAATTATTTCCTGAGGATTAAGAGTGATGTGAAATTGAAATAATTATTAAATAGTGATTTAACAATTATTCCAATAATGGAATTAAGGAATAATAAATAAATAGTCATCTATTTAATTATTCCTATGATATTTAGTCAAATGTGACAAGGAATAATTATCGAACAATTATTTAATAATTATTCCTAAACAAATTTAAATAAATGATGATTTATTTAATTATTCTCATGGGGTTTTTTAATTTTAATGAGAAAATAATTTAATAAAAATGGTTTACTAAATTATTTCCCATGGTGAAATTGATTTTACTATGGTAAAATTAATCCTAGATGGTGTATTTAGATCCACCTAGTTAGAAATGTCTAGGTGATCATTTTTTGGTGATAATATTATTCATTTATTTCAATAAGTATGAAATAATTTAAAAAATAATTTTTTTACATCACTTAGTAAGGAGAGTAAATTATTGATGGGTCTCAAAAGTGGTTGGCCTTCCAACACAACTACATATGAGAATTCTAAAAATCATTAGCATTGCAATGGTCCTAGTCTTTTACATATGTTCTCTTAGACACTATAACTAAAACTTCATATAGTGATGAACATTATCTCATTGGCTTTAAGAGAAAAATTGATGTTAGAAAAAGTGATAGTCTTATGATATCTATATATCTATATATATATATATATATATATATTAGAAGCTAAGGTAGAACTTCATCATGATAATGTGTTAGTCATAGTTATATCCTATGTAACAACCACAATAATCTACTGGGACACATTAGTATCTCTTTAACCTGAACTATGAAAATTTTCCCTTGATTCTATTACATATACCTTTGGTATCATGAACAATCTATGCTCACCAAGGCATCCATAACAACCTAAATCATTTATTTCCTTTGTTACCATCATTCTACTACACTTTACATGTTTTATGCACATTATTATGTGATGCACCCTATACTCAACCATTGCAACATAATTAAACGTGTAGAAACACATAATTCATAAGCATCATGTAATTCACAAATTATCACTAAAAAGAGTATATAAATATAATGTAACATACAACTTTGAGAAATGATGCCAACTAGTTGTAGACCTCAAACATTCCACCTAGCCATAGACTATACTACTCATAGTTGTCTTAGTAGTCAGTCACTTTGAGTTGGGGCTACAAGACCACTAGGGGAAATGGCTACCTAAATCTAGCTATGTTGAAAAAATACACCAACAAGGTAATAGGTGAAGGCATCTTCACTCCAAGATCTCCAACCAATAGTCTCTCATCCCCCATTAGCCTAACTAGCCATTCATAAGACACATAAATACACCTAATGCATTGGATAACCCAAATGACATCACCACATTATCATAATGCCCACACCATGCTCTGAATGTTGTCTTTCTAATGTCTTCCTCGTTAATTCTCACTTGATGGCACCCTGACCTCCAGTCAATATTGGAGAACACCTCAACTCCCCTCAATTGATCAAACAAGTCAATACCTATAAAAGAATACATGTTCTTCACTATCACTTTGTTCATCTCCCTAAAGTATATGGAGAACCTTAGTGTATCATATTATTTTTCACTAAAAGTATTCGAGAACCTCAAGGATACACACTTGCACATATGTATCCTTCGTTCAAAAGTTCTTCAAACTGCATTTGCATTTCCTTAATAACTTTTGTGCTAACCTTGTATGGTTTTTTAAACATGAGTGAAACTCGAGGTACCAAATCTATGGAAAATTCAATATCCCTTTTAAGTGGTAAAACTTGGTTTTCAGCAAATACATTTTCAAACTCTTTGTAGCAGCCCCTCGTTGATTTTCAATGTAAATAAAATAAGACCAAGGTCATGGGACACATATTCCAAACTCAATGTTGGGAAAACCATTATAGTGGGAAACACTTACGATTAATGAGGGCTATGGAAATTGTCAAAGTCATTGGAAAAGGAAAAGAGGGAATAATTGGCATTTAAACTATGAAAATAAATGAAAATAGGAGAAAATGAAGGTGAAGAGGCAGAAGTTTTCATGAAAGGAAATTAGAGGGAAAATGAAGGAAAATGATGAAAATATAGGCCTCAATCATAAAAAGGATTTAGAGGATCATCGCATAGCTATTATCAATTGAGCTTTTCTTAGTTCAGGTTTTAGTTCTCTCCTTCATTCTCCCATTCTCTCATACTCTTGCACACTTAGAGAATTTTTGGAGCATGCTTGAAGCACTCCAGTATCCACTTGGATTGGAGGAAGAAAGAAAAAGGAAAGTAGGGAAGTGCAAGGAGACTATTAGATCAATTACTATAACTAGATTGATTTGCAGGTAACAGGTTGCATGTGTGATTTCCTTGCTGATTTTTGGATGCATGGTATACACATGTGATTCACTGGTTATGTGTTTTCATTGGCATGGATATTTTCCTAGATTGACAACAGTTTCAACCTTTCCTTGCCATTTCTTGGATAGCAATGGTGTTGTGAGGTTTCCACTTGTTTTTTTGATTGGTGCTCAGGTTCCTCATGGTTGTGGGTTGGAACAAATGTTTTGGAAGCCCTAGAATAATTTGGGTTGAGTTACTAGTTCCTGGAGCCATAAGTTGGACAGACACTCTGGAACCCTTGGTGGGTTGAGTTACTAGTTCCTAAATCCATGGTCGAAACAAATGCTCTTGAGCCCTGGAAGGTTGTGGGTTGAGTTGCTAGTTTTTGTAGCCCTGGACAACTTGGGTAGAGATCGATTTGGTTGATTTTAGTGATTTTCAGACCATAGAGGTGGAATCATTGTGGTTGAGGGTTGAGTTGGTTTGGCCTCTGGAATCCCTAGATGGCATTTTCTTGGTTTATTCGATGAGATTCCACATTCATGCTTGGAATATCGCGTGGGGTGATTGGTTGAAAGAGAGATTTGGTTCAACCTAATATTTGGTCGGGTGGTACATGGAAGTCCCTGACTTGGTTGGCACCTTCATATATTAATAAGAGTTATTTTCCTATTTTGATATATGATAACTTGTACTATTTATCATGTTGACATTATGTCTAATTGCAATGGTTTCTATTTTGGTTATTTATTGGTTATATGCTGGTTATATGATGTATGTTATATATTGTTATTGACAATTTTGATCAGTTATTTAATGGTTGGTGAATGCATGGGCTAACAACTATTATTGCATTTAGCAACAGAGGTATTGGAGCCTTCTTAGTGATTCTTAGATTAAAATCAAAAGTTTATGATCAAATATGCATTCATGAACTGTAGCTCACATATTTACCATATTTTTTATGAAATGTTTAATGTGGATTATGCATGTCTAGGTCAAGTTCTTTCTTTAATTTGAATGGTTAGAATTATTGTCATATATTCAATGATTCTGGAAAGTTATAGGTAGTTATGGACAATGGTCTAGAGGCTATCTTGGAAAGGTGGCTTTGATCTTGGGACTGTTAGCACTGAACTAGAGGATTTAGGTCATAACCACATGGAAGCAAGCTTGTGTGTGAGGTTGGGGCCTCATAACTGCACTCTTTCCTTTTTTTCCATGTGGTTGGGATGTTAGGTCAATGAAAAAGGGTTCTACCTTAGGGATTTATCAACTAGGGTGGTTGTTTAGCTCCTGAGTGATTTGTAGCCCTTGTAGGATGTCAGTAAGTGTTCAGTTTGTAGGTCCCACTTCCCTCACTAGAACTTAGAGGTCGGGTCATGTCATAGTGACACTCATCTCATGTTTACCCTAGCAAGCTTGTGAATTTGGGTAAATGTGGGAGGGTCCATTACACTCTTTAATTATGAGATGATATTTAATGCTTCGTATATTGTCATTTTCCACCTCTTCCATGTGAGTGGCATAAATTTGGTACCTTTTAAAAAAATATATTTAATTGCATGACTAATATTTCCCTAATAAAGAATAGCCTTACAATCACTTGCATTTGTCTTTGTTTGCATTCTTCATCAAGGAAAGTAAAGGCCTTAGTATAGAAGTCTAGGAACACATGGTGCTTATCTAACTAGTTCATACAAACTAGGAAATGATATGAATTGTAAGGTGTAATGTTTAAATTAGAAATTGTCCTCAAAACATTGATGTTGATTTAAAATTACTGCACTAACTGAATGGCCCTTATCTTATACCTATAGCTAGATAAACCAACCAAGTTTTTACATGCTTAGTTTTCTTCAAATGAAATATTTCATAAAGTTTAGGATTAATATAATTGTATCTAGCTCTAGAATTAATTAAGATGTCAATGGGATATCATTTATGTTATCTTTAACTTTTATCATGTGAGCCTAGCAATCAACATTCCTATTTTCAATGTTGCATAAAGTATGACCATGTCTCTTCCAATATTGTATCAACTCCTTGAATATGGTATATAACTCTTAGTTGTTCCATTTGTGATGGTAGTCTTCATTTATTTTCTAGCTATGGCTGGTCTTCATAATTGATATTTTAGCCCTCCAAATATATGTAATAAATTTTCTTCATGTTGGCTTCAAAAATAGGGAATTTTGAATATTAAAATATTGAATTTTCACCTCCAAATGTAAGATTGGATCATGCACAAGTTCAGGTTGATTCATCCCCAAAGACACACCTATTTGGCCTCATCCATTCATTATAAGTAAGCCATTTTCCCTCTCATCTAAAGAAATATTTTTAGATCACATAAGACAACTTGTATGGCAGATTATTGGGCTAATCTAAGATAGAGTAAGAGAATGAATTTGGGGAAATTTGAGGGATGAGAGGAGGAAGAGTTCTCAGAGGCAAGAGGCTGGAATTTTAGTAGGTCAAAGTTTTAGGAGGGTGGAGTTTATCTCTTTTTAATCACTAGTCAATTTGATTTTATTTGAATGAACAATTTTAGATTGTATCTCTTGTTGAATGGACATATTTCTCTAAGAAAAGATTGTTGGGTTTTTCCCCTAGTTTGAATTTTTCACATAGTAAATTTCATTTTCTTGTGTTTGGCTATATCTTCATGTTTTAATTATTTTATAATTGAGTATTTTTCTTCTATAATTATTTAATGATGAATGTGGTATAAGATGACTTTTTTAGGAATCATTGGAAGTAATTACCACTTAAGGAAATCACTAAAATCTAATATGGAATCAAAGCTATGGTGATAGAGCATCCTTGAAGTTAAGAAAACTTAAAGCTTGGGATTGCATCAACCATCCTCAAATGACCATTCGACATTTTTTTGTTCCCTACTGGCCAGGAATGAAGAAGGATGAAGTCCTAAATCAGGAGGTTGAAAATGCCTCTGTATTACCATATATAGGCCGAGAAGGCCTCTAATTTTGGTTATAGTAGGTTGAAAAGTACATTAAGGCTTGTTATGGGAAGTGGATGGAGAAGCCTCGAAGAACAAATTTTGGATTTTCCAAATGACAATCTATAACTTGGTTTGATTAGGATCTATAACATTCCTTTGAAATGTTATAAATGAACTTTTATGCTAGTTGACTATGTTTCCTTGTATTACAAAAGTAGAATGTTGTCATAATTAGAGAAGGATCTATCGCGAACTGTGTGTAAGTGTACAGTGAATAAGAGGTCGTGTTCCTCATAATTTTTGGAGACCAAAATTATCTTGTCAAGTCTGAGTCATTTTTCAAATTGATAAGAAAAAAACCTAATCTATTTATAAAGTCGAGGTCCATTAGGAGTTGACTACATCAATTACCAAAGGGTTGAGAAAGCTTACTTGAAATATCAATGGAAACATTCTAAAAGACACACTTTAAAGGACACAATCATCCTATCAAGTTTGAATCATTTCAATACATAAGTTAATATTGTAAAGGACAATTTATTCTTCTGTTATAGTGATTTTGAGAAGGTTGGCCTACTTGGTTTGGAAGGGTCCACACCCTAAATTAATCCCAAATTACCATAGCCCTATTTCAAGGGATCAAAAAGTCTCATTACAATATGCTTAGAGGTTGAAAAGCCATAGGAATAAATTAAGAAGGACGAAGTTTATAGTAAGGTCAATCATACCATTGATTAATTCTTTTATAACACTATAATTAATTGTAGATCTCAACTTTCTTAGAAGAATATATTGGTGCTTATTTACCATCATTCAATATTGTGAGTTTGGATAGCTAAGTTGCAATACAAAATAGACTTGGTTTAAAGGTTTGTATTGAGACTTATGTCAAATTGTTTTTCTTCCAAACCTTATGATTGATACATAAAACTGTTTAAGGAGGTAAGGCATCTACAAATAATCACAATATGCCTTCTCTTTGAAGGGTATGAAATCTAATAGGTAGAAAATTCCCTCTAAAAGTGAAATTAAGATCATTCCAAGTATCACATAGAAATTGAAGGTTGTTTATTTTTCTTGGGTGATGGAACGAGTTATTTCAAAATATTTCCATATAATACTTTTAAACATATTGTTTATTTTAAATGATTATAATCAACAAAGGTGAAGATGAAGAGCTATTTGATTAACTAACAACATCATTTTGTCAACAACTTTAACTTGTGTGTAAAGGCATGGGACTCCATGACATGGTCTTGTTCTCTTATGAATTGAATGAAATACCCTATCTGTATCAACTACAACAAGAAAATTTGCACATGACAAATTTGATGTCCTTGGAGATATGAAAGATTAATAATACCTAAATACTTGTGTAGGGATATATTTTCTAGTTGGAGAAAATAGTTTTTTATTGTGGAAATATTTAGTAAGAATATGTTTGAGACTATATGAAGCTAAATTGAAGGACTTTCACTCGTTTGGATAGTTTCTAAGAAACTGTGATAAAAGGCTCTCTCATTCTTGAAAGAGCTTATAAACTTAGGGTTTTTGCAAGACCCTAGAATATTTGAAAAATATCATTTTCTATTAAGTATTTGTATGGACATGTGTTCATTAGTAGAAGTATTGTTTTGAAGTTGCAAACTTTAATTCCTTATACTACTCTGGAAATATGATGCCTGATTAAGGGTTTAAAGGATGACTTACATTGTACTATTGTAACATGTTGTTGAAGTCATTGCTTGATTCTAGATATTTCTAGTGCAAATCATGATATGGAAGAGTTTTGAGAAATGATCAATTTGATTGGATTCAAGTTGCTCTAGAAATAAAGGGAGTTCAGAAGAAGATTCATGATGTTGTGCTATGAAGCCTTATTAAAGATATGGTAGTCCTAGGGTTTGTAAAACCTAGGTAAATCTTGAAGGATATGATTAAGAGAGCCCTAGGGTTTGTAAAAAAAACCCTAGAGATAGACCTAGATCAATGCTTCCTCTAAAATAAGAAACCCTAGCTAATTAAAGGAAAGTAACCTGATGATGAAAAGGATGAATATTTTTTTAGATGGATGATTTCTGCAAGATGGAAAGGATCAAGAGGGATCTAGAAAATTCCCCTCGATCATCAAAAGATAAGTATCTTACATCTCTCTTCCTTGATTATCATTGTTGTTGTTTTACTATTAGATAGCCTTTGTCTTTATTTCTCTTTGCTAGGTTATAATCAATTTTCCATGACCTCTGACTGAGGATGACACATACATCGTGAATTCATTCCAAGAATTTATCAGTGGGTGGAAGAATGAAACAAAGTTTGTAGGAAGTGGGACAGAGAGTTATGAGAAGAAATTTGATCCAGACCAAAGAAGTCTTTATGCAAACCTTAAGTGTAGCACTCTCAGAGTGATGGATATCTAATGAGTCTTGGTTCATCTTGTTATTATATGGCTTATTTTGGACGAAAGAAAAAAGACTCACGTGACAAAGGGAGTAGTTGTGGCAAGAGGATTTTCTACTGTGATAGAGGGAGCCATCAAGCCCCACTTCAGTATCAGAGGGATTCAACATCTAATTTTGAGATGAAGAATATTGGTTGGCTAATTTAATTCTTAGAGTTATAAGTGTGGAAGAATTCAGGTAATCATATTATCATAACTCTTCAAAGATTTGGAATGATGAAAAACTAGTCCATGGAAACTTCCATGGTAACTAAGTTAAAGAAGGTAAGTGGCAGAGGGAGCTGAATTATTGTAGCAAGATCCACTTAAGTGTCAAGAAATTGTGATGATGGTTCTAGTGAAGGAAGTAGTTGTAGGGATATGCATATTCAGATTGGGAAACAAATGATAAAGACGATAAGAGCACATTAGGATGACTATTTAGTTATGATTTTTCTTGGGTAGGAAATAAACACTTGTTGCACTTAGGACTACAATGGTTGAGTATATTGTATCTAGTTTGGCAAGTTGTGAAGCAACATAGCTTGAGTAACTACTCATAGGATTGTTTGATCAGGTGTAGGAGATAACCATGATGATAGGTTGAAGCACGTTGAGGTCAAGTACCGAGACATGGTACATAAGGGAGCAATGAGTCTCCAATGCATTTCTAAAGTCAAGCAAGCTGCTAACATTCTAAAAAATTCTTTATCTTAAGGAGAAGTTTGTATCCTTTAGGGACAAGCGTTATAAGTTTGTATACTTCAGGGACAAGCTTGAGAAGTTTGTATACTTCAAGGATAAGCTTGAGAAGTTTGAATACTTAAAGGACAATATGGAGTGGTTAAGGATTTTTTCCTCAGATAGAGGGAGTGTTGATGTTGTTGCGTCAACTTGGGGAAAATATTCTCCCTATGCTAGAATATAGATAAGTCAAAGTATTGGCCAGGGGCCACAAAATGTTGCTAGAGAGAATGGCCTAGAGCGATCCCTAGGTGCGTGAGTGAATTCCTTTAGCATTCAATGGGAGATTTACCATTCCATTAGCATGCAAGAATGGTAATAACTCAGGGTTTCACCGTAATTCATAGTTGTTGACTCGGTTCGAAGCGATGACTTGGATAATTGGTGAATTTCTCAAAGTGACAACTTGTTGAGCTTGATGCTACTGCAAGATTCTATCCATAGAAGTGGATAGATACATCAACATAGTTAGCTCATTCAACCTTTTCCTAGATAAATTATTTCAACAAGAGAACATATGGATATTCATTATGTGGTCCTCCCTAGCTGGGAGGGAGTGTTGAATTTTTTTAGTTATGGTGAGTCTTCATAATTGATATTTTATCCCTCCAATTATATGTAATACATGTTCTTCATGTCGGCTTCAAAAAATTGAATTTTGAATTTTCAAATATTGATTTTTTTCCTGCGAATGTAAGATTGGCTCCTCCAAAAGTTTACTTCAACTCATCCCAAAAGGAACACCTATTCAACCTCATCCATTCATTATAAAAAGTTATTTCTCTTGTCGTTTTAAACAATATTTTTGGATCACGTAAGACATGTTATGAGGTAAAATTTTGGGGCAATATAAAGTAGAGTAAGAGAACAAATCTAAGGAAACTTATGAGACATGAAAGGAGGATTAATTCTCTGAGGCATGAGGCTCGAATTTTGGGAGGCCAAAATTTTAGGAGAGAAAAATTTCAAGAGGTCGAAATTTGAAGAGGGTGAATTTAGCTATGTTTGATCATTGGTCATTTTGATTTAATTTGATTGGAAAATTTTAGATTGTATTTCTTGTTAAATGGAAAAATTTCTCTAAGAAAAGGTTGTTCGATTTTTCCCCTAGTTTGGGGTTTTCCTAGGGTAATTTTTGTGTTTCTTGTGTTTGGATTTATATTCATGTTTTCATTGTCATTAATGTTTTATAGTTCATGACATTTGTTGAATAATTACTTACTTATGAATATGGTATAATATGAATTGGTTAATAATCACTGGAAGTAATTATCAGTTAAGGAAATAATTAAAAATAAACCGTCTCTACAGATGTGTCCCCATCATAACATGAACACCTGATGGGCTAAAATATTGGCATTTTTCACAATCAATCACCTATCCTTGGTTTACTTTTCATTGGATGGGTTCATTGATTTTCTTCAGAACTAATACTACAAAATGAAATTTTATACTCCTTATTCATTTTCTACACCTTCTTCCTCTTCTTGTCATGCCAATTTTTTAGGAATGCTATCTTATTTTTTTTTTTCATAAAGGTACTCTACCTTCCTCATAACTTCATCCAAATTCTTGTTCTCATCAAATTTAAATTTTTCATTATAAAATGATGGTAAACTACTTAAAAATATTTGTTTTTTGATATTTTCATCCTTAATAAAACCAACATACCTCAATATGTAAATGAATTTTCTTTCATATTCCTCCATTTTCATGTTTCCCAACTTAAGTTCAAGGAAATCCTATATTTTCCTTTTATTGTAGTACTTAGATAAACATTTCTTTTCAAAGTACCTCTTGAACTGCCTCCGTGATATCTTCCTCTCATCCAAGTGTATAACTTCCTTGAGTATCTTCCACCACATGTTTGGTTTTTCCATGAAGTCATAAATTGTAATTCAAGCCTCCAAGTCAAATGATTGATTGTACAATTAAATATACTTCCTTGTCTCCAACAACCAAGCTTCAATTTCCTCACCCTTCTTATGTTCACCATTAAAAGTGGGAGTCTTAATCTTCCTATGCTCTCATTCCAAGATATCTAATTCATATTTCCTCTATTATTTAACTAATGATATGCTTGGTCAACTCCCTGATTCTAAGGAAATATAAGCTCTCTTGGTTGAATTTTTTGAAAAATGCTAATTCCTACTAGCTCTCCTAGAATGCCTTGAACTTTTGGTATTATGTCTCTTAACTTGAGAAATGTATTACTCTACCTACCTTGAATGTTCTACAATTTCAACCACCCTTTTCATATTAGCAATATGAAAATATCAAAAACTAATATGTGTGACTAAGTACAATAGAAGAAAATAGTTTTATCTTCATCATGATGAAGACTATTCATAATTGACTACATTCTTATTATTCACATTTTCTATCATTCAACAATGTTACATTATCACTTTACATTCAAGTTATTGACAATCTCTCTCATCTCAAAAATTGAGGTAACTAAGTATGTTTAAAGTTTAAATGACTAGATTAATCTTAGAAATATTTAACACATTTAAAATTATTAGAATAACTAAATGTTCAACAAATTTTTTGTGGTTGTGCATAACGGAAACCAACCTATATCCATATTAACCCAAGATATATACAGTGTTGAGAGGGATCAAATCTATCGAGGTACAAACCTCTTTTTGAGTGAAAAACGTGAGGAAAGTTGTGATCTTGAGAGATTTGATCCCTCTCATTTCTTGATAAATCTAGGGTTAAGATGGATCTAGGTTGGTAAATAAAGTATTAAATTATTTTAACTCATTGTGGCAAGGTCCATGAGATAAAGGAAGCTGAGATAATCTTAGTCAAAATATTTTTGATTGATCTTGATCATTTTGAATTTGAAAAATTTATTTATAGTTTTAACATTTTTTTTAAATATATTATAATAATTATACTTTAATTTTAAAATTACAATGAAGTCAAATATTGAGTTAGTGTACCATATCCCTTATTTATAGTACAAAAAATAATTAATAATTTAATTAATAAAATTTATTGAAATATACAAATTTATTAAGAAATTATAATAATTAATTATAAAACATAACAACACTTATAAATTGCATAGTCTAAAGTAACATACAAAATGACCCCTTTCAGGCCTTTTTTTGGTTACTTTTAACCAAAATTTGACAGAGATTTTTAAAACTTAAGCTTAAGTTGTTTAATCTATAGAAATCGAGTGTCCTAGGGGTTTTCGAGGTGTTGAATCCATATATGCAATCAAAAATTTATTTTAAACCACAAAAATCACAATTTTGCTTGAAATTATATTGCCCAATTACAGTGAAAAAAACCATTTCATCTATAAATTAGTTTATACCCTTATAAATTATAAATAAAACAATAAAATATTTTATTATAATAAATTTTTTTAATAAAATTAATTAACTATAAACAAATAAAATAATTTTAATCAAAATATTTATTAATGTGAAAAACCTAGAACTTATATTTTACCTAATTATTTAATTTCAACAATTTTTATTTAATTTTAACCATTTTCTTTGTAGGAAATTAAAAAAATTATACAAGACTTGTTATATTGATAAGTCAACTATTATTAAATAGCTTTGTAACCATATAGCGATTTTTATTTTTGTTTTCAAACATATTCTTTCTAAACGGTATATGAAATTTCATCAACATATTATAATGATATGTGCATCAATAAATTTAAGACTCCAAGTACCCCACATTTTTGTTTTTTCCAAACATTCATCATTATCAATGACTAACTTTACAACCCATATACGCATTTTTGTTTACATTTTAAATTTCCCACAACTTATGTGTCAAAAGGTATATGGAATTTGATGGAAAAGTTACACAAATACATGAAATAATGAATGAATCAATTACTCATGTACCCCACTTTTTTGTTTCTTTCCAAAAAATCATCGCTGTGGAAATTTTTTATTGGCTTATGACAATGACAAGTCAACATTAATCAATAAATTCACAACCTCATAAAACTAATTCAAGGTGATTCATACTTTTCCCCGGTTATTTTTGTGGAAAAAAGTTTATAACACTCACCATCAATGTTATTGAATAACTTTACAACTCCATAGAATCTAAGTAAATAAATATTCATTTTTTTCATTGTGATTAACTCAACATTATTCCATAGCCACACATCCACCAAGATTTTTCTACATTTGTTTTTTGAATAACATGTGTATTTTTTATCCGAGTTTAAGATCGATCTAAAATGGTTTTAGTCGTGTGTGGCCATAGAAAATTTGTTGAACTTCTAATTATTATAATCATTTTAAATAAGATAAATATATATAAGATGTTTGAAAATACTGAGGGGGGGGTGAATAAGTTTTCGTTAGCAATTAGCACTTTTAAATATTTTTAGAGCATTAGTTAATCTCCAATTATCATTAATGTTTATACAGTAACAACAGTGAATAAAAGAACACAGGAGGCACAAAAATTTTAGGTGAAAAAACCCCTCCAGGTCAAACACCACCGAACAAATTTCTAATAATTCTTTAATCTTCAACTCCAATTGAAAAGAAAGCTCCAACTTCCTAGAATCTAGAAAAGCATTCTTCTCTAGCTCCCACTGGATGGGCACTCCAACACCCGAGATTCTTCAGTAGTCAACTGAATGGATGCCCCAACACCCAATGAGCTACAACTCACCTTGGCACCACCCTACCACCCTATAGAAGAATAAAATAAGAATGGACTCCATACCAGGGAAAATGGTCCACTTTACAATGATATAGAATGATGTAAAAGAATAAGACGCACTGGACCATAACCCAAACTATGACACAACCACCTAATGATGATCCTAGACCTCCCAACACTGCCTCTTCAACTCTTGGCAGATAGACACTTATACAACTTTTATAATTATGCTTTTGCATTGACTCTATACAATGATACTTTTACAATGATTGTATGTAGTGCTTCCCACTTGCAGACTTCATGTGGTGAACTTCTTGCTGCTATTTTGCACCTTGATTGCTGCTCTTGTCATGCTACACTTTCTCACTCTTCATAACATTAGATTATGCATTGAATCTTCTCTTGATGAATATATAATACTTGCAAAAATTCTTTAAATAAATACTGATGACATGATAATAGTAAAACTTACCTCATCCTGCAGAACATATGTCAGTGCTAAACAAAAACAAAAAATTAGAATACAAAGAAAATAATGCAATTAAGAGATGAACATGCATATACAGAAGATACTTACCTGTAGCTTACCTCTGCTACATCATTTTGCTACAACTTGCTCTTTGTCGCCCTAGAAATTTTGGTCCTTTGCACCCCTTGACAACACTTAATCTAGTTTTTCTTGCCTTCTAGGAGCACGATATTTAATCTGATGTATCTCTACGATTTCAGATCCCCAACATGTGATCTTCAGTCATGTATAAGCACTTTAAGTCTTCTTTCCAATGCCATAGGTCTGATCCGATTTGGACTCTTCAAGGCAAAGTTATGCCCAATTTCTCACAATCACCTACTTATGGACTAGTTCAGTAGAGCGAACTTGTACATCATGTCACGTGTCAATGTTTCCTCCTTCGGATTTGAAATTGATACACAAAAAACTGCGGTTCGTGCACTATTCTCCGATTTTTTATAGAATTCCAATCCTCTTCTTAGAGAGAGATTTATGACGATTTTCCCAAGGTCACTTCTTTGAGATGCAATTCGGGAGCCTACAAAAACTCTAACTTCCACAGATCATATCTCCGAAAATATATGCGAACCAAGATCTAAATTCCAGTTGTGACGTTCATCAGCATTGCGAATCAAATGGGTTTTCATTTTTGAATCTAAGACTTCGCAGAAATGAAGTTATAGCGAAAATACCACGATCACTCCATTTGGAGGATATATGAGATTTCTTTTTATAGAGTTGAGAGGGGCTTCTATAGAGAATGTTCGAGGGATCTTAGGAGGTTAAAAAATTATTAATTAGTGACTATTCAATGACAAAAACCAATTATGAGTGCCATGACACAACCCCATAAGGTTTAGCCTACTAACTGGGGTTACTAACTTCAAACATGAATATCTCTCAAACCATGAAGAATTACTTGGCATGCCATATATCAACAGAAACATATCGATGAGTATAATCCATCTACAAGACCCTTGACTCAAATTAGAGTAATTTTTCAAGTGAAAATTCCCTTGCAAGATCAGGGTAGCACTTGGTGCTACTTGGGTTGACGTTAATGAAAACCTTAGATCATCTTTAGATCAACAATCTCCCCCTTTGGCATTGGTGGCAACACAAGTACTCCCCCTGCTATTAGGCACCTCTTCCTACTTCCTTCCCTCCTCCTTTGACATCAATGGCAAAGGGTAACTCCCCCTGACACACAACCATCCTGCGGACCTGTACACACTTCCACTCCCCATTTATTTTTTGAATAAGGAAAATCTAATGAGAACTTGGGAGAATCCCAAGCTTCTGGCGAAGATATTCTAATACTTCACGAGGTAAAGGTTTAGTGAAGATATCAACGATTTTTTTCTTTTGTACCAACATATTCAAGCTTGATATTGTTTTTGGCGACTTGCTCTCTAACGAAATGATATTTAATCGGAATGTGCTTTGTTTTGGAATGCGTCACAGGATTCTTGGAGATATTGATGGCGCTAGTGTTATCCCAAAATATGGGAATAGGCTCATCAAACTTGACCTGAAGATCTTGACATTTTTTCTTCATCCAGAGAACTTGAGTACAACAAGCTACTGTCGCGATATATTCTACTTCTGTTGTGGATAACGAGATCGAGGTTTTCTTTTTGCTCAACCATGATACAAGATAACCACCTAGATAGAATGTTGCTCCACTAGTACTCTTACGATCATCAATGCTTCCTACCCAATCTACATCTATAAAGGCTTTAATAATGATACTTTTTCCCTTGGGATACCACAAGCCATATTCTGTTGTGCCCTTTAGATATCAAAGAATTCTTTTGATGGCAATAATATGTGATTCCTTTAGTGCTGCTTGTAATCTTGCTACTTGTCCAACGGCTTGCATAACATCTGGCCGGGAGGCTATTTCATATAGAAGACTACCAATCATAGATCTATACAACCTCTGATCCACATCCTTAGATGCTTTGTCTATGCTGAATTTGCAACCGGTTACCATCAGAGTAAGGGCAGGTTTGCAATCTTCCATTTTGAATTTCTTGAGCATTTCCTTGATGTACTTGGCTTGACATATAAATATTCCTTTCTCTTGCTGAGATATTTGAAGCCCTAAGAAGTATGTCAACTCACCAAGTAAATAAATCTCGAACTCACTTTGCATCTTTGCAGCAAAGTTCTTACTTAGTCGATCATCATTGCTACCAAAGATTATATCATCCACATATACCTCAACGATTATTAAATTATATTTATATATTTGTACGTGAAGATTGCTATCAATAGTACCTTTACTGAAGCCTTGTTGACGTAGATATATGTCAAGACGAGCATACCATGCTTTAGGAGCCTGCTTGAGACCATACAGAGCCTTCTTTAACCTGCAAACATAGTCTTCTTTTTTTGATAGTAGAAAACCTTCAGGTTGTTCGATGTAAACTTCGTCTTCTAATTCTCCATTCAGAAATGTTGACTTAACATCCATTTGGTAGACTTTTATTTTTCTTGAACATGCATAGGCAAGAAACATCCAAATTGCTTCCATTTTGGAAACTAGTGCAAATGTTTCATCGAAATAAATTCCTTCCACTTGTGCATATCCTTTGTAGACTAATCTTGTCTTGTTCCTGGTAACCTGTAATCCTTCAAATGTTTTTCTCCCCTTGAACCTTTAATGAAACTACCACCTTTTTCAAACTACCTTCCTATCAATCGTAGACTTATGCCATATACTGCTGCAGAGACTCATCTTGTACAAACATTAAGAAGTCAACAAGCCAGATTGTTCAAAATAGTGAGTCACCTAACGGGCCATCTTGACTTGAGTCATTATCTGAAGAAACTGCTAATTCCTCATGACCTTTTGCTTTTACAAATCCTAAAAGCATAACTGCTGAAACCTTGTTATTTGCTTTGTCTTCCTGTACCTGTTTCCTTTTCTAGACCTTCTTATTCTTGCAATCTTGAGCCATGTGCCCATAGTTATGAAACTTGAAGCATTCAATGTTTTCCATAGGAAATTCCATCTAATATCTGCAACCACGAGCGCTATGGCCATAGTTATGGCATTTGAAACATTCAATATTTGGCCCATCTAACACGTATTCTCTTCTGACAAAATCATCATGGAACCTGTCTCGTGACCCTGCAAACTTTCCTCTAGGGTTTTGCAGATAATGATTGTACATGTCAAAAACTTCACAATCCCTAGCCATATGACCATAGTTAGCACATAAAAATCAATAACCACTAAATAAATGAACATACCTGGAAGATTTTTCATTCTTCTTTGGAGGTGATGTTGTAGTTTCTTGTGGTCATTTATTCTTGATTTCTTTGGTCTTGTTCTATGGAGTTGCAACATTCTTCTTTGGCTTTTCACTTTGATCAACTTCTTTCTTAGAATCATCCTACAAAGCTGTGGAGGTTGTACGTTCATCAATTGGAGCTTTACCATCTTTAATTGCCTTCATTTTCGCTTCTTCATCTGTCTTATCTTGTAAGTATGATTTGTGTGATCCCTTGAGTTTGTTGATCTCATCACGAGTTGCATAAAGTTCTTCTTTCTTTTGAGCAAGATCTTCTTGAAACCATGTTTTCAAGATCTTCCTTCTTTTTTCTGCCTCCTCAACCTGTAGCTTGAGAAGAGTGGTCTTCTCAACTTCTCTGTCGAGAACTTGTATATGTTCCTTCTACTTCTCATTTTCAATCCTGAGCCTTCTTATTTCTATTGAAGATGTTTCTAATTCTTTTTGCTTTTAGTCAACATCGAATATGTATCTTTGATCATATTCCTTCCTTTCAATTTCTTCTTCATGCATTTGTAGTGTGATCCTGCTAATCTCTGCAAATGATGTGTCCAGTTCTTGTTGCTTCTATTGGACTTCTCTCTTGAGGTCTTTTGTTGCTGTATTATTGATTTCTTCCAACTTCTTTTGAAGTGAATCTTCAATACATTTGTGTTCTTCAACTTCAATTTTGAGACCTTGAACTTTTACTTCAAGAGTATTGAAATGGATCTTCTCAGCCTTGAGCTATTTTATAAGCTTGATTTCCTCCTTAGAAAATTCTTCTATGGTCAACCCTTCTTCATCATATTCAGAAGGATCTGGGTTTTCAATAACATCTTAACCTGATTTCTTTGTTGAATAGATATTATGAAGCTTTTCCCAAAGAGATTTAGCTGTTGAACATTGACCAACTTTTGTTGTCACAGAATTTGGCAAAACATTCATAATTACATTCATGGCCTTTGAATTGTAACTTTTAGCTTCGTTGGTAGATGTGTCTCTAGAAACAATTCATTCCCATACTCCATGCTTTGAAAACTGACTTCCAGCGGTTAAGCTATTACTGAAGGAATCAAGCTCTGATACCAATTGTTGGAAAATACTGAGAGCGGGGGGGCGGAGGGGTGAATCAATATTCCTTAGCAATTAGCACTTTTAAATCTTTTTAGATAATATTTAATATTCAATTATCATTAATGTTTATAGAGTAACAACAATGAATAAAAGAACATAGGAGGCACAAAAATTTTAGTTGGAAAACCCCCTCTGGGTCAAAAGCCATTGAATGTGTCTCGAATAATTCTTTAATCTTCAACTCCAATTGAAAAGAGAGCTCCGACTTCCTAGAATCTATAAAAGCATTCTTCTCCAACTCCCATTGGATGGATGCTCCAACGCCCGAGATTCTTTAGAAGTCAATTGAATGGATGCCCCAACACCCAATGAGCTACAAATCACCCTAGCACCACCCTAGCACCCTAAAGTTTTCACAGGCTTGAACTTGTTCGTGACTTCATGCACCAGCCTAGCACCACCCTACCACCCTATAGAATAATAAAAGAAGAATGGACTCTCGTACCAGGGAAAATGGTCCACTTTACAATGATATAGAATGATGTAGAAGAAGAAGACACACTAGACCATAACCCCAACTATGACACAACCACCTAATGATGATCCTAGACCTCCCGACACTATCTCTTCAACTCTTGGCAGATAGACACTTTTACAAATTTTACAATGATGCTTTTACAATGACTCTGTACAATGATACTTTTACAATGATTGTATGCAGTGCTTCCCACTTGAAGACTTCATGTGGTGAACTTCTTACTATTGTTCTACACCTTGATTGTTGCTCTTGTCATGCCACCCTTTCTCACTCTTCAGAACATTAGATTATGCATTGAGTATTCTCTTGATGAATATATAATACCTGCAAAAAGTCTTCAAACAAATACCCATGACATGATAATAGCAAAACTTACCTCATCCTGCAAAACATATGTCCATTCTAAACAAAAACAACAAATTAGAATACAAAGAAACTAATTCAATTAAGAGATGAGCATGCATATGCAGAATATACTTACCCGTAGCTTACCTTTGCTACATCATTTTACTGCACCATTCTCTTTGCTGTGCTAGAAAGTCTGGTGCGTTGCACCCCTTGACAACGATTAAGTTTTTCTTGCCTTCTAGGAGAAAGATATTTAATCTGATGTATCTCTTCAATTTCAGATCCCCAACATGTGATCTTTGGTCATATAGAATCCCTCTGAATCTTCTTTCCAATGACATAGGCCTAACCCAATATGGACTCTTCAAGACAAAGTTATGCCCAGTCTCTCACAATGATGTAATTATGGACTAGTTCAGTAGAGCTAACTTGTATGTCGTGCCACGTGTCACTTTTTCCTCCTTCAGCTCTGAAATTGATAAACATAAAGCTATAGTCTGTGCACTATCTGCCACTTTTTATAGAATTCCAATCCTCTTCTCAAAGAGAGAGTTATGACGATTTTCCCAAGGTCACTTCTTTGAGATGAAATTCAGGATCCTGCAAAACCCTAACTTCCACAGATCATATCTCCGAGAATATAGCAAACCAAGATATGAAATTCGGTCATGATGTTCATCAGGATTTCAAATCAAATGATTTTTCATTTCAGAATCTAAGACTTCGCAAAAATGAAGTTATAGAAAAAATTCCACAATCACTCCATTTGGAGGATATATGAGATTTATTTTTATAGAGTTGAGAGGGACTTCTATAGAGAATGTTGGAGGGATTTTAGGAGCTTAAAAAATTATTAATTAATGACTATTCAATTACCAAAACCAATTATGAGTTCCATGCCACAACCCCATATGGTTTTAGCCCACTAACTGGGGTTACTAACTTCAAACATGAATATCTCTCAAACCATGAAGAATTACTTGGCGTGTCATATATCAACGAAAAACCTCGACGAGTAGAATCCATCTAGAAGATCCTTGACTCAAAATAGATTAAGTTGTAAAGTCAAAATTCACTTTCAAGATCAGGGTAGCCCCTGATGCTACTTGGTTTGACATCAATGACAACCTTAGATCATCTTTACATCAATATAAGACTTATATAGCCATTTTACTTTTATATTTCCTCAGTTACATTAGTTTGTTTAGACGATAGATATTTATAGTAATTTGAATGATGATAAAATGAAGAAATACAAATTTGAGTTCAAAGTGACAATGTAACAGTGTTGAATGATATAAAATATGGATAATATGAATGTATTCAATTACAAATAGTCTTCATTGTGATCAATCTCAAACTATTTCCTTCTACTTTTCTTACTGTCACACATGTTAGTTTTTCCATATTTTCATAGCAATCATATGAAAGGTGTAATTGAAATCGTAGACCATGAAAATATTTAACTTGATCTATTGTAGTAAACATCATACCTTGTCTCTATTGCTCTCCAATATGAATAGTAATTTTCTCGAATGTCAATCATTGTGACTTATGTAGTGTTAAACCCCAAGTAAATGTCAATAGTAGTAGTTTCTATTACCTCATTTAAATGCAAAGTGGCTAAAAATGTTGAATGATAAAAAATGGGAGAATGTATTCAATTACAAATAGTTTACAATTTCAAGAAGTAAAAATTTCACATACATGAAAATTTTATTAATATGAAAATTCAAGTTTTTTATGTAAGGTTGAATTACTGTAACATAGAAATCAATGCACATTGTCAATAATTTTTTTGTGCTTACACTAAAATCAATGTACACTATTCATATAACTTTGAAATTAATGTACATCATACATCTAGTTACATCAAATCAGAAATCAACATCAACACCAAAATCAATGTCTCTAGTTCAAGTAATCAGATAGGATTAGAAATGGACATCTACATTGAAATCAATGCATCTAGTGCAACAAATAAATAGGATTGGAAATCAACATCTACACTGAAATAAATGCATCTAGTGCAACTAATAAAAAGGATTAGAAATCAAAATCTACACTAGAATAAATGCATCTTGTGCAAGAAATCAATTAGGATTAGAAATAAACATCTACACTAAAATTAATGTGCCTATTTCAATGGGAAGCCAAAATATGCATGGATTTCTAAGTCCAACTTCCTTTACATTTTGTAAAATCCTTACATCCTCTTCCTGTATGGTTAATTATGTTCAATCTTACATAATACTATATAGTATATGTATTTCTCTATGTGTATCTCTTTCTTCTTCCCTCTCTCTCTCTTCCCTCCAACTCTGTGCCTATCTAACTCCCTCTCTCCTTCTCTCTCCCCCATATCTCTCTCTCTATTTACTTATCCCTCCCTCTATCTCCCCCCACCATATATATCTATATCTCCCTCCATTTCTCATTATTTTTCTTTCTATCTCACCCCCCAAACACACGTGCTCTCTCTCTCCATATATATCTATCTCTCCCTCACTCTCTTTGTCTCTCTCTTCTTCCCTCTCTACCCCCTCCATCTATATCTATATCTCCCTCTATCTCTCCTTCTTTGTCTCCATGTATCACCCCACAAACATACACACACTCTCTCTCTCTCCCTCTCCCTCTCTTTTTCTCTCTTCCATCCCTCTCTCCTCTCTCCCTCACTCCCTCTTCATCTCTCCCTTGTCATTCCTTCTCTATCTCCACCTTTTTATCTTTATGTATTTATTCTCCCATCCTTCTCTCTTCCCCTCTAACTCCATATATCTCTCCCTTCCTCTCCCCTTCTCTCTCTCAAGTCCTCTCTCTTGATTTCTCTCCAAAATTCCTCTATCTCTCCCCCTATTACACACACACTCTCTCTCCTTCAATTCTATTATAGTCTACCTCCCTCTCTTTGCCCTTCATCTCAGTGTATCCTTCTCTCTTCCAATTCCCCTTCTCTATCTGCCTCCTCTCCTCACCTTCACTTTCTCTCTTCCAATTCCCCTTCTCTCTCTTGCTCCTCTTCTATCCTTCTCTTTCTCTATTCCCTCCTCTCTCTCTCTCTCTTCCCTCCTTCTCTCCTCTCTCACTCACTCTCTCTCCACTTCTATCTCTTTTTTCTTCCCTCCCTCTCTACCCCTCCAACTCAATATCTCTCTCACTCTCTCTCTCCTTCTCTCTAAATTCATATCTCTCTCCTCCTTCCTCTCTCTCCCTTTATTTCCTGCCCCCCTTTGTCTCTCCTCCCACCTCTCTCTCTCTCCCCTCAAACCTTGGCACTATCTTCATCCCTCTCTCCTTCTCTCTCCCCCTTTCTTTCCCCATCCATATTTATGTCTCCCTCCCTCTCTCTCTTCTCCTTCTCTTCCTCTCTCTTTCCTCTCCTCTCTCTCTTCCCTCCTCTTCTCTCTCCCTTAGTCTCTCTCCATATCTCCCTTGCCACTCCCTCTCTCTCTCTCCACCTCTATCTCTATTTTTCTTTGTTATTCACTCCCTCACTCTCCTCCTCCAAATCCATCTATCTCTCCCACTCCCTGAATCTCTCTCTCCACCTCCATCTTTCTCTCCCCCCTCTCTCCTTCTCTCTCTATTTCTTCCTCTCTTACCTCTCCCTCTCTCTCTCCCGGCATCACTCTCTCTATCTCTCCAACCTCCAACTCTGTCACTATTTTCCTCCCTCTCTCCTTCTCTCTTTCCGCCTCTCCCCCCTTCTCTCTCTCCACCCTCCATCCATAAGATCAAGAATTGCCACTCTGTGTATAATGTAATAATACTTATAATAAATATTCTTGTTATTATAATATATTGGACTAATAATAATCAATATTATTGATTATTATGCCAATAATAATATATAAATAAATAACCTATTAAATAAACAATAGTATGTTAAATTTACATTATAGAAAGGTCAATTTCTTCTAATCAAATTGGTAGCTTTGTTCCTTACATTTTTCATTATGTTTTACATTTTAATTTTTTATTGTTAAATGAGCCATGGTACTGGGTCATGGTATTGTAACAAAATTTATTTAGAAGTTAACAATATCCATGGTAAAGTAGGGGTGAATATCCATGGTTAAGGCTCTTGTTATATTGTAAGTTTATTATAAGTATTAAGTTTTTATGTGCTTATTAATTAACTTTAAATATGGTTATAGAATCATTATTAGTCCTTTCTAAGGTAGGACTCTAGAAATTGACTTCTACACAATATAATGCCATATGCATAATTTCTTTACATATTTTATGCCATAATTTATGAATATGGTTGCACTATTCATGCATGATTTTTAGATATTTCTCTAGTGACTTTTTATTCTTAAACTTTGTAGGAAAACCATCAAAAACTAAAATCCTTTAAAATAACTCATACTAAGTTAAATAATATATTTATCATCAATTGCTTTCCAAAAAACAGATAGGAATAACAAGTAAATAAATATACTTACTAGGATTTAGGTCCCACCATTCTTTATGTTTTCCTCAGCACTAGGAGTAAATTGTGAATGTGTAGCCTTGATAGTGGTTACCACCCACCAAAATTCATGCAAGTTCTTTTGCTTGAGCAAACAATTTACTTCTTGACTTCACATCTCAAGTTATTAGTTCGTGCCAAAGAAACACTATAGGATGATAATGTTATCAACCAATGTATTTATGCAATTGTTCTCAGAGCATAATTTCTAACTTGGGTTGGAGGGACTAAGTTTCCCTACAAAACAAAATTACAATATAAAAAATTGAATTTTATTATTTTTATTACTTTTAACATTTTATTATTAATTGAGCCAACATCTAAATGTTTACATTTCTAAGCCTTCAATCTCAAAAAATAGGCATGCATGTTCAAATGCGCCTTTAAAGGAGACCCTAGCAGGAAGAGAGGAACTATGGCGATTTAGGGGTTTTGTCAGACCCTGCAACGACAAACTCGCTTAGACCACGGCGCCTCTGCAACAACTCATTAGCAACACTGGCAATAATATATGACAACAAATAGAGTACTCATCATGGATAACCTCCAGGGGGAGGACACGGTGCCTCCCCCCAATGATCAGGGAAAACCTCAGATGCACACGGGAAATGATGGGAAGAAGCCACAGGAAGAAGCGGAAATGACTCATAATGCACAGACAGATAACACAGGAAGGGATGAAGTTCCCAAAGCAACCTCGGCAACATGCAAACCTGTTGTAGCAGAAAGACCAAAGATTGAACTTCCAAGTCAAAGAATCAACACCCAAATATAGTACATGAAGGATCATGCTTTAATAGGGAAATTTATTGGCTTCTAGCCCACAGAGAAAGCCCTGTATGGTTGGATTGCAGCCAAATGGAAACCAAAAGGGCACATCACCTTGCAGCTGGGACCAAAGGGATTTTTCACAATAGTCTTCAACTGTATAGAGGACTGAAATAGGGTCATTGATGGAGGACCCTACTTCTTCAATGCAGCTAGTCTTTACCTGAGAGACTGGATTGAGAGATTCAACCCGGACAAAGAGGATCTAAGCTAGGTACCATTCTGGATCCATATTTATTCCCTTCCTCTGGAGTATTGGGATGAAGATTCACTGAAAGATATTGGAAATGGACTGGGGCAGTTCATTAAAATTGCGGAGGACACAAAACTCAGAAGATATACTTCCTACGCACACATTTGTGTCTATATGCATCTAAGCAAATCTCTTCCAGATACGGTAAGTTTATATCATGATTATTTTGAGTGGATACAGTCAATAGATTACGAGCATGTTCCATTAAAATGTAGATTACGAGCTCAACCCCACAGGCTCAGGAAAAACTCAAAATCCCTCGCAATCCATAGATCTAACCACCTCCACGCCCAGTCGTATACCGATATGGAAACCTCATGGCATGGATATAGACATGTTGCAGCAAGAGATTACCATTGCAACAGACTTCACGGCAGAAAGTAGTGAGGCCAAGCATATGGAAGAAGAGCCTGAAAGTATCGAAATAGGAGATCTGGACATCTTAGGATTGGAACAAGCTTGCAGGAAAAAAGAATTTGACAAGATCCCAGAAAGACAGCTAGAAATCTTGGAAGTCATCCTTTCTAGAGCACATCAGCAAAGATCTCTAGGTATTCAACCCGGAAGTCAATGGGATGGAAAAAACATTCCTAAAGACAATAAAAAATGAGGGAGAAATATAGGCCTCCAAAGAACCATCCATATTGGGGAAATGCTAGTGGAATCAGGAAGATACTCCAAGCTTACAAAGTATTACAGTCTCCTACCCAATAATGAAACATGAAGCTCACATCTTGGAATATAAGAGGGCTAAACAGCCCTTAGAAACATAGAATGATAAAAAACATGATTCAGCAGGAGAAACCCCAAATATTCTTCATGCAAGAAACAAAATGTAATTCTACAACACTTGGCCAAACTCTCACCAAAGCATGGACAGGAAGTTAAGAAGTAGCAGTGGATGCCTTAGGAGCTTCAAGAGGACTAACAATAGCTTGGGATGAACGAGCTATCATGCTTACTAATATCCATGCGAGTCATCATTTCATTCAAGCCACTTTTCATATAATAGGGACAAATGTGCATGGTCACCTCACCAATGTCTACTTCCCCCAGGAGGCAGTGCATAAGATAGACATTCTGAATACATTAACTCTGATCAACTCCACCAGAATTCATCCACTCTGGATTATAGGAGGAGACTTCAATATGATTACTAAACTGGAAGAAAAAAGTGGAGGTAGGAATAAACTGGATAATGAAAGTATCCATTTAAAGAATTTCATCCAAAATAACTGGCTTATAGATATTCCATTCAATAATGGTATCTACACATGGAATAATAGAAGAACTGGCACCCAACAAATCGCCTCTTGACTGGATAGATTTCTGCTTTCAGACAATGCCATCCATCTTGGAGGAGATCTTTTTGCCTCGATCTTACCTCTTACTAGCTCAAATCATTGGCCTATTTCGCTCCAATGGCAAAGACCTGGGAACAACACTTGGAGACCTTTTCACTTTGAAGCTTTTTGGTTGATGCATCCAGACTTCAACAACCTGATACATACAACTTGGAAAAGCTTCAGCCCCCTGGAAGGTTCAAAAATGTTTCAATTCCAACAAAAACTCAAACATCTCAAAAAGAACATCAAACAATGGAATCAACTGACCTTTGGCAATATTTTCCAAGCTCATAATGCTCTAGCTCAGGAAATGAAAAGAATCTAGCAGATAATCATTACTGAAGGAAGAACTGAAGCCCTCTCAAAGCAGGAAAAGCTCCTTCAGATAAAAATAGCAGAAAGAGAAAAGCAAGAGGAGATACTCTGGAAACAAAAATCTAGAGTCAGATGGCTTAAGGAGGGAGAGAGAAATACAAAAAAATTTCATCGCACCACCATACAAAAAATAATGCACAACAATATCACTCATATTCAGAATCAGTAAGGAGCACGCTTGGAAAACCATGAGGACATAGAACAAGAGCTTCTTACATATTTCAAACAAGTGCATCAAGAACCACAAGTTGACTGACAGCCAGCTATAGGGAAGATTATACAGAACATTCCAAAAATCATAACAGAAGAACACAATTAGCTCCTCCTTTGTCCAATACCTCTATAGGAAGTCGAGTCTGCTATGCAACAACTCAAAGAAGGAAAGGCACCTAGTCTAGATGGTTTTACCTCAAATTTCTTTCACAACTTCTGGGATCTCATTAAAGAGGAAGTCTGGCAGGTTGTTGAAGAATCCCAGACTTCATGATGGATGCTTCCCTCTCTGAATGCGACTTTTATTGCCCTTATCCCCAAAGAAGCGCAATCTCTAACTCCGGACAAATTCAGGCCTATCGCTCTCTGTAATGTCATTTACAAAATCATATCTAAAGTTATTGCCTCTCGCCTGAAGCCATTGCTACCTTTGCTCATCTCACCAGAGAAATAAATCACAGATGGCATCATTCTCACCCATGATATCATACACTCCCTGAAGCAGCTCAAAAAAGCAGGTATGCTCCTTAAAATTGACCTTTCAAAAGCTTTCGATAAATTAAGTTGGACTTATATTCAAAAGATGTTGATAGCCTTTGGATTCTCCCCTCCTTGGGTTAGATGGGTTATGAGTCTTATATCCTCCACTTTTTTCTCCATTCTAGTCAATGGCATACCTTCCACCCCCTTTCATCCCTCTAGAGGCATCTGACAAGGAGATCCTCTTTCCCCCTTTCTATTTGTTTTAATGGCAGAAGGGCTTGGACAAAGTATCAAAAAATCTCTTCAATCCCAGCAGCTCAAAGGTCTTTCCTTCCCCAACACCCCTGCTTTTACCTACCAACAATTTGTGGATGATAACATGCTATTTGGCCATCCCTCGGTTCAAGAGGCACATAAAATAAAATCCCTTCTGAATGAGTTCTCTGAAGCCTCTGGTGCTAGCATTAATAATGTTAAATCCCAAATATTTTTCTTTAATACCCCTTCCATCACTCAATCTTCTATAGCACACATTTTTGGATTCTTGGTTGCCTCTCTCCCCTCTAAATATCTGGGTGCACCCATGACTGACTCTGATTTAAAGCAGTCTACTTGGAAATTGTTCCTAGAGAAATTGGAAGCTCTCCTTTCCTCCTGGATTTATAGAGCCCTCAATATGGCCAACCGTCTAGTATTAGTCAAATCTGTCCTGCAATCCATGCCTCTTTATCTATTCTCTGTTTTGGCAGCACCAAAATGGGTGCTTAAGAAAATCAAAAATCTTCAGCGAAATTTTTTATGGGGATCCTTGGGACAAAATAGAAAATGGGTACTGGTCAAGTGGGCTACGGTTTTCCTTCCAAAAATTTCACTGGGCACTGGGCTTCGTGATCCTCAACACAACAATGCAATTATGAGAGCATGTTTATGGTGGAAATGGATTTCTACTCCCCGTACACCCGGAGCCATCCTCTGGACTGCCAAATATGCAAACAACTGACCGACAGATGAGTTAATTCGACTCACAAAAGTGGGAAAAGGTTCCTTAATTTGGAATGTGGCTAGTCAGCACAAAGCTATAATCCAACATCATAGTTTCTGGGAAATAAGGGATGGAAACAATGCACGTTTTTGGGATGACTCATGGCAGCAGAGACCCAAGCTGAGTGACCTGATTAGACCTCACCAAACACAGGAATGGGAAGAGCATCAGATGGATAAAGTTAGCTAGCACTGGATGCCTACTCTCACGCAGGGATATAGGCAATGGATAAGCACGACCCACATCATTAGGCAAGGAACAAAGTCTATTCATAAGAATTTGGAGATAGAGCTTATCAATAGGAAAATTCATTTTTCTGACAAGAAGGATAAAATATGATGGGGTTATAATGCACGAGGAACTTTCTCCTGTCAAGAGGCTTACAAACTAATAATTGGCAATCAAACAGTCAAGGATCCACTATGGGACAAAGTATGGTCCCCCAACATATGGCCAAAAGTTTCTACTTTCCTCTGGTTGTTATGTCAAAACAAAATACTCACTTGGGACAATCTCAGGAAAAGAAGTTTCCACGGGCCCTCCATATGCCCCAACTGCAAACAATAGGAAGAAACCATTCTGCATCTCATGAACTCTTGCCATTTGGAAAACAGACTTTGGGAAAAAGCAAGTTTCAGATGCCAAAAAGAAGGAAGAATTAAAGAGGATATTACCAACACCATACGTAGTTGGGCAATCAATCCGTACAAGAGAAAACTGTTAAACTCTTTATGGAAAATCATCCCAGGTCTTCTTATGTGGACTATATGGAAAGAAAGGAACCGTCGCATCTTTAAAGATCAATCTACACCATTAGAAGTCCTATGGAACAACATTTGCAAAAACCTTCAGGAAACATTAATGCTCCAAACTTGGAATGAAGAGGACTTTCCTTCCCTTCCACAGGAGCAGAATATATGGACAAATTGGAACCTTTGGATGAACCAGGTACAAGAAAAGCATAGTAAATCATCTTTACACCACAACATACCAAACAAATGGATCCCTCCGCCACATAATATGATCCAATTAAACTTTGATGGAGCCTCCAAAGGTAACCCAGGCAAAGCAGGCTATGGAGGAGCATTCAGGGATCACAAAGGCAAACCTCTTTTAATTTTCCTAGGCTCAATTGGATGGGATACAAACAATTCTGCAAAGCTAGAAGGGCTATGGCAAGGGCTTCTTTTAGCTCAACAAAATAGCTTCTTCCCCCTAGTAATTGAAGGCAACTCTTAGATTCTCATTAATATGGTTAATCAGATTCTGTAAGGGAACCCAGCATACAAAGTGGTCAGCAGCTGGAGATTGGCAGAAAGATTAGAGCTCATCAAACAATGGCTCACCACTAACAGAGCAGTCACCTTCAAACATATCAGAAGAGAAGGAAACAAAGTGGCTGATCTCTTGGCTAATTTAGGGGTGGATAGTGATCGGACTCTACATACAGGTTCGCTCAATACAATCACCACTGCTTCCCAGATACAGGAATATAATGAATTGGTACAGAGTGAAGAGGCACACCCAGATGTGGGTGATTATGATGTAGTTAATGAAGATTAGATAGAAGGACGGTAGGCGGCTAGGCCACATGGCCACCTGCATCCCCTTCCATGCCAATTTATGGCAAGTTACAGTTGACCTACAGGCACCATTACTCTGGTGCTCAAGTCGAGAAACTCATAGCAGGCATAAGGCTATGGCCTCCACAAACCACAATTCATTCATCCCTCCCTTGCTAAATTTCTCTTGCCCTCCTCAAGCTGCGGCACCAAGCTCTCGCACCATCATTGGAAGGCGTTGTTGGATTCTCAACTGTGTCAATTTGGGAAATGGCTTCCATTTCTCCCAAACACCTCACTGTGTGTTGAATTAGGCTCAAAATTCCTCTGCTTTTCTTCTGAATAGCCATTTCAATCCCAGAGATACCTCTGTCTCACCAACTGCAAACTCTACAATCAATACAATCATGGCTCGCACTCGCCATCGAATGCGCAACAGAAGAGGGGGTAGTCGAGGTAGAAGCATTCATGCCCCCGCAATGCCTAGCCCTAAACCTGCTTCTCCTTCCTCTTTCCCTTCTACCACTAATTCTCGTGGTCCCTTCTCTGGAAGATACCCTGATACTCGCAGTGGTAGAGGTAGTTCATAGGCCCATGATGCCCGAAGAGTCAACACAGCTACCCATACAACCAATCTCCCCACCCCCCCACCCCTCTCACCACACTACCCAATTTCGCTTCCATAGTACATTGCTTCGTCCAGTTATCATAGCCACTATCACTATTACCTTCAGTGAGGAAATCAGTCCGCAGGCTGAGCAGGAATCTTAAGCCCATGACCTTGGACTAGAGAAAAGGAACAGTGGCGAGCCGCAAAAGGTTGTTAAGAGGAATAAGGATGATCGTGAACCAGGCAAGTAGCAGATGGTAGGGAAAATTGGCATTCTGCATGGCGAGGAGCTGGCTGGAAGCAAGAATGCTACCGAAGGTAGAGAGGGTGGCACGAAGGCAGTTGGAGGCATCTCGGGTGACATGTCAGGCAAACATGCAGTCGAGGGCAGCTTAGTAGGTATACAAGTAGTTAGTGGCATCCCACGTGGCACGTCAGCAGAGGATGATGACTGGTATGAGTACACGTGCCACATTGTAGAAGAGCCCACCCCTGATGACATCCAGGGGGCCCGTCCAGACTGATGATCTAGGCGCCAAGTGTCGCTTTGCCGTTCATTGGAGGTTTTACAAGCTTGTTGTTTGAGGTTTTTTCTTCTATTTCCTTTTCAAACCTTCTGGCATGTTTTTGATTGCTTTGATCTAGGACCCCTGTGTGGGCCTTTTTAAGTTAAGTCTTGAGACCCCTGTGTGGGATTTTTTCTTGGGTTCACCCGGACTGGTTTCCCCTCGTTGGGCAGTCAAGTTTAGTCTTTTGATATTTTTTGACATAACTTTGTTCAGCACCGCAGAGGTCGACGCCTCACTGTATTTTTATTTTGCTTCTCTTCAATAGAATAGTATTACTTAGAAAAAAGAATGTTTACATCTCTTTATGGAGACTACAACATATCTCCCCCATACAGTGCTCTATATTAGTTTTAACATTTTATTATTTTTTAATTGAGCAACGTATAAATGTTAAATGTTAAATGTTTACAAACATTTAAGCTTGCACATCTCCCCCTATAGTGGGTTGTAGAGCGTCTCCCTTTGTCTCTTTCTTTTTCCCTTTCTCCCCCATACTTCTATACAATTGAGAATTGTCACTCTATGTAATCAATAATATATGTAAGGTCTAATATTATAATACTTATAATGGAGATGACTATTATTATAATATATTGAAATAATAATAATCAATATTATTGATTATTATTATTATATATATATATATATATATATATATATATATAACCTATTAAAAAACAATAGTATGTTACTTTATATTATAGAATTACAAATTGCTTCTAATCAAATTGGTAGCTTTGTGTCTTACATTTCACATTATATTTAACACATTACATTTTACATTATATTTTATATTTTAATTTTTTATTGTGAAGTCAGTTATGGTTTTTGGGCCTTTGGTAATGATAAGACATGATATTGGTCCATGGTATTGTAACAAAAGCTATTTACAAGTTAATAGTATCCATGGTAAAGTGGGGGTCACTATCCATAATTTGGAATCTTGTTATATTGTAAGTATTAAGTTTCCATGTGCTTATTAATTAAATTTAAATATGGTTACACAATCACAAGTTAATAGTATCCATGGTAAAGTAGGGGTGACTATCCATGATTAGGAATCTTTTTATATTGTAAGTATTAATTTTTTATGTGCTTATTAATTAAATTTAAATATCGTTAGAATCACTAAGTCCTTCCCAAGCCAAGACTCAAGACTCTAGCAAGAATCATTAAGTCCGGACTCTACCAATTACCTTCGCACAATATAATGTCATGTGAATATTTTCTTTGTACATATTTTATGCTTGCAATATTCATGCACAATTTTTAGATATTTGTGTAGTTATTTTTTATTCTTAAACTTTATAGGAAAACCATTCAAAAATAAAATCCTTGAAAATAGGTCATACTAACTAACATATTTACCTGAATTACTTATCATCATAATTTAAATAGTTCTTTGCATAAAAAAATGGATAGTAATAATATGTAAATAAATGATAGTTACGAGGAGTTAGTTCCTACCATTAATTTCATTAATTTATGTTTTCATCAATACTTATATAGAAGTAAAACTGGAATGTGTGGACTTAATAGTAGTTTCTATCCACCAAAATTTAAGTAAATTCTTTTTCCTAAGAAAAAAATTTATTTATCCACTTCACATCTCAATTTATTAGTTGCTTCCAAAGAAAGATTATAGGATTATTTTCCTATAGACCAATGTAAGTTATAATTATTTATGCAATTTCTCCTAGAGCATAATTTCTAACTTGATATGGAAAGAATAAACTACTTTACAAAACAAAATGACAATATAATAAATTGAGTTTTATTAGTTTTAACTTTTTACTATTAATTGAGGCAACATTTAGATGTTTACATTTATTTACAAATACCACAACATCTCTCCCATATTAAGTTCTATATTACTTTTAATAAACATAAATAAAATCATTTTAATCAAAATAATTTTTTTAATATAAAAAATCTAAAACCTATATTTTATGTAATTATTTAATTTCAACAAATTTTATATAATTAATTAATTGTAATAAAAAATTAAAAAAATGATAGAAGACTTATTAAACTGCTAAGTCAACTATTAGTCTACAACCATATTATGCTTTTTTTTTTTTTTTTTTTTTTTTCAATAATATTGAGCATGTTCTTTATAAAGGATATGTGAAATTTGACCAACATATTATAATGATACATGAATCAATAACTTTAATACTCTAAATACCCCACATTTTTTTGTTTTTCCAATCGTCATTATCAATGACTAACTTTAAAATAAATATATATATATTTTTTAAACTTCCCCATCTTCTTTGTCAAAAGGTGTATGGAATTTGATGGGAAAGTTACACTAATACGTGAAACAATAATGGATCAATTACTCATGTACCCCACATTTTTGTTTCTTTCCAGCAATCATATTCGTGGAAAAGTTTGATTGACTTATGACAATGACAAGTCAACATTAATTAAAAAATTTACAACCTCATAAAACTAAGTCAAGGTGAGTCACACTTTTCCTCAATTATTTTTGTGGGAAAATTTTTGGCAGTCTGTTATTCCATAACTTTACAACTCCACGAGAGCTAAATCCGTACTAGTCCATATTCATTATTTTCATTGTGACTAAATCAACATAATTCCATATCCACACATCCACCAAGATTTTTCTCCATTTGCTTTGTTGAATACTTTGTGTATTTTCCATCATGGGGCCTAGGCATTCATTATTTTCGTTGTGACTAAATCAACATAATTCCATAGCCACACATCCACCAAGATTTTTCTCCATTTGCTTTGTTGAATACTTTGTGTATTTTCCATCATGGGGCCTAGGCATTCATTATTTTCATTGTGACTAAATCAACATAATTCCATAGCCACACATCCACCAAGATTTTTCTCCATTTGCTTTGTTGAATACTTTGTGTATTTTCCATCATGGGGGCTAGGCATTTTCAATTTATTTTTCTTAGTTACGTTTGCAAATTGCCTCAGTTTACACTGGTCGATAGATTGGCAAGTTGTTTGTCTCTTCATTGTGACAAATTTAAGTGAAGGATAAACAAAGTAATTCAACGATGTTCAATCATGTACCAAATTATATATATATATATATATATATATATATATATATAAACCATGTACCAAATTATATATATATATATATATAAACCATGGCTTGCTGATGCTTATTCCCATCCTTTAAATCAAAATTGCTTAGAGCTCTCCTCTTTTTCACTCTTTGGCTAGTTCTACTTCAATGCATTTCCATCACTGAAAAAGGAAAAATCCTCTTGTGTATAAAAGAGAGGGATTGGATTGACAAACATAATGTATTGAGCAACTAGAATTTTTCTGATGAAAACCCGCATGGTTGGAATGGAGTATTTTGTAATATTTAATTCAATGTAATTACAAAACTTTATCTCTTTAGCGCTTCCACTGCAGGATTCTTTACTTCTACTATATGCAACCTTTAAAATATGATGGATTTGGTATTTCCATCGAACAATTTCGATGCTCCATTGCTCAAGGGGCTATTAACTTGCAAGAATTGGATTTGTCATGGAACCTATTCCACGCAAAGTTGCCACATCACATTCATGAATTGGGTGAGTTATGCCATTTTTACTTGGCCTATAACAATTTCTCTCGAGATATTCCTAAGGATTACCCAAAATCGAGACACTATCTCTCATTCATAATAACTTGATTGGAGTAATTCTTGTTTTTCTTGGAAATCTGATGCAACTGTAGCAACTATGGTTAACATTGTTTTGTGCTGCCATTGATTTCATCAATGATGTAGCAGGACTTTGATCCTTGAATACGAACATATGAATATTTAGTAGGATCCTAGCATCAAGAAGGAAAACTTTAAACTTGATGATACAAGCATTTAAAGAATATTATTAATAGTAGAATTTGTGTTGGGTTGTCTCATCAAGATTGCACATATTCCATAATCTACCTAGAGATAGCCTTTGTAGCTCTCGTCCATGTTCTCGGGCCTTGGAAACAAATCTGCCCCGGCCTAATCCTCTCCATCATGTGCAGCGAAGTCTAGGTCATCAGGGCTAAGTTTAACGATTGGTTGGTTTGTTATTCTCCATGGTTTTAGTTTTGGTTTGGTGTACAATAGAATTACCCATGGTAATTCTTCGTCGGCTGCTTGGTTTCTTCATAACCAAATTTTACCATTGTAATGTACATGGTATTTGGATTGGTCGAGTTGATTTGGTCATCAATTGAGTGGTATAAATCCCCACATCTGGCATCAAAGGACGAAGCAATTGGAGAGGAAAATGCTGAGCGTGTGATCTAAAGTCTTGTGGATCATTCATTGTAATGGTTTCTTGCTTTTTATTTGTTCCGGTATAGGGTGCAACTAAATCTAATGGTGTTGGTCATGTAGTCCTACTGTAAGGTGAAATAGTTTGACCTCTTGTGAAATCAAGAGTTCTAATCAAGTAATCCAGAGGTCGAGTGATGTTTACCATGTATATTTAATTGAAAATATGTAGTGTGTATCGTATCTATTTCTGAGAGCGCTACTCAGGTTTTATAAGGCTCTTGGCTATCAGTGTAGACATAAATTAATATGCTAATCTCTATTGAAGTGAGACAGATCTACAACCTCTTATCTGGTATGTTAATGGACACATGTATAACTGATTTGATGCAAAGGGTTGATCATATTTGTGTGTTTATTCCTATTATGATCATTTAATGATTGATTAAGGTCTTGATGCAGTGATTTTTTCATTGACTAATCTAGTACAAGTTGTGATATAGTGTTGGAATGCCAATTTGGTCATGGTCATATCCCCTTCGATCTGAGAGACTAGGTGTATTATGTATATGCTAGAGAGGTTGAGGGTGATTCTATGGTTTAAGTATTAGAAAAAAAGAGTGTGGCTTTTACCCCTGTGCAAAGATCATGGGTTGTAATGTATGGCTATAGGTTGATAATGACAATCCGATCTGGTTCGTTTATAGTCAATTGAGTGTTTGAAGAGTAATGGGAGGTATTCCAGTTTTATCTACAATCAAAATATTTGAATACGCATACGAGATCAATATATTCACCATGCAAAGATTCTGAATTTGTGGTTGTGAAAGATCAACTAAAGGAGAGTGATTAAATGAGCATACTTATGAAATTTCTGAGTGGCAAGCACAATCAACTAATGTGATTTGATAACTAGAGTGATGGTGATCTAATTGTGTGAAGGGTTTCTCTATTTTCTAAAGCTTGCTATAGAAATGCATGGTTAGATTACTTGCTTCAATGACAGGTTTGCATATAGAGTTGAATTTTGCTTCAAAGTCCAAGTTATTGTGGTGTGACAGTGTATGGACAAAGCTAGAATTGAATAATCATATACATTGATCATTGTGTAGCAGAATTAATCATTTGGTCGTTGGTCAACAATGATGGCCGGGGTAATGTTTTGACTACTTGATAAATTTTGTTGTTGCTAGGCTACCTTTCTCACAAGTGAAATAAGTGTTTCCTGATTGATAATGTTTTTGTTCATAACTTGAATTTTGTTGAAATGGTTGTTGACTGTAGGTTTTAACCCCCTACAAAAATTACTTGCATACGAATTCTAAAACACAGAAAATAAACAATGTGAGAGCATAACACATAAAACACATATATACAAAGATTTTCCCCTAGATCCCAAAACCGAGACTACCAACTTGGTTTTTCAGTATTTTTATAGACATTTTTGTGCCTTACAGCTTTGAGCATGAAAAGTCCATAATCCAAGGGATCCAAAGTCCCTAAAAGTGTTGTTCCTGCCCCTAAAGGAACAAGGTAAACCAATGACAGCTTCTCCCAGAATTTCTCCACCAAAAACCACTCAGAACTAGTCAAATCAGGATCAATTCAGATGCTCCACTAGTTGCCTGCGTTGCAAAGCACCCAAATACACTGTCTAGGTGCATTGCAACGCACTTGAATGCACTACCCAGGTGCATTGAGCGGGAAATGACAAGTGGCAGAGTCATTCAACCAGGTGGAGAGACAATGGAAGCTTCCAGAATCTTCTCCAATGACACTTGCCTCACTGAATTCAACCAAGTGATGAGTAAGAGGCTCTCAGTCTCCAAGTGGAAGCAAGAACTGACAGAGAGAAGCCACAAGTCAAAACATAAGCTGACTCATCCTCTCTTCTTACATCTATATATGGATCCCTCATCCCAGAGATCTAGGAGGCTGGAATTTTGGACTTTGCAGAGAATTGCTGTTGGTTTGAGATTGAGATTAGTGCATTGGGTGACTTATGCTTTGTTGGAGGTGAGGAAGGGATTCCTTTGCTGGGAGGTAGATGCTGGATCGGGACTCACTTGGTTGTATCTCCTCTTGGACTTTCTTATCATATCAATAAAACTATTTGAGTTTCTTCTACATGCTTGTATATCAGTGATGTTTTGTTATATTTGCATGTTTAGCTTAATCTGATCCTGAGCTTTTTATGAATGTAAATCTATATCTTCGTGTAGTTTCTCTCTTCTGTGATCTTGCAGGAACTTAGTGAAGCTGGGCTAGTAAGGGAGCAGGCAGCGGGAAGCAAACAAAGAGAAGAGCGATTGGATCAACAAACTAAAGATACAGGTTAGTTACATCCTTCCTCTTCATTTACATTTCATAAAGAAGAATACTCAAGTAGTTTTCCTTGTTTGTTGCTAAGGCACTATCACACCTTAGAGTGGGATAGGGGCGTTCTGAATAGATACTTTTCCCAACAACAAATTGGCGACTCCACTGGGGATCGTATCTAGTTAGTTTATTTGTGTTTCTATTGTTGTTCTTCTCATAAACTTAGGAGTGGTGAATCGAACTGCATTTGCCATTTACAAATGCAAAGTAGAGATCTGCCACTCTAGTCCACTCACTGGGCCTGTTTATGATCTGAACATCTGATCCACAAATTATCTAATTGCCCTTTATGATAGCTCTTAGTCCTCCTTTACATCATCCCTCTAATTGTACCTTACTGATAGCTTTTATCCGGCCAAAAACCATAGATTAAATTGCAAACCGTGACCCAGAACCCAGAGAAAATTCTCGTTTCTTCTTCAGCGCAGGCTCTGTGAAGAGGTTCTGCATTTCAACGCAGGTCCCGAGAGGGCTACCTGCGCTGCAATTCAGTTTCTCTGTGCAACAGGTGCGCTGATCAGCCTTTTCCCTATGCAGCTGTGGTTCTTTGCTTCATTTTGTTCAGTTTTATCTCTAATTTTTGTAGCCTGTTATCAGTGTGTGTACCTATCTAAAAATCCTTTTTCTTTGCCTTAATTCCGCCTCAGTTGTACAAAAAGACTGTAGGTTTTCTTTGTGTATTTGTTACATCATTTACAGTTTTCCATTGAAAAGTGAAATAGTCATACTATCGTCCTTAGATTTAGATCTGTCGTAAGTGTCGATTTTGATCTTAGGAGAAAGTTCCTTTGCTGTTGACAATTGATTATACTTTTTACTTTTGCTTTGGTTTGAATTTGTCTCTTTCTAGTGTCGAAACGAGTATTTACTTCAAAATCATAAAGTGTCGTAATCTTCTCTACCTTTTTGATTTCGAAAAAGAAGCTTATTTGTGCTTTTTCACTTGAAAGCAAATTCAAATTTGTACAACAACTTTCTTTTTAGGCATCAATATTAAGAAAGTGAAAACAAATACATGCATTTGTGCATTTTCATATTGACAGTTTGTATGGTTTGATTTAGGAAAAGTGCATTTACAGTGTGCTCTTTGCTCTTTGAGAAAAGATTGTGTCTTTCTTTTCCCCTTGTAGCTAGGATTTTCATTGTTGAAAAGAGATAAATGCTTGCTTATCATCTTTAGATTGCATTTAGGAATTTCATCTACATCTCGTGGTGATCCAAAAAGGCAAACTTCTAAGAAATATCAACCTAAAATAAATTGAATGAACTTAACAACGCTTTGTAACTTAACGCACAACATAGAGGTCTAGGCTAGAGACGTGTTCTGCCGTCGTAAAACCTGGTGACTGTCGGCCTCACTGATGGTTGGGTGATTCCTCCTGAGAGACGATAAGTGCCAGTACGGATTGTGCTCCCACGTACCGTCGAGTATATATTGGGAGACCCCTATAGGCGTAAAACCTTTATCCATAGGAAGCCGTGTCGGCCGCCCTACTGATCGCAATGCACTGAACACAGCATTCGGGAAGATTGACCGCCCGTACCCTAAAAAGTATTCTGCGGTTTTGCGATTGGTTTGGCACACCCTCTACCTAGAACTCCAGAGTAGTCCCTTTCATTACTTTTCAGACTCCTTAACGGAAAACGTCCATCTGAGAACTTGTCACTTCAGGCTCATTAAAAATCGAAGGAGACTAGAGTCATCTTTTGTTTTTTCTCGACTCTTTAAAATTGAAAAAATAAGTTTTGTCCAAGCGTCGTAAAATTTATTTTAAATGGAATAATCATCAACTTTCCCTCGTTAATCTTCGAAGTTAGTCTCCCTTCATCACAAGTTCTTGTAGAATCGCTAAGAAATCTTTTGGATAGACTAGATATGTCTGAACAACCGTCGACATCTAGGACTGTGTCATCCGATACAGCAGCAGCAGAACCTCCTGCTGCTACGCCAACGATGTTCGCCGGTATACCATTTGTCCCGGCAAGTTATCAACAACAAGCCAGAGTCCAATCAGGGACGACGACATGGTTAGTTCCTATTTCTTCATCCAGATTATCATCTGGTATTTCTTATGTTGAAACTCAACAAGTTGATCCAATGTGTCTTCAAAGGCCAATATACCCTTTAAGTACTGGATTTCCACCATATGGAGGGTAGTATGCCTTTTCATTGTTCCCTCCTAGAGAACAACCATATGAGAGTTTACAACAAAGTTCAGGTCAAACTGGAATTACATCCAGCGGTTGGGTAACAATACTGCCTCAACAACCAAGGGTTGCATATTCAATGCAACCAGTCCACCCTGTGTCGAATATTCCCACTATACCTGGTATGGTGACTACGTCGCAAGTACAAGCGATACCTGTTGTATGTCGATCCCAAGTTTCTCAGGTTGCAATACAACAGCCTCTTGTCTCAATGACTCAATCACAACCTCAGGTTAGTGACTCCTTATCTGGAGCGACTCAGGCTCAAACAAGTACTATGATTCCTCATCTTGGTCAATCATCCAGTATTGGACAACAACAAATGATCCAAAAACCAGGGCTGGTTCAATCTCAACAACCGAAATTCCAGCAATCATATCAAGGACCTGAGCAACAAGTCTTTGTAAGTAATGGGCAACCACATTTCCAAAGCGGTTATCAACAACCATATTATAATGGTTATGCCCATCAATCTTGTCAAAGTTTCCAACATCAAATACATTATGCTGGCATGCAAAGACCCATTGCTTAGGCGATTCCATCTTATCCTGGGTATGCTTCGCCTAACCTGAAGCAACAGTTGCCCTTTGTAGCAACTCTAGAATTACCGGATCTAAACCAGCTGACGAATGATCCAATTGCTTATGCCCCTTGGTGGCCAGCGATTCCGCATAAACTTCCGTCGGATATTCCTAAATTTAATGGAAATCTGGGTGAAGATCCGTCGAATCATGTGATGACATTTCATCTGTGGTGTTCATCAAACACCCTAAAGGATGATTCGATTAGGCTTCGCCTTTTTCAGAGGACGTTAATTGGTCCGGCAACAAAATGGTATATCGAATTGCCTAGAGCTTCATTCGACAACTTCAATACCCTAGCCACAACCTTTTGAACCCATTTTCAGTTACCGATAAGGTACGAAACGGGAACCGAACTTCTTACCAACTTCAAACAAACGACGGCCACTCACATATCTGATCATATACATGAATGGTGACGTCGTCATAGAATGGTGAAAACGTATGTTCCCGATCAGCTTTTAGCTGAATGGTTTATTAAGTCATTACTGCCTTCCATCATGGAAGATGTGGCAAAAGGGGGAGTCGTCACAGAAGAGCAAGTTATCGCTCGTGCGCAATATTTGGACTTGATTTACACTCAGTCCGGCACGCTCTACGATAAAATATCTGACGCCCCTAGACCCGAATTCTCAGTTCCTCCTCCTCCTAAATCAAACAATGACTCTCATGCCATCGATGGCGTGATTGGCGCGACAAACACGAAATCGACAAAGGCTACATCTAAAAAGGCCCGTAAGATTTCTAGTCAAAATGCAAATGAGGAACTTCTTGCCTCAGAAGTAAATGTTGTGTCGACCGACAAGGGCAAACAACTGAAGCAACCAGGGGGAAAGAAGAAAAAGAAAGGGAGAAAAAGGAAACCCCCTGTGGGGTGTCATATATGCGATGAGGATCATTGGACGAGAGATTGTCCACATATAGCTGAAGTTAAGAAACTCTTTAAGAGTTCAAAAACCTCAGCAGTATTGATTGATCCGTTTCCAAACCCGGGAACCAAACTGGTTGCTAATAAAAATGCTTCCCGATCCCAAGTGCTTATGTTGTCTATCTCAAAGTAGCAAAATGATGCTTTGGCAAGGAACAAAGATTACGGGAATCCACAGGTGTCGAATAACAAGGCTAATGAGCAACCTAGTAGTTCGACAACAACTTTGACCGAAGTTGTGCCACCCATCATTCCTGAACCAATGATAAAGTCGCCAAAGGGAGTAGTACACAAATCGACATTTAATCCTCGTGTAAAAGTAGCACAAAATTATAATATAGTAGAGGACCTGGCCCAATCGCTGTCCACTATGTTGACACTTGAGGTACCGCAAAATTGCCTCTCCCAAGAGAAAGCTTTATTATCAGCAATAGGTGGGATTGACCCAAAGGATTCCAATCTTGTGGCCTTTGATCATAAAGGATATGACCCTCAGTTACCAGCTCAACTAGCTTTCCTTATTCAAGTGAAATCCCTCAACAAAACTGTTCATCGAACAATTATTGATGAGGGGGCATCAACATGTATTATGTCGATGTGTTGCTGGAAAAATTTAGGGTCACCACCCTTGTCGCGATCGTCAACAATGTTAAAAGCATTTGATGGATGATCATACACTCCATACGGAATTTTAAGTAACTTGCAGGTTGAACTGGGGGGTAAAACAATAGAAATTGATGTTGAAGTAATCGACGGAAACCTTGATTACAACATCCTATTGGGTAGGCCCTGGATATATGCCATGGCCGCAGTTGTGTCGACCTACTTCAGGAAGATTGCATTTCCCTTCCAAGGATGAATTACAATCGTCGACCAACAAACATTTCTCCCCAACATTTCACAAGTTATGGGAAGCATTCCAATAATCCATGGAAGCAATCATTCGCTCCAAAATATCGGAGTAGGTCTCCTAAAAGACCCTGCCTTAATGGGTACTTTTGCCTTACCGCCTCCGAGTAATCTGGCGGAAGTGGCCACAGTGGAATATGAAACCTTCTACATCTAATGGATTTGGACTCCTAGGACGGTTCTTATCTCGTGTCAACCTCGTTAAAAAATGAAACAAGAAGTCATGAGGATAGTTCTTTTACTGTGTCAACCTCATTAAAAAATGAAACAAATCCCCTTTTCAAATCTCAAAGGTAAACCTTCATTCCAACCACCAAGTTGAATGCAATGAAGCTTGGGGGGAATGCACCTCAATTTGCGTTATTATGCTGGGGGCATACAAACTTATCACGAGCAGTGTTACTGCAGGGTTCAAGCTCGTTAAAAAATAAACCCGCATCGAGCAGTTTTAGCACATAGTTCATGCTCGTTAAAAAATAAACATAAGACCGAGCAACTGTTTCAATCCATGTTTAAGCTCATTAAAAAATGAGTTATTCCCCCCGGTAAATAACCACCGTGAATAAAGCATTTCAGCCATTAAGGCCTTGGTCGTGTTTGCACCGTCACCTTCACTTTTCCATTGGCCGATCATTCACCTCCATTTGATTGTTTACCCATTTTGAGGAACAACTGCGAAGAGTGATTTCACTAGCCATCCTTGTGACACTGCCGTGATTGGAAAATTCCAAACCTTACCTGGAATCAACTGCTACCCATTTTATCACTCGTTCCTCAAAAGACAAGTCTTCTTTAAGCTCTTTTCATCTGACTCGTAAAATATGAAAATATTGCCGAGTTTTGGCCTTCCAGCTCGTTAAAGCGACCGGAAGTGCTATCCCTCCTCTATATTTTAATCTTTTTGGACCTGAGGGATTATTGCACAAAAATATCGAGCGCTTGTTTTGTTCGGCTCGTTAAAACTATCGAAAATTCATCCCTTCTGTATTGTTTTATACTTTTTCGGACTTAAGGGATTAGATGACGAAAAAGGAATTCCGGAGTTACCTTTACCTACCTTTTCAGACTCCCTAAAAAAGAAAAGGACCGAGTTATCTTTGTCGTTAAACTCGTTAAAAAGATTAATAGCGACAAACTTGTCTTTAGGCGAGAACGAGTTTCACTATCGCTAGGCTTGTTAAAACATAGCGATGGGTTTGCCCGAAGGGAAAATTATAGAACAAGCATATGTTATCCTCCTCAAGCTTGACAAAAATAAAGAGGTACTGGTCAGCAATGACTGGGAAAAAATTGGGAAGAAACTCAAAGAACCTTTATTGGTAGCAAGTCGCTCTTGAACATGACATTTCCACTCCGTGCCTGAGTCGGGTTGGGTTGTTTCATTCACCGGTCACATCACCATGGTCTCGCCATACCATCCACCTTTGGGGTAAATGATACCAATCCATCATATAAGTGTCGCCGATATGTTCAAGAGAAGTCATCCAGAGAAGTCACCTGTGTCCCATCCACTACCATACATTATACTTCATTCTTTCATGACCGCCACCCTGAACCTTATATCATTAGATCGTTTTCACCTCCATCAAAATCATTTGCTCCGTTCCATGTCACTGATGTGGGATACATTAAGGCCCTCCTTTGACGGATCGCTTCTTGTCGACATCAGCTCATTATCCAAGAAGTTGATCTAGGAACACCCCCTTCAGTACTTTGAAGCTTGCATGCCTCAATGGCAAGTTTCTCACTTCCGGCGACAGGTATACATCAATGACCTTCGACCGAAATATTTTGCATGGTGTTCGACGCCAAGTCCTTTATTCACACAACGTGAATTGTACTGCAGTACCTTGAGGGTCATTATCATTATCAGTGATTCCTCTCGCGCTTGTTAACAGTTTACATCATTGACTAGTAATCAAGCGATGTCTTTCCATGTTCGACTTCAAAACATTTCTCACATGGATCGACTTGTACTTAGAGTGAAGATCGGACGAGATTGAAGACCCCGGATCTAGTTTCATCCATCCGGGCTGCGATATATATTCAGGAAAAATAAAGACATTGAGATGTACAGCATTGCAGAACAGATAATCATCCTACCAAAAGGATGATGATTCCATCAGAATCATCAGTCTACCATCAGACGATTGTCTGTCCTATGCACATAAGAATGAATTTATAAAGTTGAGCATGGGAATGCCCGCCTCAGCTAGATCACGAAAACAGTATGAAAAATAATGTATTGTATTGTATCTTATTACAGGTCTCCTCCCAGCATTGAAAGAACTTCGGATCTCCTAATAAAGCATTTCACCCGATAAACGACCTCATACTTTAGGGGGCAACTGTTATAGACATTTTTGTGCCTTACAGCTTTGAGCATGAAAAGTCCATAATCCAAGGGATCCAAAGTCCCTAAAATTGTTGTTCCTTCCCCTAAAGGAACAAGGTCAACCAATGACAGCTTCTCCCAGAAGTTCTCCACCAAAAACCACTCAGAACTAGTCAAATCAGGATCAATTCAGATGCTCCACTAGATGCCTGTGTTGCAAAGCACCCAAATACAATGTCTAGGTGCATTGCAACGCACTTGAATGCACTACCCAGGTGCGTTGAGCGGGAAATGACAAGTGGCATAGTCATTCAACGAGGTGGAGAGACAATGGAAGCTTCCAGAATCTTCTCCAATGACACTTGCCTCACTGAATTCGACCAAGTGATGAGTAAGAGGCTCTCAGTCTCCAAGTGGAAGCAAGAACTGACAGAGAGAAGCCACAAGTCAAAACATAAGCTGACTCATCCTCTCTGCTTACATCTATATATGGATCCCTCATCCCAGAGATCCAGGAGGCTGGAATTTTGGACTTTGCAGAGAATTGCTGTTGGTTTGAGATTGAGATTAGTGCATTGGGTGACTTATGCTTTGTTGGAGGTGAGGAATGGATTCCTTTGCTGGGAGGTAGATGTTGGATCGGGACTCACTTGGTTGTATCTCCTCTTGGACTTTCTTATAATATCAATAAAACTATTTGAGTTTCTTCTACATGCTTGTATATCAATGATGTTTTGTTATATTTGCATGTTTAGCTTAATCTGATCCTGAGCTTTTTATGAATGTAAATATATATCTTCGTGTAGTTTCTCTCTTCTGTGATCTTGCAGGAACTTAGTGAAGCTAGGCCAGTAAGGGAGCAGGCAGCGGGAAGAAAACAAAGAGAAGAGCGATTGGATCAACAAACTAGCGAAAGATACAGGTTAGTTACATCCTTCCTCTTCATTTACATTTCATAAAGAAGAATACTCAAGTAGTTTTCCTTGTTTGTTGCTAAGGCACTATCACACCTTAGAGTGGGATAGGGGCGTTCTGAATAGATACTTTTCCCAAAACAAGTATGTTCCTTTCAATGTTACAATACATATTTATACATGCCAAAGCATCCAATACCATGGACCGAAAACTATTGCATCCAAAACCATGGACCGAAAACCATCACATCCAAAACCATGTGTGAAAAATCATGCACAAAACCATAGGTAGGTCCACCCAACCTAATATAGGGCCCCAAAAAAAATTTCGCACAAATAATATAACACCACCCAACATTCTCCCACTTGTTTTTTTCTTTGCACAGGGGGCCACATGAGAGCTTAGTCATTTATCCAGCCTTGCAATGCCCATTGTTTCTCTACACCAAGAGAACTTCTCAGAGCTCACAGATTTTGTCAATGCATCTACATTATTCTTCAAAGTGTCCACCTTTACGAGCAACACCTTTTTGTTTTCTATCATATCCCTCACAAAGTGATACTAAACATCAATGTGCTTTGTCTTTGAATGGTAAGCAGGTTTCTTTGCCAAGAAAAGTGCACTTTGACTATCACAGTCTATTGTTATAGCTCCCTATACTAACCCCATACTTGAACACAATCTTTGCAACCAAACTGCATCCTTGCTTGCATGAGTGGCTGCCATGTATTCTACCTTTGTAGTTGATAGTGCCACTATAGATTGTTTCTTACTCATCCAACTGATTTCACCTCCAAATAGGTTAAACACATACCCACTTGTAGATCTTTTCTGATCCATATCTCCAGCCTAGTCTGCATCAACAAAGCCACAGATATCCAAAACTCTGTCCAAACCTGGTCTTCCTTAGTAGCATAAACCATAATCACTAGTGCCATGCAAACCCGCTTCACTATTGTCCAATGCTCCTTCCCTAGTTTTGACATAAACTTGCTCAATACTACCACTGCATGTGCAATGTCTGGTCTAGTTCATACCATCACATACATCAGGCTACTGACTGCACTTGCATATGGAACACAGGACATATCCTCTTCCTCTTCTTGTGTCTTGGGACACTGTTCAGCGGATAAATTTACACCTACAAGAATAGGAACCTTCACCGGTTTACTATCCTGCATATTAAAACTCCGCAATATTGTCTCGACATACTTCCTCTGGTTTAACCAAATCTTCCTCTTTTCCCGATCTCTTTTAATTTCCATGCCCAAAATATAGTTTACAGCACTAAGATCTTTCATGTTGAATTTGGAGGACAATTAGGTCATCAAATACTAGATAATTTCTTTGTCATTTCCAACCAACAACATATCATCCACATACAAGACTAGATGAATAACAAGGTCACCAATTAATTTAAAATACACACAGTGATTTGCTTTGCTTCTAGTGAAGGCAAGTCCCCATATAAATGTATCAAATTTTTGATACCAAACCCTTGGTGATTGTTTTAACCCATATAGAGACTTCTTTAACTTTCATACCAGTTCTTTCTTACCCTTCACCGCAAAGCCTTCAGGTTGCTTCATGTAGATCTCCTCTTCCAGGTCCCCGTGAAAAAACGTTGTCTTCACATCCATCTGTTCTACCTCAAAATGAAAAGTAGCAACAACATATAAAAGTAATCTAATAGAAGCTACCTTGGAAACAGGAGAAAAAATATCACCAAAATCAATTCCCGACACCTGGGAATAACCTTTTGCTACCAACCGAGCTTTGTATTTCTCCACCTTTCCTTCTGCATTTGTCTTCTTCTTGAACACCCATTTGCTGCCAATGGATTTCCTTCCAGCCGACAACTCCACGAGATCCCAAGCCTCATTTTTGTGCAAAGATGCCATTTCATCAACCATGGCCTCTTTCAAGAGTTTGCCCTCCTCTGAATCTACTGCTTCCTTCACAGTTCTGGGATCATCGTCAGTAATAGATAAAGAAAAATTTGAACAGAAAGCAGATGGACTATACCTTTCTGGCTACCTTCTTTCTCAAATTGATCTTGTCAGACCCAGAGTTTGTGGCTCTTCATCTTCTGATTCCTCCTCTGCTGTAGAGTCTGATTCTTCCTCCTTAAGCTTAAATTCTATCTTCTCAGGTTCCTTTGGTTGGACTTCATGTTTAATAACATATTTTACCTCTCTGAACACCACATCTTGGCTGTACACAACATTCCTTGTTACTGTGTTCCAAAGCTTATAACCCTTTAAACCATCCTTATACCCAATAAAGATGCACTTTTCAGATTTACTATCCAACTTGGTTCTTTTCTCCTTTGGAACATGTACATATGCATCACATCCAAATACCATTAGATGTGAAAGAGAGGGTTTCTTACCAGTCCATACCTCCTATGGAGTCTTATCCTCCAATGCTGATGAAGGTGATCTGTTGACCAGGCAACATGCTGTCTCCACCGCCTCTGCCCAGAATTCATGTCCTAACCCAACTCCACTGAGCATGCTTCTTGCTCTTTCCATCAATGTCTTGTTCATTCTTTTTGCAACTCCATTTTGCTCAGGTGTGTATGGAGTAGTCTTCTGCCATGCTATACCACACTTCTTACAGAATTCTTCAAATTCCTTACTGCAAAAATCTCCGTCATTATCTGTCCTCAACACCTTTATCTTCTTCTCTCTCTGGTTTTCCACCAGAGCCTTAAATTCTTTAAACTTGTCAAAGACTTCAAATTTCTTCTTAAGGAAATATATCCATGTATTCCTTGAGAAGTCATCTATAAATGATACATAGTACACAGACTTACCCAGTGATGGAACCTTCATAGGGCCAAACACATCACTCTGCACAAGTTCTAGTATACGTTTCACCCTCTTACCACCAAAGGAGAAACTCACCTGATTCTACTTTCCATATACACAATTTCACAGAAATCAAAATCCAGAGAGCTATTACTCATACCTTCCACCATACCTTTACCATGAAGTATTCGAAGGCCCTTCTCTCCAATATGACCAAACCTTTGATGCCACATCATGGTCTTCTCTACAGAGACCACTAGATTTTCTGCTCCACTTTCAGGAACCACAAAATTGTTCCACCCATCAATAACAGTGCTACCTTGCAACTTGTACAGAGTTCCAATCCGAACTCCCCACATCAATACCAGTGCTCCCCGAACCATTTTGTAGGTATCCTTCTCGAATGCTACTTTTACACCTACATCATCCAGCTTGCTTATAGAAATCATATTTCTGGCTAGTGCAGGAATATGCAGAACACCTAGAAGTGTTCTAATGCTTCCACCTTGCAACTTCAACTTTACTTTTCTACAAACAACGATTCTAGCCTTCCTATCTTTCCCCAAGAAGACATCACCACCATCATATTTCTCATGCTCGCAGGACCACTCTCTATGGGGAGTGAAGTGAAAGGATGCACCTGAGCTAATCAACCATGCCTCATGATCTACATGTGTACTTGAAGAATCCAAGTACACATCCCCACCTTCATCTGAGGTGGTTTTCGCCTCTGCAGAAGGGGCATCATCAAATTCCTTTCCTTTATCAGGAGATTTATATTTACAGTCCCTTTTGTAGTGCCTTTCATTTCCACATTTTTAGCACACCACCTTTACAGTTTTTCCGCGAGATTCAGATCTCCATCTAGATTTAGACCTCCCACTCGATGACTTTTTTTTTTTTTTTTTTCTGTTCTGGAACCATCCTCGTACAGACAAGGCATCACCATTCTATCTCTCCATATTTTTCCATCTAATTTCCTCCGTCAGCAAGGATGATACTATTTCATCAAACTACAAGGTAGTTTTATTACTACCTATTGCAATAACCAGACTATCCCACGAATCTAGTAGAGAACACAACAAACTGATGCACTTATCTTCATCTGAAATTTTAATATCAACAAATGATAATTGACTTACCACAGTATTAAATGCGTTCAGATGCTTTTTCACTGAGTCTCCATCTTTCATCCTCAGGTTATACAGCTTTTTTCGTAGGAACAGTGTATTCACCAGAGACTTAGATTGGTACAAAGTCCCTAACTTGTCCCACAAAGCCTTTATCGTAGCTTCCCATGATACATTTAGCAATAGTGAATCTGAGACACACAATCCTATTGTGCTCTTTGCTTTCCGATCCAACTTCATCCATTCTTCATCAGACACTCTTGTTGGCTTAGTACCCAGATTTACTGCAATCCACTGATCTTTATCCACCAACAGATCATCCATCTTGAGTTTCCACAACTCAAAACTATGACCATTAAATTTCTCGATCTATATATTTCCACTCCTCACCATCTTCTTTCACCTCTAGAATCGATCCCACAGATCTCCCACTAAATAGGGTCTACCATAGGCCTGAGAGAAACCCCTCAGCAACAAAGGTGTCCCCTTGAAGCCAAAATAGCTCTGATACCAAACATAGGTTTTAAACCCATACAGAAATTACTTGCATACGAATCCTAAAACACAGAAAATAAACAATGCGAGAGCATAACACATAAAACACATATATACAAATATTTTCCCCTGGATCCCAAAACTGGGACTACCAGCTTGATTTTTCATTATGTTCCTTTCAATGTTACAATACATATTTATACATGCCGAAGCATCCAATACCATGGACTGAAAACCATCGCATCCAAAACCATGGACTGAAAACCATCGCGTCGAAAACCATGTGCGAAAAATCATGCACAAAACCATAGGTAGGTCTGCCCCCCCTCTAACCGCCCGATTCATTACATGGGCTAGGCGTGGAAAGAATATTACACAACCCAACATTGACTAGGACAAAATTATAGCTCATGTTTGAATTTATTCTAATCTTGGTCATGGTCGAGTATGTCTACTACTCTGATAATGTCAAAATTTATGCTTTTTTTCCCGTGTAAAAATCATAATTTTCATTGATTAATCAAAAAATTACATGTTGTAGATGCAAAAAGCATATTTTCATTGATTAATCAGAAAATTACATGTTTTACATGCAAAAAACATATGAAGAATAGTGGGCTGAGCCACTTACAATGCAAAACTCCAAAGGAGTAACTGTCAAATCCCGAATTAATAGGCTTAAATACAAATACAATAAAAGGGTATGAAAACCCCAACAATCCTGATAAAACAAGAGCCCAAAAACCCCCTAAGAGGCAAATACAATATTCGAAATGAAAATTGTGATAGGCACATATGCCCACCAAGGAAAAATTGTCAAAAGCCAGCATATACCGCTCACAGTCTACCCAGAAAACTGTAGAGCCTCGGAACAGACCTGTAGAAGGGTACAAAGTATGAACCCTAGGCCCTCTACAAAACACTAATCAGTAGTGTAGCCCTAGGAGAGCACCCATGGGGATGATGACAAATGTCGCACCATCTAGACCACAGACAACAAAAACCCGGCGATGAACTACCACACGCAAAACAAATACTCCTATGTTCAGCAAAAGCTGCCCACAAACCTTAGAAACTCGTTCAAGAAAGAAAGGCACAAAACAGGGGAAGAGGTAGCCATGGTAGCTTCCCCTCCCCTATCCCCTCAAATTCTCTCCCCAAATACCAGAACCCATGTGTATTATACCACCATTGAGCATCAATGACAGTGTTCGGTAGCCTCAAGAGACCCGGCCAGTAGCAGCGACACGAAACCTGGACAGAGACGGCTAGGGTAGCTTCCATGCCCTCATTCCCTTAACACTCAAACTCCCGACAAATGCCAAAACTAGCACACCGCCCCGAGAATCATCTGCATCTGTGAATGCCAACGGATCCCCGTCCAAAGAGTAGAGGCACGAACCAGGGGCAGGAGCTGCTAGGGAAACCTCTTCACCCCCACTCCCGCAACTCTGCTCCATGTTAAAATTTATGTTATTAAGTAAGATGATGAATAGGTAAAAGTTGTTTCCTAACCCATAGAGTTACTTTTGCAACAAATATAGTAATTGAATTGTTAGAGATATTGTTTAACTTTCAGAGTTGTTTGTTGTAATGCACATTGTATGACAAAGGATGATTTAACTATATCATTTTCTACTCAACTGCTTGTATGTTAGTGGCGGTTGAGCTTGATGTTGTGCAAATTTCTTGATTGAGTATGTCCATAAAGTATTATAAAACTTCAATGAAAAATTTACATATGAATAGAGTTAATGTTGGTTAACCTTCAAGGCTTTTGACTTGTACTATGGTTTTTCTACTTTAGGATTTGTTGAAGTGATGAGTTACACACTTGACTGAGTACTCCATGGTTTAAAAACTTCTATTCAAAGTTTTCACTACAAGAAATATTGAGGTAAACCATGGTAGTCATTTGATGTTGCAAATACTCCATGATTTAAAAACTTCTATTCTAAGTTTTCACTATGAGAAATATTGAGGTAAACCATGGTAGTCATTTGATGCTGCAAATTGGTACATCACTGATGACAATGTCTATGGAATAACTAAGTTTCTTATATATATTTTTGCTAAGCTGGTAAACTATGTTGGTTCTAAGCTCAAAGTGTTTCTTTTTATGCTAAGATTTTGTTCCAAGTTTTTCTAGCTAATCGAAGTCGTTGTCATGAGCTTGAATCTGTGTTGTAGCTGCTACAACAACACCCAAAATTTGGGTCCCCGCTCTGCTTTTCAAGGCTTCAGTAGTTATATATATATATATATATATATATATATATATATATATAGATATATCTTTGAATTGGTCAAATTTTCCAGTAACCCAATTGTTAGCAAACCCTATGGATTCTCATGCATTCAAAATGAATATTACATATCCCATCTTGTTGCATCCTAGCTTACATTCTTCTAAGTGCCTTAGGGTTTCAGAGGAGTTGCTTCATTCACACCCTTTTAAAATTTCACATCCCTATGGTATGCATTGAAAATTAAAGGTATGCATATTGGGTTACTAGCCATATGTCATCTAGGTTCTTGTTCTTTGATTTCTAACACCCAACTTAAACCCTCATAAGCATTTCATGGCATTTTTAATTATATTAGTTGCATCATCACATTAGAGGGTCAATAGTACCTTAATCCTATCCACTTAAATTAGCTTTCCAACTAGCTTAGGTTAGCCATCCCTTTTATATATTGTGCATTTGAAGCTTTAGTGTTGGAGCTAGTAAAAGTCCATCTTTGTGTTTCTCGTAAAGACTATTGAAAGGCCTATGAATCTACTGATTCAAATTATTTTGTTTCTTCTACATGATTCTTTTGTGAAATATATGTTTGTGTAGCCTAATTGGAGAAAGATTGGTACAACCTATTGAATAAACCATGGTAATTGCTCCTCTATCAATGAATATTCTAGCATGTTCACAATTGATCTATGAAACAATATTTAACTTGTATAAAGTGTGTATGGAAGTCTATGAAGTCAAGATTGAAAAGGAGTTGTGATGGTGTTCGAATTAAAAGGAACAAGTGTGAAGTATGATTCACAAAACCTAGGATCATTCTAGGATTACTAATAATATTTCCTTGAAAAATTTAGATGGAAACCATATTGTAAAATATATGCGAGCGGGACTATGATTATATGAGACATGGAAACAATGTGCTTCAAGGAAAAAGGCTGATGTAAGACTATAAGACTATACCATACAATGTGTTGGGAATATATACCATGCAAACTTTGTTAGGAAATACATACTGAAGAGTGCATTGAAAGGAATTTATTATATTTTATGGTGAAGGATATATACATCATTGCAAAGACACATATGGATCATTTACAATGAGATTATATTAAATGTGATGAGGACAAAACTATGTCAACAACCCTACGCTCAATGGAAAACTATGTTAAGAGAATGCGCCAAGAGAAGAGGGTATATTTAACATTGCAACCCTGTGATGTGAGAAGGGTCATGTTATAAAAATGCGATAATGCAAGGTAATGAAGTGATAAAATAGCCCATGATGACAAACTATTAAGGAATGTGATAATGGTTGTTAAAGCGTTGCATGCTTATATATCATTGCATGCAAAAGGCCATGTAAATCAGTGCCCCAATAGAAACCTTGTTGAAATAGCTAACAAAATTCATATGTATCAACATGTGATGGGAAATAAATTACACGGTGCATTGAAAGCAAAGCCCACGACAAGGTCATGCATATAGGCATGCGAAGGGTCAAATGTAAATGTTGCGATAAGGAACATACCCCAATGTTGTGTTGGGCCATAATACAATATGTTAAACGCGTGTGAATGAAAGGCAACAATAATGCATATATACCTTTGTTATGATAAAACATTGTGGTAAAAGGATACCATAATATAATGCAGTACAAAACAACATTTGTAATAATGTTAAACACCACTTACATATCAAACATGGGCCATGTTATCAAATGCAACGATGATTATTGCAGAGGCTATATAATATTGCAATGAAAAGATATATCAAAATACTCCATAAGATGCAATATATCGTTACTCCTCAAAGAATACTATGATGAGACTATGCAAAGCAGTGTCGCAATACAAGATTACCTATAAAAGACAGTGTTTGAAAACCATGCAAAGAATATGATAAAAGGCTGCAATAATATGATATAATGGCAACCATAATAATGAAAAATGCACTACCATGGATGCAATGACATGGGCCTATCACTGCTGGAATACATTAGATGCAGACAAAAGTTACATCAAAACACAGGCTCAGGTTATAAATTAAATTGCATGTGCAAGTCATGAACGATATGTGCAATTAGGTTATCGAATAAAAAGGCACTCGAGCAAAATATTGAAGGTGCGTTGCGAACATATGTATTACAATTCTACAAAAATATTATATGAACCAATGCATGCCAACCATATACCAATACTATTATTAAAGAAATATTAAAGCGTTGCCAACCATATACCAATACTGTTATAAAGAAATACCAAAGTGTTTCCATAAGGGATAAAACAAAGTCAAAAGCGCTTCATGTAAACACTTGGTTTTCACTTGTCACATTTGCACGAACTAATGACTCAACCTTGAGTTCCCTCGCCAAATCCAACAGAGACTGTGCTATAGTGTTTCCTCTTTCCCTTAGTTTTCACAAGAGTGCATTCTTTCAACATAGATTTATCACTCTATCTATGGAAAGTCCAAGTGTGATTTAGGTAGTGCCATTCTCTTTGTAAGCACACTCACGCACCCAGCTAGTTTCTCAACCTTTTTCATTCATCTGTTGATGATACTGACTATTGCTTCCAAGCTACAACTTATCTCTAGCAAGTGCGATAGTGATTCCTAGCGCACTGGTGCAACTCAATGAAATAAGCATATTGCTAAAACTCTCGTCCCTACTGAATCGCAATCATGCGCACAAATTAATTTGACGAATTTGACTCTCCTGTTGTTGAACATACCTTCTCAAAGTGCGATGTCGATTAGTCTCCTAGCAAGGCAAACGGAGACAAAGGGAGACATAAAAATTAAAATGCGTTGAGGGAGTACCATTTAATAGGTTGTGTTGATAACCATTCAAAGTACCGTCAGGGTGAAAATATGAATGCAGGGATAAAGCATGACATTGAGTGGGTATTGAAATTTATTACGTTGCAAGGATGATAATAAAATGTGTTAAAGAGAGGATAACACAAGCATTGAAAGGATGATAAATGTCTTGCAAGTAATATTATAAGTGTGAGATGCGTTGTTAATAAAAAATATTGCAATGCGTGGAAATTATATCCAAGCAATACGTTTTAATGATGACACAAACATTAAGTTGTGGGAAAAACACACATGGAGTTGAAGATATACATATCGATCGCTAGAAAGGAATGTTATGTGCGAGATTATAATGGTTGTATTCAAGATTATAATCAAATAAATGTGATTGGAGAAAGTCTTAAACTCAACCATGAAACTAAGTCATAATGAGAGGATTTTCATGACATAACAAGGAAAGATTGAGCCAAGAAAAAATTGATAAGATGATTAAAGTGTTTAAAGACTACATTGAAGAAGAGACCATGAATAGAGCCATAAGAACACAATTGATGGATTATCTCCAACATCAAGATGAAAATAGTTTTTCAAGGATGTCGATTATTGATGATCTCTTAGTACTAATTATGTTAATCAATTTTACTCATGATAATGATTTTTTTATTATTATTATAATAATGAATATTCAGCTTGCATTCTAACTATTGGTTTTATGTTTTTAAGGACAAATAAAATTGCAGAGGAGTTTCTATTAAGGTACCTCCAAACGAAACATAAAGGCATGATTTCAATCAATGACAACCATTGAATAGTCAACTCAACACCAAGGTGACCTTTGGGTATAATGCAGCCATTAAAGGTTTCCTAAGGCACCATATCATTCCTACAAGATACTATGTTAGAGCTCATTGCACCTCATCTTAATTTATTGTAAATATATTATATTGTCATAAGATGACAAATATTAAAACTACAAAAAAGGCTAAAAGAGCTTCAAAGGTCATAAAGAAATCTAAAAGGCCCTAGGCAAGTTGAAGAGTTAGAGGAATTGAAAGGTCAAGAGGGAGATGAAAAGTCATTCCCCACTTCTATAGATGCACCCTCATGCCTCATTCAAAAAGACTTTTAGCACTTAAGTTAGGCTAGTAATTAGATTGTTATTTTGTGCTTGGGGAATTTAAAGCATTCTCCTCTTTGTACGTTAAGTGACTGTGAAGCTAGGGTTCCTGTCTAAAAGATGATATGAACAATCCTTATTCCACTATTGGATTTCGAGGAGCTCATGGTACATGTATTTGAATGGGTAGTAGTGTTAATGAGAAGCCTTTCACTTCATGCATTGATTCTTGTGCATTCCTCTATTGGTTATATTAGCTAATTGGTATTCCAATCATGTATGCATGTGTGTTTACATATTGGTTACATGTTTATGAACTAATTTGTTGCATGCAACTGGTATGTTTTCTTTGAATCTCTACTCTTCTTTCCATGCAAATGTTAGTAATTAATTGTGAACTAATTTGTAATTGGTTTCTAGCACTTTGTCATTTGTTTATTTCTTAATTTGTAAATTATCTAATCCTTTCTTAAGGAACACTCTTGCTCATTAATCTGTTGTTACTTTCTTTTATTTTGTTCCACTAGCTAGCAATGGAGGGATTATTTCATCCTCATTCTTTTGGCATTTGACACTTGACCTCACACTTATTTTTCTGCATTGGAAAGCTAAGAGAAAACACACACATGGTGATAGTCGAGCCCGCAAACTGGATGGGTCTCCTATCCGAAATGATGTGAGGTATACATGGAAAATTTTAGGGGCTAATGTTCGCCCAGTGGGCTAATTTTCCATGATTTTTCCACAAAAAAATTCGCTAATTTCCAATTTTATAAAATACGATTCGCCCAAATTTTAGAATATAAAGTTATTTTACCTTAAAAATCGCCAACATTATATAGAGGCTATATATAAAATCATTATAAATTTGAATAATTTTACATTTATGTCAATAAATTTTTTATAGTTTGCATATTAGGGATTAGTGAGATTCGCCAATGTTTCTAAACTTCAAGAAAATTTTCTATCCTTAAAATTTTCCTTGGAGGTATAATTGTGACTTCACACTGAGGAGACCCCTTACTACTGGCAAAACATTATGGAGCATCAACAATCTGATAGCATGTTGCTCTTATTGATGATAGAACAAGTGTGTGGTTGATGATAGTGTATGTTTGAAATTCAATGTTGGTTCTCCTATCATCTAGGGACGATGTTTCCAAGGATGATTTAATATAGAATGATTACCTGCTAATAAAGATGTTTCTTTCTATTGAAACTTTATTATTGCTATGTTTCTCATAAGGCCATAGTTTTTTGTCATATCTAATGATTATGTTGAAGCGATGTGTGCATGACAAGAAACATGTTAGGGGAATTGTAATTTTAACTTAGTCAAGTGTATTTGCATGATATTATTGATGCAAGACCAATAATTTTCCAAAGAGAGATTGTTTATTTAGTATTTTGGTATCTAGAGTTATGCTGCAAGTTAGTATTAGCGTGACATGTTTATGAAGATGTGACGAATATTATTATGCTATTGATGACAAATGACATGGTTGCGTTTTTTACGATTAATATGAACAAGAGTATTGTTGATATTGTTTGTTGCTATATCAATTGGCAACCTAGATACTATTTGTAGTTTAATTCTTAGAACTATCTATTTGGCTAAATGTTTAATAGTCGTATCAATGTGATTAGTTAGAGTGGATTTATAGTACTTGTGACATTGCAAATTGATTGAAGTTATTGATATGATGGAATACTATTGCCACATAATCTTTAGGATATTGCAACTGTGTAAGTTAAATGGCACAATGCTTTTCTAATGACAAAGTAAGGGAATGAATTTCTTGAGTGTGTTGAGCTAATAGTCAATTTACTAGAAAGCCATGCTTTGTGACAGGGTTGTCCATAGGTGTGAGAAAGTATTGTTGAGTTTTCTAATGATTGGATAAATTGTTGTTGATGACCCAAATTATAATTTGATAAATGGTTTATATTATTTTTTAAATTTTTTCTAAAGGAAGTGGATCTAGTTTGAAAATGGATGAAAGTATGGTCCATGTTGATTAAGGGGGTCAATGCCTCTAACTAGTTGGTGCCAACAAATAGATCTAAGGGAGTGGGTGCATCCTACTGGTGGGTGCTAGTGAAACGGTGAAGGGAGTGGATGCCTTTTGTTGGTGGGTGCCAACGAAGCAATGAAAAGGAGTGGGTGCTTGTTTTTGGTGGGTTCTATAAAAATATTGCAAGGGAGTCTATGCTTCCTATTTGGTCATGGTCAATGAACATATGTTAAGAAATATTTAAGAGAAGAATAAGAATGGTATTTTTCTCCCTCTATGTTTTTCCACCTAAAATTTCCGTGCCATTTGTGATTCATGTTTATATGTATTTGTCTATATTATGATTCTACCCATATGATTGAAATCTAAACAAATTCAAAGTACTAATTTGTAATAATTCTTGAAATATTGGTTCACCCACGCCTACCACTACCCCCCACTCCTAAGTATTTCCAATAGCTATGATAAAATTATAGTCTACAAGGGAAAATCCCTTCTTCATTGGGTAATTTAACAGAGTTGGAGAGCTTGGATATCTTTGGGAATCATTTGTGGGGAAACATTCCTGGAATTTTGATGAGGATGACCAATATGACACAACTCGAACTCTAGAAAAACCCATTGTCTCAAGAAACACTCCAAAAAAGTGGTCAATTGAGGAGCATAAATGTTCTCAATTTTTCCAATAATTAGATGAATGGAAGGATTCCTAAAGTAATAGAAAATATGAGTTGTTTGGTTAACTTGGATTTATGGGATAATAACCTCACAGGGTTTGTCCTTATGCAACTAATAATGCTTGTTAACTTAACAACCTTGGATCTTTCAAGTAACAATTTTACCAAGATGTTTCCACATGATTTGAGTACACATTCTCTTATTATGCTTTTTGATGTTTCAAAAAGTAATCTCATTGGCCCTTTGCCTAGAAAAATATCCAACAGAATAAATATTTATGCGTTAGTTATATTTTCAAACCATTTCAATGTGAGTTTGCAATCCTTAGACTCTTGCAATAGTCTCATATTCACACAACTATGTCAAAATTAGTTAAGTGGTGAGGTTCCTCTAAGAATATGGAGCTCTTAAATACCTTTAGAATTGAATATTTACACAAATATGTTTCAAGGTCACATTCCCATAGATATTGGTGAAGAAAAGGAGCTACAATGGTTAGAGATTGCCAACAATCATTTCAATAGAATAATTCCTCCACAAATCAAACAACATAGGAATCTTATTAACTTTAGTGGAAGTAATAATATACTATTGGGGCTTCTTCTTGACGAGATTATAGGCTTGCATTTAGTCAATAGCACCTACTTCATCACAAATCACTATCTAGGAGAATTACAGAAAGGGAATATCTCATTGGAACATCTAATTATACTCAGTCTTTCCAACAACTAATTAACAAGAGAAATTTCATCATGGTTAGGCCAATATGAAAACAAATATTAAAAGTAATTGTAAATGTAAAATTATATTTTCTTATATTTTTTGGTTATTCTAATAATTATATGAACCAATATATAGCTAAATAAAATTATTGTAATGATGTCTACTTCTTTTATTATTTCAAGAGATGAGGAGGACGAGTTTGTGAAAGAATGGTTGCAATATTTCTCCTACAATAAAACATTTTCCCTTTCCCATGGATGTTTCCTTTATTGGAGGATGTAACTAGATTCATTCTTCATAATGACTTTTGTAATCATGACATTGTATATTTTATATAAAAATAGAAAATTAATTTTTCTTTATTCAATCATGGGTTTCATGTTCAAAGTCGAGGTCAAATAATGTTCTTCATGTTCAAAGTCTAGGTCAAAGATTGTTCTTCATGCTTGTAGGGATTGTTGAGTCAGAGAATAATTTTTGTCATGTATTATAGTCCTATTTAGACTTGTTGTAACAAAATAAAATCATTATTTTTTAGTTTAGAAAGCCAATTTGTTCTCCAAGACCAAGTCAACCCTAGCATGAAGAATTCAGCCTAGAAAAGGTTTATTTGGCCTCTTGAAAAGCGTATAAATAGAAGGGACTTTGACTCATTTGAGAAATCACACAAGAAGTTCGATCTACAATAAGAAATGAATAAATTCAAGAGAAAAATTCAAGGAGAGAAGGAAACATCTAGAGTGAAGGTAGAAGGCTCAAATTTATACTATTTCTAATCAAACGTGTATTATGGTTTTGTACTAAAGTTACAGGGCCCAAAGTTTCAGGCCGAATTGCAGACCTCAAGTTGTAGGACCAAATCCTTCAATAGAGAAATTTGAACTTTGTTGACTCTTATGGACTTTGAGTTGTTTGGAAGTGATCTTGTTGGAGGGATGGCTTGGTGCTTTGGAGGAATCTTGGCTTTGGTGTTTGGGTCTTAGAAGTTTGATTTTTATTTGATTCTATAAAAAGAGAAGTATAATATTTAGGTTGTCTCTTTGCAGGTATTTTGACTTGGCTTGGAGCCAACATCTTGTGTACTTTGTATCTTTGTGATATTCATTGTTTTGGTAATTGCTTGATGAAGAAAATAAAAGTAATAAAGGCCAACTAATATCACAACTAATTATCAAGTTAAGGAAATTCAACTCTAACATACAAATACTTTGATTTTCCAACATGGTATCATAGCTAAGGTGAAGGAAGGAAGTTTGGAAAATCACATATTTGTTGGAACCTTTGTTAAAGAGAAATATAGAAGTATTCATCTACTATTTCTTCTCAATGGAAATCTTTGTGAAGGAACATCTCAAGGCTCTTGGGAGTCACCTTCTAACTAACGAAGGATACATCTTGATGTACATCTCCAAGCTAGAAAAACAAGTGATGGATGGAAGTTTCTTCTCTTATCTCTTACGTACTTTTAAGGATGATAATGTATGGGTTATTAATAGTGGATCTTATAGACATATGACGGGTGAAGGTGGTCAACTCTAGACTTTATCAAAATGGACCTCTTCTGATTTAGCCAAACATGGAGACAATAACAGATACCCTATGAAAGGGATTGGATATACTTCATTGGAGCTAGAGACCAATGGAAGAATTCCTCTCAATAACATACTCTATGTTCCATATTTGAAGAAAAAAAGTATTTATATTTCTTTCCTAGAAGATAAAGGTGATAAGATTTATGTTGTTGATATCAAAGTTTTGGTTTAGGGGAAGGGATCTTGTATTGAGCATGCTAAGATAATTGGGATTCGTGAGGGGACATTGTATAAAGTTTTGACACCTCTACCTCAATCACTATTACGCCTAGATGTTAGCCCTTCTTAACTATGGCATAGAAGCTATGGACACCTTCACTATAATATATTTCCATCTCTAAATCAAATGGTCATTGGCATTTTTGAATTGAAGGGAGAACATGAAGGAATAGGTAAATACTATTCTCTATGCAAGAATATGAAGAAGCCCTTCGCAAGAAGTGATAAAAGATCCAAGGAAATTTTATATCTCATAAACTATGATGTATGTGGACCTATCATAGTAAAATATATTGGAGGTCATCAATACTATGTGACATTTATTGATTATTACTCTAGGAAAACATGGATCTACCTCCTCAAGAATAAAGATAAGGTATTTGAGAAATTTCAAGAATTAAAGAATGATTTAGATAATCTGATAGAAATGAAGATAAAGACCCTAAGGTTTGATAATGGTGTAGAGTACACCTCCAAAGAGCTTGTAACACTTTGCAAGGAAGAAGGAATAAAGAGGGAGTTAATTTTTGCTTAAAACCCTGAACAAAATGGTGTGCCCGAAAGGAAGAATAGATCAATTGAAGAATGCATTAGAGCCATGCTTCATGACCAAGATCTCCCTAATTTATTATGGAGATAAGCATATGTAGCAACTATCTACTTGAAAGAATGAAGCCCTCATAAAATTCTCAATAACATGACTCCAGAAGAAGTCTAGTGTGGATCATCTTTGAATATTTGGATGTCCATTTTATATGCATATTTTGAAGGACAAGAGGAAGAAATTGGATCCTACAAGTACAAGAGGCATCTTTGTTGTTTATAGTGCCTCATCAAAAGCATACAAAATATGCATTAAAGAGGATTCTCATATTGAAGTAAGTAGAGATTTCATCTTTGATGAAAATGTAGCTTACAAGAGATCTAAAAATATTCTGGTTGATTTTGATGAAGACGAGGTACCAATTTTTTAGGAAATATCAAGGGATGACAATGTTAAATATCCTACATCCATTAATGAATATTTTGAAAGAAATAGTGAAACTATGCACCATGTTGTTATGCCAAAAACTTGTAAGAGACTTTCTTGGTTGAAGATAACTCTATAAGAGGCAGAGGGACATGTAGCAACTAAGGGAACTTTAGAGAAAGTAATAGAGCTAAAAGGTATTTTGGTTATGTAGCTTATATGACTAAGATCATTGAGGTTGAACCCTACTCCTATGAAGATGTAGTTGAAGATCAAGAATGGAGGAACCCAATGTAAGAAGAATACCAGTTAGTTATGAGGAATGATGTTTAGGAAATTATTCCTAGACCAAGTGACAAATTTTTTGTTGCTTCCAAATGGATATATAAGATAAAACATGTAGTAGATGGCATCATTGATGATCATAAAGCTAGATTTTTCGCATGAGGGTTTTCAAAAAAGGAATGTATCAATTATGAAGAAACCTTCACCCCTACAACAAGATATACAACTATTAGATCGCGTCCTTCTTTGGCTTCCAATATGGGATCGAACATTCATCAAACGGATGTTAAATCAGCTTTTTTGAATGGGACCATTGATGAAGACATTTATATTGAGAAACCTTAAGGATTAGAAGTCCATAAGAGGGAGACACATTTATGCAGATTGAAGAAGGATATATGGATTGAAACAAGAACCTAGAGCATGCTATGCTAGGATGGATGCATGCCTATTGAGACTTGGTTTTATTACGAGTTCTGCGGATCCTAACCTCTGCATCAAAGTGGTTAAGGATGAAATTTTGATCATACTTTTATGTGTGGATGAATTACTTGTCACATGTATGGAGAATCAGATACAAGAATGTAAGAGGGAGTTGGAAGTCAAATTTTATATGAAGGATATTGGTCTTATGCACTATTATTTGGGACTAGAGGTTTGGCAAAAACTTGGTGAAATATATCTTGGTCAAGGAAAATATGTGATCAACGTATCACAAAAAAATTGGCATGATGGATAGTAAGCTAATGACAACTCCTATGATTACTAATCTAAATAAGTTAAGGAGTTCATAATCTAGTCCGATGGTTCTTATGTCCTATAGATAGTTCATTGGATCCTTAATGTATCTTATGAACACTACACATGGCATTTATTTTGCAGTAAATTTCCTTAGTCAATTTAAAATGGAGTGAAAGCATGGCCATTAGATAGCAGCCAAACACATCCTAAAATATCTTGGTGGGACAATGCATCACTAATTGGGATATGTTTGTAATGAAATTTGACTAATGGGATATACAAACTTCTATTAGGGTCAGAGTGATACAAATGGTAGGAGCACTACTAGTGGATGCTTCAATTTGGGATCTTCCATGATCTCATGGATGACCAAGAAACAATATATTGCTGCTTGGAGTAGTGCTGAAGCTAAGTACATTGCTACAAGTGAAGTTTGTAGAGAGGTTGTTTGGCTTAGAAATTTTCTTTCAGACTTATTTGAAGGAACATTGATCCCTACAATTATACATTGTGACAACCAATGTTGCATGAGGTTGATCTAGGACCCAGTGTTTCATGCTAGGATGAAGCATATTAAGAATAAGTACCATTATATCTAAATCTTGGTATGGGTTGGGGTCATGAAGCTACATTATATTCCTATATATGAACAAGTAGTTGATATTCTGACAAAGGAACTTCCAAACAAGAAGCTTGAGTACTTAAGAAGAAAACTTAGTTTGGTAGATATATCCTCCCTAATTTAGAGGGAGTGTTGATGGAAATTATATTATCGTGTTCATGTGTCATGAACTATTTCATGAATAACACTTGTAAATCTAAGTGAAGGCCATGGAGGGAGAATGGGTTCCAAAGAATTGGATAAGAATATGTGATTAATTCTTCTTGAGGATTAAGGAATCCAACATAGAAATAGTCTCATAGACCAACACTCTTTAAGGATAAGGTAGGGAATCCAAGATAATATTCGAAGAGGATTGATATTCTTTGAGGATGGGTAATCCAACATAAGAATAGTCCTAAAAGGACATACCTAGTGAACATCCAGATGGGGTATGTGCCTTAAGAGGTAGTGTGGTGTCTCACATAAATCCTCCCAAAATTTGTTTCTCATATAAGTAGAGCTTTTCAGTTAAGGCCTTCTTAACAATGTTGGTTGCAATATTGAGGCTTAAAAGATGGCTTATCAATCCAACTCTTCTTATGAGAATACTTAAATTTGAGAATCCTTGCACCACATGGTGGGATTATGAATATATCCGTAGTTAAGAGGGAGTGTTAGATAATGTAACTATATTTGGTCATCATAATGACTTTTGTAATCACTAAAAGAAAAAAAGACATTGGTGAGGGGAGAAAAATGTCACCATAAGCTCATTGGTGACAATCAAAAGAGAATTTGTCAACAAAAACTGAATGTCACCAAAGGTGGCGTCGTAAAAAGTATAGGTGTTGTAGTGACATACAAAGTCCATCACGAATAATGATTTATAATGATGGATAGTGACACTCACCATTTCATATGAGAAATGGTGACGAACCATAGCCTCTATCACCAAAAACTAAACGTCACCAAAGGTGACATCGCCAAAAGTATAGGTGTTGTAGTGACATTCAAATTTTGTCACTAATTATTTATAATGACAGATAGTCACTGTCACCATTGCATATGAGCAATGGTGATGGACCATAGTCTTAGTCACCAAAAATTGAATGTCACCAAAGGTGGCATCACCAAAAGTATAGCTGTTATGGTGACATTCAAGGTCCGTCACGAATATTGATTATAATGATGGATAGTGACTGTCACCATTTCATATGAACAACAATGATTTATTATGATGGATCTTTAATGGCCTTCACTATTGGTGCATAGATATTGTGATGTTCAATGACCGTCACCATTTCATATCAACAACAATGATTTATGGTTACGAACCTTTGAGGGTTGTCACTATTGATGCATATATATGATGGCGTTCGTTAACTGTCACCATTTCATATTTTTGGTGAGGGTAAAAAAATGTCACCAAAGCTCATTGGTGATGGTCAAAAGATCCTCTGTCACCAAAAATTGATCATCACCATTCCATATGGATGTCAGGGCATGATGGAATTGAACCACCAACCTCCTGCTTGTAAAGAAGGTGCTCTTCCATTGAGCTAGCACCCTTTAAAGAATTATACTTTTAAAAATTAGACCTTGAAACTTTATAAATTTTAAATTCTATAACTTTCCATAAATTAAAGTCCCGAAAATATTTTACTAAACAAGCAAGGCAACATCGAAGTTGCAGGTCCCTACCTAATGGGTATTGAAGTTATGAAAAGTGGGTGGAGGGAAAAATAGTTTTGTATAAGAGAATCAATATGTTCAGTTGAATACTTAATTAGAAGTGAAACTCTGAAGACATTTATAACCTATAAATGACCTATAACTAGAAAATGCACCAAATATTGTAAAGCAAATGTCATAAGTGGTAGCATATGGAAGAAGAGGAGGCAGGGACTTGGAACCCTTATACATCTTGGCATGCCTTAGCACTTAGCACATCTTAGCTTGTTTGACATGTCTCCATACTATCTGGCACATGTTAACATGCCCTAGGATTCCCTAACACACCTTGGTAGTCATGACCTCACAACTAGCATTACATTTTTCCATGACTTGGGAACCTTACACCCACTAGAACACCTTGGCACTCCCTAGTTCTCATGCCCTATTTTATCCTCCATAATGTCCTAGGATGATGAGGAGATCAATGGAGGTAACCACAGACCAAGCTTTAGTTTGGTAGCTAGCCCTACCAAACTAGAGAGGGATTTCTCTATGAAATCACAGCTAAGAGATGACTAGAATGTAAAGGATTTTAGGCTAGATAGCTAGGCTCAGGTGGGTTTTTGGAAAATTTAGGGACTTTGAACTCTGTCCACCAGTGTCTTGTCTAGTAGGGACTTTGTCAAGGAGGCAGGGACTTGGAACTCTGTCTAGGATAAAGAACCTAACATGCATGATAGAAGCTCCCTAGAATAGAGTACCTCCTACCTAGAAGAGTGTCCCCTACTCAAAATATAGAACCCTTCTCTACTATGCACTTTTCTTAAAGATAAATCTATGCATAAAGTAGTACTAAGAAAAACACCTAAATTAAGAAAAGTGAGCATCTATGTCAAACTATAAAAGTATACTAAATATGGAGCTATATAAGTTTGGGAAACACTAGACAAGCATGCTTGCATACAATAACCATAAGATGCCTAAAATCGATGCGATTCTTTCATCGTTGCTATACCCTCACAACAAAAATGGAATCTATAGCATGTACCCCAAGGATATATGCATCTGTTGAAGGTGTAGATTGAAAGGATCTGCTGAGATGAAGTACTATTGAAGGAGAAACACCTTCAAAACAATAGATAAAGTCTACTATGAATTCAACCCATTTGCACACAGACCAAGGCTGCTACTAGGTACACTTCTTCGCTGAATGGAAACCGCAATGTATCATAGTGTTGCTGAAGAAAAGACACCTTTATTGCAACATGGATAAAACTATAACATATATTGTCACTATGGACCCAGTTGTAGATGATCTCGTCAATATAGGTAATAACTTCGACAATTGAAAAACCAAAAGGTGAGATGCATCGATCATTTGAAATGACAGATTTGGGCATACTTTATTATCGTTTAAGAGTGTTAGGATAGAAAATGCAAGGTAGCATGTTGCATCTTTATGTCACAGGCCAAGGATGCAAAGAAATACATAAAATATTAAATAGCATGGTATAAGTCGATTGCGGGTTCTTTTGAAACCCAAAGGGAATTATCCTTGTGCAGGTTCTAATCTAGTGGGTATAACTTTAAATAAGAAATTGATAGTTGTGGGGTTGGAATTGTCTCACAATTCATGAAAAGTCCCAAATTTGTTCACTATAAATAAGCAGAGCGAGTCCTCAGGTTTATGGAAGGGAACACCCTATTCACAAGAAGATAACTTGAAATTAGTCGAGAATATTATTTCTCGTCTTCTTGTACATGTGTGCTTTGAAAAGATAACCACATCCAATGACTCAATAACATCTCTAGTAAAGTTTATAGATGTGAATCACTTATGAGAAAACTCATCGCTTGATGAAAATTGATCAAGGAATATTTCGAAGGATTCAATCTTGCACTTAGTCATAAAAAGGAAGTTGGGGTATCCAGCATCTTGCCAACAAACCGACTCCAACCATAATGTGAAAGGAAAGTTAACTATGAAACCTCTTTCCCACTTTGTAGTATTGTTGCCTCTTGAATTCCAAAAGGTATCTGGCTACTTAGATCCATAAAACTCATGCTATGTAAACTCTGCATGATATAATTGTGATGTGCAAGCTTGACACACGATCTAGTTTCCATCTAAAACATGGTAAGTCAAAATATTATGACATTATTAACTATAATTTGATCATACACTATTGAGGTATTGCATGGAATAAATAATATACTATTAATGCACTAATGAAGAACTCAAAACAAATGAATTTCTTATTGCTACAATAGCGCCACTCTTGGGATTATCAGATAAAGCACCTAACCTGCATGGAAAAATCTTCCTAGAATAGAGTACCTCCTACCTAGAATTGTGTCCCCTACTCAAAATATAGAACCCTTCTCTACTGTGCACTTTTCTTAAAGATAAATATGTGCATAAAACAAAACTAAGAAAAACGCCTAAATTAAGAAAAGTGAGCATCTAAGTCAAACTATAAAATCATACTAAATATGGCTCTATCTATGTTTGGGAAACGCTAAACAAGCATGCTTGCATACAAAAAGTACAAGATGCCTAAAATTGATGCACTTCTTTCATCGCCACTACACCCTCATGGGAAAACTATAATCTACAACATGTATCCCAAGGCTGCATGCATCTACTGAAGGTGCAGACTGAAAGGATCTATTGAGATGAAGTATTCTTGAAGGAGAAACACCTTCAAAACAATAGATAGAGTTTAATGTGCATTAAACCCATCTACACACAGGCCAAGGTTGCTACTAGGTACACTTCTCCCCTAAATGGAAACTGCAGTGTTTTATTACTCTACTAAAGGAGAAACACCTTCAGAGCAACACGGATAAAAGTATAACATATATTATCACTATGGTATCAGTTGTAGAAGATCTCATCAATATAGGTAACAACTTCAATAATTGAAAAACCAAAAGGTGAGCTACATAAATCATTTGAAATGATAGATTTGGGCATACTTTATTATTTTTTAGGAGTGTTAGTATAGAAAATGCAAGGTAGCTTGTTGCATCTTTATGTCATAGACCAAGGATGTGAATAAATACATAAAATATTAAATAGCACGGTACAAGTTGATTGTAGGTTATTTCGAAACAAGAATGGAGTTCTCCTTGTGCAGATTCTAATCTAGTGGGTTTAGATTTAAATAAGAAATTTATAGTTATGGGGTTGGAATTGTCTCATGATTCATGGCAAGTCCCAAAGTTGTTCACTAGAAAGAAGTAGAGTGAGTCGTCAGGTTTATGAATGGGAACACCCTATTTGCAAGGAGATAACTTCAAATTGGTCGGGCATATTATTTCTCGTCTTCTTGTACTTGTGTGCTTTGAAAAGATAACCACCCCCAAAGACTCAAGAAAAACTCTGGTAAAGTTTATAGATGTGAATCACTTATGAGAAAACCCATCACTTAATGAAAATTGAGAGAGGAATATGTCGAAGGATTCAATCTTGCACTCAGTCATAAAAAGGAAGTTGGGGTATCCAAATCTTGCCAACAAATTGACTCAAACCATAATGTGAAAGCCAGGTTAACTATGAAACCTCTTTCCCACTTTATAGTTGTTTCTGGGAAAACTAGTGTCTTTTCGATCTGCTAGTCCCACTAAGACGAGTAACTATCTTAGAAACAAACAATTCAAAGCGCTTCAAGATTTCCTTTATGTATGATAGATAAGAGAGAAGCAAAGAGCACCAACATGTTTCTTCCACTTGGCTCCTTGCTTGTTTCCTCTCTCCCTTGATACAACTTGCCACTCTTCTCCTACTTGTCTTGCTTCAAAGAATACTAGTAGAGGCAAAGCAACAAAACACTATCAAAGCATCTCAACCTATGATATCATAAACAATGTAGAATCAGAAATACATCAACCATACAATTACATCTACAGATAACAAGATTCACAAATAGATGATTATATGGAGGAAAAATCAAAGAACTTTATTGATAGTAGAAGTAGAAGAGAGGATTACAACCTAGCTGTCTGATCCAGCATCATCCTTCCAGCATGAAAGCCCTCTTCACCTCATGAAAATCAAGATCACCCAACAATACAATGTTTCTTCTCAAAGAGAAACCAACAACACTTCCTTACAAATTACAAAATTCCAGCCTTTAGATCTCTCAGATGAGGGATCCATTTATAGATATTTGTAGAGGGGTGAGTCAGCTTCTAGGTTTTTGATTAGTGTCATTTCACTGATAGTTTTTGGTTCCACTTGGAGATTTCATTGATCTCTTACTCATCCTTGGGCGAATTCAGAGAGGCAAGTGTCATATGAGCAGTTTCTAGAAGATTCAGAGAGAATTTTTTCGGCGAAAATCACAAGGAATATTATTATTACTATTTTTATTATTATTATTATTTATTTATCCATTTATTATTATTATTATTATTATATTTTTATTATTATCATTATTATTATTATTAGTATTATTTATTTATTTATTTATTTTTAACTACTTTATTGTTAATATTGATTTATTTTTATTATTAGTATTAGTTATATTATCCGTTTAGTGTTTACACCTATAACTAACTATAATTAATTTAATTTATTTTCTAACCCTTATTTCCTCTTCCTATTTATTTATTTATTGGATTATTTAATTCTAACTGATAAGTAATTTATTCTTTGCTATATTTATTAATTTATATATATTTTCATTTATTTATTTATTTTAATAAATAAGTAGTTTATTATTATTCTTCATTTATATATTAAATAAATAATTTATTTATTATTATTTTTCTTACACCTAATTTAACTAAATTTGTATTTTTATAAATCTGATTTATTTTTATTTTATTATTATATTTATTAATTTATATATTTTTATTTAATTTTTATTATTATTCCTCACCTAATATAACTAAATTTATATTTTTTATGTATAAAAAAATTTACATATTTTTATTTATTTTTATTTTTATATTTATTAATTTATATATTTTTTCCTTTATTTAATTAATAAATAGGTAGTTTATTATTATTCCTCATTTACATAAATAATTTATTGTTATTTTTCTTATACCTAATATAACTAAATTTATATTTTTATATAAAATTTTATATATTTCTATTATTATATTATAATCTATCATTTATATATTGAGTTACTTATTTATTTATTTTTTACCTAATTTAACTAAATTTGACCTTGCTCCTATAAAAATAAATTATTTATTTATTTTTATTTAATTTATTATTATTCCTCATTTATATATTAAATAAATAATTTATTTTTCTGACACCTAATATAACTAAATTTATATAAGATTTTATATATTTCTATTATTATATTATAATTTATCATCTATATATTTAGTTACTTATTTATTTATTTTTTACCTAATTTAACTAAATTTGACCTTCCTCCTTGAGTCAACCTTTGCCCAGGTAACCGTTGGTGTCTCTGCTCTAGCTATTTAAACATGCTAAGCTGGATCTGTTCTTCATCTTGTCCTGACGATGAACCACACTGGTTGGTTCGAAATGCGTCTTGACAAATGATATTCCTTGTGATTTTCGCCGAAAAAATTCTCTCTAAATTGATATGGATCACAGAAGCCTGAACTCTATTCTAGAAGATTCTTTGGGTTTCCACCTAGCAAACTGCCTCTGCCATTTGTCTACTCTCGCCCATCGCACCCTACAGAAGGCTCTTTCAGTATGCATCGCACCTAAGCATGGAGCAGTGTGTATGGTCCAGTTTTGGCCAGTTCTGAGTGGTGTTTCAGGTGGAACTTCTAGGAAATGATGTAATTAGTTGACCATCATCCTTTAGGGTATGACACAACACTTTTAGGGCTTTAAGAGCCCTTGGTTTATCAACATATGTGATTGGGGGGGGCAGTGCCCAAATATGTCTATAACAGTTGCCCCATAAAGCATGAGGTTTTGAATCTTCTGATGTCAGGTGAAATGCTTTATCATGAGGATCTGAGGTATTCAAACTGGAAGGTGACTTGTATAAAATACAATACAATACTTTATCTTCATATTATTTTCATGATCTAGCTGAGGCGGTCATTCCCATGCTCAACTTTATAAATTCATTTTCATGTACATAGGACAGATAATCGTTCGTTGTTGTAGGCTGGTGATTCTCGTAGAGCCATCATCCCTTAGCTTGGATGATCATCTGTGCAACTACTGTGTACATTTGATGTCTTTATCTTCCTAAATATATCACAGCCTGGATGGATGAAACAAGATCCGGGGTCTTCAAAACTCATTCAATCTTCGCTCAACATACAAGTTGATCCATGTGAAAAAATGTTACAAGTCGAACATGGAAAGACATCGCCTGATTACTAGCCAATGATGTAAGCTATTAACAGGTGCGAGAGGAATCACCGATAATGATAATGACCCTCAAGGTACTACAATAAAATTCACATGGTGCAAGACATTCAGATCAAATGTACTCCACCCATCTCCATTCTATGTGATAATACAAGCACCATCAGTATTTCAAAGAATCCAGTCATGCACTCCAAGACCAAGCACATACCCATCAAGTACCATTTTCTACGAGAACAAGTGCTTGAACAAAAGGTCAAATTGGAGTATGTCCCCTCCAAAGAATAGGTTGTTGATATATTCGCTGAACCACTACCCAAAGAAACATTTGAATATCTCAGACAAAAGCTGAGAGTTGTTGCTACATCATCATACTGTTAAATCCAGTTTTTTACATGCTAGTTTCATGTAGTATATGCACGGGTGCATGCGGGTTTCCTTGGCTGAAAGAGCGTATATGTTTTTCTAAAAAAAAAACAGTGGTAGCACAGGTTCAGGGGGAGCGTTCACATTCCAAATTATTGGCATTATGGTTGCTGAACTCAACTATTTCTCAGTTACATTAGTCATTAGTGTGATATATCTTCCTCTATCATGGTCTATATTTCAACGAGTTCTATTGGTCATATGATATAATTTATTTCCCCAATATCCTTGGGATGGATGATGTAATAATTGTTGTATTTATGTCATGTATAAACTTTGGTATATCCCCACTTGGTTGGGTAGATGAGTCAAATATGGTGTATCCCAACTTGGTTGGGTGATTGACATATGTATGAGTTCGTGGTCATAAGGAGGTCATACTCACTTTGTTGAGTTATAGTGTCATGTTACTATATTGAATCATCTCTCTGTAGACTCGGCATGTGCTTAGGGGGAGTATGGATAACATCATGCAAAGGAGGAGAGTAGAGTGGTCTGCCCTTTTCCCTTGATGTCAAAGGGGGAGAGTATTTTGGTGTTGTATGGTATCTCTAACAGTATTTACATCTTACAATAGTCAACACCATCATGGTTGCCATTAAGTCCAGAGGGGGAGATTATTGGCATTATGATACAAGTATTTTCCTTGATGACAACTCTACAGCTCAACTCAGTTTTGATAAGAGGCTAACAGGAATATTCAGAGGAAATAGGGCAGTGGTACAGAGGATTAGGAAGATGGAACTAAGGTCTAATGATCAGGATAAAGAGGTTGAAGGAAGAATATGATGTAAGAGCAGTTTAAGAGATACACTTAGGTTCACTTAGTCCAAGCAACATATAACCCCGGGTACTCAGAATAGAAATAGCGTATAACGTACACATGCACTCCCACAGAAGGAAAAGTGCGTACATGTTGAAAACCATGGTTTTGGTTTGAGGTATTTGGTCCAAGGTATCTTTGGACTATGACATTGACCCTAGGTATTTGGTCCAAGGTATCTTTGGACTATGACATTGACCCTAGGTATTTAGTCCGAGGTATTTGGTCCATGGTATTTGATCCAAGGTAATGGTCCTAAGTGGATTTGGTCCATGGTATTGAGAAAGGCCAAAAACTATATAAAGAAGAGAGGATCAGAAGGCCAGATGTGCAAGTGAATAAGATTCTAAGGAATACTTCTATCTAAAGTATATTTTATGTTGTAGGGTTATGTTTGGGACTAGATCTGAGATATTTACGTGCACCTTGAGTTGAATATTGGATCGAGATCATGAGACCCGAAATGACTTATTATTGAATGATCTGATATTGGTTGAGGCTAGATCTGATGTTTTGCATCTGTTTTATTCGTTATCTATCATGATCTAGGTTTGTCTGAAGTTTATAATTGCAGTAAAGTTCTGAGTAAATATTTGTAGATACGTACGCTGGTTCATCTCGCAAAATAGCGTATACACGCAGGTTTTGTTCTTTCAAGTAGCGTATACAAAAGAGAGGCTTGATGTTCAGAGATGACTGATCAATCAGACCAATATTGTTGATTTATTGTTGCTGCTATGTTACTTTTGTCTATCAATGAAGTCTTCTTAGATCTGAATGTAAATATAAGTGCAAAAGGAGGTTGATATTTGATTGATTATATAAGTAAGAAGAAGTGTCTTCTGTTGCCTGCCTGTGTAAAGTTCTGTAAGTTGACAATATATGTTCAGTACACTACTGGTTGGTACAGTTTGTGATTCAAATATTTTGTGATTCAAAATATTTAGAGTTATATGTAGGTTGGGCTCAAGGAAGTAGCATATACATGTAGGTTTTCTTCATTGAAGTAGGATGTATAGTCTGACACGTGCATTTTTGAGGTTTCAGTTGGTTTTGAATGTTGATACAACTTTTTGGGTTCAGTACAGTGTTTTGGTGACAGTGATCTTATTGTTTCAGATTAATTGCATGTTGGTTGATGAAGTTTGAGTTTCTAAATTTCTGATGGGTTATTGATGAGTTAAGGTCTTCATATGTCTTGATATGTGCCAGGAGCATCCAGTCCAAAAATTCATGAAACGTGGTCCCTGGTGGAAGAGTGGAGTTTTATGTATGCTGGCACCTACATACTAGTAAACATATTGGCTAGTACAAGAGCTAGGGGGTTGTAGCTCCCTTCCAGTAGAAGCTAGAGAATGAGAGAAGGTTGTAACCTTCTACAGGTAGAAGCCTATGTACTGGTATGATTCTGCACTAGTACAAGATTGTAAATAGATTTTCTTATTATTAAAAGAAGACAGAGATGGCAACAACAGGTGATTTTCACCCACATTGGGATTCCACCTTAAATATTGGTGTTCATGTTTGTTGCTTATGTGTAATGGTTTATTATGTTTATATTTCACATGGCTATTGTTTAATGATTGGTGAAGTACTGATGCACTAACTAAAGATCAACATATGATGAATTAATTTAATCATAAGTTTACTACATAAACATTGGTTTCCTTAAATACAATTGCATGTACACGCTCGTTCCCCTCTTTGAAGTAGCATATATAAATCTGATTATGAAAAAGAAAAATCCTTGATCTGATAATATTGATTCATCCCCCCTCTTAGTATTATTTCCAACAGTGTCCTCCCTCAGTTAGGACTCACTGATGTCAAAAACTGCATAGATTTGTCCTCCAAGCCCCTCTTCTCCCCAGTCCTGCCTTTCCTCTGAAAACTATGCCGACCTTCCTCCCAACATCCCATCCAGAATAAACCACTAACTATCACTCCCGTAGTGAGGATTGTTCTCAAAAGGTCCTCATCCAAGCCTAAGTTGTGCTATATGTAGTCTCAATGATCAACCTCCCTCCCTTTCACCTAGAACTACACAATGTGCAATTACTGGGCCCTCTTTCCTAGACTGTCACCTGTCCCGGGCCCAATCCATGGATAACAATGCATCATCTTAGGTTAGGGATTTTTTTTTATTGATGTCTTCCTTTCATGAGTGAATTGTAGCAATAGGTACATTTTTAGATCATGAAAAGATGATGAAGAAGGAGAATAAGGAGAGAACAAGCTAGAAGACTCATTTATAACTAGACTAACAAAGAAGCTTATCAAGAAAAATAAAAGGGAACACATGCATGCAACCACCTCTCAAGGACCGAAGATCATTGAAGACCCCACATCATCAAGCTATGCGAGGAGAAGAGAAAGCACATCCAAGAACACATCTATCACTCAACAGAAACAACGGCTTGACATTTCCACCTCAGCAAGCTAGTCCATGTCAGCGTTTTCATGTCAAGTCGTGTCATGTTTTTTCGAAGGCCGCATCACTATTAAGATCCATCTCTATTGTAAATTGAATGTAATGTAAAGTGGAAGTCCAATGGACACACATGAATATGAAGATTCATGACAATTGAAAATTCATGAGGGTAGTCAAAGAGTCACAAGGGTCAAGCATCACCCCTTGGTTATATATACCCTCCTCATTGTATGAGTAAATGAATTTTCACCTTGGCCCCTCTCGTAAATCATAGAGTGTTTCAGTCAGTTCTTTGAGGAGCAAGGAGTGGCTCCAATGTCCCACTACTGGGGCTAGTGATGTATGATGTAAATATGTGTCTTGTAATTTTTTCTTAATAAAGAAGCCTTTTCAGGCCAACAATTTTCCATGCATGACCTATGGATGCGTGTAAGACTATTATGTGAGAATTTATATTTCATGTTTGTTTCACATGTACTAAGATAGTTGGACTATTTTAGTTGTTTTAGTGCTTATCTTGTTGGGAATGTGTTGTAATGGTTGTCACGACTATCTTATCCTTGTGGACTATTCCACATGATACTAGATAGACCTTTATTGCTCATCGGTTATAATGATCGTCACATCTGTTGTGGAATATTCCATTGGATGGTAGAAAAAAATTTCCTTGTTCTTTGGTTTTAATGACTTCTGCATCCATTGTGGAATATTCGAATGGATGTTGGAAAAGTATTCCTGGTTCATATGTGTCTCTTCCTGGGTGATAATATTACCTCTCACTTAGAGGCTCACTTTTCTCCCCCTGTTTTTCAGTAAGAGAACCTAGACATAGTTACATTGCACACTCACCTTTCTTTTTGAAGGTACCATTGCAACACTGTCATGTGCTGACAGCTAGAGCTGAGGAAAATCTCTAAGTATTTGGCAATCGGGCCATCATACTGGATGGGACTCCTACAGCAAATGGTGTGAGGTCTAATTGGCACCTCATATTCGAGAGATCTCCTAAATGTTGGCTGATCCAACACTATCAACAAATAGTGAGTGTTCTTCCAATGATGAGGATGAAGAATCCAAATCTAATAAAGAATGCTCATTATTTATGGAATTTGAATATCAATGTGTAGGTGAGTTTGATAGTAATGATGATTTTATGGATGCATTAGAAGAGACTGATAGACTCTGGGTCATAAAAAAAATTAAGAAAAGGAAATCAGTGCCTTTAATGAAAACAACCTAGTTAAAGGTATAACTAATTTGTTTTTGAAAAAGGTATTATAGACGATGTGTGAAGTTTCCTATGTTACTTAGTGCAATGAATCGAAAAGATTTTGAATAACATAAACACTTAAACAATTAGAAAACACATTCAAACCATCAACACAACCAAATTTAATAAAAGATTTCACCAGACTTCCTGGCTACGTCTCCTGGTCCTTTCGCTTCTAGTGCTGCCCTCTCTATTATGTCTTCAAATTATTGTTATAGGTGTGAGCTCAGAAACAAAGTCTCAAACACAAGAATGGATCTCACCACTATGTTCAGCTCGATTTTTCAAGTGAAAAGGAGTATACACTCGACTGTGCTTGGCCACCATGACCTCCAGACCCCCTGGCATGGTTCAAAACTACACTCTCGACTCTTTGTTAACTCTTTTTGTGATATGGCATTAATATACCATGTATAGTTACAAACTGCAAGAAACGTGGAATAATATGATTACACTAAAAATAGAGGATAAAACAAAGAACTGTGAGGCATGGAGTTGACCTGACTGTCTGGCCTTTTCCCTGGCACAGATCCCGATACCAAGAGATCCAATGGTTATCGCATCCTGCTTATTAACTAATTCAGATGACCTGCACCATCGATATGTCCTGCTCGATCCGATGGTTGTCACGCATTCTTGCGCTTCAACTAGCACGTTGGTTAATCCTCCGCAAGCACGCGAGAAAAGCTGTTTCAAGATGCTACATGTCAACTGCTGAGTGGAATCGCGTAGATTTCTGAAAAACCATTTCCAGCCTTTGAGGCATGTGAGAAACTGTTTACCACTTCCCTGCCAGAAATCAAAGAATTTTAACTTCTTTTGAATATCTTCATCGTGTCCGTTTTCAAAGATAACCTGCTTGCATGTCTCGATGCGATATGTGTTGATCTCCTTTGATCGGATGATCCAATGACTATGGTGTGAACCATCACACATACACCATTCCTTCTTTACTAACATCATCCAAAACCCGTGACTCATTCCCAGGTTGCCACGTGTCCTGTTGGCGTAGGCATCAACTTTTTGATCTAAATCTTTAATTGGCTCTAATTTATTCATCCGGACTTGGATTCACACGTTGTTTACACCATTGGTTTCATATTAATGAACACTTTGACTTGAGCCTATTTTCACCTGCATTTGAGGACTTTTGATCTAGAGCTAAAGCTGAATCCATTTTGGATGACTCCTCCGCACTGGAAGCTTTTGGTCCACCAAAAGTTGGTTTTAGCTATCGAGTAAGTGAGGATAAGGTTCCTTCACTTTTCCAATCTCTATCCATTGTGCTTTACTTGGATTTGTACCTTTGAGGCCAACTCGAAGATACTCAACATTTCCCCTTCGTGAAGTTCTTATCCTCCTATCAAGAACTGTGTTCTCATGTAACTCATTGAGATACTCGGTCAATAGATCTTCAATGGAAGGTAACTGACCTTGATCTTCAGGATCTTCAATGAATGAAAGTTCATATAATCGCAAGGTTTCAACATTTACAACAGAGTAGATTTGCATGTAGGCTAGTAGATCTAGACAGAAAGCATTTTCACCAATTTTATCAAGTATTTTGAAAGGACCATATCTAATTGGTTTCAACTTTTTACCTCCCCCTTGTAGTCTCTCTTTGCTAATATACAACCAAACTTGATCACCAACTTGAAAACTATGCTCAACTTGATGCTTGTCATGTCGCGCCTTATACTTTGCTTGGCTCTTTTCCAGTTGTTCCTGTACTACCTGGTGAATTTCTTGGATTTGTTCAATGAACTTGGTTGCTTGGTCTACATCATTGTGTCCATCAACTGCTATGTCTTTACCAAAGACAAAATCCAAGGGAGACTTTGGTATAAAACCAAAACAAGTCTCAAAAGGAGATATCTGAGTAGAAGAATGTTTTGCATGGTTGTAAGCATGTTGCACATAACACAAATGCTCATCCCAAAGTTTGGGATGCTTGCTCAAATATCCTTGAAGCAACTGTATCTCTGTCATGTTGTCCACTTTTATCTGACCATCTATTTGTGGATGAAATTTCGTGCTGTTTTTTAACCTTGTGTCCATTAACTCCCATGGAATAGACCAAAATTTCCCAAAAAATCGAGAATCTCGATAAGATATAATAGAAGTGGGTAACCCAAAATGAACCCATACATTTTGAAAGAACAAATTTGTAGTTTGTTTAGTTGTGACCTGTCTATTACATGGTGTCAAAATACACATTTTACTAAACCTATCCACAACTACATACAAATAATCATGATCCTTTCTAGACTTCGGCAATCCCCCAACAAAATCCATGGAAACACTTTCCCAAGGATGAGAAGGAATTGGAAGTGGAGTATACAAGCCTAATTTTCTATTAATTGACTTGCTTGTAGCACACATAGTACATCCTTTAATATATCTAGAAACTGTTTCATTCATTCGTGGCCAATAGCAGAATCTTTGTAATTGTGAAATTGTTTTACTTACACCAAAATGACCTGATATGATAGAAGTATGTGCTTCTCGAATTATATTAACTCTTTCAGTTTTTGGAATGCATAACTTTCCCAAATGATATAAGTGCTTGTCCTTTATATAATAATCCAATTCTTCTACCTACTTGCCATGACTTAAAGTTGCATATACATCCTTAAAATATATGTCTTAAGCATATTATTCATTTTAACTTTCACGAATTACTGAATTATGCTTAAGTATTGTGGATTCATTTGTAATTTGTCTTGATAACATGTCTACAACCTTATTATGTATGCCCTTCTTATATTTGATAACAAGATGAAATTGCTGTAGAAAACCCATCCACCTGTAATGTCTTGATTGTTGCAATTTAGTTTGTGAGTGTAAATATTGAAGTGGTTGATGATCTATATGTATGATTGTTTCTTTACCCATTATGTAATGTTTCCACTTTTTAACACTCTGAACTAATGCATACAATTCTTTATCATATGTAGGATAGTTAACTACTACTGATGTAAATGTCTCAGAATGAAAGCATATAGGCTTCCTGTGCTGCATCAACACTGCCCCCATGGCATATTCACTTGCATCTGTCTCGATCTCAAATGGATGTTGAAGATCTGGCAGTGCTAGTACTGGCGCTGTACTGATCCTTTCTTTCAATGTGTTGAAGGCTTTCTGTTGTTTGCCTCCCCACTAAAACACCTGTTTCACACTTGTCAAAGCATTTAAAGGAGATGCAATCAAAGAAAAATTAGCAATAAACTTTCTCGAATATTGCATCTCCCCTAAGAAACTTTTAACTTCTGTAGTAGTATTGGGTTTAGGCGAATTTATAATGACTTCAACCTTAGAGGGATCTATCTTCAATTCACAACCATGTACAATATAACTCAAATAATTCAAATATGTTATGCCAAATTCACATTTTGACAATTTTACATAGATATTTTCTCTTTTCAATACATCTAAAATCTGCTTTACATGCTTTACATGTTCATCCCATGTTCTACTAAAAGCAAGAATATCATCTAAATAGACTATTACAAAATCATCAATAAATGGTCTAAATACATCATTCATGACTCACATAAATGTTGTTGGAGCATTAGTTAAGCCAAAAGGCATAACCATCCATTCATAGAGTCCTTGCTTCGTTTTTTGCAACTCTGATCTGATGGTAGCCACTTTGCAAGTCCAATTTAGAGAAGCAAACTGCATCTTTTAACTGATCTAACAAATCATCAATACGAGGAAGAGGATAACAATTCTTTATTGTGATTTTATTTAATGCTCTAAAATCAATGCACATTCTCCATGAACTGTCTTTCTTTCACACTAACACGATAGGTGATCTACACGGTGATGTGCCTGGTTGAATAAACCCTTGATTGAGCAACTCATGTACCTGCTTCTTTATCTTTGCATTCTCTAGAGCTGATAACCTATGCATTCCAAGGTTAGGTAGTGGAGCATCTTGCTGCAAATAATCTCATATTCTATCTCTCTCTTGGGTGGAAGCCCTTTAGGCTCTTGAAACAGAATTTATAATCGGAAACAACTTTAGCTAGATCTGCTTTCTGTTTAGGATTACAACCTTGGAATGCATCGGATTTATCAATATCCTTTTCTTTTACAATCATAAGTAAAAATTTCTTACTTGAATTTACAATTCTTTTCATATGTCTTGAATTTATGATAGAGAAGTTATCTTTGAGTTTATGAGCCCTTACAATATATTCAGTTCCATCCTTAATGAGTTGATACTTATTTTCAATTCGATAGAAGATAGCATTTCTATCATACAAGTATGGACTTCCTAATACAATTCCACATATTTCGAATGGGAGTATGTCTAACTCAACCTCATCTACAAACTTTGACCCAATAGCAAAACAAAGTTTACATTGTTTCGTAACTTGTATCTTAGTTTTATCACACACCCAACCTAATGGATATGGATTTTTATGAGGTTTTGTTTCTAGACCAAACTTCTTTACAATTTCTTTAGAAATCAAATTAACTTGTGACCCACTATCAAATAAAGTATCAATTTTAGTATGCTTGGAAATGACTCTAATATGAAATAGCTCATTCCTTTTCCTCTCATCATTATCATTATCAACAAAATGTGAAGTACTTGTAGATGCTTTAGAATCTTTACCTTTTATAACTGTAGCTATAACCATTGTCTCGTCACCTGAGTCTGATCTAAAGTCCTTTTGAATAGCAACAACATTCTTTCGCTCTTTCTCCTGAACTTCTTAGGCTTCAATTCTGGATGAAAATACCAACAGTGTGCCTCATCGTGTCCTTCCTTCTTACAATGAGTGCATGAAGGTTTATTCTTCTTCACAGTGTTTGATTTCCTCTCCTTCCGTTTCAGTTTCTTCTTGCCTTTATTCTTTCTTTCAATAGGTTTGGATGATTTCCCAACATCTGGAGTTACATTTTTACCTCTAGCCTATAGATGAGTTTCTTGAACTAATACATCATCTAAGCTAGTTGGATTAAACATAAGTATAGTATGCCTCAAGTAACTATGAAGACCACCTATGTATTTTAAAAATGTCTTTGGTGAGTCCAATGATATACCTAATGTTAAAGCTCTCTTACGAAATTCCTGAGTATAACTCTGAACACCTTGACCTTTTATTTGATGTAGTGTTTGCCAACTCATCATTGCTTGTTGCATATAAGATAAAAGATATAATTGTGTTTTAATGGCAAAAACAAATTCATTCCAAGTTGAAACGATTTTACCATGTTTTTGGAGATCTTATTGTGTCTTGCCTTCCCACCATACACGTGTGGTTCCTCCAAGTCAAAGTCTAGCAAGCTGGATCTTCTTCCTTTCATAATCAACTTTCTGCACCTTGCAATATAAATCAATTTTTCTTATCCAATTATCAATCTTTTCAGCGTTAAGCTCTCCATCATAAATTGGAAAATCAAATTCTACATCTAATTTGATCAAAGGGGCTTTCTTTTTCTTCTTCTTAGAATAACTAGTTTTATGAGAAGAAGATGATGATGATGACGATGATGGTGATGATGGAGGAGATGGTGGAGGATGATTTTATCCTTTTCTTTTATCTTCTTTATCTGGAGGAACAAAAATAAAAGGTTCCTCTACTCCTTTGTCTAGTTTAGGTGATGAAGTGCCTTCACCTTTTCCCTTTTTAAACTCATTATACATCTCTTCAACCATTGCACGTATCGTCATGAAACTATCTAAGAATTGGGATTCTAACCCAAGTGGAGTTACATCTGCCATCCTTCTTTGTGAAAAGACCCTTCCAATCTCTAGATTCGACTCAACAAGTTAACCTTCTCCCGAGCCTCAACCTAGTAAGCATTCAAATCTCCACACAAAATTATCAAACCTTTAAAAACCTTACTGCTCTGATACCACTTGATCCGTTAATGAAAAAGGTATTATAGACTATGTGTGAAGTTGCCTATGTTACTTAGTGCAATGGATCGAAAATATTTCGAATAACATAAACACTTAAACAATTAGAAAACACATTCAAACCATCAACACAAAAAAATTTAATAAAGGAGTTCACCAGACTTCCTGGCTACGTCTGCTGGTCCTTTTGCTTCCATTGCTAACCTATCTATTATGTCTTCAAATTACTAGTACATGTGTGAGATTGGAAACAGAGTCTCAAACACAAAAATGGATCTCACCACTAAGTTCATCTCAAGTTTTTGAGTCAAAACGAGTATACACTCGACCGTACTTGGCCACCATGACCTCCAGACCCCTGGGCACAGTTCAAAACTACACTCTCAACTCTCTGTTAACTCTTTTTGTGATATGGCATTAATATACCATGTATAGTTACAAACTGTAATAAACGCAGAATAATACGATTACACTAGAAACAGAGGATAAACCAAAGAACCGGCGTGCGTGAAGTTGACCCCGACCATCGAGCCTTTTCCTTGGCACAGATCCTGATACCAAGCGATCCAACGGTTATCGTGTCCCACTCGTCAACTAATCCGAACAACCTACACCGTCAATCTGTCATGCTCGATCCGACGGCTATCGCGCGTTCTCGTGCTCCAACTAGCACGTCGGTTAATTCTCCGAAAGCACGTGAGAAAAGCTGTTTCGAGATGCTACGTGTCGACCACTGAGTGGAATCATGTAGATTTTTGAAAAACCATTTCCAGCCTTTGAGGCATGTGAGAAATCGTTTACCGCTTCCCTACCGAAACTCAAAGAAGTTTAACTTCTTTTGAATATCCTCATCGCGTCCATTTTCAAAGATAACCTACTTACATGTCTTGACGCGATATGTGTCGATCTCCTTTGATCGGATGATCCAACGACTGTGGTGTGAACCAATAACACATATGCCATTCCTTCTCTGCTGACATCATTCAGAACTTGTGACTCATTCCCAGGTTGGCACGTGTCATGCTGACATAGGCATTGACTTTTTGACCTAAATCTTTAATTGGCTCTAATTTCTTCATTCGGACTTGGATTTACACAATGTTTGCACCATTGGTTTCGCATTAACGAACACTTTGACTTGAGCCTACTTTCACCTGCATTTGAAGACTTTTGATCTGGAGGTAAAGATGAATCCATTTTTGATTGATAACCCAACTAAAAATCTGTCTAGAAGCGGCTAAATTAAAAGAAGGAGCATTGAAGAAAGAGGTCCAAGAAAAGGAAACGCATTGTGAAAGCTTAGAACTTGAAATCGTGGGTCTAGGAAAGGAGCCTAAGAAAATAAAGGTACAATTGAATCTAAATCTTAGATTTGTGAAAGGATTTGAAAGCTTAGAGGGAATCATTAAGGTTAAATGTTCTCCATTAATCAAGATAGTTCTTCGATACAATGCAAATCAAAATGGTGAAACATTAGAACCCATGAAATCCTTTGAAGAGGTACAAAAAGCTATGTCAAAGTTGTAAGAGAAGGAAACATTAGGACATTAAGACTCAACAAAATAATGAAGAATCAAGCTATACTCAAGAAAGGAAACCTTTCCATTATCAAATGCAAAGCTATGCAAGAAGGTACTATACTCCCAGGTACTCTTACTTGAATGGTTATTGTTTCACTTTCCATAACTTTGGTCACAAAGAAATTCATTATGTTGCCTATAAAACTATTAAGACTAGAGAAGCAAGAAAACAACCTAATGTGAACAGGTTAAAGAATTCTTCCTATAATGCTTTCTTACCTCTTTAGAATGGATTTGAATGTCTATTTGTAATAAATTTGGTCATGAATAAATGGAATGTAGAAGTGGGATGATTCCATATTATTAGCATGAGAAGAAGCCCTAATATACCAAAGTATGGAAAATGAAGATTACTCCATTCAAATAATGTGGTTTAACCTTGTATGCAGGAGATCAAGAGAATCTATGGTACATTGACAATAGTTTCTCAAAACATATGATAGGTGACAAAGATAAGTTTGTATCTTTTAATGAAATTAAAAAGGAAAATAATGTCACTTTTGGTAATAATTAGCCTACTACTATTAAAGGAAAATGATTTGTGGTGTTGAAAGAAAAAGTCAACGCTGAGAATGTATTCTTTGTTGATGAAATAAAGAACAATTTGTTGAGTGCTAGTCAAATGTGCAATCAAGGAAATGAATTTATTTTCAAGTCAAAAGGCTTTTTGGTGAAAATTGATTATAGGTAAGACTATAATTAAGGGAACCAGAACTCCAGGAAATGTCTACATCATAGAAGATGGAAAAGAGGATTGTTTTTTTAGCAAATCAAAATAAATATGGTTATGGAATAAAAGATTGGGACACCTAAGATTTTCTCAATTATATGAACCAAGAAATAAGGGAAAAGTTCGTGACTTTCCAGACATCACTCCACCTAAAAATAACATATGCAAGTTATGCCAATTTGGTAGGAAATAAAGATTCTAGTTCAAAACTAAATAATGCACTTCAGGTAAGCCTCTTGAATCTTTTCATACAAATTTATGTGGACCGATGAGAAATAAGTGTCCTTGTGGTGAACAATACTTAATGTTATTAATTGATGTTTTTCCAATAATGTGTTGGGTTAGTTTACTAAATTATAAAGATGAGGCATTTGAAAATATTAAAATATTCAAGGATATGGTGGAAAATTATTTAGAATTGAAAATCAAATGCCTTACATCTGATAGAGGAGAGTTTATATTAGATTATTTTTTCAAATTTTGTGAGGAGCATTGCATCAAAATGGAATTCTCCATAGCTAAAACTCCTCAACAAAATGGAGTAAAAGAAAGAATTAATAGGACAATAAAATAAATCGCATGTGCTATGCTTGGTGAGTCTAGAGTATCTCACACCTTTTGGGTGGAAGCAGTAAAAACATATTTTTATATACTCAACAAGGCCCATGTTTGAGTCAATAGTGATAAAACCGTGCACAAACTCTTGTATTGAAATCCTTGAATTTTTAAATACTTTTAAATATTTGGAATAAAATGTTTTATAAAGAAAAAATATGATAATATTGGAAAATTTGAACCTAGATCTAATGAAGGAATCCTTCTTGGATACTCTTCCAGAAGAAAAGGATATAAATTTTATAATAAAAGGCCTCAAAATATTGTTGAACATATAGATGTTGTGATTGATGAAGTATTTGTAGGTACCAGAAGAGAAGCACAATTAGATGATGAACAACTCCCCACTAAGATCCAAGAAGTTGTAGGAAAAGAAGAAGGAGAAACATCAGAAGAAGAAAATGAAAATGTAACTATGCTAGAAAAGACTCCATTAAGGTATGTTTAGAAAAATCATCCTGAATCCCAAATTCTAGGTGATAAAGGAGCTGGAATACAATGTATAACAACATTTGTTGGATCAACTAGTCATTTAGCCTTATTTTCCATAATTGAACCTCAAAATGTAAATCAAGAAAGCATAGATGAATGTTGGATTAAGGCAATGAATGAAGAACTTGATCAAATAGAAAATAATCATACATGGGAGTTAGTACGAAAGCGTCATAATAAAAATTTAATTGGGACAAAATGGGTATTTAAAAACAAACTGAATGAAAATGGAGAAGTAATCCAAAACAAAGCAAGACTTGTATGCAAAGGCTATGCTTAATAGGAAGGAATAGATTTTGAAGAGACATTTACACTTGTAGTCAGAATTGAAGCCATAAGAATGTTCCTTGTATTTTCCATCTTTTGCAACTTCAAAGTATATCAAATGGATGTTAAATATGAATTTCTAAATGGGAACCTAGAAGAATACGTTTCATACTTGGAAATGATAAAAATATTCTTTGCAAACTTAAGAATGCATTATATGAGTTAAAACATGCTCCTCATGCATGTTATTATCATCTTCAGAGGTATATTCAACAATAGGTGTTGAATAAAGGATATACATATAGAAATCTATATATCAAATTTAACAAAGATAAACTATTGGTAGTAGTGATTTATGTTGATGACATATTTGGGAGCAATGTTGAAACTATGAGTACAAGATTTTGTTCAGCCATGCAACAACAATTTGAAATTTCTTTACTTGGTGAGGTAACATTCTTTCTTTGTCTTCAAGTTCATTAGACTAAGGATGGTATATTCCTTCTCAAACTAAGAATCTCAAGAAGATCATGAATAAATATGGATTAAAAGATTGCAAACTTGTATGCATGCCCATGGTAACAGGATGCAATCTCGGCCAAGATGATGACTATCCTTCAATTAATCAACATGAATACGGATCCATGATTGGAATCTTGCTTTATATTACCAATACAAGACCAAAAATTATGCATCTAGTTCGCATAGTTGGACAATTCCAAGAAAATCCAAAGGAATCTCATCTCAAAGCAGTTAAGAGGATATTCAAGTATTTGCAAGGCACTCAAGATATTAGACTATGGTATCCCAAAAACACATATTTTACACTTCATGCTTACACATGCAAATTGGGTAGGTAGTGTTGATGACCAAAAAAGTACTAGTGGAGGAGCTTTCTATTTGGGACCATGCTTAGTTTCTTGGTTTAGTAAGAAACTGAGTTCTATTTCTTTATCAACTCCTAAAATAGAATATTTTGTTGTTGTTTCCTTTTTTACTCAACTTCTATGGATGATTCAAACATTACAAGAAATTCGAGACACTTGTCCTCAACCTGTACTTATTCTTTGTGATAGCACAAGTGCCATAAGTATCTCTAAAAATCCTGTCATGCACTAAAAAACTAAACACTTCCCAATAAAATACCATTTTCTTAGATTGTAATTTCTTGAACAAAAAATTAGTTTGGAGTACATTCCTTCAAAGGAACACATTGCATATATTTTCACCAAACCTCTTCCCTGGGACTAATTTGATTATCTTCACCAAAGATTATACATGATCTCTACCTCTTCCCTCTCCTAATTCAAAACCAATATATGCACTCAAGGGAGTTGTGGCCATGAAAAATCAACAATTTACATTTTGTACACATTTCCTATGAATGGCAGTTGTGTATGCATGTGATGTTTGAAAAATCACGTATGTTTCTCTGTGGTAACAAAGAAGTGGAACAAATTTAGGCGGATCTTCTCATATTCTTCTACCATTTTGTTATCAGCATTCTAGTTTTAACATTAGATTGTTGCAATTTGTTCAGGATATGTTACTTAGGAATGTGTGAAAGAGTATTGGTTCATAATGAGTGATGATTTGTTGCAAATTCTTATTATCACTATTGATCTGTCACTTGTTGTTGGTGAGAAGATTATAATGTGATTAGAATTAATGATGAAGAGTTGGCATAGGTTCAGGGGGGGATATTATATGCTTCTAATGGCTCATTATTTCCATTATGGACACCCCTCATTGCATTATGATGACTATGATAAGTTCATATCATTGTTGAACTAGATATATGCTTATGCAATTGTCATTATGTAATGTATGTTGCAGATGCCTATTAGGAGCATGGTAGTAGTTGATGATTATCTACAGAAATTTCATTATTGCTCATGGATGTCATGTATTTGATTCATATCATTGTATTGAGCTTGCATTGAGGAGAGCACACTTGTGTGCATTTGTAAAGTTCATGCATCATTCTTGTTCTATTTTTGTGATGTATTAGTCGTGAAAAGACCCATGTTGTAGTCATTGTACAATTCAGACATGTATGGACTATTAGGATCAAGTAATTTAATATATGTAACACCATTATTTTGGGGGAGCTTGTTCAGTATGTATATTTCCCAATTCCTAAAAAGAGGCTATAATTACAATGTTGAGCTCTTCAGGGGGAGTAATTCATTCAACATGGTTCCACCCTTTTCCCTTGATGTAAAAGGGGGAGATAAGACTTGGTGTTTGCAGGAGGTTTCCATCAGGTCCAAAGGGGGATATTTTTTCCATCACGTATACATTCTAAGATAATATTTTTTAGATTGTTGCTTGATATGGGTTGTTTAACAATTGTTTTGTTGCCAATTAATGCATGTGGTTAGGTTTTCCTTGAATGGGAAGAATAAATTGCTAAGATGTTTTGGTATTCAGTATATTGAAATATGTACATGGGTTTTACGTATGGGAAGCACATATATACATAGATCTATTTAATGGTAGTTGTGTATATGTTATATGGTTCGTAATGTTGGTTGGTCATAACAGTAGATTGATTCTATATTGTTACTGGTAATTGGTTGATTGATCAGAGTTTTCTTATTGGTGATTAGTTGATGACTAATATATTGTTCTGATCATATTGGTTTGGTCAGTGTTACGGTTGCAAAGATATAGTTGGAATTCATATATTCAATAATTGGTGGTTCACTGATTCAGACTTCGGAGATTCAATTATTCAGTGATACATGATTTGTTGTCAGGATCTGGTAAAAATATGTTTTGATATATGTATGTAGGTTTTATGAATAGGAATTGCATATATACATGGATCCCCTTAATAAAAATCATGTATATATTCTGAGTTGAATTTGATTAGAGTTTTTAATGCTGCTTGGTGATGACAATTAATCCGTTATGTATTATTTATTGTTGTTCATCAAGGATGTATGGTATTTGATAGTTTTGATTGGTTATTGATTTGAGATTATTGATTTGATTGTGGCTTGGTATATTGGTATATCTTTGATCAGTTTTGCATTCGTATGATTTGGTTGTAGTGATTTAGTTTTTGTATTTTGTACTCAGTGACTCAATATTTAATGTTATTATGTATTCATTGATTCGATATTCAATGTTTGGTTTCAAGGTATTGAGCTTATTGTTGGGTCTGGATCCAATGTGAAATTTTGATGATTTCTATTTGAGACGGGTGGATCCAATATGAAATATTATGAAACGTGGTCCATGGAGGGTGTTGAGGATTTGAACCTTTAGTGAGGGAGTCATAGCTTCTTTCCAGTTGTAGGTTATAATCTTGTTAAGAGATTTATATCTTCCTTTTGGTAGGAGCCATTAAACTTATTCAAGGGGTTGTAGCTCCCTTCCAGTGCATGCTAGAGAATGAGTGGAGATTGTAGCCTCCTTTGGGTAGGAACTTGCATGCTGGTAAGAGTTTGCTCCAGTACAAAATTGTAAGAAGATGTTTCCTTATAATAATAGAAGAATACAAAGACAACAACATTGGTGGTTTTATCCCACATTGGGTTTCCACCTAAAATCTATGTGCCCATATGTTTTGATGTGTTTCTGATGTGTTATGGTTTATTTTATGTTTGGTGATCATGGTTACTACCTAATAAATGGGTAATGAAATAATGATAGAATTATTAAAGGTAAACAACTGATGGAAATTATGAAAAATTGGTAATCTAGATATACGTGGATCTCATTGATTAAAAGCACATACACATGTGGGTTGTCTGAATAACAATAGCATACATAAATTTTAATTTCAAATTGAAGATAAAGTGAAATAAAAAGATTGATTCAGACCCCCCCCCGCTAGTATATTTCCTAAGCGTGTGACCTGTTCAAGAGTAGACCTCTCCAACAATGAGGGAAAACTTGGAAAATTGAAGGTATGGCCATGCACTTGCAAGATTTCCTCTGTGGATTTTTTTTCTTTGAAGGTATTCAATGAGGATTGTCTATGTCTACCGATAGAGGTAGGATTTCATGCCAAGTTAACACCAACCATGTCCTCTCTTTGTTTACATGGTATTTCCTTAATTTATAAATATTTCTTTTTCTCTTGCATGAATTGGGTGTAGATATAAACATCTGATTCTTGATGTTTGTATTCTTCATAGTGGTAAATCAAGACTTCTTTCTAGGGGTTTGGTCATGAAAACTAAACTTTCTATGGAATTCTTTCCTCTCCCTCCTTTCTCATGGATTTATGGAAAGTAATTTATTTGGGTGACAACCCTAAAATTAAAACCCTAGCTCTGCTTTCACTTACTAGTATAGTTTATCTCTATTTTTTATGTTAAATAAGTACAATTCTCACTTGGATTCAATAGTAACGTAGGGATTTTCTCTTACTCTTCTCCAAGGTAAGGCACAATTTTGAATGGAATTTTAATTTGTAATTATTATTGTATAGTTTTCTTCATGGCCCAACATATGACTAAGGGTTTTGTGCTTAAAGGTTAGCCCTTGAATTTTATTCAGGGTTTCATTTGAAAGTCACATACTCCTCACTTATTTTCTTGTGAGGTTATAGATTTTCATTCTGGCTCTTCCATGTACTCATTTCTCATTGTATATTTCATAGGAATTCAAGTTAACTATTCATATGTTTGACTCTGTCCCATCAAACTACAATATTTTTATAAGGGTTTTTGAATAAAACAAAAATCCCTAACAAGTAAGAGATATTCTTATTTAATTATATAATTACCCTGAGGGTTTCATTTAGATAATGGGAAGAAAGCCCAACCTCAAAATCCAGAGTGGATATACTCTATTTTTCATAAGGGTTTCCCCTATAATGTTGACAAAATTCTCTTATATTTTAATTTTAGGTTACGTCGGAGACTTATATGGCCAATTGTTGTAACTTCTTTTCGATAAATGGCTATATTGTACTTACTTATTTTACTTTGCTAAAAATTTTATTATCGTAAGTACTATGAGTTTATGGAAATGTTGGATATTTATTTTCTTTTGTCTATACATGCATAAAATTATTTTCTTGAAAATTCTTGCAACATGCATTGAAATTTAATTATGTCATTTTGTCAATGTAAAATAACTACAGTCTTTTCTAACATACATGTATAGATAGTATGGTTATTATTTTAGTTTAGAAGCAAGTTTGTAGGACAGAAGGCCTGGTAGGCTTATTTCAAGAGTTTCTACCTAAGGTTTTGTTTAGAGCCTTAATATTATTATAGTCAAGGACTACATATTCTTAGCAAGTTGACTAGGTTTTCCATCGACAACCTAAGATATGCTAACCTTGGCTACAATTTCTTTTATGTTCATGTTAAACTAGGTAGTTTTTTATTCAGTAATAATTCTCTTTTTCTAAAACTTACATATGCATACTAATTCATGAACAATTTGAACAATACCCATCTTTGGCTAATTGTTCACATGTATTTATTTATTGTCCTAGGTAGACATCTAACTTAGCCAACTATCACTGACTTTCCTATCTTTATGTCAACCACCGACATACTCTCTATGTATAGTAGAAATCAGTGCTGGGATCCTGGTTAGGGTTCCCTGACTCAAATTTTCTATATTAAGAGGAAGATTTAGGCCTTAGCTTCTGATATGCCTATCTTAGGTGTATTGTTCTCAACTTCCAATTTTCCTACATTGATAAAACACATAAATATTCCTTTTCACAAAAGTCATTACTAGTATCAAACATTATAATTCTTTAATACACACAATATAACATATATTCGTAACAAAGTATTACCTTATGCATTCACATCTTTGAACTTCAAATAAAACTTATTTAATTAAAATTTATGAATTACTCATACTCAGTTAAAAATCCTGGAAATAGATTAGAGGTTTCAACACTCCTCCTAACCATTGAACTACAATTACAATAGTTCCTCCCAAGCTCTAGGATCCTTCTTTCCAATAAAACAACTCAATAATATTTTACAACTTACACTTCCTTAACCCAAGCATTTTCTTGCTAATTTTGGGTTCAGGTCCAATATTTCTCTCCCACTAGCACCTTTCTTTTGTTCAAACTGCCTTTATCTCCTGTAGCTATTTTTTCATATAGCTTCCACCATTGAAATTTATCTACATTCATTTATTATTTTGGTGGTTTTATTAACTAACAACGCCTTTTGTGGCTACAATGGAGGATTTTTTTTCTTTTACTCTCTTTATTTCTTATCCCTTCTTGGATCATAAATGATTCTAGTTGTTTCCCTCAATATTAGGAGTCTGATCTCTCACATGATAGCCTTTATTGTATTTAAACAAATAATAATAAGTAAAAATATTTCTTTTATTTGATGGGCCTTGCAAATAGGTATAATTTAAGGCTCATCTGACCATCCTTTGGCATAGTTAACCCTTCCTTTTGCATTTGATAATGTATTTTTCAAGCTATAATGTGTTATTAGGAAGATTAAGAGATATTTGTTATATATTGTGTGCCTAATGCATTAAATGTGAAATATATTGAGGATATATTGTGCATAGCACGCATGAGTCCATCAGGAGAATATTTTGGGGTTTATTCCCTGCTACAGGCTAATCACAACTCGGATAACTCATGGAAATTTACTGCTTCCCTATGGTTGCGAGAGCACTAGGGAACTAGATCCACATTTTTAGGGATTTTGGAGGGAATAAATCCTAGCTTCAAGGAGGCTTCCCCTTCAAGAACTTTTTGTATAAATAAAGGGCCTTAGTAGCCTAGTAGGAATTCAAAACTCTAGAGGAAGATATTCAACATTACAAAAAGGTTTTTGCCTATTATTTTAGTTGTCATGTTTTTATGTATGAACACTTTTGAATATTAATGGAAATCATTTCTTTTTTGTTAGTATAATTTTCTTCCAAGGGACCTAAGTCTCCATAGGTCAAGGTCCAACCTATGTGCTCAAGCGCTCTTCATGTAAATTTCCTTTCCATTCATTTAGTGTATTTTTTATTTTCTACAAATTGTTTTTATGAGAAAGGTATTGTCTTTGCAAGGTTTATAAGTGATCTCCTTATTGAAATTTGGGTATGTACCTTGTTTTGATCAGAACAAAAAAATAGTTTCCTTCATGCATTGGTAGTATTAATTTCAATTTCAACTCATCACTTCCATTACTATTTTCTTCCTCCAAGTATTGATTCAACAGTTGTTTTGCTTTTATCAATTAGCTATGCACTTTTATTTCTAAAAGGTATTTCTTCATGGATAAAATTATTATTGTTTTCATGCATTTTTTTCACTCATATCATCACCTTTTCACCCACTATTTTACATCTTTGCAAACTGCCAATGGGCTAAACTCTACCTAACTGAGCTATAGAAAAACCCCAATTTTGTCTTTTCCTTGTATGGGTTGAATCATTGAGTGTGTCTAAGTATGGTAAGGACCTTTTTCTCTTCTAAAATATTCAACCACCTTTTCCACTCTTCAAAATACATATAAACATCATAATGTTTCTCTCTGAAGTTTCTTGTAGCAAAATAGGGCCATCTTGTAGCAACATGCAGATTGTCTTAGAACACTTCCAAAATTACACTAAAATATTTTCTATCATTCCTTATAATTTCACAACATCCATTAGAACTTGGAGATGGATATTAAATGTCCAGAGACCCCTTAAGAACTTTTACCTAATAGCTATAGTTTTCTTCCTGCAATTAAGGTTTGTTGTTTTTATGTCATCTTTCAAATACATAATTGATTTTTCATGCACCATAGAGTAGGATTGATTTTCCTCCAACATTATTGAAGTGATTTATTTTATTTATTTCTAATAGCATACATTTATTTTAGCCATTTCCTTTCCTGCAATAACATAGATTTAGTTTCTACAAAACAAAGTAGAATTACATTTTGTCATTTAAGTTCTTATAATTAGATTAGGGTTTACTTTGTGTCATTTATTTATTTTCAATAGAATAGGATTTATTTCATTTATTTCCTTTCACTCAAATTAGAATAGATCTACTTATTTTTTATTGAATTTTCCTATAGCATAGTGGTCTCTGTGAATTTTGAATCCTCTTCAATTGCATCAAAACAACCTAAGTAGAATATATTTCTTGTTGTACATATAGTAATGATACCTCTTAATTTTGTTGAACCCTATATTGATAATTAAAGTTGAGCCCTTATGGATTTCCAACATTATTGTTGTAATACTGAGGGTCATCACCTTTTGGCGTCATTGTCGGGGAGGTGTCAAAGTAATTACTATATTCTGCTCTAAGTTGTTTAATTTTCATTTCATTTCCTAAAAAAAAACACAAAATATTTTTGCATCAACATTTTTGTTTATAAAAATAAAAAGAAAAACAAAGATAATTTATTTCATGCCTCATAGAGGTAGGGACAACTAAAATATTTTTTTACCTAAAACCCCCACTTCTAGAAACAATCACCCTTCACTTTTTGGTGACTGTGGGCCTCCTATTTTGTTTGTAGAGGATGTAGAGGTATTCTTGGGTGAGAAACTAGATAATTTTTAGGAGCCTATAGGAGAAGAAGAAACACCATCCCCTACTGAAAATATGGTTGTAAATATGCAACTTGAAGTCTTTCCTATTAGGGAGGAAAATGGGGAAGCTAAAATGAAAATAATCAGCCCCGCTGCTCTTCCACACTTCCATGAAATGGATTTTGAGGACAATGACACCTTCATGTTTGAATTTTTTGTAGTCTGTAGAACATATTATTATACATTTGATGAGAAGAATCTCAAATTGTTTCCTTCTACCCTCAAGGATGCAACCTTGCACTAGTTCATGAGTTTAGAAGGAGGAAACATTACTACATGGGGCAAGATGTAGTAAGAATTCAACACTGAGTACAAGGAATATTGTAGAGAAATGGATAAAAGGGAGGAAATATTTAGAATGACCCAAGGGCTAGATGAATCACTAGAATAATTTGAAGAAATATTTCAACTAAGCAGAAAAATTTTCCTGACTTCAACTGGTTTCCAATTTCCTTCAACCCATATCCTCTTTAAGAACGTGAGGGCAGGTTGAGTTTGAATTCCTCCTTATGTTCAAATAAACTTGAAACGATGAGGGTTGAATGAGCGATTGAATGAATGAGGTGAAGCACACACCACAAAACGATATCCATGGGGTGGGGATATTGGATGAGCTTATTAGGTTCATGGCTAACTAAACCCTTGACCTAGATTCAACAAAACTAGTTCTTCTCCAGGGGGTCAGAGAAGAGTTGATGGAGACCCTTAATATGTTGTCCAGTGGAGATATTTATGAGCTAAAGTATGAAGAAACTAAAATAATGTTCAAAAAATAGTTTGGAGCTGCAAGAAAAAGGAGGTATATCAAGCTACGGTTTGATAAGCCATCATCTTCTACTTTAGTCAATAAGAATGATATATGATCTATGTTAGAGGATTTTAAAAGTGATATATTACATACTTTTTCCTTGTAGATTAAGAAAAAACAAGAGTGAGAAGGGTCATTAACCATACTTTTCCCTAGATGCACCAACAGGCACCATAGAAATGAGTGCCTATTAAATGTTATAGAAATCTGTTATATGTGTGAAGAGAACAATTCAATTGACAAGTTTCCATCTCTTCTAAGTATGAAAGTAATGTATCAAGGAATATAAGAAGGCATGGATCAACTTTTCTTTGTCAACCAAAGGAGGCCAGAAGGCCCTAGGCCATATCAATAAGGTATAAACTATCCATCCTCCTTCAATACAAGTTATTATTCATTATTTTAGTATTGGTATCCGCCTAATACCTCACCTTGGCCTATTTCTACTCCTTATCCCTATCCTCCTTAACCTAACATTTCCCCTTTTCAACCATACTAATGCCAACCTCCTCAATGGGGTAATATATCACCAGGATGGAGGCCTTAGGAAACCAATCCACATTCTATTATTCCTCCTCCTCCGAAACCACAACTAACCCAAAACAATCCACCTAAATAGACACAAACATCTACTTAGCCAAATATGGACCCCAATAATAATCAGGCCTGACAAGTCTACAATGGAGAAACATCTTATCCTACCCATTCTATAGAAATCCAATAAATCAATCTCAAATATAGGAAGGTACTTCCTAATTCTCACCCACCTTATCCAATAAAAAATCTTGAAGAAGAGATGTAAGAAATCAGTCCTCAAGCCAAAAAACCTCCTATCTTGAAAGATTCATCCATCCCAAAACACGCACCCCAAAAGAGGCTAAAATTTTGGGAGAACTGAAAAATATGTATGTCAAGATTCCCCTATTGTAGGTCATCAAGGATGATCCCATATAAAAAAAATTCATCAAGGGAGAATGTCCTAAGAGGACAGGAAGAAGGAGGAAATATTCCCCTACTATTAATGCCATTGGGCAACTAGTTGATCTACTACTTGGGAAGGTCATCATCCCAAAGTATTTGGATCTTGGAATCCTAATAGTAGATATGTAAATTAACAATATTGTAGTAACCAATACCCTCATTGACTTAGGGGATGTAATCAATTTCATGATCAAGGAAACTATGCTCAAGCTTAGCCTCTGAGGAGCCTTAAGGAAAACCACCATAGCATTGTAACTTGCAGACAAATCCATAGTAGCACCCAAGGGTGTCATTGACAGTTTCATGGTTTACATTAATTACTGGGAGTACCCCATGATCTTCTTGTTCTACAGCTCAAAACCACGTTCAATGGCTATTCTCTTATCGTAGGAATACCTTGGTTAGCTAACATTGATGCCTGTATAAATTGTAGAGTTGGAAACATGACAATTACAAATGGGAAACTAACAAAACATATTGTACTATAACCCCATGCCCAAACCGTTGTTGAGAATTACCTTCATATGTAGTTATAAGAGAAAGAAGAAGAATAAATCTATCAATCATATCCCTACCCAACGTTTACATTGGAAACAACTATTGGTAGTAGGAAATTGGATCAGGACAACTTGATTAACAATTTTCTACAAAAAATGTATCCTACAGTCATGCAAATTGATGGTCTAAAAGAGGAACCTTTAGTACATCCTAAAGGAAGCTCATGGGTATATTTAATCACTACTGGTTATGGTCAAAGTAATGTAAAACTTGTAGAAATCAATCCACTTAGAACTATGAAAATCAGTCCTTCTCTTTCAATTGATTAGGATAGATATTTACTCATTGTTTTAAGGGAGAATCTTGATGTTTTTTCTTGGTATTAAAAAACAATGAAAGTAGTTCACCCCTCTATCAGTACTAATTTTATATACATTAAATAAGACTATAAATCTATTCATCAACCTCAGAGTAGAATGAAGCATGCATTAAAGGACATTTTAAAAGAGGAATTACATAAATTATTAGTTGCAGGTTCTATCTATCCAATTTCAAACAATGAGTGGGTGTCACCTTTAGTAATTGTGCCTAAAAAGAAAGGGAAATGGAGATTTTTAATTTATTACAAAGAACTTAATAAGGCCACAAATAAAGACCACTTTCCTTTACTTTTTTCGACCAAGTTTTGGATGCTCTTACAGGAAAGGGGTTATTTTCATTTATGGATTGTTTAGCAAGTAAAATCAGATAGAAATCAATCTTCAAGACTGACCTAACCATGGGGGACATTTCCCTACAATGTCCTTCTTTTCAGCGTCTGTAATGCCCCTGCCACCTTCTAGAGGGAAGTGTTGAGTATTTTTGCTAATATTGTACATGATTAATTTCATATTTATATGGATGACTTCACATGTTATGGAGATGATTTCTAGGAATCCCTCTCCAACCTATATAAGGTTTTGAAAATATGTATAGAAATGAATCTCTCCTTAACTGCTGAAAATTACCAGATTTTGATGGATGCATGACTTTTTCTAAGCCACTTCCTCTCTAAGGATGGAATTCTAGTTGATCCTAAGAAAATTGCAATTATTAGAAAATTTCTTGTTCCACAAAGACAAATATATGTTAGGAGGTTTTTATTACTTGCTAGATACTACAAGATATTTATTAAATATTTAGTAAAATTGCTCCACCTTTATTTGGTTTACTAATGAAAGACTCATTTTTCTCTTGGACCGACCTTTGTCAAAAGGAATTTGAGTATATCAAAGAATAATTGGCATGTGTACTAGCTTTTAGGGGCCCAAATGAGGCCTTTCCCTTCCACATTCACACAAATTCATTAGACAAAGAAGTGGGGGGAGCATTAAGGAAACTAGAATGTAAATTTCCTTATGCCGTATATTTCATTAGTAAAATTTTTTCCAAAGATGAACTCAATTACATGGTCACCAAAAATGAACTTTGTTATGTTGTGCATTCTTTGCATAAATTCACACATTACATTAATGGGTATCATTTTTTTTTGCACACTGATCATGTAACCATTAAGTACGTGATGAATAAAAATAATGTCAATGCTCAAATCATTATATGATTATAATTTTTACAACAATTTTTTCTAACCATTATTGATAAGATAGGGAAAGAAAATGTTATTACATATTTCTTGTACAAATAATGAAGAGATGGTGGATGACCAAATTTTAGATGAGCACCTCTTTTCCATATCATTATTATCCCCTCGATTTGTTGATATAGCAAACATTTTGGTTGCTGGCTAGTTTCTCCCTAACTTGTCCTCAAAGGAAAATAGTAAAATTGTCAAGAAAAATGATCGTTATACTTGGATTGGGGAAAAATGCTTCAGATTAGGGCCTGATCAATTCCTAAGGAGATCTGCAAGAGAAGATGAAGTCTATTACAACCTCTCTACATGTCATGATGGACCTTATGGGGATTATTTTTCTACTAAGAGGACAACCTACAAGATTCTTCATGCAGGCTAATACTAGCCTTCCCTTTCATAAAGATGCCAAGAGCCACATTGTATAGTGTGATGAGTTCCAGACGATTGGGAAACCTACTCAAAGAGATGAGATTCCCCTACAACCTCAAGTGACTTTCGAGCCATTTGGGAAGTGACACATCAACTTCATTGGACCTATTGACCCCCCTGTAGATAGAAGAATAGTATCATTGTTTGCATCAATTACCTAACCAAGTGGGATGAAGTAATGGCAGTCAATGCAAACATAATAGAAAGTATAAGAGTTCTTAAGGGAGAACATTTTTACAAATTTGGATTCCCAAGGGAACTAGTGACGGATAAAGGTTCTCAATTCACTCCTGATCTAATAGAGGGGATAATGAGTAAACATTATATCAAAAATACAATCTCCACCCCATATCACCCTCAGGAACATGGCCAAGTGGAAGACCTAGAAGGAATTTTGACTAAGGTAGCTAACAGTAACAAGAAATATTGGGCGGAAAATCTTGCTCAAACCACTTGAGCCTACAACACTACTTGGATGAATTCCACTGAATTCACCCCCTTTTGATTGGGTCTATGGTAAGAAAGCCCTATTTTCCATTGAATTTGATTACAATACACAGAGAATGGAAACACAACTTAACTTGGACATCACAGAAGTTCAAGAAGAGATATTGCAGCAATTGAATGTTATAAATGAAATTAGGATGCATGGTCTTATTCACAATTAAATGGTTCAATTACAAAGGAAAGTTAAGAATGATAGGAACATTAAGGTTAGGACCTTCTAGGATGGTGATTGGGACCTCTTATATGATTCTAGATTCAAATATTTCAAAGGAAAAATCATCACTAGATGGTTAGGCCCTTAACTAGTGAATAAATTCCATGGTAGTGGCTCATTTCAGATCAATACAATTGATGAATAAGAAATCCCCTTCTGGTGAATGGATACAAATTAATTTTTTATAGAAATTCCCTATTCAGGGTTGAGTTTACCAATTTAATAAGCAAAAAATGACATGTGATTGAGAGAATTACAGCTACCATCTCATTCAACACTTGATCAAGAAAACAGAGAAAAAAAGAGAAAAAGAGAAAAAAAAATGTAGTTGAAAACCTCCTTTGATGCTCCTGAGGAGGCTAAAAACATCCATGAGGCATCCAATGACCCTTAATAAAAGAAATAAAATAAAATAAAATATCCCTAGGTGAAAACCTCTCTTGAGGCACCTAGGGCAGACCTACTTAGGCTGAAAACATAAATGAGGTAGATTATGTGCCTCAGAATAAAAAAAGCGGGAAAATTAAGAAAAAAAAAACACAAAAACAAAAAGGAAAAGAAAAACGAAGACACAAAATGTCACCTCAATTTAATATATTATAACAGTGATGTAGATATAAGAGAATTCTAGTAGTAGTCAAGAGTATCCCCTTCTAGTCTAACCACCCACATTCAGAACCTTCAACAATCTTCTCTACATACATCTCACACATTCCCACCCTTTCTGTAAGCATCCTCTATCATTTCCAAGTCACTTATATATGTTTTAATCACTGTCTTGATTTTTTGAAACAGAGTTCAGTATTTCTATAGGAAAATACTTAGCATAAAAAAGGGTGTTGAACTAATCTTTTTCCATATATGGGTAAGGGAGAAGGTGTCTAGAAACCCTTAGCACCTACCCATCCCATCATATTTCAATTTTCTCATTATTGTTTCACTCACCACACACAACAATCCAGCCTTCCACCTCTTTTCACCAATCACCAATAGAGAATTCCTCTCCATCACCACTAGTAGCCTCTACTTGAGTTATAAGAACTTTTGAAGCCCAAAAATAGGGGAAATTATGAGCCTAAGGAGATTATGTGGCTGCTACAAGAAAACACACAGTCCTGTAGCAATCTGTAGAAGCCCTACAGGACCAAATTTGGAACTTCAATCCAAGCAGCGTTGAAGACCACCATATTCCAATAACTTAGAAAACAATCATGAGAAACTACATGATCTCTTGTAGGCTACTACAACATCATCAATCAGTAGCACCAATTCATCCACAACAACAATACTCTAACCATCTAAACTAGAATAGTAGTAACAATAATAAGAAACTTTAGAAGACCCTCAAGAGAAATAAGAGAAATATTGAAGCCCCCAGGAATCATCACAAGTATATTCATAACCATCAAAAGAAGCTTCAGTAGTCACATTAATATCCTCAATATCACCTGCAAAGAAACACATTAAGGGTAAGGCCCAAGTATGCAATCCCCAAAACCTCCCCTATGAACTTATATTAGCTTGAAAAAACGTTGGAGGTATATGAAATAAAATGTTTAATATGTCAAACTTAGTAGATCATTCTCGACCATATTTGCATTCAACTCTATTCCTCTCCAATTTCACCCACACATGTGAAAGGAAAAAGATAGAAATGTGGAGATAACTTGAGGAGGTGGGACAACATGCCTACTCATTATGAAATGTGGTGTTCAACATGATAGATGGGGGACAAGTCACATAATGCATTGATCCCATCACCTCAATGAATAACCACATAACTCAGTCCTCCAAAATACAATATTGCATGAAAAGTATATTTTAAGCACCAAGCAATCCTGCTAGTACTATAGGAGGTTGGCAAATCCAAAACACTTCCTACACAATCAACTACAAGAAGCTACAAGTTTCTACAGACTAGTGCTATAGGAAGATCACAAAGCACTATAGGAAGATCACAGGGTGCTACAAGAAGGTCATTTCCATCCAAAATCGAAAAGGATAAGGAAAATTCATTAGGATGATTGTAAGTAAAATTCCCCTCACCAATATTTGATATAGGAACTTAAAAAAACATTTCAATTTTCAGGAAAAGGACTTTGTAATTCACATAGTTTTAAATTTATTTAAGGAAAACAATGGATTGACTACGAATTTACTTCATAAATATGGTGGGTTGAAAGAATAAGGTGTATTGAGAAAAGAAGAAGTGCATTTTTAATTTTTCCTTCCCCTTAACCTTGTAGAAAATATCTATTCAATTTGCATTTGTTACAACAATTTCCACTGCATAGGAAACCATAGGATCATGTAGCATTCAAGGGAAACTCCTCGTTTCACTTTGATAAATGTTTATTGAAGCCATGGGAGGGGGATTCAATAGAAGGGATCATATATACCCCTCTAGGGTACATCACCACCCTATTGTTAGGAATGTTTTTTAAAATTATCAATGGTTAGTGTTTTTTGAGAAGCTAAGAGGCTTTGATGATGAAATTGCCCAAGAATTTTCCTTAAAACTAGTAGCCAAAGGTGCATGATTTTATCATTATAGTTCCAAGCCTCATCATTTACCTAAATGAATAAATTATCAATAGGGCCACTACACTTCTCAAGGGAGTAAAATGTAACAAAGAAGAGAGACCTAAGGCCACTACGATGAATAATAATTTCTTCCTTCAGGATGAGCAACCAATAGATGATAAAAATAGAGTAAGGATGGAGAGCTTGTCCTACCCTTGGGATGAAGTAGCCTACCATGTTCTCCAATACATCTCATGTGAAGAGAGGCTTAACATTGTGTACGAATATCACTTTATATTTCTTTATCATATCATATTCGAGGTAGAATTTCTTATCCAAGAGAGGCTAAGCTTCCCTCACTTCCTCCTTCAATCTATCAAATAAATGATCCGTAAGGGTGAAAGGAGGAAAACACCATTACCTATATCACCATGGGATGATAATGTTGATAGTTTTGGATTTTTTAGAGAGCCTACAAAACCCTATTTCTTCAATTGATTTCATAAGAATGGATAGAGAAGCCTTTTTAGAAACCCAAGTCCATCCTTAGTTAGCATTATAAAGCGCAGAAATAGAGGAGGAAATTGAAGAAAAAGTATAAGGGGAACATAATATTGTAGAAGAAAAATCAAAGGGAAAATCAAAGGAATAAATAGGAAGGTAAGTAGAAGTAAGGACAATGACATAAGTTAAAGCAGAAATAGAGGAAGAAGTGGCTAAGGAAGAGTTGGCTAAACTTAGCTTAATAGAACCAGAAACTCAAGATCCCAAAGAATCTATCAAGACATCCTGTAGGCTACAAAATAAAAGAAAAATGGAGAAGAAAGATAACACCTCAGGGGGAAATTTGGAAGAGGAAATCACTATAGAACCCTAGCAGCTTTAAGTACCCAAATTAAACCCAAAGGGAGGAAGCCAAGGGAAATCCCCAATTACTTCAAAAGAAGAAAGAGTAACAGAATAAGGCAGTGGAAACCTCAACCACCTTCTCTAAATCTAATCACTATTGAAGAATTAGTTATCCATGATCAGGAGGAAGAATCGAAGAAGGAAAAAAAATAGGAGGTTGAGATATCAGTGAAAGAAAAGAGCCACAGGTTCACTAAGAAGGGCTAAACATTAAGGGAACAATGCTCCCAAAATAGCCGACCAAGCTAGAGGAAGAAACTATGAAGCTACAAGAAGAGACGATGAAGCTACATGAACATAATCCCGAGCTACACGAAAAGAATTCCAACCTACAGTAACCAAAACTTCAACCAAATCTTAAATCTTCTTATGCTCATATTGATGGAGGGAAGGTAATTCCTACCCACTTTGTAGTTCATATATTATTTGAATTAGAGAAAGAATGAGGTAGGAACTATAGATGGATGCAAATTTCCAAGTCAAAAGGGGTATAATATGTTGGCATCATGGAGAAAAAGATGAAGAAAATGGGGGAGGAGATGACTAACCTCGGGTTCAGGGACACAAACATAAGGGACCATCTACAAAATGAGAATAAGGAGTTCAAATCTTGGTTGAAGAAAATTCAAAGGTTACTACAGGAGAAAGAAGGACAATAATGACAATGGCTAGTTTATCCATGGAAGTTATACCTTATAGGCACCCATAAAAAAACATATTCCCTTATCCTAAAAGACTAGTGGTGGTCATTTCATATTAGGGTATAGGCCAAAAAAGGATCCCTTCCTTTTCACAATATCATAAAATTCGTTGATTTTCACCTCAAATATAGCAATAAAGATAGGGATAGGCTTGCAAAATTTTAGATTCATAACTTAGTAGTGCCTGATATCAATATTTGGGACCCAAAGTCTCCATTAAGTGATGTTTAACTAATGTATTTAGCTACATGGCTAAACCATGAGGAAACCAGGGTAGAAGAAATGGATAGAATCCTAGTCAATGAGGTAGAAGAGCCGCTTTTTAATCAAGTGCTCAAAATTATGCTCAAAACTCAAAGTGTTAGAATCTTGATAAGCTTAGCTTCATATCGAAGAGCTCATCATTATGAATCCAACGGTTTGAACGTCACTCAAATCCGAGCTCATATGCAGAAGTTAGAGCAAGTGAAAGTTCAAGTTTGACTTGGACATGTGGCAGGATTGGATGACATGGAAAAGGTCCTAGCGATTGGGGAAGTGCCAAGTGGTAGGTTTCCACTAGGTCCTGCATATCACATATCAGGGAAAGCAAAGGACAAGGGTTAAGAATCACCCCCAAGTAGTGCCGATTTGCGATTGTGATATCGCATATCACAAAGCGGAGGTGGATGACTATTACAGAATCATTCCTGGCGAAGAGAGGTTATGATGCAATTTATCGCATATTCCAATTGTAGAAAATGGTGGTGTTTGTGATATAGTCTTTCAGTTTTCACCAATTTTGATTTCTAATAGATTACACGGACGCGATATTTTTATATGTTGTAGACTATATCCCCGTTGGGTTTGGCGATGCCATAGTGTATGGGTTTTGGTCCTTGCCGATTGAGATTTCCAAACCGGCCAAGAGTTATGGCTCCAATGGTCGAAATGTGGAAAATTTGGCAGATTTTAGGCCAAATTTGATGGTTAGTGGCCGAAAAACGGGACTTTGTTAAGAAAATTGTGGGAGAACTATGATAGGTCATAACTTCTTTAGTTCTTATCCAAATTAGGTGCAAAAATAGTCGATTCTAGCAGTTTTAGCTATTCTGAACTCATTGAGATAGGTTTCAAAGGAATTTGAGCATTGTAAACACACATTTTTTGTAATTTTGAGCATAATAGAGAGGCCCAAGGATTGGAAGCTGGACCAAGGAGACATAGTCTAGGAGGGGTGAACTCCTCATCAAATCTCTATGTTATGTGATGTATTTTGATGTTCTTTGTTGTTATTTTTTTGTTGTTCAACATATGTTTTATGTTCAATTATTTATAACATTTACATAAGAAACTCTCATGAGAATTAGTTAATTAATCAAGCATTGTGAATCCTTAAGCATTTGATAAGCAAATGATAAGCATCTTTGGTTTTATTCTGAATGGGGAATTAGCACAACATTACTAATATGCTCCATTTCAGATCAAGTTGGTATCAGAGCACTTGTTTTTTCTTACTATATTTTCTTTGTGAAAGAAGTATTTAATTTTTTGCAAGTTTATGTCATGCTTACAAGGTTAAAACTCAAAATAAGTGAAGGAAATATGGTTGGAAGCCCTAAAGTTTGGTCAAGGAGAAGAAGAGAAAGGTTGCTACAATCTCCAACACCAGTTCAGCCTCAAGTTATATATGTGACTCCAGAGATCATGTATCATGAAGGAGAACCTACAAACATGACAAAAGATTAGAAAACCTTCAGAAAGGATTTATTTGATATGACAAAGATGGTGAAGGTCCTTTATGAAGAGAGGAATAGAAGATTGCAAGGATAAGGTTCCAAACCTCCCAAAGGAGAAGGCTCTTTAGGAGGAGGTAATGGAAAAGGAGGTAATGGGAATGGAGACAAACCTCCACCCTCTCCACCATCTTCTTCATCTTCTTCTTCACAAGAATCTTCACACTCTTCCACTAATACAACCCTTATTGATACTCATCATCATACTTCAAAAGGAACTGGTAAATCACCTTTTCTAAAACTTGATGTTAAATTTGAGTTGCCCATGTATAATGGTGAAGTGAATGTAGAGAAGCTTGATAATTCGATTCGTCAGTTGGAGGTCTGCTGTAGGATTCAAAACCTTCAAGAGGATGACATAAAGATTCAATTAACTTCCTTGAGAATGGAGGGTGAAACACTTGTATGGTGGGAATCAAAGACCCAAGAGGAGATTAAAAAACATGGTAAGGTCTCTATTACTTGGTCTGATTTCGTTGCTACTATAAAAAGAAAATTCTACCTTTTAGATTATATGCAAAAAGGCATCATGAATTGGTAAAATTTCAGATAGTTAAAAGGTCAAAATGTACAAGAGTATACTCAGGAGTTTAGCTGAAGTGCTCTTATGGTAGGAGTAGACTTACAATCCCAAGATACTTTGCTGAAATACATAGGAGGTTTGCATAGTTATCTTCGACACACCATTCTTAAGTTTAATACCATGAATCTTGATGAGGTCTATGTTCAAGCTACACACCTCGAAGCAAGATGGAAAAATGAACAAGAAGAAGGTACAATGAAGCCATTCCAGAGTGGTGAAAAAGGAAATAAATATAAAGGAAAGAAGAAGAAAAACACTTTTGTTAAGAAAGAAGGGGAGAAACCCATGTGCAAGAATTGTTCTAAAGAGGGCCATGATGAAGCGCATTGTTGGATGCTTCATCCTGAATTAAGACTGAACAAATTTAACAATAAAGGGAAACAAAAGCCAATCGTTGTTGTACAACAAGACTTGGGATCTGACTCAGGTGATGAAACAAACATTGTAGCCACACTCACTAAAGGAAAAGCCATGGAAAAAGAAAATAAAAGAGGAAGTCGTGGCAAGCACCAGCGCATAAAATAATTCCAACAATGCTTCAAATGAAGAAAATAGAACTGAGTTGTTCCATATTAGAGTTATTTCCAAACACACCAACATTGATATGATGTTTGACAGTGGATCCCAAGAAAATTTAGTTTCTACAGACTTGGTCAAGAAGTTGAATCTGGAAATTGTGGCTCATCATAAACCATATATGTTGGGTTAGATAACCAAGGATGAAAATCTTCAGGTCACAAGGAAATGCGTTTTCAAGTTTGCTATTACTGCCAACTTCGTTAATGAAGTTGAATTAGATGTAGTGCCATTGGATATTTCTGAAATTGTGTTGGGAAGCCCATATCTATATGATCGGAAAGCCATTTTCCATAGATTTGAGAAAAAATATCATTTGTTCAAAGATGGAGTGGATTATATTGTGAGAGCCCATCATAGAAAGCATAACCTGTCTTTAGCAAGCGCAAGGAAAATGATGCAACTAGTCAATTCCAGCAAGAATCTCGTGCTCCTTATGATCAAGCAAAATAATGACACAAAGCGTGAATCCTTTACAGGTTGTGATGTGAAGCTAAAAGCAAAATTGGTTGATCTGGTCAATCAATATGGAGATGTGTTTCAAGAACCAAAGGGATTGCCACCAAAAAGGGGAATTCAACATGAAATTCAGTTACAACAAGGCTACCCACTCCCAAATATCAATATGTATCAAATGTCAATTTTGGAAAGTTTATAAATTAAGAAAAAAGTCTAGTAATTGTTAGATAAAGGTGTAATGCATCCCTCTACTTCGCCATGTGGTTCACCAATTATTTTGATACCTAAGAAAGATGGAACCTAGTGCATGTGTGTAGATTATCAGGCTTTGAATAAAATTACCATAAAGAATCGATACCCACTGCCCAGAATAGATGATTTTCTAGATCAGTTGAAGAATGAAAAATATTTCACTAAATTAGACTTAAGAAGTGGATATCATCAAGTTAGAATAGTTGAGGAGGATATTTGGAAGATTGCTTTTAAAACTAAATAGGGATTGTTTGAGTGGCTGGTTATGCATTTCGGTCTTTGCAATGCTCCAACTACATTCATGAGAGTTATGAATGATGTTTTAAGATCCTTTCTTGATGATTTTGTAATTATCTATTTAGATGATATTTTGATATTCAACAAATCATGAGAAGAGCATGTCAAGCATGTGAGGAAAGTGTTGGATGTATTGAAAAAAGAACAAATATTTCTAAAGATGTCTAAATGTGAATTCGGGAAAACTTCCTTAGTGTATTTGGGCCACATAGTTGGAGGAGGTGAGCTAAAGATTGACCCCTCTAAATTTTTCGTCATTATGAATTGGCCAATACCCAAATCAGTCACAGAAGTAAGGAGTTTTCTGGGAGTAACGCAATACTAGAGGAAGTTCATTTCCAATTTCTCTTCCATAGCAGCTCCACTACATTCTTTGACCAGCGCGAAGGTTGTCTTCTAGTGGGGAGGCAATAAAAAAGAAGCATTTGATGCCTTAAAACAAAAGATCAGTTCATCCCTAGTTTTAGCATTGTCAGATTTGAAACAACCTTTTGAAATAGAAACATATGCAAGTGACTATGGCATGGGTGCAGTTCTTTTACAGCATGGTAAGCCTATTTCATTTCATTCTGAGATTTTTAATAGTGTTGTTTTTAACTATCCTACATATGATAAAGAGATTTACGCATTGGTGCAAAGTGTCAAGAAATGGAACCATTACCTAATGGGAAAAGAAACCATTGTTCACACCAATCATCAACCTTTGCAATATCTGCAATCTCAGACAAAATTACAACAATCAAGGAACTTTCCTTGGATGGGATTCTTACAACAATTCCACTTAGTAATTAGATACAATAAATGTATTTATAGTAGAGTTGTTGATATGCTTTCTAGACCGGTTGTTAATGTAGCCATCTTACTCAAGAATAATTTTCTTTTTCCTTAAACTTATGTTAAACAATATGCACATGATGCTAACTTTCAAGAGGTATATTCAAACTTGAGTCAAGGCCACCAAGTTGAGGAATTAGAATACCATGTACATGATAATCTGTTGTATCATTTGGGAAAACTTTGTGTTCCACAAGGAGAGAGATTAAATGTCACAAGGGAAGCGCACACTTCTCTTATTGTTGGACATTTCGGTGTAAGTAAAACAGTGGAAAATCTTCAGAGGTATTTTTTACTAGCCTTGTATGCTTGAAAGTATGTCACTTTTTATTAGAGGTTGTTCATTGTGTGCAGTCAGTAAGCCTAGTAATAGGAAACTAGGATTGTACACCCCACTTCTAGTGCCTTCACATCCATGGGAGATTGTTTCTATGGATTTTGTATAAGGTCTTTGTTGAAATATGGCAACAAGAATATTCCAATTTAATTTGTCCTTGAATTAAATTGTGAATTAAAATTAAATTTAGTCTTAACATCTACTTGGAAATAATTAATTCATTTATTTTAAATTAATTAGTTGGAGAAATTCAAGTTAGAAGTCTTTCTGAAGTCATGCAAGAGTTATCCCTTAAATTAAAGAGATAAGATTGAGTTATATTTGAGTTGAAATTAGTTAAATCAGTTTACTGAGTTAAGTCCAATTAAATTAGTTCCAAACTGTTTGAGGAACGAATAGTGAGTTAACAGTCATTTGATGCATTAATGCACTCAACTAGTGCTACTCCAGTTAACTGAAGATTCCCTCATCAGAAACTCATGCATGTCTATTATGAGAAAGACCCAGTTGAGATTAATGTTCAAGGATAGTGTACTATTAGTTGCATGTGTTTTCTCATGGACAAAACTCATGCATGCAGTCAAGGATTTATCCTTGAGGATTTTGTAGTTTTGGAGAGAGGGTTTTCCACTTGGTAACTATGACTCATCCACAAGGAACAGTGCAAGGAAATAGGAGCTTGGAGTGCAGAGAGGAAGGCTAGAGAGAATCCAAGATTTCTTGTGAGAATTTGTGAGGATTGTACTAAGAGCTGGCTAGCGGTGAGAGCTAAGGCTTTGTATAATTCCGATGTATTTCCACATGTATGATAATACAATAGTGTGGGGTTTTTAGCTGAGGCTTTCCCCAAAGTATTTTCATGTGTATTGTGACATTGATTCTTCCTCTTTTGGTTATATTTTTTAGCGCAATATTTAAGCTTCCACAAATTGATAGTAGAAGTAGGTTATAGTATTCTGCTTTGATTTATATTACATTATTGGGTTAACCTACCATTAGATTTTCTACATGGTAGTAGAGATAGATTTGTAGAAATTATCTACATGGTATCGGAGCTGTGAACAATATAATTAGAAGATTTGAAGTTTGAAGTTCGGGGTTGCAAGTGCAAATCAAATTCATATCATACTTCAAGGTTGGCCAATGGCGTTCTATGGCTTGAGACTCGAGTATGCCTTGGAAGGTAGCACGAATTACATAGCATGGAAAGATAGAATGGAGGATGTATTAGAAGACAATGGCTTAAATGAATTCATTAATAAAGAAATCCCAAATCTAGTTTCAACTAATGCACAAGAGTTGGCTGAGTTGAAGAAGTGTGTGGCGAAGGCGAGATGGATCATCCTTGAGGGAGTTCAGGAACATATTGTCTCGAGTCTCCATGGGAAGGATACTCCATTTTCAATGTGGAAGACATTGAAGGACCTCTACCAGAACAGTAGTGACCAGAGCAAATTGGCACTCAAGGATAAGCTTCGAAGAATCAAGATCGAGAAGGGCGATACTATTTCCACATATCTGAACAAGCTCACCACCGACAGAGATGAGCTTAGCAGTGTGGGAATAACTGCTGCTAATGATGATATGGTGAGCCTCAATCCCCTTGGCCTTCCAAAGAGTTGGAATATGTTGGGAATAATATTAAGAGGGGGGGGGTGAATCAGTATTATCAAACCAATATAAATTTTTCATTTCCATATTAAGATTCATATATGCTACTTCAGTTAAGGCAAACCGGGTGTATACACAACTGTGTATAGTGCAACACGCGTATATCCAGTAAACTTATGATTTAGTTAGTTGATCCTTAATGAGTGAATCAGAACATTATTAGCCATATGAACAGTAAATAGGAGTAGTAAAACAGAAAATATCATCACACACAAGAAGCACACATGAACACCATGATATAAGGTGGAAACCCAATGTGGGTGAAAACCACCTACTGCAAGTCATATCTATCTTATTTTAATAAGAAACTTCTTTTTACAATATTTCTGTACCGAAGCAGTCTTATACCAGTACACAGGCTCCTACCTGTAGAAGGCTACAACCTTCTCTCGTTCTCCAGCTTCTCCTGGAAGGGAGCTGTAACCCCCTTAGCTCTTGTACTAGCCGGTGTACTAGTACGTAGGTGCCAGCCTACTGAATGCTCCAACCTTGACTCGTTTTCCAGTTGCTACTGGAGGGGAGCTACCACCCCCTTAGCTCTTGTACTAGTTGATGTACTAGTACGTAGGTGTCAACCTACAGAAGGCTACAACCTTCTCTTTCATCCTCTAGGTATCATGTTTCATAAATTTTCAGACTGGATACTCCTGAAGCACAACACCATAATCTGAAAGGCCATGTTTCATCCAATTTTCATACTGGACCCATCAATATCATTGAAGCACAAAATCAATCAACACTAGCATCATCAATCTCTGAATCACTCAATACTGAATCACTGAAACCCTGTCAACAAACTACAATCACCAGAACACAGAGCAGAACACAGAACTCTGCAACAATATTCAGAACCAACTGTATCATCAAAAATCATGCATACGCTACTTGGAAGAGCTGAACCAGTGTGTATACGCAACTTCACCAAAGTGAACCAGCATATATGTCAACAATTACTTACTGATAACTTCGCTGCACTTCCTGACTTCAGACATACCCAGATCATTACATATACAAGGATAATACATATGTTAGCAACCAGATCTAGTCCATTAGATCACATAAAGATAATTCATTATGATCCTGATCCACTACAGATCTTATCCATCAAAACTGAAACTAAACCTAATCAACCAATCTGAGTATGAAGAATACAGACACCAGTAAACAATCACCAGAACTCATACTTTGCATCAACAACCAAAACCACCTATAACTTCAAACATCATAGTTCATATTGTATACCCTACTTAGATGTATCTAACCTACGTATGTACGCTCTTTTATCAAATTCAACCAGCGTATACATCTATAAATATTCATTCATGTTTTGCAGCTATTTCAATCTTAAGTTATACCCAGATCAGTACATTACATGCGTCAGTATACAGATCAAGAACAAGCATGATCAAACCATATAGAGATGATTCATTCCAAACCATTTGATCCCAATCTACCATTAGATCTTGTTCTCCATCAACTGCTGAGATTCCTCCTTAGCTCAGATCAAGCAAAGCATCATGAACCCATAACTTGCATACTAGATCTCATACACCATCAAATATTCAATATTTTCTGAATGCCTTTGCCTAATGATCTTCTTCTCTTTTATAGTCTTAGGCCTTACTCAATACCATGGTCCAAAACCATTTAGAACCAATACTAGGGACCCAATGCCTGGGTTCAACACTTCAGACGCAATCCCAAGGTCCAAAACCATAGGTATAAATACCATGGACCCAAAAATAAGCTTTCCCACATGTATTCTCTTTTCTGTGCATGAAAGTGCGTGCATACGCATATGCAACTTTTGATCATCAATCCCGCATGTATACACACCTTTGTATATAGTGAACCTGCGTGTATAACCTATGTGTATACACTACTTGGTATATAGCGAACCTGCATATATATGCGACTTGGTATAGAGTGAACCTGCGTATATACTTTTCTTTATTAATTCTTTGTAGTTTGATCATCAATTCTTTGCTATTGACCTACTGCACTATGATCTATGATCTGTGTGAGTTGCCATCAAGGACAACACTTGTATCATAATGCCAACAATATCCCCCTTTGGAATTGATGGCAACAACCATACCAAGTCACTCTCCCCCTTTGACATCAAGGGCAAAGGGCGGATCAAGATATTCTCTTCCTTGATACACATTCCACTATCCATACTCCCTCTGAGTACATGTTGAAGTCTCTGCTCTGCTGAAGAGTGTTGTTCATGCTCCCCCTGATTATAAGCAAGGTCTGCAAAAAGAAGTTCTACAAGAATAACATGACTCTATCATAAATGACCTTCCTATCACCAAAGACTCATACATACATCTATCGCCCAACCAAGTGGGGATATACCAGATACCAATTTTTTATACATGACTGAAATATTACATCATCTTTCCCATGCATAGTGGGGGTACAAATTACATCATATGAACAAAAGGGATTCATCAAATGACTACAATAGATAGAGACAAACTATTACATCACGAGTCTTGATATGACCTTTACATGACATTTATAATAGAGACCAAACATCTAAATAAGACCATGATAGTCATCAGCAACTATCATACACAATATATGACCTGCTCCATAAGCATCTATCAACAACGTCTAGACCATCAACTTGTATATGTCCATTAGTGTATAAGTCAACAACCTATAACAAGGTATGTCTGCATATAGATATCAGCTCATCCTTTTGAACAGAATTCTGCATATGACATACAAAATCATTCACATTATATCATATGTGAAAAAAACCATAGCCATCTCATCAAGATCTGTATGATCCAAGTATCATCACTTTGGGAACATTTGCATCAATCAACATATGTAAGTATCAACCTATCATCATATAGGTAAGAACTCATCATCATCATGTCTCCAACAATGCAACTTTAAGTAATCAGCACTATGTATCTTGAGCTCAAGATCATTTGTCAAGACTTCTTGATATCATCAATAACAACAATCCTCATCCACATGAGCGCCAAGAACGATAGGAATCCTACATCATAACTGTATTATATGATCTTTATGCATATGAAGACAACAACATATGAGTGGCTCATCATCAAGTAATGAAGATGTGTATTCAATCTTTGTACTTCTCCTTATCCTTATGAAGATCACCATGTAAGCATCATCAGAGAATCAACCACAAATCTGATCTGAACATCAACTATGTAACCCCAAGAATCATATGAGATTTTTTCATGGATAACTCATAACCATATCATAGCAAGATATATCATTTAGCCATATAAGCATCATTACCAAGGACTACTAACCATAATGCCAACAATGCATTATTAAAAGCATATGCTCCCCCTGAACCTGTGCCATCTGTTCACTGTCAGATCTGATCATGCATATATCAACAAGAAGTATCAAGGCATCATCATCATTAATTTAGGATCAAAACACTTTAAAACATCTTACAAGTGTCAAGACATTTCCACACATCATCAGTAGATTGTAACCATTATCAAACAGAGCAAATAATGGACTGAATCATATCAGACCCTTTTTCTGAGCCTGTCCCTACTGCTTTTCCTCAAACTAACATATACGCGACTGTGCAGTAACTAACTCGCGTATATACGTGACTTCCCTTTATGAAACTTGCGTATGAGATTTAGGACACTGAAGTTTTACACTTTTAGCTCTCTCTGAGTCTGTTATGTCTGTATATTGTGTTGTGCTACATCTTTCTGACTGTACTTCCTTCTTCTTCCATATATTCAAGTGTGATGATGTTTTCTCCTTTTGTATGGTGCCCGTACTTTGTTCCTGCAATCCTTAGCTATATTTCCAAGCTTGTTACATGCATAACATCTCACATGTTTAATATTCCTTCTGTAGCAATCAACAGCTCTGTGACCAAACATATTGCAAGCAAAGCAATATTCGTTAAAGTACCTGGAAAATTGTGGTCTTTCTATGTGATGGTCTTGAACCATTCTTCTTCTGCATCTGGCTGCAACTTGTACAAGATTATGTCATACATAACATTCAACATTATTCATTGGAGGAGTAAAAGATTTTCTTTGAAGATTTTCTTTCCTTAGTTGTTGATGGGGTTGTCCTCTCATCTCCTTGTTGATTATTTTAGATTTCTCATTAGAATTCCTTGCCTCTCCTTGTGAGCTAGATTCATCATCAATAGATTCATAAAAACCAAGGCCAATTTTGATAGCAGAAGACCTTTGACTACAAAGAATATCATCCAAGACCTTAGTACTTTCTTGAAATCGTAATAGCTTATCCTTTTCTTCTAAGTTATCTTTTAGAATATTTACCTCAATCTGATGTTGCTCCTCCTTTTCATGATATTGCTTCTTCATGTTTTCTTCAACTTTTCTTCCTTCTTCCAGCTGATGTCTTAGTTCAAGAACATCATTTTCTTGTTTTTCAAGAGCTTGGAGTAGTTCTTTATTCTGCTTATTTGATTCTTCAAGATCTTCTTTTAGCGAGAGGATCGTAGCTTCAAGACTTTCATAGTTACTGGATCTATCTCTGAGTTTCTTGATTGTTGTGCTCCTTTCATTGACTTCATTTCTTAATGATGTCACTTCATCCTACAACTTTTGACATTGATCTTCCTTGTCCTTGAATGACTTCCTTACCTTGTTTCCTTCCTCTACTTGATCTTTTAGTTTGGTAGCTTCTTCTTTGAAGGCACATTCCCTTTTGTTCAATAGATCTTGTTGATCTCTAATTTTGTCTGTAAGCCTTTTAAATTCTACCTCAATTTGATATCTTTCTTGCTCACCCATAAGAGCAAATTCAGTTGTTTCGCTATCACTTTCATCATCTTCAAATGGATGGATAAATGTATCATCAAATAATAACAAATTCATACCCGATAGTTCTTTTGCTTGTTCATATTCATTCCGAAGTGATACTGAATCTGAAGTGCTTCTTCCACATATTCCCCAATCGATTCTCCCACTGTCATAGCTCTTTTGAGATGTCTTCTTCTTAGGCACTTTATTCTTAAGCTTCTTTCCCATTGATCTATGGATCTCCTTCAAGCGATCAAGCTTCTACCAAAGGACCTGCTCTGATTCCAATTGTTGGGAATAATACTGAGAGGAGGGGGTGAATCAGTATTATCAAATCAATATAACTTTTTCATTTCCATATTAAGATTCATATACGCTACTTCAGTTAAGGAAAACTGCGTGTATACACAACTGTGTGTAGTGCAACAAGTGTATATCCAGTAAACTTATGATTCAATTAGTTGATCCTTAATGAGTGAACCAGAACATTATTAGCCATATGAACAGTAAATAGGAGCAATAAAACAGAACAGATCATCACACACAAGAAGCACACATGAACACCATGATATAAGGTGGAAACCCAATGTGGGTGAAAACCACCTGCTGCAAGTCATCTCTATCTTCTTTTAATAAGAAACTTCTTTTTACAATATTTCTGTACTGGTGCAGTCTTATACCAGTACACAGGCTTCTACTTGTAGAAGGCTACAACCTTCTCTCATTCTCCAACTTCTCCTAGAAGGGAGTTGTAACCCCCTTAGCTCTTATACTAGTTGATGTACTACTACGTAGGTGCCAACCTACTGAATGCTCCAACCTTCACTCATTTTCCAGCTACTACTGGAGGGGAGCTACCACCCCCTTAGCTCTTGTATTAGCTGATGTACTAGTATGTAGGTGCCGACCTACAGAAGGCTACAACCTTCTCTTTCATCCTCCAGGTACCATGTTTCATAAATTTTCAGATTGGGTACTACTAAAGCACAACACCATAATCTGAAAGGCCACGTTTCATCCAATTTTCATACTCGACCCATCAATATCATTGAAGCACAAAATCAATCAACACTAGAATCATCAATCTCTGAATCACTCAATACTGAATCACTGAAACCCTGTCAACAAACTGCAATCACCAGAACACAGAGCAGAACACAGAACTATGCAACAATATTTAGAACCAACTGTATCATTAGAAATCATGCATACGCTACTTGGAAGAGCTGAACTAGCATGTATACGCAACTTCACCAAAGTGAACTAGTGTATATGTCAACAATTACTTACTGATAACTTCACTGCACTTCCTAACTTCAGACATACCGAGATCATTACCTATACAAGGATAATACATATGTTAGCAAATAGATCTAGTCCATCAAATCACATAAAGATAAGTAATTATGATCCTGATCCATTGTAGATCTCATCCATCAAAACGGAAGCTAAACATAATCAACCAATCTGAATATGCAGAATACTGACACCAGTAAACAGTCACCTGAACTCAAACTTTGCATCAACAACCAGAACCACCTATAACTTCAAACATCATAGTTCATATTGTATACCCTACTTAGATGTATCTAACCTGCGTATGTACACGCTTTTATCAAAGTCAACCAGCGTATACATTTGTAAATATTCATTCATGTTTTGCAGCTATTTCAATCTTAAGTTATACCCAGATCAGAACATTACATGCGTCTGTATACAGATCTAGACCAAGCATGATCAAACCATATAGAGATGATTCATTCCAAACCATTTGATCCTGATGTACCCTTAGATATTTTTCTCCATCAACTGTTGAGATTACTCCTTAGCTCAGATCAAGCAAAGCATCATGAACCCATAACCTGCATACTAGATCTCATACATCATCAGATATTCAAGATTTTCTGAATGCCTTTTCCTAATGATCTTCTTCTCCTTTTATAGTCTTAGGCCTTACTCAATACCATGGTCCAAAACCATTTAGAACCAATACTAGGGACCCAATACTTGGGTTCAACACTTCAGACGCAATACCAAGGTCCAAAAGCATAAGTCTAAAAACCACGGACCCAAAAATAATCTTTCCCACATGTACGTGCTTTTCTGTGCATGAAAGTGCGTGCATACGCATACACAACTTTTGATCATCAATCCTGCGTGTATACGCACCTTTGTATATACTGAACCTATGTGTATAACCTGCGTGTATACACTATTTGGTATATTGCGAACCTGCATATATACGCGACTTGGTATAGAGTGAACTTGCGTATATACTTTTCTTTCTTCATTCTTTGTAGTCTAATCATCAATTCTTTGCTACTGACCTACTGCACTATGATCTATCATCTGTGTGAGTTGCCATCAAGGACAACACTTGTATCATAATGCCAACAGAATAGCTACTAGGACTCTGTGAATGGAAGGGGGAAATTGTTGGATTCAGAATGAGTATGGTCGGATCTTATGTAGGAGGAGATGAGGAGGATCACACGAGATGGTTCTTCATCCAAGAATGATGATGAAGAAAATCTGGCCTTAGCAGGTAAGGCAAGGAAAGGGAAGGGGAAGGCTTCCCAATTCAAATTGAATTCTTCTCACGGAGGGAAGAAGGGTGACATGTCTAAATTAAGATGCTTTAATTGTCATAAGATGGGACATTATGCGACTAATTTCCCATCGAAGAAGTCTAAGAAGGGATCCTCATAAGGATAGGAAGGTGAGGCTTTAAATTCTCAGTTCGAAATGGACTTTACCCTCATCGCATGGATGGTGTCATCGATGATGGGTTGTGTCCGGTATCTTGATAGTGGAGCCTCATTCCACATGACCGGTGATAAAAATTATTCGCTGCCTTGGAGGAGAAAGACCTCAAGATGCGCATAGAGATAAGTGACGAAAGAAGGTATAGTGTTTCAGGAGTGGGCATAGTTGCTTTTCAGAGGGAGCATGGAGCTCCTCTCACCTTGACAGATGTGATGTATGTGCGTGGACTGAAGAAGAACTTAGTATCGGTCACGATGTTGGAGGAAAAAGGCTACAATGTTGTCTTCAGTAAAGGAAAGGAATTCCTAAGACACATAGCCATAGGTCAGACCAAGAGGATAGGGATTCGGGTGAAGAATCTCTATAAACTAGAGGTAGATGATTGTGCAGCATTGAGTACGAAAGCAAAATTGGTGAAAAGCCAAGACATTGGAGAGTTGTGGCACAGGGGGTCGGGCCATTTGCATCATGGGGCTTTGAAGATAGCACAACAGGTATCTACAAGACTTCCCAAAGGTAAACTTGAAAAAGTTGACACATGCAAAGTTTGTACCTTGGGAAAGTACACCAAGTCTTCCTTTCATGATCAAGATAGTCAAGGAGAGGCTATCTTAGAGAAAGTTCATAGTGATTTGTGTGGACCATTCTCGATTGCATCCACAACAAAGCAAAGGTACTATGTGATTTTCATTTATGACTATTCTCGTAAATGCTGGATTTATTTCATGCAGAAGAAGGACCAAACCTTCACAAAGTTTTGTGAGTTCCAATATTTGGTTGAGAAAGAGTCAGCGAAGAAGATCAAGGCCTTGAGAAGCGACAACGGTGGAGAATATGTCTCTCAAGAGTTTAAGGACTTCTATGCAATAGAAGGAATTAAACGAGAGTTGACGACACCTCATAACCCATAGCAGAATGTGGTGGCCAAGAGGAAGAATAGAACTATTGTAGGGGCAGCATCGAAAATGCTGCATGACCAAGGCCTACCACTTCACTTGTGGGCTGAGCAATGTAACACAGTGATATATTTGTAGAATAGAAGCGTGCATCGCATACTTGGGATGAAGACACCAGAGGAAGATTTCTCTGGTAAGAGACCAGATGTGGGTCACTTCAGGATCCTTGACTCATCAATATATTTCCATGTGACAAAGGATGCATGGAAGAATCTTGAGCCTACAACAGATTTGGGGATATTTGTGGGGTACACTGATACACCTTACAACTATCGGGTTTACTTGCCTACCAGTCGGAGGACAGTGGTTTGCATAGATCTCAAGTTTGATGAGCAGAAGGCCTTGCAAGTTTCCCTTGAGAGGGAGCTCAAACTACAAGCTGTGGAGGAACTATTGGTTCCTAAGGAAGAGGAGCCTCAGACTGATGCAGAGAAGCCACATGCAGAGGTTCCAAGAGTGGAGACATCCACTCAAGCAGAGTCTTCTAGAGATGGATGGAAGCTCATAAGAGAAGCTGACAGATTGTTGGAGGATGCGAGAGAGAATGTGGGAGCACCATCTTCTCAGAAAAGACAAAGGAGGTCACCTAATAGGTACATTGGATACATGGCCCTTGCTGGGGAATGTGCTGAGACTGAGCCATCTTCCTTTGAGGAAGCAGTGCAGCAACTGATTTTGGTTGATGGTATGGTAGAGGAGTATGACTCCATAGTTCGTAACAGTGTTTGGGATGTGGTTCCGAGACCAGAGAACAAGTCAGTTGTGAGTTCCCGTTGGCTCTACAAGGTAAAGCAAGTTGTTGATGTTAGTGTGGAGAAGCATAAGGCAAGATTTTTTGCCCGTGGCTTTTCATGGGTCGAGGGGATTGACTATGATGAGACTTTGCTCTTGTCTGAAGGTACTCACCTATCAGATCTATGTTGGCACTATCAGCACAAATGGGTTGGAAGATCCATCAGATGGATGTGAAGACTGCATTCCTCAATGGCCAGATTGAGGAGGAGGTGTACATGGAGCAGCCATAAGGTTTTGAGACCTTCGATTGTGAGTCGCATGTGCACCGACTTGAGAAAGCGTTGTACGGGCTAAAGCAAGCACCTCGTGCTTGGTACACCAGGATAGGCAACTACTTCACCAGGTTGGGCTTCATAAAGAGTGAAGCAGATGCGAACCTGTACCACATCGTGGTGAAAGGTAAGTTGTTGATCATCGTACTTTATGTTGATGATCTCATATTGACTAGTGATGATCAGTTGATCATGTCTTGCAAGGAGGACCTTGTAAGAGAATTTGAGATGAAAGACATGGGTCTCATGCATTACTTCCTTGGCATGGAAGTGTGGCAGAAGGATGGGGACTTGTTTGTGTCTCATGTTAAGTATGCCAATGAGATACTCAGGAGATTCCACATGGAGAAGTGCAATCCCATGTAGACTCCTCTAGCAGGTAACTGGAGGAAGGAGGTTTCTAGTTCAAGAGAAGTTGTAGAGGCTAATGTGTACAGGCAGCTTGTGGGTTCATTGATGTACTTAGTGAACACATGACCAGATTTGTGCTATGTGGTGAAACAACTAAGTCAAGCGATGGTTCATCCTACCAAGATGTTTTGGAAGGTGACAAAGCATGTATTGAGATAACTTAGAGGCACATCTCAGTATGGATTATGGTACAGATGGATAGAGGGAGTGAAGCTGCAGGGCTTCACTGATGCAGATTGGGTAGGGAGTCCATCAAATCGGAAGAGCACATGAGGAGGGATTTTCAACCTTGGGTCAGTGGCAGTTTCTTGGTACAGTAGGAAATAGAGGTCAGATGTACTCAGCTCAGCAGAGACAGAATACATGGCTGCACGTTAGGTAGCAAGTGAGGCCATCTGTATGCAAAAATTCCCAGTTGGTTTGTTTGATCAGAGGATGGATCCAACTTTGATCTATTGTGATAATCAGAGTTGTATCAAACTCTCTGAGAATCCAGTATTTCATGATAGGTCCAAGTACATCGACATCCAGTATCATCATCTTAGAGACTATGTAGTGAGGAGGATCATGTTTTTGTAGTATATTTGGACAGAGGAGCAAGATGCTGACATTTTGACAAAGGCATTGTCAAAGTGTAAATTCGAGTTCCATAGAGACACGATCGGGGTGGCAGATAATCCCTTTCTTGTTGAGAGGGAGTGTTGAAATATGGAAACAATAATATTCCAATTTAATTATTCCTTGAATTAAATTGTGAATTAAAATCGAATTTAGTCTTAACAGCTACTTGGAATTAATTAATTGATTAATTTTAAATTAATTGGTTGGAGAAATTCAAGTTAGAAGTCTTTCTGAAGTCATGCAAGAGTTATCCCTTAAATTAAAGAGATAAGATTGAGCTAGATTGGAGTTGAAATTAGTTAACTCAGTTTACTGAGTTAAGTCCAGTTAAATTGGTTCCAGACTTTTTGAGGAACTAATAGTGAGTTAACAATTAGTTGATGCATTAATGCACTCAACTAGTGCTACTCTAGTTAACTAAAGATTCCCTCATCAGAAACTCATGCATGTCTATTCTGAGAAAGACCCAGTTGAGATTAATGTTCAAGGACAGTGTAATATTGGTTGCATGTGTTTTCTCATGGAGAAAACGCATGCATGCAGTCAAGGATTTATCCTTGAGGATTTCACAGTTTTGGAGAGAGGGTTTTTCACTTGGTAACTGGGAATCATCCACAAGCAATGTCACAAGGAAATAGGAGCTTAGAGGGAAAAGAGGAAGGCTGGAGAGAAGCCAAGATTTCCTGTGAGCATCTGTGAGGATTGTATTGGGAGCTGGCTAGCTGTGAGAGCTAAGGCTTTGTATAATTCCTATGTATTTCCACATGTATGTTAATACAATAGTGTGGGGTTTTTAGTTGAGGCTTTCCCAAAAGTATTTTCATGTGTATTGTGCCATTGATTCTTCTTATTTTGGTTATATTATTCAACTCTATCTTTAAGCTTCCGCAAATTGATAGTAGAAGTAGGTTATAGTATTTTTCTTTGATTTATATTGCATTATCGGGTTAACCTACCATCAGATTTTCTACAGTCTTCCTTTATCAAGAAAATCTCATGATTATTTGTACGTAGTTGAGGATAGATTCAGCAAGATGTGCATAATAATGCCTTGTATAAAACAAATTACAGTTGAACAAACAACTCAAATTTTCTTTCAAAATGTATGGGTTTTGTTATCCTCTACAAGTTCCTAAGCTGAGGAGGAAATCGAAAGAAGCAATCTCGAACCACTTTCAGCTGAGTATCTAGCCCTACTGAACTACATAGGTATCTCTCAAAGGATTTGTCAATGTAGATATGCAAAGAGATAGATTTTAGGCTAGATATATATGTTTGTTTTGAGTCCTTGTGAATTTATGGTTTTAAGTTTGCTGGACTAGGGTTTAGAGCAGGTAATTAGGTCTAGGCTTCAAGCATGCAGAGACAAGTATAGGTAGGAGCTAGATATCAATGTGTTATGGCCCGCTTAGAGTGTTTGTCAGTGTAGTGTAGATTTGTGAGTTTAAGAGAGCCTAATGAGCATGTGAAAGCATGAATTCATTAGCTTTAGAAGAAAAGAAACACAAGTATGAATTCCACATAAACAGAGCTTAAATTCAAGATTCCTGTCTCTATAACTTCAAGGAAATTCATAGAAAGAAGATAAATCATGAAAAGGGAGATGATTTATCCATCAGAAACTGATAGAAAGGGAAAACAAACACCATAGACTCACTGAACTAGAGTTCCTGAAATATAGTTGTAGATGCTCCTTTATTAGTTGAAGAGAACATAATATACAAGACTTCTCCACAAAAGTCCAACCCTTCTCTCTGAATGAGAAATGATACATATAGACTCAACTTAACCACTTCCCCACTTTTAGGAGTCAAATTCTTCGGTGGTGGAACTATTTCCAAGATTCTCTCAACCAACAGGGTGGAGTGAGAAGGTCAAATACAAACACTTCTTGTAGAATTTGTTTTGGATTTTGTTTCCTTAATGAGGCCTAATAAACCATAAAACAACCTATCATGCCTATTAATTCATGCTTACATCATCTAACCTCAAACTAACTTCAATTACATCAATATTTTTGACTTTGACCAAGTTAAACTGAAAGCTAGGAAATTTACATAGTGAAAATTAAATGAAAAACACAAAAAATTGTAGAAGCACAATGCCGACTTTGAGCCCACTTTAAGGTGCCTTCCTGAGGTACAAATGAAGATCTGAAAGAACAATCAACTATTTTTTCAAGTATAATTTCCCGAACACCTTGAATTTTTTTAAATGACCCATGGGAAGGCCTTCAAAAATTCATTCTCCCAAGGTGTCTACAAAAGCACAACGCTTGTCAAAAAGAGGGGCAGAATGTTGATTTTGACCCCTTTTTCTCCTTTTTCTCAAAATTTTGGCCCTCTCTATGAAATATGATGAAATGGGTTTTGAGAGGATTCCATGAGATTTCCAAAACTGCTTTGCCTATTCCTACTTGCCGCAACAATTTAGTTTTCTCTTTCTCCATGATGAGTTGTCTAGCTTTGAGTTGACTATTTTCTTGTTCAAGGAATGAGATAAAAAACCTTGCTCTTTCCATGTTGTCCATGAGTTATTTGATATGAAAATATTTCTCTTTGATGATCTTCTGCATGTTTGAAGACTCATTTGTTGTCTCCAAGTCCACCAACTCAAATTCATGCTCAATCAAGTCTTTATCCTATACATGTGATCCTTGTTTTGCCGATGTAGAAGGCTTGGCCCCTTTCTCAAGATGAGAAATAAACACAAGCCCTTTTCCTCTTTCATACATTCTAGTCACCTCAGGACTAGGTTCCTTAGGAGCCTGCACTGATTGACTTGATGACCCTATCTCCATCTGTTGTGTTCGTATGTTTGAATGTTGAACTGAAACATTAGTTTCATGCCATTTCAAAGTTGTTTCTATGAAACAATCCCATCTCATGTTCTTCTCTGCAAGCTGATGGAGAACTATAGTCTTTATCAAGCTATGATGAAAAATACTTGGATAGTGTTCCTTGTTTTTCACCTGTACCTTCTCAGACATTTTGACAAGGCTTCTACATAGATAATTGCACATGTTGAGAGGTTTTTCGGATGTGAAGTGCATTAGAAAGCAGATGTGGTAGGCATACAATCTAGAAAACCTTCCTTCATAGGTGAAAAGTTTCATGACAACCTTCATTAATGGAGCATACTTCTCCAACAGGTACCTAAATGGGATGGTGTGTGTATGGATCTCCCTATAGGGTGTTTTCAAGAAGGATCTGTAATGTTCAAGATCCAAATTCAGACCCTTAAACTAGTATTCTCCATGATCAGGTATCCCTGTAGCAAGTGAAATAGCAGCCACTGAAAATGTAAACTCAACCCCAACTATGATGGCCCTTTCCCCTTTCAGTTGAGTGGTGATCCAATCTGTCAACCGTTCATGAAAACCTACTTCACATACCCTTTAGAAAAACTCTAGCAAATTTACATCTTCAAAACACTGTTTGATGAAGGGTGATGAATTTATTTCATTGTAGTTGCTAGGATCATATCGGAGGATTTTTCCTCCTTTATGATGTATTTTCCTTTATGGCTAAGAATCCCCCTCCATTATGATAGAAACCTTAGAATCAGGAAAATAGAAAAAATAGTGAGGAATGAGTGAAAAGATGAAATCAGGGGTTTGAAGAATGGAAATTATGGTGGGGAAATTTTTACGAGATGAATGGGGACTGCAAGAAACTCATGAAAATTACATGAAGTGAAATGAGGGAAAGGAATGGTTATGAGAAATTGAAAAACAGAGCTTCTAGGAAATTTGCTCAATCTGCTAGGTTTGAGCTAGGGTTTAGTAAAAGGTAAGGAAATTTGATGATTTATAGGTTGTGTAGTGAATCAAAGTGTATTTTAAACATGTATAGAGGTGTGAGGTGGAAGAATTACATGTTTATAATATCAAAGTTAGACAAACCATCAAATACCCTAGCTTGCAACATAAAATTTTACGTAAACCCTAGATGAAGAGATCTTCCATTTGAATACATCTTGCTAAAGGAAAAAGGTAAGAAAATTGTTATACTTACTTGCGGATAGGCTTATATTAGCAAAAAAACATACTGCAAGCTCCAAAATTGAATTTGGGTGAGTTATGAAAGGTTTCAAGCTACTCTGGCACAAGCGCAGTGTAGTGTATGGAAGCGCAACGCAGTGTCCAAAAGCGCAACGCCAGCGTCAGAAGAGCAACATAGTCTTTGGAAGCACAACGCTTGCAATTTTTGACCAAATCTTCCTAGAAACCCATGTTTTCTTCGCCAATGGAGGGGATATCTCGATGAATAAAGGAGAATAGAAGGTAAATGAAATGAATTTGGGACATTTTGGGTTTTTATAGGCAAGTATGATTCCCTTTTGAATAGAAATGGGCCCCACATACCTTTTTCAAAAACTAATTTTTCACCTTTAAAACAGAGCCACTTTAGAGAGCTGAAACCTGAGTTGCTTTTTACCTTTTTAGTAGTAAGAGATTTTCTTCTAGAACTTTGAAATTGAAACCATGAAGAACTTATGAAAATTCATCAAACTTATGCCAAAATTTTCTTATCATGATTCATTTGATGTTGGATTTACACATGATGATGATGGACCTTGAAACCCTAATGACTTAATGAGGACATGAGATTGAATGGAATGTTAATGATGATGACTGATATAATGAAAACATCCTTTTTATTATGATTCCTTCTTTTGAGTGAGGTAGGAAACCATCATGTGTGATTTTTCCAAAAGAATGAAGACCTTCCTAGAAAAACTAGCTAGTGACCAAATTTTACTCTGAAAACCTAGTGACATGATCAAATTTGACCTTGAGACTCCCGATAGACTTGGTAAAACCATATTTGATCATTGGTGGCAGGCAAACAAGACTAACACTAACAAGTTGATTTTAGATTACCTACTTCTATTGTAAGTGATCGTGATTCCCAATTTGTTGGGAATGTTTGGTCAAATTTATGGAACTTGATGGACAACAAGTTGAAGAAAAGTACAATCTTCCATCAGCAAATAGATGGTCAAACTGAAGTGGTTCATAGGAAATTTGTTCATTTGATAAGAGAATATTGCAGAAAAAATCCTAAGTTCTGGGATGAATAGTTGCATTATATTCAACATGCTTACAACCAAGAAAAACACTCTTCTACACTAACTTCACCTTTTGAGGCATGTCTTGGTTATTTACCTAAATTGCCTTTGGATTTCATCTTTGAGAAAGATGTAGTTGTAGATGGACATATCGACATAGACAAAGAAAATAAATTCATTGAGAAAATTAAGTTGATTCACCAAACAGTTCAAGAACAACTAGAAAAGGGTCAAGGCAAGGCATGATAAGCATCGTGTGGATCATCAGTTTCAAGTAGGTGATGAAGTTTGGCTTTACATTAACAAATAAAGTCTTCAAGGTGAAGGTAAAGAGTTGAAACCAATCCGTTACCATCCATTTAAAATTCTGGAAAAGATTGGTAATAACGCTTTCAAGCTTGATTTTTCTTCATATATGCAAATTTATTTCGTTGTTAATGTTGAAAATTTGAGACTGTATGAGCCTCCTTTGATTGAAGATCAAGGAGAAAGTGTACAGATTCCATCAATTGAAGATTTTCTTCCAAAATTTCTTGATGAGCTAATTAGCAAGACACCATACATAATAGAAGAACGAGGTCATCAAAGAGGGGAAATGTTGATTATCTTCGAGTGGGTCTCAAAGGTACAAATCCATCAAAGGCTAAATGGATTGAAGAGGGGAAAGTGAGGGAACAGTACCTTCATCTGTTCAATAAATAAATATAATCTTTTGGGGTCCAAAATGATTCAAGTGGGGAGGAGTGATCAGGTGCTCAAAATTATGCTCAAAAATCAAAGTGTTATAATATTGATCATCTTAACTTCAGATCGAAGAGCTTGTTGGGTCCCTATAATACGAGTGATTACCCCATTACTATTGTAGTCGTATCCCTTATTAATATTTTTTTTCCCCTATTGCCCCATATTGTTATTATTGTGCCCCATAGAATCCCTCTATTGTTATTTTTGTGGCTTTATATTATTATTGTTAGGTCGGCTGGGTTATATTGTGACTCCTTAGACTCCTATATATAGAAAGGAGTTTTTGTCATTTGAATCATCCAAGAATTGCTCATTTATGTAATGTAAAGGAGGTTCCCCCTCAAAGAGGCTGAATCCTAAGGCGTGGATCTATCTTCTCTATCTTTTTCTTGAGCTGGTTCATAACATTTGGTATTAGAGCTTTGGATTCTAGGGTTTCGCTGCTCCAAACAGGTCATCGTGGAATTTTCGCTATAACCATTTTTCTACGGAGTTTCAAAAGCTAAAACAAAAACCCATTTGAGAATACATCGCGCTGAATCTTAGGTCCAAATTTAAGATCCTTTCACGCTACATTGGTGGAGATATGATCTAAGGAAGTTGGTCTTTTTGAAGACTCCTGAATTACATTCCAAACAGGTGACCTGGGGAAAATCATCATAAATTTCTCTCTGAGCATCAGATTGAAATTTCATAAGAAGGTATAGAAAGAGGACAGACTGTAGCTTCTTGTATATCTCTTTCAGAGCCAAAGGTCAAAACAGGGACACGTGGTACGTCATATAAGTTCACTCTACTGAACTAGTCTATAATCAGGTCACTGTAGGAGATTTGACATAACTCTTCCTTGGAGAATCCAATTGGGATCAGACTACTGGCATTGGAAAGAGGAGATAGAGGGCTACTACAGGTTGCAATTGCAGAACTGGATGATCCGAAATTATAGAGAGACATCAGAGACAATATCGAGCTCCTACAAAGTGAAAAAAGGTGTGTAGATTTTTTAAATTTTTGCTTAACCTTGGTTTGAAAATTTATTTTGAAGGAATTCAAAGGGCATAGTAGAGAATTGTTATCGATAACTAATGCCCTGAGGAGAGAAAATGCAAACACCTAGTAAGAAACTTGAAAACCCTACCATGACTCATGAAGAAGAGGAAGAAATGCTACATGATATATCAAAATTACAAGACCAAGTGCAACAAATTTCACTCTCACAAAAGCTAACAGAAACTAAGATAAATGGTGTGGAATCTAAGATAAAGGGCATGGAATCTAAGATTGATGATTTGAAGACATATTTGAAGAGAGATATGGCAGATTTGAAGACAGATTTGACAAATTTTCTACAAGAAATACTTACTAATGGTGAAAAGGTAGTAAAGGAAACTCATGATGCTAACAAAAGAAATGTTAATCATGATTTCATAGACTCTAATGTGGGATCGAAGACCCACCATATTCCAAAAATTGATATGAGGAAGTTTGATGGCAAGGACCTTGCAACATGGATATTACAGATGGAGCAATTTTTCGATCTCAATAATGTGAAAAACACACAAAAGGTACGTATTGCAACTTTATATTTGGAACCAAATCGGTTTGTATGGTATCAATGGCTTTGCTCTTGTAAAAAAATTATCACTTGGGCAATTTTTACGAAAGAATTGGCAGCACATTATGAGGATACAAAAAACAACACTTTTTTTAGCCAATTGATAAGTCTCAAACAAAAGGGTTCAATAATGGAGCACATTGAGGAGTTCCAAAAATTGAACATAAGGGTAAAAAATATTCCAGAGGAGCATAGGATTGATGTGTTCATAGGGACTTTAAAGGATAATATCCAACATGATGTTCGCCTTTGGGAACCTGATTCATTAGAGAAGGCATTCAGGTTAGCAAGAAAAATGGAAAGCAAAATTATGGCAACCAGGAAGCATACCGCTCACAACTATAAAGATGGAAGTGTTGTTTCCCCTAGTCTTCCACAACCTATAAGGTTGAAACCACAACAATTGGAAGAAAAAAGAGCAAAAGGGCTTTGTTATAGTTGTGATAGCAAATACACTAAAGGTCATAAGTGTGCTGAGAAGAAATTATTCTACATAGATTGTGAAGAGGAATAAGAATAGGAGAAAGAAAGGTAAAAAGAAGAGGATATACTCCAAGAACAAAGCCTAGATAAAGAAGAAATGAATCCAACCATATCTTGTAATGCATTGGCGGGAATTACCACTCCTCAAACCATCAAGATACAAGGGAAAATCAAGAAGAAAAAGGTAATAGTGTTGATTGATTCAGGAAGTACCCACAATTTTATTCATTGTAAGGTAGCAAAATAATTGAATTTCTTCTTATATCCAGAACCAGAGTGTCAAGTGATGGTTGCAAATGTAGGAACAATAAATTGCTCAAGAAAGTGCCATAATATCAAGCTATCCATGGGAGAATATGTATTGACTAGCTCAATTCTTTCCATTCCAATGGGAGGTGTTGATGTTGTACTAGGAGTCCAATGGCTACAATCCTTGGCTACAATAGCTTTTAATTTTCAATAACTTTTCATGAAATTTTCTGTGGAAGGAAAGGAAGTTGAATTAAGGGGTATTGCAGGGAAACCGAGAAAGATAATCAGCTCTAACAGTATGACAAAGCTTCTAAAAAAGGAACAAAGAGGTGTAATTACACAATTATGTTCGCTAGATGTTTCCACATTGGAATCATCTATTTCTCCATATCTCCAAAAAGTCTTGGACAATCATTCCAAGGTATTTGAGACTCCCAAAGGTCTCCCACCTATTCGTGATCATGATCATGTTATTCATCTGATTCCAAGAAGTGTTCCTCCAAACATCAGGCCGTACAGATATACCTATGCCCAAAAGAGTGAAATTGAATGTAAAGTTCTTTCTCTACTCCATTAGTATTGGTGCACAAGAAGGATGGATCATGGTGCATGTGTCTGGATTATAGGGAGCTCAACAAGCTCACAATTAAAGATAAGTTACCCATTCCTTTCATTGATGAATTACTGGAGGAATTGCATGGATCAATTTACTTCACCAAGTTGGATCTTCATTCAGGATATCATCAAATCAGAATGCAGACTGAAGACATTCTGAAAACAACATTTAGAACTCATGAGGGTCATTATGAATTTTTGGTCATGCCTTTTGGCCTTACCAATGCACCTTCAACATTTCAAGGTTTGATGAATTCCATTTTCAAACCATTCCTCAGAAAATTTGTGTTAGTATTTTTTGATGATATACTAATCTACAGCAAGTCTTGGAAGGATCATGTTGAACATGTTGACAGGATGCTACAACTAATGGAAGAGAAACAATTATATGCAAAAAGATCCAAATGTTTCTTTGGAGTACAAGAGGTGGAATATCTGGGTCATATTGTATCTCATGAAGGAGTTAAGGTAGACCCTAGCAAAATTAAAGCCATTAAGGAATGGAAAATCCCCACATCCATAAAGCATCTACGAGGATTTCTCAGGTTGACGGGGTATTATTGCAAGTTTGTTAAGAATTATGGGAGAATAGCAGCACCTCTAACAACATTATTGATGAAAGATGCATTCTCATGGACTCCAGTAGCAACAAAGGCCTTCGAACATCTTAAAGAGGCAATGTGCCAAGCACCGGTCTTAGCTACACCGGACTTCACAAAAACCTTTATTGTGGAATGTGATGCTTCAGGAAATGGAATTGGTGCTGTTTTAATGCAAGATGAAAGACCCATTGCTTTTGAAAGTCGTCCAATCAAGGGAAAGTTTTTACACAAAGCTATTTATGAGAAGGAAATGTTGGCAATACTCCATGCACTTAAGAAATGGTGAACCTACCTAATGGGAAGACACTTCAAGGTAAAAACGGATCATGATAGCCTTAAATACATTTTAGAACAAAGATTATCCTCTGAAGAGCAACAAAAGTGGGTCACAAAGATGTTGGGTTATGACTTTGAAATCATCTACAAAAAAGGGAAGAAAAATGTGGTGGCAGATGCACTCTCAAAAAAGGATGAGGATGTGGAAGCATTGTTGTGTGCCATTTCTATTATCCAACCAGATTGGATAAACGAAGCAAGGGAGGAATGGAAGAATGACGAAGAAGTGTGGGCACTTATTCGAAAGTTACAACAAGATTCCAGTACATCTAATACATTTAGCTGAAAAAATTATTCATTATGGTACAAAGATCGCTTATACCTCTGTAAGAATTCCCAGCTATAGAAAGGATTCTTATGGAATTGCACACTTCTCCCTCAGGAGGGCGCTCCGGATTTTTAAAAACTTACCACAGGGTTAAGAAGGAATATTTTTTGGATGACCTTAAATTAGATATTCAAAAGTTTGTGGCGAAATGTTTGGTTTGCCAACAAAATAAAGTTGAAACAATTAAGACACCGGGTCTATTACAACCTTTATCCATTCCAAGCCAATGTTGGGAGGAGGTCTCAATGGATTTTATCACAGGTTTACCCAAGTCTGAGGGAAAGAGTGTCATCATGGTGGTAATTGACAAACTTACCAAGTATGCACACTTTTGTGTATTATCACAACCATTTAAAGCCAATACAGTTTCTTCTGCATTTATGGAAACAATTCAAAAGCTACATGGAACCCCAAAGATTATTGTAAGTGACAGAGATCCCATTTTCACTGGAAATTTTTGGACAAAATTGTTTTCTTGTCTTGGTACTCAGTTAGCTCATAGCTCATCTTATCATCCTCAATCTGATGGGCAAACTGAGATAGTAAACAAATGTTTGGAAGGATATCTTCGTTGCTTTGTATCTGATAAACAGACACAATGGGTCAAATGGTTGCCTCTGGCTAAATGGTGGTATAACACTTCCTTCCATACAACAAAAAAAATGACCCCATTTTTGGCACTTTACGGATATCAGCCACCATCCATCACATCATATTTAAGAGACAATTCTAAGGTTCAAGCAATGGAACATCACATCGAACATCAACAACAAGTCCTCCAACTCTTAAAGGATAACCTCGTGTTGGCACATAATAGAATGAAACAACAGGTAGATCAACATCGCAGTGAAAGAAGTTTTGATGTAGGTGATTGGGTATTCCTACGACTACAACCATATAAGCAAATGTCCCTCAAGCAAGCTAAGAAGGATAATAAATTATCACCAAAGTATTATGGTACGTACAAGGTGTTGCAAAAGATTGGTACTATGGCATACAAATTGGAGCTTCTTGCAGCTTCGCGATTGCACCCAGTTTTCCATGTTTCATGTTTAAAGAAGGTTATAGGCGACAAGCTGCCAGTTCAAACAATATTGCCAGAACTTGATGAGGAAGGAAAAATTATATTAGAACCAAAAGCAGTCATAGAAACAAGAACTCGACAACTATGAAATCGATCAATTTCGGAGTATCTTATCAAGTGGAAGAACTTATCCGCTGAAGATTCCACATGGGAGGATGAAAATTTTACAGAAGCATCTAGAACTAGTCAAGCATTGAGTACAACACTTTTTTAAAGGAGAGGGGCATGTTGGGTCCCTATAATACTAGTGATTACCCCATTACTATTGTAGTTGTATCCCTTATTAATATTGTTATGCCCCTATTTCCCCCATATTGTTATTATTGTGCCCCATAGAATCCCTCTATTGTTATTTTTGTGGCTTTATATTATTATTGTTAGGTCGGCTGGGTTATATTGTGACTCCTTAGACTCTTATATATAGAAAGGAGGTTTTGGCATTTGAATCATCCAAGAATTGTTCATTTATGTAATGTAAAGGAGGTTTCCCCCTCGAAGAGGCTGAATTCTAAGGCGTGGATCTATCTTTTCTATATTTTTCTTGAGCTGGTTCATAACAGAGCTCATCATTCTAAATCCAAGGGTGCAAACAGAACTCAAATCGGAGCTCATATGCAGAAGTTAGAGAAAGTCAAATTTCAGGTTTGACTTGGACACGTGGCAGTATTGGATGACATGGCAAAGGTCCCAGCGAATGGGGAAGCGCCAAGTGGCAGGTTGTCACTGGGTCTCTCATATCACATATTAGGGAAAAATAGAGGACACAGGTTAAGAATCGGCCCCCAACAGTGTCAATTAACAATTGTGATATTGCATATCACAAATCGGAGGTGGATGAGTATTGCAGAATCGGCCCCAGCAAAGACAGGTTGCGATGTGATTTATCGCATATCGCAATTGCAGAAAATGGTTGGTGTTTGTGATACGGTTATGGCAGTAATTTCTGATTTCGATTTCGGACAGACTGCCCAGACATGATATTTTTATATGTTGTAGCTTATATCCCCATCAGGTCTGCATATGACGCAATGTATGGGTTTTGGTCCTTGTTGATTGCAATTTCTGAACTTGCTGATAAGTATGGCTCTGATGGTTGAAATGTGGCAAATTGGTGTATTTTAAACCAAATGTGATTGTCAGTGGCCGGAAAAGGGGACTTTGTTGAGAAAATTGTGGGAGAACTGGGAGAGGTCATAACTTCTTTAGTTATTATCCAAATTAGGTCCAAAAACAGTCAATTCTAGTAATTTTGGCTATTCTGAACTCCTTGAGATAGGTTTCAGGGGAATTTGAGCATTGTAAACACAATTTTGTTGTAATTTTGAGCATAATAGAGAGGCCTAATAATTGGAAGTTGGACCAAGGAGACGTAGCCCAGGAGGGGTGAACTCCTCATCAAATCGTTGTGTTGTGTGTTGTATTTTGATGTTCTTTGCTATTATTGTTTTTTTGTTCAACATATGTTTTATGTTAAATTGTTTATAACATTTACTTAAGAAACTCTCAAAGGAATCAATTAATTAAGAGAACATAGTGAAACCTTAAGCACTTGATAAGAAAATGATAATAATCTTGGGTTTTATTATGAATGGAGTATTAGCAAAGAATTAATAATCTGCTCTATTTCAGATCACTTTTTATCAGAGAAGATCTATCAGCTGCTCATCTCATAATTTCTAACCATAGACTCATAGCAGATGATCCAAAAATGGTAGTTATATATAAGGAAAAACAAGAACAAGAAATTCTTCATTTTGAATACACTTTTAGATTATTGGGAGATGAACACCTACATGCATGCCAAAGGAGGTGGGCATACCTTGCCACACAGTTTGAGAATAAGAGAATTCCATTCACCAAAGAGGTTGAGAAATGCATTGACCATAACACCTCTATATAAAAGGATCATCCAAAGGCTTCGATTTTATTGGATTGGACTTAAATTTAGTCCTCCTCTACGATTTTGGCTACAAGAGAACAAGGATTAGATAAACAAAAGCAAGGAATGGGCATAGATTGAGGAGAATGCAAAATTTCATCCAAAGGGGGCCACCGCTTCTGAGACAGCTTAGAATTCTAAGTAAGTCACCCTGGAAATAAATGAAGTGCATCTAGATGACTAGGTTGCTCAAAGGATGAGAAATTGTTTCAGTGGGGGGTATGATGGGTCTCCCAAATAGCTATAATTTAAGTCCCATCTAACCATCCTTTCACATAGTTAACCTTTTCTTCTGGATTTGATAATCTCTTTTGCAAACTATAATGTGTTCTTAGGAAGGTTAAGAGATAGTCGTTATATCCTGTGTGCCTAATGCATTAAATATGCATGATATTGAGGATATGTTGTGGACATCACATAGCAGTCCATCAGAAGAAGATTTTGGGGCTTGTACCCTACTGCAAGCTAATCACTACTCGATTGACATATGAATATTTTACTCCATCCATGTGGATCCAAGAACACAAGGGAACTAGATCCACATTTTTAGGGATTTTATATGGAAGCATTCCCCCCTTCAAGGAGGTTCCCCCCAAGATTGTTTTTTTATAAATAAAGGTATTGTAGGTGTTGTAGCTGCTACGAAAACACCCAAAATTTTATCCTACCATTCTAATCTCTCCGCACCCCCCCCAACCCCCTTACTTTTTAAGGTTCCAATGGTTATGCATATGTCTTAGATTGAGTAGGTATTTTAATGACCTAGATTTCATCAAACCTTATGCTTGCTCATGCTTTCATGAAGCATATTGTGCATGTTCACCTTTCTTCATCTTGATCCTCATTTTATTGAATGCACTAGGGGTTTTGTAGTGGTCATTTTGTTCATTTTCTTCAAGCCTTACATTTGCATTATGTGCATTGGAAACTATAAGGATGTATTTGTGTTTCAGACCTACCTTGGTTATCAGCCATTGACTTACATGTTCAAATCTTAAGCCTTAGTGAGAATTTCATGGCATTCATTCAAAATAATTGCATCATGATATTAGGAATTACATTGCATATCAACCCCACCTTCATTCATTAAGTCCGTTCAAACTCTTAAGTGTTGAAATCTTTGAAGAAAAGGTTTTCTTTGTGTATGTATATTTCTCTTTCAAGAAACCTCTTTGAAGCATTCTTACCAAATTGCATTTGCAAAATCACTTTAAATTTCTTCAGGAGATTACCAAATTCCATCAAGTGAATTTTTATTGCTCATCTACCTTATGTTAGCCGTCCCTTCTATGTATTTCGCATTCTAATCTTCAGCCTTTGATCTAGTAAAATGTCTATCTTTGTGTTTCTTGTAAAGTGTATCGAAATACCTATGAGTTTACTAACTTTGATTAAATTGGTTCTTATATAGGCTCTTTTGTAAAATATATGTTTGAATAGCCAAGATAAACAAAATTTGATACAATGCGTTGCAGAATCCACAATTATTTCTCCTCTATTAAAGAATACTTCAACCAAGTTCATATGTGATCTATGCAATGACCATTAGCTTGTATAAAGCATGTATGGAACTCTATGAAATCAATATTGAAAATGAGTTATGATGGTTTCTGAATTAAAAAGAATAAGTGTCAAATATGACTCACAATACCTACATTCATTCTAGGATTTATATGAGTGTTTCAATGGAAAATTCGGTGAAAGAATCATTTGAAAAAACTGACAAATAATGGATAATATATTAGTGTGTAAAGAGTATTTATTAATGAGGCACAAGAAAATATATATATATATATATATATATATATATATATATATAGGTTGCATTATGACAAGCTGCATCGAAATATAAGTTTATACACAAGCTACACAAAATGCATTAAAAAAAGGCAATGGAACCCGAACAAGATGATGCATTGATATTTCAAATGTTCTATTGAAGGGAGACTAACCCATCATATATTAATGGAAACCATTACATATTATAAAATGTATACGAAGGAGAGTTAACATTGGTTGAAGGACATTGCGAACAAATATTGAACAATTGAAAATTCGCGTGTTAGGGATGAATCTAACACATCATTACAGTTCCAGACAATGATCATGCAACATGTATTGAAGGGTGCTACTAAAATAAAAGGATGTGCCACTATGATTAAGCATTACAAACATTGGAAGCAAAACCGTTACAATGAAAACTACGCCAAAAGGTTTGAGTAAAACCACATTAAACATTACAATGAGGAAAACATACCAGCATATGCCAAAGGTGAACATACCAATGCGTGCAATGTTGTATTAATGATATATCAAAACAAATACCATGGATATATTAAAGGGCAGCGATCAAAATATTAAAACGACACAATGGATAATAAAATACAATTCATTGCAAAATATGTGATACAAAGGTAGCGTTAAAACCATTAAACTAACAACATTGAAGATCCACTCAAAGTTACATTGAGAACCAACCAAAAGGAGCATTGAGAATATGGTAGAAGCTTCGTTTTGAGAGAAAATGCATAAGTTGCACTAATAGGTAATATATCAAATGCATTGGAGGAATGGTATAACACATGCATACATTGGAGAGTATATACATTGGAGAATATATATTGAATGCATTGAGTGGATATAATATATTGAGTACACTGAAAGGAGTTTATATTACAAAGTTTGTTACAAGGTGGGATTACATTATAGTTGTAGAGATGACAATACAATGCGACAAAAGACAGATTCAAACTACGCTCTATGAATGTGATAAAGGCTGAAACAATGCAATAATACCAAATGAGAGAAGAATGTGCTATGTAATGCGCTACAATAAAAGGTTATAATGACAGACATTATTGCTTTATAAGGTACACTTGACATAAGGTTTCGACAATGAGATGGGAGAGTCACAACAAGGAAATACATGCACAAAGGAAGAGTAGTGTATGTGAAAGAATTATGATGATGGACTAAGAATTCAAAGTACCATGATGAATATTATAACAAAACATTGCGCTAAAATAAAAGCTAATATGATTGCATGCAATATGATTGCGCTATGAAACAAAAAAAAAAGTGCTAAAGGCTTCTATGGAGAGAAAGGTGATATCATAGCACAACAATTAAAGGCCATGCCCAACCGATGCTATAAAGAGTTATAATAATGTTGTGCAATGGTATAAATCATTTCTTGCAATGATGAAGCATGTGCACCAAAACAGTGGGAATACTTGTATAGAATGGCTGAAGTGTGAGTGCATGTTGCAAGAATAAAGGTAATATACTAAAGTGTGATAATGTGACAAGAGTCATTGGCATGCCATTTCAACTTAGAGAGACAAACTTCACCCTTCTTGCTACTAAAATTCTTTCCCCCGCAAAAGAACAATCACACATCAAAATGTGGTTTTTGCGATATCAATTCGTCTTTGTGAAAATTTAAGTGTGACAAGAAAAAACAAAATCATTAATTGATAAATGTTATAATCCATGGAGATATAAAATGATGCAATGACACATTGTAGGAAAGCAGTAAAACCAATCAAACATTTCTAATTTCGCTACATTGAATGCAAAATAAGAAAATGCAATGAAGATAGTCATAAAATTTTGCTATGCTAGAAGCACACACTCAGAAGTTATGTTGAATGTGCGTTAAGCACTATGAAAGAGCTTGGGTAGAGTGTTACAAACACATGAGATAAAGATGAAGGTTATGTCAGTATGTGGCTAAGAGAGATTACAATTATGCAGTCGGAAAAGTGTAATTATCAAACTTTTGTTACCAGTTAAAACGTTGTCAACCGTTTTCTCGAACACATATCTTTCTACATTGGTTAAAGGTGTGGCTAAGTTTGATGTCACACCTGAAGGTATACGGACCTTAAATAATGGGACAATCCCCTTATTTAAAACTTTGAGTATGCATGCACTGAAAAGAAGGAAGTTATCAATTCCAAAATACACACTTTGTGCATATTAGTAAATCTATCAATGATAAACATTGGAACAACAATGGTGTGCACGAAGAGCCACATGTCTCTATAAGTAGTCGTGTAGGACACAATAAAGTATAGAACTACAAGGACATCTAGGAATATTATGGAGCTTGCGGGAGAAATGCAATTCCCATACATATGCATTTTGGGTCATAATATAGGAATTGGCCCAATAGTAGTAGTTTTCTCCACGAAAGTTTCATTTAACAAGACTAATCCCACTGCAAGTGAGACATTCAAAGGTTTACTAACGCCTCACTACCATTTGGAGCCATTTCAAAGTATGATCACAACCAACTAATAAATTATAAAATATTCTAAAACAGTGAAAAACATGATTGAGAGACCAATGGCTATTTTCTATCAACCTCATATGCATATGCATTTTGGGTCATAATATAGGAATTGGCCTAGTAGCAGTTTTCTTGAGGGGAAGGTTAATTTTACAAGACTATTCCCACTACAAGTGAGACATTCAAAATGAAAGGTTTACTAACACATCACCACCATTTGGAGCCATTTCAAAGTATGATCACAACCAACTAATAAATTATAAAATCTTCTATAGTGAAAAACATAATTCAAAGACCAATGGTTATTTTCCATCAACCTAGAATGGTAAGCTAAACTAGACCTAAAGGGCAGCAACACTCCTCATAACATGATCAGGTAATGATTTTTAGACACAAATTTATGAAGTTGATCATGTATGGGTATACACTAGTAAGTCCATTTGAACTCCTTAACAATGATTATATGTATTATAAAATTGAGATATAGTTACTTGGAAAGGGTGTAACATGGTACAATGGTAGTTAGTTGTGTGGTTGTAGGATTGAAATTGTAGAGTGGTTGTTGGTCATTTATATATGAATACTTCATGAATGCATGGAAACTATTAGAGAGTCAACTCAACACCAAGATGACCCTAGGATGAGATGAAGACATAAACAAGTTTCCTAAGGTGTCATATCTTTTCTCACAAGATACTATGTCATAGCTTGTTGAATATCATTTGAGGAAGTTTAAAAGTTTTTATAGAATTTTAAGAGTCACGGTGCATTGAAAGGTAACAAAGAAGATGAAAAATCACCTCCACTTCTATAAATGGACCCTCATGCCTCATTCAAAAGGATTTTCAGCACTTAAGCTAGGCCACTAATTGATAGCTATTTTGTATTTGGGGAGCTAAAAGCATTCTCCTCTTGGTAACTTGTAGGCTGAGTGATTATGAGGCTATGGTTTCTGAAAGATTATATGAACATTCTGTGAAGTTTTAAATATTGTTGAAGTTACTCGTTATTATTTGTTAGGGAAAATACTAAGAGGGGGGTGAATCAGTATTTTAAAACTTACTTGACCTTCTCATTTTCTATTTAAATTTATGTACACGACTTTAGTGAGATAAACGTGTGTATGTATGCTACCGTTATGCAGAGAACCGACGTATATCCAACTAACTATCTTTTCAATTAATACTTCATAATTTTAACTTGAACTAGTGTATTAGTCCTTCATTAGGAATTAATTAAACAATAATGAAGTGTAGTAAGAAAAAAATAAATCATCACACATAGTCAACACATATCAACACCAGGATTTTAGGTGGAAACCCAATGAGGGAAAAAACCACCACTGTTGTCATCTATGTTTTCTTCTTTGAAAAAATATCCTTTATAATCTTGTACTGGCGCAGACTCATACTAGTATGCAGGCACCCACTTGCAGAAGGCTACAACCTTCTCTCATTTTCCAGCACTTACTGGAAGGGAGCTACAACCCCCTTATCTTTAATTCTTTGTGGATCACTTTTCAGAATGTTTCAAACTAGATCCACCTGATCAAAGCATTACAACCTGTAGGCCACCTTTCATCAAATTTTCATATTGGACCCACTACCATCATCAAATCACTGAATCAACTAAAACAAATCAATCATTGAATCTCATTGCAACTAATCAAACTAAACCATAACAAATCATGTGAATGAACTGTTAATCATCAATCCATACACTATTATTTATCACTGAAACAAATTGCTGCCACTGCAAACCCTGATCAATAATATGTCAAAATGTATACACTATTGTTATGAATAATACTAGCGTATATGCATTTTTTCCTTAATCGAACTTGTGTATAGATCTCAAAAACATTGATCCTTCAAACTGAAACATTGCACTGTTGAAATCAATCATATACACATATATCCTTCATTACAGATCTCTAAGCTACTTACAGATCATTACATACCAACATCAATATAGTTCAATATTTCATTCACAAACCATTCAACTTCACCAGAACTATCACATACATATTATTATGAAAAAGGCCTCATCAACAAACAACATCAATCACAACAAGATTTATTAGATATCATTAACTACACATACTTTAGAAATCCTAGCATATGTACACAGGCCTTACAAAATGCTTCCTCATGTTTACACACCTTTCAAGAATCATACTCATGTACAGATCTATCCTTAGTGAAAAATCGACAAGTGTCTACTTAAAGGAAGACCCGCGTATGTACATGTTTTTTTTAAACAATCTTGCATACATATTTGTAATTATTTACTCATTCCTTCAGCGCACAACGGAACTTCAGTTAAACCCAACAAAACTTCAACGAAACCCAAATCTCAACAAACCCAGTAACAAACATACATTAGAACATTATTATCATAGATCAAACCATAAGAAAATCATGTATTCATTTCAGATCTAAAAGATTTGATCCCATATCACATTCCTTGTGCAACCTTGTCTCAGATCAAACAATTCATCAACAACATATTACTTGCACACAAAACACTTTGATCTTCATCTCCTTAAATAACTTAGATCTTATCCAATACCACAGGTCAAGACCTTAGTAATTCCGATGGTATTCCTGAACGTGATCAAATATCCATTGTCACACTCATTACTATGGGAAAATACCATGGTAAAGATCCCTGGTATTTAGGATACCATGGTGCGAAAAATGTACGTGCTTTCTCTTCTCCATACACGAGTGTGTATGTAGCTCTACTTCATAGAACTCGCGTGTATTTCTAAAAAAAAACCTTAATCATTCTTCTGTCTCTGGACTGTTATGCCTTTATCCAAACTCTTTGTCACATGTGTACTATCTTGTAAAATCATATTGTTACCATCATGTTGATAATATTCATCAAGTAGGATGTCATCAAGGATAACACATTTGCCATAATGCCAACAATCTCCCCTTTGGACTTGACAGCAACCACTTTTGTGTTTCGTTACCAACCATCTGTAGATACCTATAGATATACAAAGTTGTTCTACAAGAAGGCATTCTTCAAACACCAATCTACTCTCCCCCTTTGACATCAAGGGCAAAGGGTTGATCAATGTTGAATGAAGTGTTGTAGATATGATGTGTTGAATACTGATCACTAAATGCGACCATGCTCCCCCTAAGGACATGTTGAATTTTCTAAAGATATACACATAAGTAACCAAACATGATCTTTCCTATCACTAATAACTCATATTGACCAATATCTCAATGCAGTGGGGTTACATATTTGACTCAACATGACATCAAATACCAACATGGGATGACATACACAATTAGATTGACCCTAACAGTCCATTCATGACTAAATATTACAATTATTACATCATAGGCCTATGACCTTTACATCAAATGACAGATATGACATTTATAACCAAGACCAAAGACGTCAATAGTGAGGGAGCAAGATGAGGATAGTATTCAATACTATATACCATATAGAATATGTACTTTAGCATCGGAAAACAACATCATGAACCTCACCAAAAAGTAAGTCAACAACTTCAGCAACATGTGTTTCTTCATTAGCATAATCAAAGAATCATAATGCCAACAATGTACTATAAGAAGAAGAAAAAATTCTCCCCCTGAACCTGTACCAATTGTTCACTGTCAGATTTGATTATATCAACTTATTCATCAGTCAGGTCATCAAAACAACTTCATTAATCAAAGCATCAATGTCATATTGGAGAAACTCATAAACCATAAGTTTCTTAGCAATAACATATTGTATCTAACTAATATCAGAACAAGAAAAGCTGTTAAAAGCATATCATAATTTTTTTTTGAGTTAGTTCTACTGATTCTTCATCATAGGGAAACATATGTGACTATATGGGTAAAAATACACACATATACACAACTAATCTTCATAAAATCCATGTACAAACAGTAAACTGCAATCAATTTCACTTTCAACTCTCCCTAAACTTGAAGGATTGAGCAGAATGATTAATAGAGCGATGAAACAAAGACCACCCTTACTTTATGTCTGAGATATTCAAAGGAATCACATGGAAGTGAATTTGTAAATATATCTGCAACTTGTTATTTTGAGGGAACATACTCCAATTTGACCTTTTGTTCAAGCACAAGTTCTCTCAAAAAGTGATATTTGATTGGAATATTCTTGGTTTTTGAGTGCGTGACAGGATTTTTATAAATACTTATGGCATTGGTATTATCACATAGAATAGGAATAGGTGGAGAAAATTTGATTTGAATATCTTGCAATGTTTGCATCATCCAGAGAAGTTATGTGCAACAAGATGCAACATCAAAATATTATGCTTCTAAAGTAGATAAACCATTGGATTTTTTTGTTGTTGTTGTTGAAACATGATACCAAGTAGGTTCCCATGTAGAATGCTCCTCCACTAATTCTTTTTTGATCATCAACATTTCCTACCCAATCTGCATTTGTGTAAGCATGAAGAGTAAGATATGCATATTTGAGATACCATAACCAAAGTCTTGAGTTCCTTGTAAATACTTAAATATTCTCTTGATTTCACGAAGATGAGTTTCTTTTGAATTTGCTTGAAATAGCCCAACGATTCCAATTGCATGCATGATATCTCGTCTTGTGCTTGTAAGATAAAGTAAGCTTCTGATCATAGATATGTATTCTGGTTGGTTTACTGGGGGAGAATCATCATGTGAACTGAGATTACATCCTATTACCATTGGTGTGCATACAGGCTTGCAAACTTCCATTCATATTTCTTCAAAATCTGCTTGAGGTACTTTGTATGTGAGAGGAAGATACCATTATTTGTTTGATGTACTTGTAGAGCAAGAAAATATGTTAGTTCACCAAGTAGGGACATTTCCAATTCTTGCTGCATTATAGAAGAAAATATTTGACTCATCGAATCTTAATTGCTTCCAAATATGATTTCATCTACATAAACAACAACTAATAAAATTTTACCGTCATCCATATTTATATATAGGTTATTATCTACAGACCCCTTAGTGAAACCTTGTTGTTGAAGATACCTGTCAAGACGATAGTACCATGCATGAGGAGATTGTTTTAGCCCATATAATGTCTTCTTGAGTTTGCAAACAATACTTTTATCATTTTCTAGAATGAACCCTTTAGGGTGTTCAATATAGACTTCTTCTTCTAGGTCCCCATTTAGAAATGCAGATTTAACATCCATTTGATAGAATTTGAAGTTATGAAAGCTTGAAAATGCAAGAAACATTCTTATGGCTTCAATTCTAGCTACAGGTGCAAATGTTTCTTCAAAGTTTATTCCTTGTTGTTGAGCATAGCCTTGCATACAAGTCTTTCTTTCTTTATAATTACTTCTCCATTTTTGTTCAATTTATTTTTGAATACCCATTTCATCCCAATAACATTTTTATCACGAGGTCTTGGTACTAATTCCCATGTCTAATTCCTTTATATTTGGTCAATTTCTTCATCCATACCCTTGACCCAATATTCATCCTTGCTTTCTTAATTTACATTTTGCAGTTCAATTGTGGATAGTAAGACTAGATAACTAGGGGTTCCAACAAGAGTTCTTGTAGTTTGTACACTAAATTCCTTTTCTCCTAGAATTTGAGATTCTAGATGAATTTTTTGAACATAACTTGATGGAGTCCTTTCTTATGCTTCTGTATTGTCAATTCCTTCTTCTGATGCTTCACTAGTTTCTTCTCTTACTTCCTTTTCTCTAGTTGTATAAATACATTCATCATCTACTATTGCTTCCCTTTTGGTACCTGTGCATGTTTCATCGATCAGTACAACATCAATACATTCAACAATATTTTAAAGTATTTTATGGTGGCATTTATATCATTTTCTTCTAGAGGAGTATCCAAATAGAATTCCTTAATCTTCTCTAGCTTCAAACATTCAAAGTTTATCATCATTTTTATTTATGTAACATTTGCTTCTAAAGCCACTAAAATGCTTGATAGTTGGAGGCTTATCGAACCAAATTCCATGAGGAGTCTCATCACTATTTACACGGACATGGGATTTGTTGAAAATATTCATAGTTGTATGAGCTGCTTCTCCCCAAAAAGTATGAGGTGTCTTGGACTCATCAAGCATGGCACATGCCATTTGTTGAATTGTTATGTTCATTCTTTCTACCACACCATTTTGTTGAGTAGTTTTAGCTATAGAAAATTGCCTCTTGATGCCATGTTGTTCACAAAAGTCGAAAAATTCATCTAATATGAGTTCTCCTCCCCTATCAAATCTAAGAAATCGGATTTTAAATCTAACTCATTCTCTACTAATGATTTGAATACTTTAAATTTATCAAATTCTTCATATTTATGTTTTAATAAGCCAATCGACCACATTCTAGTAAAGTCATCAATGAATAAGATGAAATATTTTTCTCCCCAAGGTGAATTTTTTCTCATAGGCCCACACAAATCAATATGAGTAAGTTCAAGTGGCTTACTTGTGGTACCTTCTTTGGCATTGAAATAAATCCTAGTTTTCTTACCGAATTGGCATGATTTGCATATGGTACTTTCTAGTAAAGAGATGTTAGGTAAATCACAAACAACTCCTAGCTTTCTTGACTTATGTGTTTGAGTGAATCTTAGATGTCCCAATATTTTGTGTCATAACCATCTTTATTCTCCCTTTCTTAAATAGCATTGTTCTAGACCACCTTCCAAGACATAGACATTACCAAAAGTTCTTGTCCCCATTATTATGATCTTACTTGTATCAAGATTCTAAACCACACAATTCTTTGATCTGAAAATAACCGCATGCCCTTGGTCACACATCTGACTAACACTCAACAAGTTAGGTTTTAATACATCAACAAACAAAACATTTCCATCTTTAACCTTTTCTTTCAACAAAACAATTGATTTTCATTTGATAGCAGTAGGTGAATTATTTCCAAAGGTTACATTATTTTCTTTCTTTACTTCATTAAAGGACATAAACTTATCTTTATCATCTGTCATATTATTTGAGCATCCTTTGTCAATGTACCATAGATTTTCTTGACCTCCTGCATATAAATCTAGCCCACAGTTTTCAGATTCCATGGTCTTCTTTTTCCATACCTTTGAAGTTGTTTCCTTTTGTTCATTCTGAGGTGTTGATGACATTTTTCTCCCACATTCAGATTCTTTATCCCAAAAGTGATTGCAAAAGGAACATTCAGTTTCATCTTGAATAGGTGATAAAGTATTTAAAGAGCATTTCTTTACCCCAATCTCATTATTTTTCTTTATTGCTTCTCTACTCATGATGGCTTTGTCAGAAACACACTAAGCAGCCTTATGATGAAAATTGTGACAAGTGAAGCATTGACCATTAAAGTAGAAGTTTGAAGTATGGTACAATCTTCTATAGTTTTCTCTTTGATTGTAGTAAGGGAGATTTACTTGAGATTTACTTGATCCTTTATTCTTTTGTTCATAGATGGAGTTTCGTTGACTACTTCCATTTACTACATTTACATAGCTGCCTGTACCCGTTTCAGAAGGATTTACAGTCTTTGATGATTCTCTACTTTAGTCAAGACTTATTTTTTATGAGAGGAGAGCGTTGCTTTTTAATGATTTCATCTAAGGTTTCAGATCCTTTAGCAAACCTAACATTTAGACCTTTTGTTTTATCAAGTTCCTTCCTCAGACTTACTATTTCTAGTTCTAACTTTTCATTATGCTTCTCCTTTTCTAGGATTTGTTTCTTTAGAGCTTCTTTTGCTAATTTAGCTTCTTCCAAAGGAATTTCAAGTTGATTTATTTCTTCAATTAAATTATCCTTTTCTTCTAAGGAATCCATAAAAACATCATCAGAATCATCAATACATTTATCTTCAAATGACATAAGTAATTGATATTCTTGATCAGGCTCACCTTCTTGCCAGTTTAAAGACCTTCACTATCTTTGTGAGTGTAGAAAATTCTTTTTTTTTTTAACTCTCCTCTAAAATTTACTTTTGTTGAATTTTTCTCATTCTTGTGATTTTATCTATAAGGGCATTTAGTAGAATAGTGATGAACTCTTCCACAAGAAAAATATTTGAAGGGAAGCTTACCTCTGAAACTTCATGTGCCTACTTGAATTTTCTTCTTGAAGTTTGCCTCTTCTTCATCTGATACATAACATGGTTCCTTAAGTTCCTCCTTTTCTTTTCCTTTAGAAGCAGCCTTGAATGAAACTTACCTGATATCTAAGGGACTTCCTTTCTCATTTCATAGGTTGTTAGAATCCCATGGAGTTGTTCAATAGTAAGGTTCTTAAAATCCTACATTTCTTCAATGGTGAATCGAATTTTGGTGTTAGAGATCCTAATATTTTCTCAACCATAGATGATTCTTTTACTTTGTCACCAATCATTTTTATTGAATTAACGATCTTATATACTCTAAGAAATAAACTTAAAATGCTCTCATAAAAATGCATCTCAGAGTTTCATATTGAATTTTAAATGTTTGAAGTTTGGCACTTTTTACCTTGGTGTCACCTTCATAAATTTGGATGATCCTATCCCATATAGCCTTTGCAATATTCAACTGCATGAACTTAACAAATTATGATTCTACCAAGCTTCCTAACAGAGCATTGAAAACTTTTCATTGGCTTCATACTTTTTCTTTTTAGCCGCATCTGTGGGAATGGCGGATGGATACTGATAGCCTCCTTCAATGATTCCCCAAAAATAAACTCAAAGTGACTGTAGGTAAGGTCTTGTTCTAACCTTCCAGAAAACCAGATTGGATCCACTAAACAATGGTGGTCATATGGATGTTGTTCCTTCTTCGTTGCTCATCTTGATGAATCTTCCTTTAAGAGATTAAGCTTCATTTGAAGGACCTTCTCTGAAACCAATTGTTAGGGAAAATACACTCAGGGGAGTGGGAGAATCAATATTTTAAAACCTACTTGACTTTCTCATTTCCTATTTAGATTTATGTTCACGACTTTAATTAGATAAACCTACTTATGTACACTATAGTTATGCAGACAACTAACTATATCAAGTTAACTAACTTTTCTATTAATACTTCATCATTTTAACTTGAACCAGTGTATCTATCCTTCATTATGAATTAATTAAACAGTAATCAAGTGTAGTAAGAACATATTAAATCATCAAATATATCCAACACATATGAACACCAAGATTTTAGGTGGAAACCCAATGTGGGAAAAAACCACCGTTGTTGACGTCTTTGTCTTCTTCTCTTAAAAAGTATCATTTACAATATTGTATTGGCATAGAATCATACCATTACACAGGAACCCTCCTGTAGAAGGATACAACCTTCTCTTGTTTTCCAACACTTACAAGAAGGGAGTTACAACCCCCTTATCTTCAATTCCTTGTGGATCACTTTTCATAATGCTTCAAACTGGATCGAGCTAATCAAAACATTACAACCTGTAGGCCACCTTTCATCAAATTTTCATACTAGACCCATGACCATCATCAAATCACTGAATCAACTAAAAAAAATTAATCAATCTCATTGCAAATAATCAAACTAAACCAGAACAAATCATGTGAATGCACTGTCAATCATCAAGCCATTCACTATTATCTATTGTTGAAACCAACTACTACCACTGTAAACCCTAATCAACAATATGTCAAAATGTATACGCTATTGGTATGAATAATACCCACGTATATGTGTTTTTCCTTAATAAAACCTATGTACAGATCTCAAAAACACTTATCCTTGAGACTGAAACATTACACTATTGAAATCAATCACAAACACATATATTGTTCATCATAGATATCTGAGCTACTTACATATCATTATATACTAGCATCAATATAGTTCAATATTTTATTCACAAAACATTCAACTTCACTGAAACTATCACATACAGATTGTTATGAAGAACACCTCATCAATAGACAACATCAATCACAACAAGATTGATTAGACATCATTAACTGCACATACTTTAGAAACCCTACCATATGTACATGATCCTTACAAAATACTTTTACGTGTGTATTTGCCTTTCAAGAAGCATACCTATGTACAGATCTGTCCTTATTGCAGAGTCAACATGCGACTACTTAGAGGCAGACTCATGTATGTTCATGCTTTTTCTAAGACAATCTTGCGTACAAATATGTAATTATTGACTCATTCCTTTGATGCACAACAAAACTTTAGTCAAACCCAAATGTCGGAAAACCCAGTAACAAACATAAATTAGAACATTATTATCATAGATCAACGCGTAATAAAATCATGTAATCATTTCAGGTCTAAAAGATCTGATCCCACATCACATTCCTTGTGCAACCTTGTTTCAAATCAAACAATTCATCAACAACATATTACTTGTGCACAAAACACTTTGATCTTCATCTCCGTATATAACTTAGACCTTATCTAATACCATGGGTCAAATCCTTAGTAATGCCAATGGTATTCCTTGACGGATCAAATATTCGTTGTTGTGGTCATTACTGTGGGAAAATACCATGGTAAAGATCCCTAGTATTTTGGATACCATGGGCAGAAATTGTACGTGATTTATCTTCTCCATACCTACATGTGTACGTGGCTTTGCTTCACAGAACCCACGTGTATTTCTAAAAACATCACCTTCATCATTCTTCTATCTCTGGACTACTATTCCTTTATCCAAACTCTATGTCACATGTTTACTAGCTTATAAAATCATCCCATTATCCTCATGTTGACAATCTTCATCCAGTAGGTTGCCATCAAGGACAACACATTTTTCATAATGCCAACAATATTCTCCTATCTATTCATATTATTTTTCTTCTAAAAAATACTCACAAAAAACTCTAAATAAAACATAATGAAAAATTCACTGAAAAATAAGTAACCACAATAACTAAGAAAATTATACACACACAAATAATGGACACCAATATTGCCTCCTTCTAAACTCATCAATTAGCACAAGGTTGCATCCTTGAGGGTAGAAGGAAGCAATTTTTTCTTTTTATTTTTAGATGTATAATCATATGTCTTGCAGAATATAGTGAATTCAAGCATGAAGGTTCCTGGGTCCTCAGAAGCCATTCCACGGTAGCTTGGAAGAGTAGTGGGGTTGATATTTTTCATTTTAGCTTCCTCATTTTCCTCCCTAATAGGAAATACTTCAAGTTTCCTATTTCTAGCCATATTTTTAGTAAGTGATGGAGGTTCTTATTCTCCTATAGGCTCGTCAAAAATCTTTGGTTTCTCACCCAAGAAGGCATCTAGATCCTCTGCAACGGTAGGAGACCCACAGTTGCCAAAAAATGAAGGTTGTTTGTTTGTAGAAATGGGGGTTTTGAGTAAAAAAGTCATGAGTTGTCCCTAGCCATACAAGGCATGAGTTAAATGATATTTTATTTTTTATTTTATAAAAAAAAATGTTGAAGAAAGTTTATTTATTTTTCTTCAATAGTGGAATGAAAATGAAACAAATTAGCGAGAGAAAATAGCACCTACTTTGACACCTCTCTAGCAATAGTGCCAACAATTGATGGCCCTTAGTATTATGCCAAGAATGTCGAAACATATGAGGGGATCAACTTTAATTATCAACTTGGGGTTCATACAACCCTAATAGGTATTAGAACTATGTGTACAATAGGAAATATATTCTACTAGGTTGATATGATGTAGCTAAAGAGAAGTCAAAATGCACAGAGACCACTATGTTATAAGAAATGCTTAGAAAATTGAATGAACTGTAAACGGATCTATTCTAAATTACATCAAAGGAAATAGTTGAATTGTTTTTATTCTATTGTAGAAAATTAAGTGACAAAAAGTAAACACTAAATCAAATTGCAAGAAGGTAAATGAAAAAAATGTAATCCTACTATGTTTTGCATAAATTAAATCTATGTTATATTAGGATGGGAAATGGATGAAATAAACCTATGCTTTTTAGGTGCCTATAATACTAGTGTATTCCTTCATTGTTATTGTCATTGTAGCCCCTTATTGTTATTGTTTTGCCCATGTTGTCCCCATGTTTTTATTATTGTGCCCCATAAATCCCATAATGGTTATTGTTGTGCCCTTACATTATTATGGTTTTGTCGGCTCTGATTATATTGTGACCCCTTAGACTCCTATATATAGAAAGGAGGTTTTGTCATTTGAAACATGGAATAATATCATTTATGTAATGAAAAGTAGGTTTCCCCCTTGAAGAGGATAATTTTCAAGTCGTTGATCCATCAATTTGTGAGCTGGTTGCATAACATTTGGAATTAGAGCTTTGGATTTTAGGGTTTCATTGCTTCAAACAGGTCATCATGACATTTTCACTATAATGTTGTTTCTACTAAACCTCAAAAGCTGAAATTAAAATCCATTTGAGCCAAAATATTGGTGAACCTCATGTATGAACTTCATATCTTGTCTCACTATATTTTCAAAGATATGATTTGAGGAAGTTAGCCTTTTTGCAGGCTCCAAAATTCCATCTCAAATAGGTGACCTTGGGAAAATCTTCATAGCTTTCTCTTAGAGCATAGGATTTAAATTTCGTAAAAAAGTGGTAGAAATAGGACAAACTGTAGTTTCTTGGGTATCATTTTTTAGCGCTGAAGGTTGCAAAAGTGACATGTGGCACTTCGTACAAGTTCACTCTACTGAACCAATCTATAATTAGGTCATTGTGGGATGTTGTCCCTGTGTTGTTATTTTTGTGCCCCATCCTGGGAATTTATCTGTTATTGTTGTGCCCATGTTGTCCCCATATTGTTATTTTTATGCCCCATAGAAGCCCACTATTCTTATTGTTTTTCTCTTACATTGTTACGGTTATGTCAACTCTGATTATATTGTGACCCCTTAGACTCCTATATATAGAAAGGAGGTTTTGTCATTTGAATCATGCAAGAATTGCTCATTTATGTAATGTAAAAGAGGTTTCACCCTCGAAGAGGATAGTTTTCAAGTCATTCATCTATCTATTTGTGAGTTGGTTTCATAACAATGCTACTTGCAAGAAAGAAAGGAAAATACTCTATGAATATAGGAGGAAAAACAATTGTACTCAATGGTGCATGGAAAATCAATTTTGTAGCTAGAAAAAGACATAAAAAAAAACAAACCCTAATTTTAGGAAGAAAACTATAGCTACTAGAGAAAAGTTCCTAGGGGTCTTTGAAGCTCTAAAATCCATATCCAAAGCCTAATGGATGTTTTAAAATGTTGAGGAATGATAAAAAAAGCTTTTGGTGCAATTTTGGAACACGTTCAAAGGAAATATATGTATTTCTATACGATGGCCCTATTTTTCTACAGAAAACTTTCGAGAGAAACTTTATGAGGTCTATATGTGGTTTGAAGGGTGGAAACAGTCATGGAAGGATGTGGAAGGGAAAAGAGGTCCTTACCAAGTTTAGGAATGCTCAATCATTTAGCTCATATGAGGAAAAGACAAAATTGGGGGTTTCCTATAGATCGGTTAGGCAGAATTTAACCCACTGACAGTTTGCAAAGGTGAAAAACATTAGGTGAAGAGGTGATGATATGAGTGACAAAAATGCATGAAATAATACTAATTCTACCCATGGAACAATACCTATCTATCTGAAAGCATAGTGCATGGCTAACTAGCAAAAGCAAGACGTATGAACAACTATTAAACGACTCACTACAGGAAGTAAAACAATAATGGAAAGGATGAGTTGAATTTTAAATGAAGACTACTATTGCATGAAGGAAACTATTTTGTGCTTATCAGAACAACATGCATAACCAAACTTCAGTAAGGTTCTCACTTATAACCTTGCAAGGACAATACTTTTCTCAAAACTATGATTTGCAAAAAATCACAAAACTAACTACATGGAAATGAAATGTACAAGAAGGGGGATTGAGCATCTGGATTTGTCCCTAAACCAAGGAGACTCAAGTGGAAGAAAATTATATTTATAAAAAACAAATTATTTTCATTAATATTCAAAAGTGTTCATACATGAAACCTAACAACATAAATAATAGGTAGGAGCCTTTCTCTAATGTTGATTGTCTCCCTCTAGAGTTTTGAATCCCTACTGGGTTACTAAGGCCCCTTATTTATACAAAACATTCTTGAGGGGCAACCTTCTTGAAGGGACGATTTCTTCCCTCCATAATATCTGAAAATGTGGATTTGGTTCCTGTTGATAGGAAGAAAAATTCCTCCTCCAACGAGTGAGTATTGGCCCGATCAAGGTCCTAATTAGACCCCTTCTCATTTTGCGGGGCTATATATTATCTAAAACAAAGGCCTGGTTTCCTATATTAATTTAACTTCAAAAATATATACATAAAAACCAATTAAAAGAAAACTAATATCATATAATCATCCTAGATACTTACAAGTAAATATAAACAACTATACAATTATGTTGCATATGAATGGATCTACTTGAATAATCTTAATAGTAGGGGATGGGGAAATCACCCAAATGTAGCACTTAAATAAAATACTATAGATGCTTCAGTTAGTGAAAACTTTGACAAGAATATGGGTCCATTCAGCCACTTCAAGGGAATTTTTGGCTCTTCTTTAAAGATATTACGAAACATTGATTATATTTTTCATGATTTTCAATGTTTATTTGCATATAATTAAATTAGTCTAAATGACATAAAATAAATATATCTTGGAAACAAGAGAAATATCAATAAACTATCTCTTTGAATATCATAAATGAATGTCGATTCACTCATATTAAATAAATAAAAAGTCTGTCTCAACAATGCATATACTTGACCATTTTAAAAGAAATGATAGAAGCACATTCCAACATTTAGCAAGTATCAATATAAATAAAAACGATAGAGCAAAATACCATCAATGTCTTTTAAATAATTAAAAGATCATATAGTACTCAGATGACACCATTCAATAAATATCAATACTTGATTGGTATTCAAAAATTGACTATAAAATACTGATTATAAAACAAGAGTCTCAAAGTGAAACAATTTCTAACAATAAAGATCCCACAATAATATCAATTCTGTCTTCTTTGGTTCATCCTCTACTTCTCCTCTTCAACCAATCTATTTATAATTAGAGAGTTCAATTTAAAAACGAAATAAAACAAAAATAAAAGTTTGTTTCTTGATAACTTCACGAAAATATGATTTCTGATTTCGTGCGATTTTGAATAATCCTTTCTTTACTATCTGCAATTCCAATCCATAAATCCTTGAGCTCCAAGTGGTCACAATCTTCTACAAATTTTATTATTAAAAATATATGAAAACTTAAATCAAAAAATCTCAATTAAAAACAATCAAAATTAATTATTGAAAGAAAACTTGATTCCTGTAAATTAGCAACAAATTTCCAAATCTAAGTCAAATCATGTTGTGATTTTGCAATTATGATAGATAGATAATGAATCAAAGATATTAGAGAAACAAAAAGTTTTAGCACCCAATTTTATTCTCAAAACATAACCCATAAAATCAATTTTAATAAGAAAAATGCAACCCTTCTTCTACTGAATTTATGGGAAATTTAGATTGAATATTTTTTGAAATAAATGATTCCATATTATTTTGTTCGATTTCATTTTTCCAATGGGCTATCCTGGGCCTGATTTCATGCTTTGTAGCTTGAGATATTTTCTCTGGAAGTTGGAGTCTTGTAACAGTGTGCGAGCAAATTTTTTAAATTGTTAGTGTAATTTGTCTAATCGTTAATGTCAAAAATAATATCCCACATGCAGAAGATGAATTTGAGTTTTGGTCTTTATATTTTTTTTTTGTTTTTTGTTTACATTGTTAATTGAATAAATTGGGAGGCTATGGAGGCATGTAGAAATGTTTATGGTAGGTATGGTATGGAGATTAAGTATGGTGGAAGGAAATAGATGCGGTTATAGATTTAAATGTAAATAGAAAAAATAAAGTAAAAAAATAGATCAAACGATGGATATGAGAGGTGAGGTGGAGTGGGACCCAAGAGGATATAAAAATAATATGTATAAAAACATTAATAAAATGAATTTCATAAATTAACTATGGAGATGAGAGGAGATGAGAGGTGAGGTGGAGTGGGATCTAAGAGGACATAAAAATGATATATATAAAAACATTAATAAAATGAATTTCATAAATTAGCTAATATATAGTTGGGAGGTCATTTGAACTGAATTATCAACCCAGCCTCCGACCTTAAAATTAATTAATACAAGTAAAATAATTAATTACTAAATAATATAAAAAAATAACAAAAAAATTAAAAAAAACACAAACTTCAAACAAGTGTATTTTTTGATCCGAAAGTCATAATTCAGCAAATTTATATTGTTGTAAATGTCTCAATGAGGCAAAGGTGATGGAAATCTCAAAAACGATAAAACAAGAAATCGAAAAATCACTAAAAATAGGAATCCAAATGCAAAGGAAGACAATATTTCAAAATTTTATACCAGGGACCCTTTATTTTTCTCAAAATAAAAGGGGGGTTGTTAGGGAAACAAAAAATGGCAACACAATGAAACAAAGTAGTTACCTTTGATAAAAAAATATTGGGATTTTCTGATTTAACTTTTTAACCTTGATTTGATGTTTTCACATATTAATTTTAAGGGTACAATTCTTAATGTCTAAAAATGAGTAGTTATTCATTCAGTGATACTCTTTACTTATCATAACATGTCAAAAGAGCATAAATATGGAGTTCATTAGTTATACTAACACAAAGTTTCTAATCAGTCATGAATTCTAACACAGGCCTAAGTCTTTATTCAAATCAAATTTTTTCACACATATGTTCTTCGTATCTCTTTTAAAAACTTTCATTGCTTCACTTTTGTAAGCGCAAATATCCCCTTTAGTTGAATTGCAAACATCGACCCACATCCAGCAAACATTCATAGCCCTGACGGGTTTATTTACTCTTCTTTTAATTTAAAACTTAATGTTTTCACTTTATAGCTTATGATTAATTTTGAAATTTATCATACGTAGCCAAGAGACAGAAGCGACATATGTAGAGAGTTGCTTTGATTGGAAAAAAATGTTGGTGAGTAAAAGCTAAGCTTACTATTATTTTCCGTTTCTGATTATTACTTATGCCAGTTTTTATATTATGAAATGGATGGTGCTCTTTGTAACAACGTTATATACACATTTTATTTTTGAATGAACACTATTAATATTGGATAAGAAAGAATTTACTTCATAACTAAAAGTATACTTATTTTTGTGGTAAATTGAACAAGAAATTCCCCTTTTTAAATGCAAGGCATGTTTTCTAGTATGCTAACCAAATAAAGAGGAAGTCACACCAAAATCAAAGAAAATTATGAAACAAATAAAAATGATGTGAAAAAATATTTACAAATGAGAATTAAGAAAATCAATCCAATTAATAATCTAATTGGATAAATGTATAAAGAAATCTATTAATCTAAATGACTAAGTAAACTGAAAAGAAAATAAAACTACAAAATTTGTTTAATGAAAAGCAATTTAGAATTAATCCATGAAAATAAAAAAATCCCAATAAAGAAAATGTGAAGACAAATACCGCATGTTGCAACCTATCATAATTCAAAATAGACACAGGGAAATTGGATTTATAAGGGATAATTTGAATTGAAAGTTTGGACTATTTTCCTTATTAAATCCTTCAACTACTTTGTCTCCTTTAAATTAATATTGAGATAAATAAAGGTTCTGTCGAGATATTCATGGCTTTTATTGAAATAGAAAAATACAAATGCATCTAAAATAAAAATGAAATATATCCTAAAAATAACTTTGAAACTAAATGCAGAGTTATGATATCAATGCTAAAATCTTCATTAATTTAGTTCAATTAAAATTCTTTTAAAATGACCCTTGCTTCATAATCATAAAAATTGATCTAACTAAACATTTCATAAATAAGTCTTTATATTCCTTAATGGATAAGGACCTAAATAGAAATATTTGATCAATGTAATTATGAGAAATATGGTAAAAATCTAAGGGATATCAAAAGTTAAAGTAAACTTCTCTGGATGAATCTTGATCATGTTTCATCTTCATTTTGATATGTCTTTCTTAATAATGTCATTTGTTTCACCTCATCTTTTCCATTTGTAAATCACTTATATTTAACTCGTCATTAGAATATTCGGTACAGTCATTTGTGTATGAGAAGCATAGATATATCTAGATATAAATATTAATGGTTATTGGAAATCAAGGTAAGATGATTTTTCTATTAAATACTTCTTTAGAAGAAATAGCGAGGAAATGTATAGATCTAGTGGATCAGTAAAATGCTCAAAATTCAAAGTGTTAAAAAGATCTTGAAACTAGCACCAAAACAAATATCTTGTCACCCTGAATCCAACGCAACTCGTTTCACTCAAAATTGATATCGTATGCTCTCGATATCGCATTCTAACTAATTTTGCAAACAACTAAATTTTTGTAATTTGGGTCGCAGGTACATTGACTAGGCATGTGACTGGGAAGATTGATTACACAATTCATGCCAATGGTTGATTTACAAGTATCCTAATGTTACTGCCTCGTGAACAATGGTTTGTGATTGGTTGAAGTTCAATCAATAGAGGAGAGCCACATGGGCCAATTGTTGGCTGCCACGTGGCCTAATGATGGTGTATTAAAATTTGGTATGGGCGGATTGGGCCTTAGAAGGGTTCGAACATTGGACCTCTGTGGTGGAATCATAGTGCTCCACTACTACGCTACCAGTGATTCTTACAACCTATAGTCGTCGATGTGTATATAATTTTTTGTTGGTTGCACATTGGGGGTTGGGGTCAGGGTTAACCCCTCGCCCCCGATTCCCCCAAACCCACGAGACCGCAGGTCACAGAGGGCAGGGGCACGGGGTTAACCTCGGATCTAAGCCACATATCATATCAAAAACCATGGTTCAAACGGTGTCAATGTAACCGACCCTCACCACAGTTCTGCAACCACAATCATGGAGATGGGTTTGGTTTAAATTTTTGGCGCACGGTGTTAGCACAACCCACAACCCTATCATTGCTCATTACCATGGTTCGAGTCGAGGTAGAATTATGGTTGGTACGTAGTGCAACCCAACCATGATTCCACCACACCAAACTCCAGTCATAGTCGGAGTCAAACGGTTGGTGGTTGTTTTTTAACCGCCCAAAATCAACGGTGTTAAATGTGCCACTGGCCCATTTTTTACAATTTGTGGGGGTCACCACACCTTTTCAAGAGGCCACAATTTTCAATTAAACCAACATAAATCTCACTAGTGTAGGGCAAGTTTGTCACTCCACCTGGATGAAATTCATGGAAAATGTAGGATGGATAGCAGGTGGGTGTGAAATGTAGGATAGTTAGCAGGGAATTTGTTCTAGAGCATAACTTTCACAGTTTTTGGCCAAATGAGTTGAAAAAAGAGCCTAGATGGAAATTTTTGACAGTTTTGGATCCATTAGAGACTTGTTTTTGCATTATGAGCATTGTAAATCCATGTAAACACAAATTTGAGCACATAATAAAATAGGACCTGCATTGGAAGATGGACTAGGAGATTTAGCCCAAGAGAGGAATGAAATCCTTTATCATGTTTGTTGTTATGTGTTTCTGATATGGTATATTGTCTCTATTTTGGTTGTTAACTGGGTTAAATAACCATTTGTTTACGATATTTGTAACTTGATCCATTACACAAAATACATAAAATTTTCACTTGCAATTTGTATATCACCTTCAAGTTTCCACTACAGATCATTTTCGTATCAGATCATCAGGTTATTATGAAGGTTTGATTTTGCTTGCAAGTTTTTCTGATGCTTAAAAGGTTGAAGATTAAAAGAGGATAAGGAGAACTTATGGAGCCAAGATATCATATTGTTTCAAGGAGAAGAAACACACCTCAAGCTTCAATAATCATGGCACATGAAGAAGTTTCTAAAGGGATGTCTAAAGATGAAATAAATTTTAGAAAATATTTCTTTGAGATGTCTGAAATGGTAAAGGTGCTTTATGAAGAGAGGAATTAAAGGTTATATGGAGAAATCTCAAAACCTCAAAAAGGAGATGCAGGAAAAGGATACAAATCTCCAAAAAGGAATGAAGGGATTTGTGACAAACCACCACCTTCACCTCCATCCTCATCCTCATCTTCTTCTACTTCTTCAACCATTTCAAAAACACCTCCAAATTCTCCAAAAGGACATGGTAAAACTATTTTGTTAAAGATTGATATTAATTTTTAATTGGCTATGTATGATGCAGAGGTAAATGTAGAGAAATTAGATAATTGGATTTGTGAGATTTGAAGTGTATTGTAGGATACAAAGAGTCAAGGATGATGACACCAAAAGTCAGCTTGCTTCTCTTAGATTGGAAGGTGCGACACTTATTTGGTGGGAAGCCAAAACTCAAGAGAACATGAAGAAACATGGTAAGGTTTTATCCTCTTGGAATAATTTTTTGTTGCAATAAGAAGGAAATTTTATCCATTAGCATGCATGAAAAAGGTTATATTGGATTGGAAAAACTTTAGGCAAGCTAAGGGACAAGATGTACAAAGATATACTCAAGAATTTAGGAAAAGAGATTTGATTTTGGGTATATATTTGTCTTCTCAAAACACTACTCAAATACATTGGAGGATTACATAGTTACTTTAGACACACAATTATCATATTGTACAGGTAGCTCATTTAGAAGCAAGATTGAAAAATATTTCTGAAGAAACTAGTGAGAAGCCATTTAAGTCTAGAGAAAAAGGAAAAGGGAAGTTCAAAGGAAAGGATAAAAGGAATGCTTCGGTTAATAAATAAGGATAAAAAATCACATGTAAACATTGTTCAAAAGAAGACTGTTATGAAACCAGCTCAAGAAAAGATAGAAAAGATAGATCAACGCCTTAGAATTCAGCCTCTTCGAGGGGGCAACCTCCTTTACATTACATAAATGAACAATTCTTGGATGATACAAATGACAAAACCTCCTTTATATATACAGGAGTCTAAGGAGTCACAATATAATCCAGCCGACCTAACAATAATAATATAAAGCCACAAAAATAATAATAGAGGGACTCTATGGGGCACAGAAATAACAATATGTGGGTAATAAGGGAACAACAATATAAATAAGGGGTATAACTACAATAGTAATGGGGTAATCACTAGTATTATAGGGACCCAACATGCCCCTCTCCTTCAAAAAAGTGTTGTCCTCAACGCTTGAGCAGTTCTGGATACTTCTGCATAAAATTCTCATCCTCCCATGTGGAATCTTCAGCGGATAAGTTCTTCCACTTGATAAGATACTCTGAAATTGATCGATTTCATAGCTGTCGAGTTCTTGTTTCTGTGACTGCTTCCGGTTCCAATATAATTTTTCCTTCCTCATCAAGTTCTGGCAATATTGTTTGAACTGGGAGCTTGTCGCCTATAACCTTCTTTAAACATGAAACATGGAAAACTGGGTGCAATCGAGAAGCTGCAGGAAGCTCCAATTTGTATGCCATAGTACCAATCTTTTCCAACACCTTGTACGGACCATAATACTTTGGTGATAATTTATTATCCTTCTTAGCTTGCTTTAGGGACATTTGCTTATATGGTTGTAGCCGTAGGAATACCCAATCACCTACATCAAAACTTCTTTCACTGCGATGTTGATCTGCCTGTTGTTTCATTCTATTTTGTGCCAACACGAGGTTATCCTTTAAGAGTTGGAGGACTTGTTGTTGATGTTCGATGTGATGTTCCACTGCCTGAACCTTAGAATTTTCTCTTAAATATGATGTGATTGATGGTGGTTGATACCCATAAAGTGCCATAAATGGGGTCATTTTTGTTGCTGTATGGAAGGAAGTGTTATACCACCATTCAGCCAGAGGCAACCATTTGACCCATTGTGTCTGTTTATCAGATACAAAGCAACGAAGATATCCTTCCAAACATTTGTTTACTATCTCAGTTTGCCCATCAGATTGAGGATGATAAGATGAGCTATGAGCTAACTGAGTACCAAGACAAGAAAATAATTTTGTCCAAAAATTTCAGTGAAAATGGGATCTCTGTCACTTACAATAATCTTTGGGTTTCCATGTAGCTTTTGAACTGTTTCCATAAATGCAGTAGAAACTGTACTGGCTTTAAATGGATGTGATAATGCACAAAAGTGTGCATACTTGGTAAGTCTGTCAACTACCACCATGATGACACTCTTTCCCTCAGACTTGGGTAAACCTGTGATAAAATCCATTGAAACCTCCTCCCAACGTTGGCTTGGAATGGATAAAGGTTGTAATAGACCCGGTGTCTTAATTGTTTCAACTTTATTTTGTTGGCAAACCAAACATTCCGCCACAAACTTTTGAATATCTGATTTAAGGCCATCCCAAAAAAATTCCTTCTTAACCCTGTGGTAAGTTTTTAAAAATCCTGAGTGCCCTCCTAAGGGAGAAGTGTGCAATTCCATAAGAATCTTTTGTTTTAGCTGGGAATTCTTACAGAGGTATAAGCGATCTTTGTACCATAACGAATCATTTTGCCAGCTAAATGTATCAAAAGTACTGGAATCTTGTTGTAGCTTTCGAATAAGTGCCCACACTTCTTCGTCATTCTTCCATTCCTCCTTTGCTTCGTTTATCCAATCTGGTTGGATAATAGAAATGGCACACAACAATGCTTCCATATCCTCATCCTTTCTTGAGAGTGCATCTGCCACCACATTTTGCTTCCCTTTTTTGTAGATGATTTCAAAGTCATAACCCAACATCTTTGTGACCCACTTTTGTTGCTCTTCAGAGGATAATCTTTGTTCTAAAAAGTATTTAAGGCTATCATGATCCGTTTTTACCTTGAAGTGTCTTCCCATTAGGTAGGGTCGCCATTTCTTAAGTGCATGGAGTATTGCCAACATTTCCTTCTCATAAATAGCTTTGCTTAAAAACTTTCCCTTGATTGGACGACTTTCAAAAGCAATGGGTCTTTCATCTTGCATTAGAACAGCACCAATTCCATTTCCTGAAGCATCACATTCCACAATAAAGGTTTTTGTGAAGTCGGTGTAGCTAAGACCGGTGCTTGGCACATTGCCTCTTTAAGATGTTTAAAGGCCTTTGTTGCTTCCGAAGTCCATGAAAATGAATCTTTCTTCAATAATGTTGTTAGAGGTGCTGCTATTCTCCCATAATTCTTAACAAACTTGCGATAATACCCTGTCAACCCAAGAAATCCTCGCAGATGCTTTATGGATGTGGGGATTTTCCATTCCTTAATGGCTTTAATTTTGCTAGGGTCTACCTTAACTCCTTCATGAGATACAATATGACCCAAATATTCCACCTCCTGGACTCCAAAGAAACATTTGGATCTTTTTGCATATAATTGTTTCTCCTCCAATAGTTGTAGCACCTTGTCAACATGTTCAACATGATCCTTCCAAGACTTGCTGTAGATTAGTATATCATCAAAAAATACTAACACAAATTTTCTAAGGAATGGTTTGAAAATTGAATTCATCAAACCTTGAAATGTTGAAGGTGCATTGGTAAGGCCAAAAGGCATGACCAAAAATTCATAATGACCCTCATGAGTTCTAAATGCCGTTTTCGGAATGTCTTCAATCTTCATTCTGATTTGATGATATCCCGAACGAAGATCCAACTTGGTGAAGTAAATTGATCCATGCAATTCATCCAGTAATTCATCAATGACAGGAATGGGGAACTTATCTTTAATAGTGAGCTTGTTGAGCTCCCTATAATCTGGACACATGCGCCATGATCCATCCTTCTTGTGCACCAATACTACTGGAGCTGAGAAAGAACTTTGACTCGGTTGAATTATACCAGCCTCTAGCATTTCTGCAACCATACGTTCAATTTCACTTTTTTGGACATATGGATATCTGTACGGCCTGATGTTTGGAGGAACACTTCCTGGAATCAGATGAATAGCATGATCATGATCACGCATAGGTGGGAGACCTTTGGGAGTCTCAAATACCTTGGAATGATTGTCCAAGACTTTTTGGAGATCTGGAGAAATAGATGATTCCAATGTGGAAACATCTAGCGAACATAATTGTGCAATTACACCTCTTTGCTCCTTTTTTAGAAGCTTTGTCATGCCATTAGAGCTGATTATCTTTCCTGGTTTCCCTGCAATACCCCTTAATTCAACTTCCTTTCCTTCCATAGAAAATTTCATGAAAAGTTCTTGAAAATTAAAAGCTATTGTACCCAAGGATTGTAGCCATTGGACTCCTAGTACAACATCAGCACCTCCCATTGGAATGGAAAGCATTGGGCTAGTCAATACATATTCTCCCATGGATAGCTTGATATTATGGCACTTTCCAGAACAATTTATTGTTCCTCCATTTGCAATCATCACTTGACACTCTGGTGCTGGATATAGGAAGCAATTCAATTCTTTTGCTACCCTACAATGAATAAAATTGTGGGTGCTTCCTGAATCAATCAACACTATTACCTTTTTCTTCTTGATTTGTCCTTCTATCTTGATGGTTTGAGGAGTGGTAATTCCCGCCAATGCATTACAAGATATGGTCGGATTTATTTGTTCTTCATCTAGGCTTTGTTCCTGGAATATATCCTCTTCTTTTGACCTTTCTTGCTCCTTTTCTTCTTCCTCTTCACAATCTATGTAGAATAATTTCTTCTCAGCACACTTATGACCTTTTGTGTATTTGCTATCACAATTGTAACAAAGCCCTTTTGCTCTTTTTTCTTCCAATTGTTGTGGTGTCAACCTTGTAGGTTGTGGAAGACTATGGGCAACAACACTTCCGTCTTTATAGTTGTGAATGGTATGCTTCCTAGTTGCCATAATTTTGCTTTCCATTTTTCTTGCTAACCTGAATGCCTTCTCTAATGAATCAGGTTCCCAAAGGCGCACATCATGTTGGATATTATCCTTTAAAGACCCTATGAACACATCAATCCTATGCTCCTCTGGAATATCTTTTACCCTTATGTTCAATTTTTGGAACTCCTCAATGTGCTCCATTATTGAACCCTTTTGTTTGAGACTTATCAATTGGCTAAAAAAAGTGTTGCTTTTTGTATCCTCATAATGTGCTATCAATTCTTCCGTAAAAATTGCCCAAGTGATAAACTGTTTACGAGGGATATTATCCTTTAAAGACCCTATGAACACATCAATCCTATGCTCCTCTGGAATATCTTTTACCCTTATGTTCAATTTTTGGAACTCCTCAATGTGCTCCATTATTGAACCCTTTTGTTTGAGACTTATCAATTGGCTAAAAAAGGTGTTGCTTTTTGTATCCTCATAATGTGCTATCAATTCTTCCGTAAAAATTTCCCAAGTGATAAACTATTTACGAGAACAAAGCCATTGATACCATACAAACTGATTTGGTTCCAAATATAAAGTTGCCATACGTACCTTTTGTGTGTTTTGCACATTATTGAGATCGAAGAATTGCTCCATCTATAATATCCATGTGGCGGGATCCTTGCCATCAAACTTCCTCATATCAATTTTTGGAACATGGTGAGTCTTCGATCCCACATTAGAGTCTATGGAATCATGATTAACATTTCTTCTGTTCTCATCATGAGTTTCCTTTAGTACTCTTTCACCCTTAGTGACTATTTCTTGTAGCAACTTATCCATCTTATCATCCATGCCATCAATTTTAGCGTCCATGCCATTCACCTTAGCTTCCATGCCATCCATCTTAGCTTCTACACCTTTCTTTAAACCATCCATCTTAGCTTCTACATCTTTCCTTAAACCATCCATTTTAGATTCTGTTGCTTTTTGTGCAAGTGACACTTGTTGCACTTGTTCTTGTAATTTTGATATATCATATAGCATTTCATCTTCTTCTTCATGAGTCATGCTAGAGCTTTCAGGCTCCTTACTAGGTGTTTGCATTTTCTTTCCTCGGGGCATCAGTTACCGATAATAATTCTCTAATATGCCCTTTGAATTCCTTCAAAATAAATTTTCAAACCAAGCTTAAGAAAAAATTAAAGAAAATCTACACACCTTTTTTCACTTTGTAGGAGCTCGATATTGCCTCCGATGTATCTCTGTACTTTCTGATTATCTAGTTCTGAATTTGTGACCTATAGTAGCCCTCTGTGTCCTCTTTCCAGTGCCACAAGTCTGACCCAAATTGGATTCTCCAAGGAAGAGTTATGCGAAATCTCCCACAGTGACTTGATTATAGACTAGTTCAGTAGAGTGAACTTGTACGACGTGCCATGTGTCACTGTTTCAACCTTTGACTCTAAAAAATATATAAAAGAAAACTACAGTCCATCCTCTTTCTGTACCTTCTTACTAAATTTCAATCCAATGCTCAGAAAGAAATTTATGACGATTTTCCCCAGGTCACCTGTTTTGAGTGTAATTCAGGAGTCTGCAAAAAGACCAACTTCCTCAGATCATATCTCCGAAAATATCGCGCGAAAAACTCTGAAATTTGGACCCAAGGTTCAGCACGATTTCTTCTCAAATGGGTTTTTTTTGCGACTTCTGAAACGTCACAAAAAACAAGTTATAGCGAAAATTCCACGATGACCTGTTTGGAGCAGCGAAACCCTAGAATCCAAAGCTCTGATACCAAATGTTATGAAACCAGCTCAAGAAAAGATAGAAAAGATAGATCAACGCCTTAGAATTCAGCCTCTTCGAGGGGGAAACCTCCTTTACATTACATAAATGAACAATTCTTGGATGATACAAATGACAAAACCTCCTTTCTATATATAGGAGTCTAAGGAGTCACAATATAATCCAGCCGACCTAACAATAATAATATAAAGCCACAAAAATAACAATAGAGGGATTCTATGGGGCACAGAAATAACAATATGTGGGTAATAGGGGCACAAAAATATAAATAAGGGGTATAACTACAATAGTAATGGGGTAATCACTAGTACTATAGGGACCCAACAAAGACCATGATGAATACCACTGTTGGAAACTTCATCCTGAGATGAGATCTGAAAATTTTAACAACAAGGAGAAAGAAAAGGTTGTTGAAACTATACAACAAGATTTAGGTTCTGATTCCGGGGATGAAACAATGATCACAACCATGGGATTGAAAGGTAGGGACATTGCAAGTACTAGTTCTTCAAATAGTCTCAATGAAACTCAATATGAAAAAACAAGAATAAAGTTTTTCCACATTAGTGTTATTTCAAAACATACGAAGATAGATACACTGTTTGATAGTGGATCGCAAGAAAACCTCATTTTAGAAGATATTTTCAAGAAAATGAATTTAGAAACCATTCATCATGATAAGCCTTATCCTTTAGGTTGGGTATGTGAGAACGCAAAATTGCAAGGGACAAGGAAATGAATACTTAGATTTTCCATCACTATGAACTTCCTTGATGAGGTAGAACTTGATGTAGTTCCACTTGATATGTGTGGTATTATTTTGGGAAGTCCATAAATATATGATAGAAGAGACATTTTTCATCGCCATGAGAATAAATATCATTTGTTCAAAAATGGGATTGAGTACATTGTTAGAGCACTTAGAAAGAAATTGAGTTTATCTCTTGTGAATGCAGGACAAATGAAGAGGCTTGTTAATGTTAGTAAAAATTTTGCATTGTTAATGTTCAAGAACAAAGATGTTGAGGAATCTAAAGCCTTTCAAGGATATGAATCAAGTTTGAAATATGATTTCATTGAGGTTGGCACTTAACAAGAAATTGAGTTTATCTCTTGTGAATGCAGGACAAATGAAGAGGCTTGTTAATGTTAGTAAAAATTTTGCATTGTTAATGTTCAAGCACAAAGATGTTGAGGAATCTAAAGCCTTTCAAGGATATGAATCAAATTTGAAATCTGATTTCATTGAGGTTGGTAATCCATGTGATAAGATGTTTCAAGAGTCTACCATGTTGCCTCCTAAAATAGGAAAACAATACGAAGTGCAATTGCAACAGAATGCATCATTGTTGAGCATTGGTATGAACAAGATGCCAGTGTTAAAGAATGCAGGGGTCAAAAATTAGATGCAAAAGCTATTTGATAAAGCAGACATTAGTTCTAAAATACCTTTTTGTGGGTTTCATAATGTTTTTTCCTTGAAGAGGGATGGTGCATGGTGATGGCAATCACATTTGGTAACGAGTCAAGCCAAGTGCAAGGCTAGACATTCTAAGCATCATTATGACTACAGTGTCCAAGGTGAAGTGAACTAGAAATTGAATGAGTCTTCTTTGATTGAATATTGAGGGGGGAATGCTCAAATTCCTTCAAGGGTAGTTTCCTTTTCTGAATATATTGAAAAATTTCAACAAGATATTATATTTGACAGAACGACAAAGACTTCAAAAGCAAAGTACCTTCATGATGAGCTTAAAACTACAAAAACAAAAAAATCCAAATCAGTTGGAATTGGAAGGGTGAGAGAATTTTATCCTTATACTTTTGTTGGCTAAAGATGAGCTTTTGGAGGTCCAAATGCTTCTAGTGTGGAGGAACGATCTAGTGGATCAGTAAAATGCTCAAAATTCAAAGTGTTAAAAAATGATCGAAACTAGCATCAAAACAAAGATCTCGTTTCCGTAAATCCAACACAACTTGTTTCACTCAAAACCGATATCATATGCTACCGACATCACATTTTGAACAATTTGCCAAACAACTAAATTTTTTGTAATTTAGGTTGTAGGTACGCCAAGTGAGCAATTTGTACACTGACTAGGCATGTGACTGGGAATATTGACGGTATAATTTAGGCCCATGGTTGATTAATAAGTGTCCTAATGTGATTGGCTTGTTAAATATGGTTTGTTATTTGTTGGAGTTCGACTAATGGAGGAGAGCCACGTGGGCCAATTGTTGGCTGCAACATGGCCTCATGATGGTGTATTAAAATTTGGTATGGATGGATCGGGTCTTGGCAAGGTTTGAACTTTGCACCTCCAGGTTGGCAGCATAGTGCTCCACCACTGTGCCACCGGTGATTCTTACAACCTATAATTGTTAATGTGTATATAAAGTTTCATGGGTTGTGCATTGGGGGTCGAGGCCGGGGTTAACCCCTGGTCCCCAGTCCAGCCCAACCCACAAGAACACAGGTCGGGGTAGTCAAGGGAACGGGGTTAACCTTGGCCCCAAACCACATATCATATCATACACCATGGTTCAAATGGTGTGAATGTAACCAGCCCTCACAACAGTTCTGCAACCACAGTCATAAAGATGGGTTTGGTTTAAATTTTTTGGCACACAGTGTTACCACAACCCACAACCCTACCATTTCTCCTTACCATGGTTCGAGTTAGGGTAGCATTATGGTTGGCGCGCAGTGAAACCCAACCATGGTTCCACCACACCAAACCTCAGTCACAGCCAGAGTCAAACGATTGGCAGTTTTTTTAAACTGCCCAAAATCCATGATGTTAAATGCGCCACGTGGCCCATTTTTTATGATTCGTGGGGGTCACCACGCTTTTTAAAGAAGTGACAATTTGCAGCCAAGCTGACGTGAATCTCATTAGCACGGGGCAATTTTGTCGCTCCACGTGGCCGAAATCTACAAAAAAAATGTAGGATGGATAGTTGGTGGGTGCGAAATATAGGACAGTTAGTAGGAAAATTTTTCTAGAGCATAACTTTCTCAGTCTTTGGCCAAATGAGGTGCAGAAGGAGATGAGATGGGGATTTTGACAGTTCTAGATCCATTGGAGACATTTTTTTTCATTCTGAGTATTGTAAATCTATGTAAACAGATATTTGAGAACTTAATAAAAGAGGCCCTGCATTGGAAGCTGGACCAGGAGACGTATCCTAGGAGAGGGGTGAACTCCTTTATCATTTTTTCTATTATGTGTTTCTGATATGGTATTTTGTCTCTGTTTTGGATGTTAACTGGATTAAAAAATCATTTGTTTATGTTTTTTGTAACTTGATCCATTACCCCAAATACATAAAATTTTGACTTACAATTTGTATATCACCTTCAAGTTTTCATTACAAATCATGTATGGACATCATTAATCCTATCAAAATAAATTCTACTTTCTTCTAAAGAATATAACAATATATCTGAAACAAAGAGAGACGAGAAGGTAAAGTAAACTTCCTTGAACATGTCATGATGATGTGTCATCTTCAGTTTGATACATATTTCTCAAGAATGTCTTTTGTTTATGAAATAAGAAAAACAAGGAATTGGCATAATACCAATGCTCCTTACAATCTTGCAATCTGTTGGAAATAATACTGAGAGGTGAGGGGGGTGAATCAGTATTATCAAATTCTTTTCAATTTGTACAAATATTTGCAGATCTAACTAGTGAAACTTGTGTATATCTTCCATACTTATAATTTAATATATTCTTCAGATGTTGATAATTAATCTGTGAGTCAGAACCATATAATAGTAAACAGGAACAAGAAAAATAGATAGTCACACCAAAGAACACAAGATATAAGGTGGAAACCCAATGTGGGTGAAAACCACCTGCTGCAATATGTCTCTATCTTCTTTCAATTAGAAACTTCTTTTCACAATGATTTTGTATTGGTGCAGTCTTATACCAGCACGCAGGCTTCAACCTGCAGAAGGCTACAACCTTCTCTTTTTTTCCAGGGACCACGTTTCATAAATTTATAGACTGGATCCATGAATATCAATCAAACATCAAATAGACCTGCAATCAACCAACTTCCTTGTACAAATACTGAATCCATAACTTCTCAACACACAACAACTAGACACCAATTCAGAACCCTGAAGACAGTAGTAATAGACAGACATAGCTAAAACATATTTCAAGAAAAGTCCACAACTTCACCAATAGAAACCTACGGATATCCACACCCTCTCTGTGTGAAACTTGTGGATCTTCACACTTGCACTGTGCCAAGCCTGCAGATCTCTGCTCCTGCACCATGTCTGGCTTGCGGTTCTCTGCACCTGCACCTTGTCTGTCCTGCGGTCCTCTTCACCTACATCCTGTCTGGCCTACGGTTCTCCGCTCCTGCACCGTTTCTGCTATGCAGGTCTCAGCACCTGCACTGTGTCACACCTGCAGTCCTATGAGTATAGATACTTTATCAGACTTCAAGTATACCCCAGACTATCATATTTACAGATCTGATCATGCGCTACAGAGATCTCGACCCATCAGTAGATCTGTCTTCTAATGCTCAGGTTTCTCCTTGATTCAGGTCCAACTATAACTCACCAACTGATCACTAGTACTTCAGATCTTGCTCTTCTTAAGATATTCAACACATGAGTGCACAGCCAAATGACCTCCTTTCCTTTTTATAGACTAGGCCTGACTCAAACCATGGTCCAAAACCATAAAGATCCAATACTAGGGACCCAAAACCTGGGTTCAATACTTTAGAAGCAAAACCACGGACCAAAACCATAGGATCAAAAATTTCAGACTAAATATCATGGACCAACCATAAGATTTCCCACGTGCGCGCATTTTTCTCTACATTAAAGTGCATGTACTTTATGACCGCACTTTTTGTTCGGTACACCTGTGGATATGTCCGCATCTTTTGTTCGACGGGCCTGCGTACATCTGCGGCTTCGTAAACAAGAACCTATGGGTATCTCATTTTCTTCTATTTTGAGAGCCTGAACTTGTGATCTGCAATTTTGAGCGAGTTTTCATCAAGGGCAACACTTATGCCATCGAGCCAAACCTGTGTCATAATGCCAACAATCTCCCCCTTTGGACTTGATGGCAACCCAAGGTCACTCAAAGTCTTTTCTCCCCCTTTGACATCAAAGGCAAAGGGCTATGCTCCCTCTGAGTACATGTTGAAATCTCTGCTCGGATATGTTGTCCAAGCTCCCCCTCACATATAGGCAAGATCTGCAAGAAGATGATCTACAAACGAAATATGACTTTATACATCATAACTGACCTTCCTATCACTAAAGACTCATACATATGACTCCCAATCAAGTGGGGTTACATGATATAATAGGAATATGACATTATCCATCCTAGGCATAGTGGGGAAACCAAGATAGGCCATTACATGACCTTGACAAAAGAATGATAGAGACAAATATCAGCAACATTTATCAAGTACTATTTAGATCAGTATCCATGTTCTCCTTCTTCCCTTGCTCCTCCTGAAATCAAGACAATCGAAGAATTGAACCAAGATCTTCTATGATAATGCCAACAATGCATTATTAGAAGAATAAATTCTCCCCCTGAACCTGTGCCAGATTGTCTCTGACAGATCCATATCAGACTCTTCATCCTTGCTCTTCTTCAAGTTAACTGTACCCACATAAACCAGCATATGTACGTGTATACCCCATATGAAACTCGCGTACAACAAACAATCTCTGAAACAGACAAGATTCAAAAATAAGATGATGCATCAACTACCCCCAGCTTTTGTCTGAGGTATTCAAAGGTCTCCCTGGGCAGTGGTTTGGTGAGAATATCAGCAACTTGTTCCTTAGAGGGAACATACTCCAATTTGACCTTTTGTTCAAGCACTTGTTCTCGGAGAAAATTATACTTGATCGGTATGTTCTTAGTCTTTGAATGCATGACAGGATTCTTTGAAATACTGATTGCACTTGTATTGTCACAGAAAATAGAGATAGGTGGAGTGCAGGTGATTTGAAGATCTTGCAATGTTTGCATCATCCAAAGGAGTTGTGTGTAGCAAGATGCAGTAGCTACATATTCTGCTTTAGCTGTAGATAATGCAATAGAGCTTTGTTTCTTGCTGAACCAAGATACTAATCTAGGACCCATGAAGAATGCACCACCACTAGTGCTTTTCCTGTCATCCACGCTTCCTGCCCAATCCGCATATGTGTATGCATGAAGTGTGAGATATATACCTCTAGGATACCATAAGCCATAGTTTTGAGTTCCTTGAAGATACTTGAAAATTATCTTAACTGCCCAAAGATTAGTTTCTTTTGGATTTGCCTGAAACCTTCCAACTATTCCCACTGCATGCATAATGTCTAGTCGGGTACCTGTTAGATAGAGCAGACTACCAATCATGGATCTATAGGTTGGTTGATGTACTGCTGTCGATTCATCATTTGCGCTAAGGCTGCATCCTGTCACCATAGGGGTACACACTGGTTTCGAATCCTCCATCCCATATTTCTTCAAGATCTGCTTGAGATACTTGGTTTGTGATAGAAAAATACCGTCTTTGTTTTGTTGGACTTGTAAACCAAGAAAATATGTGAGCTCACCAAGCATGGACATTTCAAACTCCTTTTGCATCACCAAGGCAAAATTTTGACTCATGTCTTCTTCACTGCTCCCAAAGATGATATCATCAACATACACAACAAGTATTAGAAACTTTTCATTGTCAACCTTTATATATAGATTGCTATCAGTTGATCCTTTTATAAAGCCTTGTTGATGGAGGTGCATATCCAACCGATAATACCACGCCCTAGGAGCCTGTTTAAGGCCATAGAGAGCCTTTTTTAGTTTGCATACAAGTTTTGGATAATTTCCAAGAATAAAACCATCTGGTTGTTCAATATATACTTCTTCCTCCAAGTCTCCATTCAGGAACACAGACTTCACGTCCATTTGAAATACTTTGAACTTCTAAAAGCTAGACAGAGCAAGGAACATCCTTATAGCCTCAAGTCTAGCAACTGGTGCAAATGTTTCTTCAAAGTCTATGCATTCTTGTTGCACATACCCTTTACAAACAAGTATTGCCTTGTTTCTAACCACATCCCCATTTTCATTCAGCTTATTTTTGAAGATCCATTTGGTCCCTATGACATTCTTATCTTTTGGTGTAGGAACCAACTCCCAAGTATTATTCTTTTCAATCTTCTTGAGTTCTTCCTCCATGGCCTTGACCCAACATTCATCTTTGCAAGCCTCTCTTACATTCTGTGGTTCAGTGGAGGAGAGCAATGCTAGATAACTTGAAGCTTATGAAATGGTTCTCCTTGTTTGTACACCTCCCTCTTTCTGCCCCAAAATTTGAGATTCTGGATGATTCTTCTGAATGTATCTGGATGGAGTCTTTTCTTCTATCCTTATCTGTTCTTCTGGTGCCTCATGGGTTTCTTCTTCATCATGAATCTGATTTGCTATTGACGGATAGTCTTTGTCATCTTCGAAATCTTCAGATTTTACCTGCCTAGGAGTGTTTCCTTCTTCATCAACCACCACATCAATGCTTTCAAAAATTTTACCAAGTCTTTTATTATAACATTTGTAAGATTTGCTGTGGGGAGAGTAGCCAAGTAAGATGCCTTCATCTGCTCTAGGTTCAAATTTGCCAAGATTTTCATCAGTCCTTTTAATGTAGCATTTGCTTCCAAAAATTTTGAAGTATTTTACCATGGGAGTCTTACCGTACCAAAGTTCATGAGGAGTCTGAGTGCTATTTACCCGGATGTTTGTCTTGTTGAGAATAGTAACAGCAGAAAATGCAGCTTCACCCCAGAAGGTTGCAGGAGTTCCAAACTCATCAATCATAGCACAAGCCATTTATTGAACTGTTCTATTCATCCTTTCCACAACTCCATTCTATAGAAGAGTCCTTGTAGCATAAAATTCCCTTCTTATTCCATGTTCTTCACAAAAATCGAAAAATTAATTTGAGGTAAATTCCCCTCCTCAATCAGATCTAAGGCATTTGATTCTGCGATCTGCTTGGTTTTCAACCAAAGCTTTGAATGACTTGAACTTTTTGAAAGATTCATCTTTATACTTCATGAGTCCTATCCAACACATCCTTGAAAAGTCATCAATGAACAATATGAAATACTCTTCTCCTCGAGGTGACCTCTTCCTATTTGGACCACATATATCGGTGTGGACAAGTTCAAGTGGCCTGCTAGCTGATCCTTCCTTCTCAGGGAAATTAGTTCTAGTTTGCTTACCAAATTGACATGATTTGCATATTGTATTGTCTAGAATTCCGATGTCAAGAAGATCACGAACTGCTTGATATTTGCATGATTTCCTTATCTAAGAGAAGCTAAGATGCCCCAGTCTTCTGTGTCATAGCCAGTGTTCATCATTCTTGCTTAAATACCATTGTTGTTGTTCTCCCTTGAGTACATATAAGTTGTTAGGAGTTATTATGCCTCTGATCACTGTCTTTCCTGTATCAAGCTCACGAACAATACAACCATTTGATCGAAATATTACCTCAGTTTCTTGATCACACATCTGACTGACACTGAATAGATTATGCTTTAAGCCATCAACATACATAACATTTCCAACCTTGACCTTTTCTTTCAAATGAACAGAACCTTTACCTTTTATGAATGCAGGGGTGTCATTTCCAAATGAGACCTTCTTTTCATTTTCTAAGGCACTATATGACTGAAGTTTTTCCTTATTTCCGTCATATGTTTTGAGCATCCACTGTCGATGTACCATTGATTTTCCTATCCTTTCGCATATAAGGCTATCCCACATCTTTCTAGTTGAATTTCTTTCTTTTTCCATATTTTGGAACTCAATGAAGCTTTCTCTTTCTGAGTTTTTTGCCGAAACTTGCTTCTGCATTCAGAATCTTCATGACCGAAGTTGTTACAGATAGAACATTCTATTTCATTTTCAAGAGCTGAGAAGTTATTGTAGGTTCTTTTCATGTTTCCTGTCATACTCCTTTGTTTTTGAGCTTCCCTAGTCATGATGGTCTTGTAGGCAACACAATGAGAAACTTTATGACCAAAGTTATGACAAGAGAAACATTGGCCATTGAAGAAATTCCTGCAATTATCAAATCTACCAACCATATGATTGTAGTTTCCATCCATCCTTGAGCCAAATTTAGAATGAGTTACCTGTGGTTGTTTGAAGCTTTTGTTCATCCTTGAAGTAGATTGCCCCCGAGAAAATTGTCCCTGATTTACCTGATGATCTGCATTATGCTTTTGCTGTCGATTGTTAGCTTGTTCACTTCTCCTTGCTGCATCAAGATAAATTTTGGAGGTGGATGGCTTCTGCGCTTGCTTCTAAGCTTGAGATGATTTTTCAGAATACCCGAGACCTGTCTTGATTAGAGGAGAACGCTGCACATTGATAATCTCATCTAGAGGTTTAGATCCTTTAGCAAATCTAAGATTAAGGGCTTTTGTTTTCTCAATTTCTTTTCTAAGTCCCACAATTTCACATTCTAACTTTTCATTGTGTTTATCCTTTTTGGCAAGTTGGAATGTTAGAGTATCTATAATCATATTCTTTTCTTCTAAACAAACTTTAAGTTTAGAAATTTCTTTATAAAGACCTTCTTCATTTGTAGCATCCAAGAAATCATCATCTTCAAAAGTCATCAAAAGTCTATCATCATTACCTTGTTCATCTTCATCACTATTTGACAATCCATCACTGTCTTCATGCGTGTAATAGCTCTTCTTATTTACATTCTGTTTTCTATTCCATCTAACAGGTTCCTTACCTTTGTCCATTTTATCTTTATGAGGACATTTTGCAGCATAATGAACGACTCTTCCACAATCAAAGCATTTGAAAGGTAGCTTACCTCTGAATCTTCGAAATCCCCGTTGAAGGTTCTTGACAAAATTTGATTCTTCCTCATCTTTTGTCATATGTCCTGACTCATGGTAATCTCCTTTTCCTGAAGCCTTGAATGCAACTTCTCTCCTATCTGATGGTCCTCCTTTTCTCATTTCGTAATCAGTTAGAATTCCATGCAGCTGTGGCATGGTAAGGCTCTGTAGATTCTTCTTTTCTTCTATGGAGGAAACTTTTGAATCAAACTTAGGAGACAAAGATCTTAGATCCTTTTCAACCAAAACAACTTCTTTAATTTCTTCACCCAAGTTTTTCATACAATTTACGATCTCATCTATACGTAGGATATAGCTAGCCACACTTTCATCATTATGCATTCTGAGACTTTCATATTGAATTCTAAGGGTTTCTAATTTTTCTTGTTTTACCTGTTCATTTCCTTCATAGCTCAGAACCATCTTGTCCCATATTTCTTTTGTGCTTTTGAGCTGCATAACCTTGACGAATTCTGATTGAGATAGACTTCCTAATAGAGTATTGACATCTTTTGCATTTGTTTCATATTGCTTCTTACCAGCTGCATTTGTAGGAGTTGCTGATGGAAATTTGTATCCTATTTCCACAATATCCCAAACTTCTGTACCAAGAGATTGAAGATAGGCAGTGATTCTTACCTTCCAATAGAAGAAGTTGCTCCATCAAAAATCGGTGGCTTGATAGATGCTTCCTCTTCGTAGTTGCTCATGATGATAGATCTTCCTTCAAGTGATCAAGCTTTTCCTAAAGGACTTGCTCTGATACCAATTGTTGGAAATAATACTGGGGGGGGGGGGGGGGATAAATCAGTATTATCAATTTCGTTTCAATTTATACAAATATTTGCAAATCTGACTATTGAAACTTGCGTATACCTTCCAGAATTATAATTTAATATATTCTTCAGATGTTGATCATTAATCTGTGAGTCAGAACCATATAATAGTAAACAGGAACAAGAAAAATAGATAGTCACACCAAAGAACACAAGATATAAGGTGGAAACCTAATGTGAGTGAAAACCACCTGCTGCAATATGTCTCTATCTTCTTTCAATTAGAAACTTCCTTTTACAATGATTCTGTACTGGTGCAGTCTTATACTAGCATGCAGGCTTCAACCTGCAGAAGGCTACAACCTTCTCTTTTCTTCCAGGGACCACATTTCATAAATTTTCAGACTGGATCCATGAATATCAATCAAACATCAAATAGATCTGTAATCAACCAACTTCCTTGTACAAATACTGAATCAATAACTTCTCAACACACAACAACCAGACACCAATTCAGAACCCTGAACACAGCAGTAATAGATAGAAATAGCTAAAACATATTTCAAGAAAAGTCTGCAACTTCACCAATAGAAACCTGCGGATATCCGCACCCTCTCTGTGTGAAACCTATGGATCTTCGCACCTGCGTCATGCCAAGCCTGTTGATCTCCGCACCTGCACCTTGTCTGTCCTGCGGTTCTCCACACCTGCGTCCTGTCTGGCCTGCGGTTCTCCGCTCCTGCACCGTTTCTGCTATGCGGGTCTCCGCACCTGCGTTGTGTCGCACCTGCGGTCCTGTGAGTATAGATACTTTATCAAACTTCAAGTATACCCCAGACTATCAGATTTACAGATCTGATCATGCGCTACAGAGATCTCGACCCATCAATAGATATGTCTTTTTATGTTCAGGTTTCTCCTTGATTCAGGTCCAACTATAACTCACCAACCAATCACCAGTACTTCAGATAATTCTCTTCTTAAGATATTCAACACATGAGTGCACAGCCAAATGATCTCCTTTCCTTTTTATAGACTAGGCCTTACTCAAACCATGGTCCAAAACCATAGAGATCCAATACTAGGGACCCAAAACATGGGTTCAATACTTTAGAAGCAAAACCACGGACCAAAACCATAGGATAAAAAGTTTTGGACTAAATACCATGGACCAACCATAAGATTTCCCATGTGTGTGCATTTTTCTCTGCATGAAAGTGCATGTACTTTACGACTGCACTTTTTTTTCGATACACCTGCCTATATGTCCACATATTTTGTTCAATGTGCCTGCGTACATCCGCGGCTTCGTAAACAGGAACCTGCGGGTATCTCATTTTCTTCTATTTTGAGAGCTTGAACTTGTGATATGCAATTTTGAGTGAGTTGCCATCAAGGACAACACTTATGCCATGGAGCCAAACCTATGTCATAATTCCAACAAAATCATTATTGCAAATGATCAAAATTTGAAAAGATTCCAAAATCAACACTTCATCCTTCCCGTTTGCAACCTCTGAATCATTGAAATTTAGCTCCTCATTAGAATATTTGGTATGATTATCTTTAGTCCAATAGTCGGGGATCAGGAAACGTAATAGAGAAGACTTTACAATATTGGACCTGACCCTGACTTACAAACGAATCAGAAAAATTTGAAGTCAAACCAACGAGAAGTAAATGAAGAAATGAATTTATGTTTTTTTCAGTCCCAACCTCTGACTTCGTTAAGTTGGATCGACTGGAGTTAGGAGGTCGGGAGGTCAGGAGATGATAACAAGTTTTAATCAAAATGAGAGAACCTGACCTCTAAAATTTCCCAAAATTTTATAGATTTTGTAGTTTATTCTTGGCTTTTTAAGATAATACTTCTCCTCCTATTTTTCACCTTGATTTATAGATGAATGATGAGAAGTTGACATAATGATTTCTTGGAAATGAGATGTCCCATCATTAGCATGGATTAATTTCTAGAACTAATTCTGCAAGAGGAACTTAAACAATCAAGTAGATCAAAATTTATGTGTAAGTTGTCTCTTGTTTATCAAAGGGAAATGTGAATGGAGAATTAAGATATCAGTTTTCTTGTGAATTACATATGAATATGATATTAACTTAGAAATTTCTAATCAATCTTGTTCAAAAGAAAGAGAATTCAAATGTAAAAATGTTCCATCAAGTTGAATCAGAAAATGCTTATTAATTAAAGAAAATCTATATAGAAATTCTTAATCAATTTATCTTCTTCCTTTCAAAATAATTAATGTGTTATGAAGATTTAAAAAGATAATTCAAACCTACATATTGACATAAGCATGAAGAAACTATTTTTATTTGTAAGCTTGGTAGGACTACATCTTCATCATGTCCAACTTCTCACCCCAATTGGGTGCGATAGCACAATATTTGAACCTAATATTTTCGGTTCGATGAGACTTCATTTCCACGGCCATTGCCAATTGGGCTACCCCATGCAGACAAGCATGAAGAAGCTATTTAAAAAAACAAGAAAAACAAATCTATTCCTAACCCTATTCTACACTAGATGAAAATGAATTAGGTGAAATCGTAATGTCAATGTAGCCATTCAAGTAGCTTTAAGCCTGCAAACATATTTACATCATAAATTAGTTTTAGAGGAAAAACTAAAATAATAAGAGGAAAATAAAGAATTGAGCTATTTACAATTTCATGCATTATGTACGATAAAACTGCATTATTATTTACATAAAACTTTTCTTGAAAATATTCCCCCAACCATAATTCAATTATATCATAAAAATTGTTATGTAACAAGTGTTTCTTCATTAATATTTCTTCCACCCAAAATTTATTTGATTTGCAAAAAGTAGGTTGAAGAGATGTTAAAGACTAGGAAAAACTTATGGATGAAGAATTTGGCTGGTAGGAATAACTAGGACTATTTTCAAATAATGAAGTGTGTGTCGAATCATGAAGATGGATTTGAAATAAAAACAAGATGATGAAGCATAATGGTGATTATAAATTGTAATATTGTTTCATCATTTGAATCAATAAATTGATCTTGTCCCACTAAACTACGAGTGTTGATATAACAACAAATTTTATTAGGAAAATGAAATAGTATAATCAAATATATACTAAAAACTAAAAACTAAATTTGCAACAATAATAAATGTAAAATTGAATCAAACATGTGTATGAAAACAATGTGACTATTTAAAGGGATTTTTTCATTGAAAGATTCTTCTAAATAATCTTTTATTATTTTTTGATATGTACAATGGCTGGTGTGAAAAAATGGGAAAAAATTCAAAAATGAGTCTAGATAATGTGTAGAAGTATCATGATTTAAAATTAGAGAAAAAAACTTATTATGATTAACATCAGAGATCTTAGCAAAATCATCAGAATCTATCACAACGATACGTTGTGACTGACGCGTTTCATCTTCTTGACAAGTCTTTGAAAATTGAACTGTTAAACAATCATCTAGTGGTGGGTTAATAGAATAAGATATTGTATATGGAATGTCATCCTTCAATATATCAGATAAATTGTTCTCATTAGAATGATAATCATTAACATTATTTGATTGATTACAATTTTTTGTTTCACCAAATTGAGTATTTAAATTACAAGATTCTTCACTAATTGGAAAACAAACTGAATCATCAGAAAAATATTTGGAAAATGTATTTGTTAGAGACATTTCCTCCTCCCATTTAAAATATTGAGAAATTTTAATTTGAGAAGAAAAATATTCCATTAATATCATTTTTCTCTTGATTAAATTATGATTCACTAGAATACAAATCTGTGGGATTTAAAACATTTTCCTGAGAATTATAATCATTAAATCCGGATATAATGAATCATAGGTGCAAGATTAAATAAAATGAAATACATATCATGAATCATTAACCTTCAAATCTGAACAAGAAACATGATTTAAAATAGTATCATGTTCATCATCAAAAAATGAAGGAAAGAGCATATCATTAGATATATCAAGACGAGAAGATTCAAGATCATTTTCTGGCAAAATATAATTGATGATAGAATTTTGTGGAAATTGATCTTGGATATGATCATTTAAACTATGAGAGGGTTTTTCTATGTTATGAACATGAATTTCTGAATCAAATTATTCCATGACTAAGAAAAACGTATTAATTTCTAGAATTAGACAACTTTCTTCATTACTATTCAAAAACTTTTGATTATTTACTATTCTAAACAATGTTGTTCATTTATAATTTCTAGATTTTTGGAATCTAAACCATTACATGAATGAGAATCAATATATTATTTAAATTTATTATAAATTATTTTCTCATGATTATTAGGAAGAGAAATAAGATGTTCAAAACATTTACTAATAGAAGGCTTCTCATCGTAAGGAAATCCATAACAAAGATGAATTAACCTCTTGGGGAAAGCTTCTAAAGATTCATAAGGATTTATCCTAATATTATCATTGTAGTTATAAAAATAAAAAAACTAGCAAAAACTCATCTATAAACTGATCCACATAATGAATAGGTGTGGTTAGCAATGTTTCACACCAAATCTTCATGTGACCTTCGAAAGTAAGGGTGAGAATCCTGCACATGACACCTCGATGAAGCATGTTATGAGAAATAAAAAAAATTATAAATTGATGAACATGTTCATATGCAGTAATTTTACCTTCACCATCAAATTTATTTTTCGACAAAATATTAACTATGTTTAATGGAATGCTACAAGATACTCGTCCAGAGATGTAAATCCAAATAGGGGTTTGGGGAGCCATAAAAAATGAATAACTTAATGTGTAAAGCTCCAAAGGTCAGCTTGTCGTTTTGCCCTCATTTTAGTGCCAAATTGTTGATAAGCGAAAAAATTACTCTTGTAACAAGCGAGTATTAACCTGATTGAGGTCCCAATTAGACCCCTTCTCATTTGGTGTGGCTATATACTCTTCGGAACAAAGGCTTGGTTTATAATGTTAATTTAACTACAAAAATATATACATAAAAACCAATTAAAAGAAAACTAATATAATCTAATCGTCCTAGATACTTACAAGTAAATATAAACAACTATACAATTGTGTTGTGTATGAATGGATATGCTTGAATAATCTTAACAACAAGGGATGAGGAAGTCACCCAAATGTAACACTTAAAGAAAATATTACAGATGTTTCAATTAGTGAAAACCCTGACAGGAATATGGGTCCATTCAGCCACTTCAAGGTATTTTTCGGCTCTCCTTTCAAGAGCTTATGAAAGTATGATTATATTTTTTATGTTTTTCAATTTTTCTTTGCATATAATGAAATTAATCTAAATGACAGAAAATAAACCTATCTCAAAAAAGAGAGCAAGATTAATAAACTATCTCTTTGAAAATTAGAAATGAATTATGATTCACTGATATTGAAAAAAAAAAATGTATTAATACAATAACTCAACCCTGCATATACTTGACCATTTGAAAAGAAAGTACATAAGCACATGCCAACATTCAACAGATACCAATACAAAGAAAAACGATAGAGAAAAATACCATCGATGTATTTTAAATAGTTAAAGATCATACAGTAATAATATGCCATCATTCAATAAATATCAATACTTGATTGGTCTTCAAAAATTGACTGTAAAATACTGATTATAAAACTATAGTCTAAAAGTTCAACAATTTTCAACTATATTGGGACTATGGTTCAAGAACAAATATGCCACAATAATAGCAGTTCTTTGTACTTTGGTTCAACCTTTGCTTCTGTTCTACAACCCATATATTTATAATCAAAGAGTTCAATTAAAAAACAAAATAAAATCTTGTTTCTTGAGGGCTTCAAGAAAATATGATTTCTGATTTCTTAGGATTTTGAATAATAATTTCTTTCCCATCAACAATTCCAATCCATAAATTCTTGAGCTCCAAGTGTGTTACCGGGAAATCTAGTGTCTATTCGGAACTGCTAGTCCCACTAAGACGGGTAGCTATCTTAGAAACAAACAGATTAAAGTCACTTGTTTTTTCCTTTACGAGAGAGAGATGAGAAAGAAGCAGAGAGTACCAACCTCAGTCTTTCGCTTAGCTCCTTGCTTGTTTCCTTTCCCCTTTGACAGAATTCTACCACTACTTCCTTACTTGTCCCACTTTAAAGAGAACCTGTAGAGTCACAGCAACATAATACCATCAAAGCATAGAGATCTATCACTCTAAACAATATAGGATCAAATATATATTGACCATACAAATGCATATATCAACACAATATTCATAGATACACAAGAATATGGAGGAAAACTCAAATAGCTTTATTGATAAAAGTAGTAGAAGAGAGGATTACAACCACTCAGTCTGACCCAGTGTCATCCTCCCAGCTTGAAAGCCCTCTTCACCTCATACAAAGCAAGATCACCCAACAATGTCTTCAAGGAGAAACCAGCAACACCTCTTTGCAAATTACCAAATTCCAACCTTTGGATCTCTCGGATGAGGGATCCATTTATAGATATTTGCAGGGGGTGAGTCATCTTCTGGAATTTTGATTAGTGTCATCTCTCTGATAGTTCTTGGTTCCACTTGGAGATTTCATGATCTCTTACTCATCCTTGGGCGAATTCAGGGAGGCAAGTGTCAAACGAGCAGCTTCTAGAAGATTCTCAAGGTCTCCACTTAGCAAACTACTTGTGCCATTTGTCTGCTCTCACTCATCGCACCCTACAGAAGGGATTTCCAGTATGGATCGCACATTTTGCATGTGACAGGTGAGATGCATCAAACCCTTTACACTAGGCAATCTGTATGGTCCTACTTTGACCAGTTCTGAGTAGTTTTTCATGGAAAACTTCTGGGAGATGATGTAATAAGATGACCTTGCTCATTTAGGGTATGAAACAACACTTTGAGGGACTTAGATTACCTTGGTTTATGGACATATGTGATTGGGATTGCATTGCCCAAATATGTCTATAACAGTTGCCCCCTAAAGCATGAGGTCGTAAATCTTTTGATGTCGGGTGAAATGCTTTATAATGAGGATCCGAGGTTTTTCACACTGGAAGGTGACCTGTAATAAGATACAATACAATACATTATCTTCATAATATTTTCATGATCTAGCTAAGGCGGGCATTCCCATGCTCATCTTGATAAATTCATTTTCATGTACATAGGACAGACAACCGTCTGTGTGCAGACTGATGATTCTGGTAGAGCCATCATCCCTTAGTTTGGATGATTATCTGTGCAGCAATGATGTACATTTGATGTCTTTATTTTCCTGAATATATCGTAGCCCGGATGGATGAAACTAGATCTGAGGTCTTCAAAACTCGTTCAATCTTCACCCGAAAGTACAAGTCGATCCATGTGAAAAGATGTTCTGATGTCGAACATGGAAGGACATCGCCTGATTACCAGCCAATGATGTAAGTTGTTAACAAACGTGAGAGGAATCACCGATGATGATGATGATGACCCTCAAGGTACTGCAGTACAATTCATGCGGTACAAATACATGAGTTGATGTCAAACACCACGCAAAATATTTCAGTCAAAGTCCATTAGTGTAAACATGTCACCAGAAGTGAGAAACTTGTCGTTGAGGCATGCAAGCTTCAAAGTACTGGAAGGGTTGTCCCTAGGTCGGCTTCTTGGATAATGAGCTGATGTTGACAAGAAGTGACCCGTCGTAGGAGGTCATTAATGGATCCCACATCTATGACATGAAACAGAGCAAATGATTTTGTAGAGGTGAAAATGATCTGATGATACAAGGTTCAGGGTGGCAGTCATGAAAGAATGAAGCGTGAAGGTATTGCAGCATATGAGACACAAGTTGGGTAGGTGAATTCTCTGAGCGACTTCCCTTGAACATATCTACGACACTGAAATCAATTGGTAGCGTTAACCCCAAAAGTGGATGGTATGGTGGACCAATGGTGATATGACCGGTGAAAAGAATAACCCAATCTGACTCAATCATGGTGATGGAGTGAAAGTGTCATGTTCAAGAGCGACTTGCTACTAGTAAATTTTCTTCAAGTTTTCTTCCCAATTTTCCCCATTCATTTCTGACCAGTACCTCTTTATTTTTGTCAAGCTTGAGGAGGATAACATATGCTTGTCCTATAATTTTCCCTTCGGGTGAACCCATCACTATGTTTTAACGAGCCTAGCGGCAGTGAAACTCGCTCTTGTCTGAATGGACAAGTTTGTCGCTATTGTTTTAACGAGTTTAACGACAAGGATAACTCGGTCCTTTTCAATTTTAGAGAGTCTAAAAAGAGATAGAAAGGAAACTCCACTATTCCTTTTTCGTAATATAATCCCTTAAGTCCGAAAAAAAGTATAAAACAATGTGAAAGGGATGACTTTTCGATAGTTTCAACGAGCCAAACTAGACAAACGCTTGATCTTTTTTTGTAATAATCCCTCAGGTCCAAAGAGATTAAAATCTAGAGGAGGGATAGCACTTCCAATCACTTTAACGAGCTGTAGAGGCCAATTTCTCGGCAATCTTTTCATATTTTACGAGTTAGATGAAAAGAGCTTAAAGGAGACTCGTTTTTTGAGGAACGAGTGATGTTTTCAAATAGTAGCTGGTTCCAAGTAAGGTTTGGAACTTTCTAATCATGGTAGTGTAAAGAAGGTGGCTAATAGGATCACTCACCGTAGATGTTCCTCAAAAGGGGTAAACAATCAAATGGAGGCGAATGATTGGCTAAAACAGAGTGGAGGTGATGGTAAGAACACGACCAACGCTCATAAGTTGATGATAATAATTCACAATGGTTATTTACCGGAGGTGGGTTCATTTTTTAATGAGCTTAAACTCTGGTGGAACATATGCTCATTTCTAGGTTTAATTTTAACGAGCTTGAACTTCGCGTAAAACTGCTCGTGCCAGTCGTATAATAAGGATGTCTCATCGATAGGTTCATTTTTAGGGAGCTTGCACCATTCGAAATTATGCTCCGACTCCTTTTATTATGTAAGCAAAGAATGACCAATCCTACGAGTTTAAAGGGTTAAGAACCTACAAACTAAGAAAATAAATGGTCGTTTTTCACTTTCACACAAAAAAGGTTTGCATGCCCCCAGGTATAGCGAAGTAGAGTTTCCTAGGCTACCCCTCAATTTGCAGACAAAATATTTGTTCTATCGGGAAAGGCATACCTTCTAACAAAGGTATCTTATTCTTGTCTAATCCCATTTTCCTAAATGGATGGGTGTGTCAGACTAGTCATATATCCTCCGTGGAAACCTACCCTATACCTGAAGTTTTTCTGCCGAAGCAGACTAGGGTGCATGCCCCCTGGGTTTCAGTCATGACCACCGAATCACTCACGTTCATCAGGTGGACAGACTGGAGATTGATGAGACATTCCTTGAGCAAAAAGACCTGCTAGGGATGGCATTTGACTATTAGCTATGTGTGAACCGGGGAATGAAAGCTGGTCTACGAGCTAGACCACTCTTCCTTCATGTGGAAAATACATCACTCGAAAGAGTGAGGAAACAATAGCTCCCATGGTATAAATGCAGTCACGCCCAAGAGTAGATTGTAATCTAAAGGTCCTTAGACTACCATTACGTTCAGATAAATGGTTTTCCTTCTCAAATTTATAGGCAAACTTGGAAGGTTCCCTAGTGGTCGACTGGTTCCTTTGTCGAAGCCTATCATATTTCACATCTCAGGCAAAAGAAATGGCGAACCAAGTGCTTTGCAAGCAGTCGAGGAAAGGATACTCACAGAAGCCACTTCATCTATGATGGTACCAACCATGACCATTCTGTAAGTTTGTAATATGATTCAGAATGGTACATTAGATGGTAAACGGGGTCTACCTAGTAGGTTCCAATCGAAGGAAATGACTAGGTTGCTTGGAGGAGGGACCGAATAAACGGCCGGATACAACTCTGATGAACTTCCTTCCTGTGGTAAAGGAATGGGTAGATTGCCCCCATCTTCATCGGAGTCTGTGTTTACGAAAAGAATTTGAACGATGTCGTTCTCATTCTCTTTGGTGACTGTATCATCTGAAGCTAAATCCTCTAAAGCCAAGATGGGGTCAACTACCATCTCGACTTGTTAACTTTGGTCTGATGTGGACTCAGAGTGTTTATCTTCAACGATAGGTGCTTCGACCGACAACAAAGGTGGGTTAGTTGGATTTTCAACTAGCAATGGATTCAGCAAGAGTTTCTTGTATCCATGAGGGAGTCACTGCGGCGATGCAGGATGATTATCCAAGACTCTTTTAGCTTCGTCCAGTAAGGGACAATGGTGGAGGGCATGGTCGCCTTCACACAGTCTGCAAGGAAATTTAGATTTTCCTTTCTATCCGGTGACTTCATTTTCACTAGTTGACGGTGTACTCTCAACATGATTGTCATAGGTTGAAGAATCCAGATTGTGCAAGCAGGGAGACTAGTCCCTTAAGATCCGTGGGATGCAAGGAAAATCTTGATGATAGTGTCCCCTTTGTAGATGACACATGGAGATTTAGGTTTGGATGGTGCAGTGTGTGAATTTTCGCTAGACGATGCATGGTTGCCGCTTTTTTCCGTTGGCTCTTTCTTCTTCTTCTCCTTCCCTTTCTTCTTCTTCTCAATTACTTGGTTTTTAGTTTTACTATCTTCACCAAGAAAAGAGGAAGAAGGAGAGGAAGAGACAAACGAAGTAGAAGGTTTAGGGGTAACTCTATTATCATCTAGTTTCTAATTCGATTGTTCAGGAATCACAGTGCTTTGAACAACAGAAGTCGAGAAAAGCCATACCGACAGGCCAATTGTCAGTCATGGAAGGGACAATGTGGCCATATGAGGTGCACCAACATCCCCCCAAGAGGAGAAAGGACTAGGATTTCCCCCAAGGGGAAATCCTTGGTTGGTGGACTCCATTTTCTCAACCTAAGACCAACGAGGGAACAATGACGTTATTCTGATTAAAATAAATTTTAGACACTTTGACACAACTTGCTTCAATTTTTAAGAGTCGAGAAAAAGATAAAGATGACTCTAGTCGCCTTCGATTTTTAATGAGCTTGAAGTGACAAGTGCTCAGATGGACCTTTTCCTTTAAGGAGTCTGAAAAGGAATGAAAGAGGCTACTCTGGAAATCTAGACAGAGGGATTACCAAACCAATTGCAAAACTGCAGAATGCTTTTTACGGTATGACAGTCAATCTTCCCGAATGTTGTGTTCAGTGCATTGCAATCGATAGGGTGGTAGACACATCTTCCTAAGGATAAAGGATATGGCCTATTGTGGTCTCCCAATATATACTCTATGGTACATGGGAACACAAGTCCATACTGGCACTTGTCATCTCAAAGAGGAGGAATCACCCAACCTACGATAAAAGCGACAGTTACACGGCTTTACGGCGCCATAATATGTCTCTAGCCTAGACTTCTAGATGTTGTGCGTTAGGTTCCAAAGCGTTTTTATGTTCATTGAATTTATTTTATAGTTGATCTTTCTTAAGAAGTTTTCCTTTAAGGTTCACCGCATGATGTAGATTTACAACTCCTAAAATGCAATCTAAGATGATAAAGTTGTTTAATCTTCTTTTTGCAATGAAAATCCTAGCTACTAAGGAAAGAGAAACGAAATCATTTCAACATAGAGCAGAGAGCACACACTAGATGCACTGTCCTAAATCAAAATCAACAAGTAGTCTAAATGCAAATTCACATGCATGTATTTGTTTTTCGCTTTCTTAATGTGTGAATGACAAAAAAAATGTTGAGTACAAATCTGAATTATATCTTCTTTCAAAGCGATAATACTAATGATTTTATTTTCAAAAAACGAAAGGGAGACAAGACGACACTTTGCGATTTTGAATTGAAAACTGCTTTTGACACTTGAAATACTATTAATTCAGATCAAATACAAGAGTAACAATGTAATCGACTATCAAAAAGAGAAGGATTCTTTTCCTTGACTGAAAACGACACTTGCAACACTTTCAAATCCAAAGACAACAGTTCGATTAAGCTACCATTTTGTAAATGAGAACTATGAATGGCGAAAAATACATTAAAACATTCACAAATATTTGTACAAGGGAGGTTGGATGATGCAAAGAAGGGGGTTTTAATAGTGGTCTACTGATCACAGACAGCAAAACTCCTGAATAAAGCTAAAGAGAGTGAAGAAAAAACCAAAATCATGAGGCAGAACTAGTCTTGTCTGATCATCGCACCTATAACACAGGGAAACAGGGTTGCATCCCACCAACTGCACATGGGAAGTGTGATGCATCTAGATTGCCAAGAAGAGAAGGTGTGATGGTCTAGGGATGAGACCTTAACTTGGTTTTTTGTCACAGTTTGCAACTTAGTTTAGGGATTTAGGCTGAGCAAATGATAGTCAATAACTACAAAGTATAGGGGCTGATCTAATGAGGTTACTCAAGCTACCTATAGGGAACTTAGGATGTTTGCAAGTCAATTGTTCAGTTCATAAACAAACCCAGAGATTGACTGAAGTAGTGTTGATCTACTTTTCACTTGCATAGCAAATGTAGTTCGAAGGCTAGCTGGCTTAACTTCAGGCTCCATCTGTGGTTTATGAATCAAACAGATAGAGACAAGAAATCAAACTAATCAGTCCCTAGTGGAGTCACCATTTTGTTACCGGAAAATCTAGTGTCTATTCAGAACTGCTAGTCCCACTGAGAGGGGTATCTATCTTAGAAACAAATAGATTAAAGTCACTTGTTTTTTCCTTTACGAGAGAGAGATGAGAAAGAAGTGGAGAGTGCCAACCTCAGTATTTCGCTTGGCTCCTTGCTTGTTTCCTTTCCCCTTTGAAAGAATTCTCCCACTGCTTCCTTACTTGTCCCGCTTCAAAGAGCACCTGTAGAGTCACAACAGCATAATACCATCAAAGCATAGAGATCTATCATTGTAAATAATATAGGATCAAATATATATTGACCATACAAATGCATATATCAACGCAATATTCAGAGATACACAAGAATATGGAGGAAAACTCAAATAGCATTATTGATAAAAGTAGTAGAAGAGAGGATTACAACCACTTGGTCTGACCCAGCACCATCCTCCCAGCTTGAAAGTCCTCTTCACCTCACAGAACGCAAGATCACCCAACAATGTCTTCAAAGAGAAACCAACAGCACCTTTTTGCAAATTACCAAATTCCAACCTTTGGATCTCTCGGATGAGGGATCCATTTAGATATTTGCAGGGGGTGAGTCAGCTTCTAGGATTTTGATTAGTGTCATCTCTCTGATAGTTATTGGTTCCACTTGGAGATTTCATGATCCCTTACTCATCCTTGGGCAAATCCAGGGAGGCAAGTGTCAAACGAGCAGCTTCTAGAGGATTCTCAGGGTCTCCACTTAGCAAACTTCTTGTGCCATTTGTCTTCTCTCGCTCATTATACCCTATAGAAGGGCTTTCCCGTATGCATCACACTTTTTGCATGTGACAGGTGAGATGCATCGCACCCTTTGCACTGGGCAGTCTGTATGGTCCTTTGACCAGTTCTGAGTACTTTTTCATGGAAAACTTCTGGGAGATGACGTAATCAGCTGACCTTGCTCCTTTAGGGTATGAAACAACACTTTTAGGGACTTAGAAGCCCTTGGTTTATGGACATAGGTGATTGAGGTTGCAGTGCCCAAATATGTCTATAACAAAGTGGGAACAATAATATTCAAATTTTGCATAAAACATTTACAAAATCTATTATTAAAAATATATGAGAACTTAAAGCAAAAAACTCAATCCAAAAGAATCAAAATTAATTATTAAAAGAAAACTTGATTCCTGTAAATTAGCAACAAATCCCCAAATCTAAGCCAAATCATGTTGTGCTATTGCAATTCTGATAGATGGATAATGAATCGATGATATTATAGCAACAAAAGGTTTTAGCATCCAATTTTATTCTCAAACAATAACCTAGAAAATCAGTTTTAATATATAAAAATGTAACCCTTTTTCTGCTAAATTTATGGATAGTTCATATTGAATATTTTTTTAAAATAAATAACTCCATATTGTTTTCCTCAATCTCCTCTTTCCAATGAGCTATATTAGGCCTAATTTCGTGCCCTGTAGATTGAGATCTTCACTCCAGAAGTCGAAGCCTTGTAGCAGAGCGCGGGGAAACTTGTAGAATTGTCAGTGCAAATTGTTGAATCATTAATTTCGAAAACAATATCCAACATGCAAAGGAAGAATTTGACGTTTGGGGTTTATACTCCTTTTTTTTTCCATTATTAATTAAATATGGGAGGCTATGGAAGTATGTGGGAATGTTTGTGGTAGGTATGGTATGGAGATGAATATGGTGGATTTTTGAAATGTAAAATAAAAAAATAAATCAAATGAACAAGTCATGTGAGCCAACATGGAGGTGAGAGGTGAGAGGTGAGGTGGTTTGGGACTCAAGAGGATATAAATATAATATACATAAAACATCAATAAAATGAAAATAACATAAAAATATAATATATAAAAATAATATACATAAAAACATTCATAAAATGAATCCAAGGCTCTAGCCTTGGCTCGCCTCCTACCTAAGCTTTGGAAGAGATTCGTAGATGACACTAATGTCATCTGGCCGCATGGCCAAGAGGAGTTAGATCTCTTCTTCCATCATCCTAATAGTCAGTCCACCGCCATTAAGTTCACCATGGAACAGGAAGTTGATGGTTGCCTCCCTTTCCTTGATATTCTTATTTCTAAGAATAATGATAGTTCCCTCTCCCACCAAGTATTTTGGGAGAAAACACGTACTAAACAATATCTCCATGCCAGTTCCCATCATTTCCCAGCTCAAAAGTTGGGCGTTCTCAACACTCTTACTACTCATTCCCTAAGGATCTCTAATGAAAAGAGCTTCGAGAAAGAGAAATCCCATCTTCTTAATTTCTTTGTTGAGAACAGTTATAGAAAATACCTGGGTTAGAAGGCTTTCCTCAAAGCTTCCAAAAATTCAATGGTTAAGAAAGAACCTAAAGAATGTGTCGCAGAGGTCCATCTACCTTTTCTTCAAGGGACCATTGATAGGATTGCAAGGATTATGAGGAAACATAATGTCCCCTCAACCTTTAGACCTCTTAACACCATTTGTAAGTCCCTTTGATCGGTGAAGGATCCTATCGACCCTAAACACATGAAAGGGGTCTATATTATTCCTTATTCCTGTGGGACCCCCTATATTGGTGAGACTGGTCGCTCCATTAATCAAAGAATTAGTGAGCATGCAACTGATATTAAGCATGGGAGAACTAAGTCTTCCGCACTAACTGAGCATGTGGAGAAGACCAAACATCATTTTTGTATTGAGGAGGCTAATGTCATTGCTAGAATTTTGCAGTTCCACCACCGTAAATTTAGGGAAGCATTGAGATTGAAAGGAGGCCAAGCAATCTCAATAGATATGACGGTTGGAAGATCAGCAGATGTTGGATCTCGACCCTCACCTCCTAGTTGTTTCCTCCCCCTCCCTCTTGTAGTAGCTTGTTCTAGATTTTTTTCCCCTTGTTATCCTTTAACCTTCTTTCTTTAGCCTTCTTCCTTGGTTTATTTTAATCCTTTTCTTTCCTTCAGGGTTAAATTTCAAGGTTAAATTATATGGCATAAGATATTTAAAAAACTAATTTATGCTCTAATAAATTTATATTAATTAGTTACCCATCCCTTAATTTAATTCTATTATTATAAAACTATAATAAATTCCTTACAATTACTAATTCCCTAAAACTAGTCACTGAGGTTCCTAGTAGATTACTAAGAAATTGATACCCTAACCATTGATAGGAAAATACCATTATCATTTTGAATTTTACCTTTAATAGCAATAATAATAATATTAATATAATAATAATTGTGATAGTAATGATCTATGATAAGACCATTTTAGTTAATATTAATAATATCCTTAAATTTATTTAAATTTAGTTTAGTTAGCTATAATAAGGTTAACACAATTAACTTCATTAGAATAATAGTATATTAATTATTATTAAATCCTTTCAATATTATTTCTAGCAATTTTCCCTAATTCTATATTTTCACATAAATTACATATGATAAGTATTATAATAATATTTTAGCATAATAATATTATATAGTTGTATACTTGAATGTCAAATCTAGTTGTTTATCTAAATCTGACCTAATATAGCTGTTTTTTCCGTATAGCCATTTTTTGGTCAAATCTAACCATTAGATCATTTGCTCGCCCTATTTAATATGCAGCCATGGTCTGGTCCTTCGACTTGTCCTGATAATGAACCACACTTGTTGGTTCGAAACACGTCGACAAATATACTATCATGTGATTTAAGCCGAAGAACTCTCTTAATATTAATAAAATGAATTACCTCAAAAGTAATTAATAAAAATAAATTATCTAATTATTAAAATAATATAAAAAATTAATAAAAATTGTTAAATAAATAAAAGTTAGGGTCGTATTCTATGGTTACAATTTCTCCTTATATGTGTTCCTTATTCCGTCGAAAATCAATTTGACGATACAGACGCTTGTGACCCCCTCCCCTGTGTCTTGCGGCCGACGGGTTATTATGAATCTACTGAAGGATCAACTTGAATAGGGACTGGAACCAGGTAAACTCGAGCTCCCAGCTAGCCGTATCAGCGAGCAAGCCCTTGCTTTAAATAGGTAGGCCCTTGCACTCGAAAGCCCAAGACCCTCCGGAGAAGGTATGTAGTCGCTTGTCCGCACCGGGCAAGGTCCGGCAGGGCTCGACTGATAAGGAGAGGATGCGTAAGCATGACTCGACCTGGCCTGTTCCTTGGTGTAGGGCAGATCAGAGATAAGCCAACCTTGACTTAAGCCTGAACCAGAGCCCGAAGCCCGAAGCCTGGGCCTGAGCTTGAGCCTGAAGGAATAGCTCGGGCTCCTATGAGAGTTTTTTTCGCTACAGCTGATAAAATATCGTTACTTGGGACAGTGCATATGTAGAAAGCCTTTTCTTTTGTCCTTACTCGTAGTAGTTATTAACTAAGTTATTCTATTGTACAGATAGTCGCACGTAATGACAGATCAAGGCCGTTAAAATAACATAAAAATAATATACATAAAAGCATTAATAAAATGAATTACCTCAAAAGTAATTAGTAAAAATAAATAAATTAATTATTAAAATAATATAAAAAATTAATAAAAATAGTTTAAAAAAACACAAACAAAAAAATATAATATATAAAAATAATATACATAAAAACATTAATAAAATGAATTACCTCAAAAGTAATTAATAAAAATAAATTATTTAATTATTAAAATAATATAAAAAATAATAAAAATGGTTAAATAAATAAAATTAAAATAACATAAACAATATAATATACATAAAGACCTTAATAAAATGAATTACCTCAAAAGTAATTAGTAAAAATAAATAAATTAATTATTAAAATAATATAAAAAATTAATAAAAATAGTTTAGAAAAACACAAACTTCAAACAATTGTATTTTTTTATTCAGAAGTTATAATTCAACAAATTTTATATCATTGGAAATGTCTTGACAAGATGAAGTGATGGAAATCTCAAATTTTATATCATTGGAAATGTCTCGATGAGATGAAGTGATGGAAATCTCAAAAATGAAAAAATAAGAAATCCAAAAATCACTAAAAATGGGAATCCAAATGCAAAGAAAGGCTATATTTCAAAATTTTATATGAGAGACTCTTTAGTTTTCTCAAAATAAAAGGAGGTTTGTTGGGGCAACCATTTCCCTATTTTTCTCGCAGCCACTGGGAAGTAGTAAATGTCCTTGAGCCAGTTGAATCATGATTAATGTGTAGCAAGGAGCAAGCCCCATAATCCTCTCCTACTGGCATCCTACATCATCTTTACAATATATCCTTAATATCTGACACATTTATTGCTTTAGGCACATATATAAAGAAAATACCTCTTATCCTTCCTAAGAACACATTAAAGTTTAAAAAATACATTATCAAATATAGAAGGAAAGGTTAATTATGCCAAAGGATGGTTAAATGGGCCTTAAATTATACCAATTTTGGAGGCTCATAATGTTCATTAAGGAAGAACACATGATTGATCCATTTGAAGTCTTGCCTAATAGAGGAGTTCCGAATTGGGATATTGTTATGAGATGTATGCTTTAGTTGCAGTAATAACAAGCATCGGCGTTGTAAAAGGAAGAATGTATTAAGGAGAAAAACATAGTGATAATAGATAGGATCAAGAGTTAAAAAATACATTATCAAATATAGAAGGAAAGGTAAATTATGCCAAAGGATGGTTAAATGGGCCTTAAATTATACCAATTTTGGAGGCTCATAATGTTCATTAAGGAAGAACATATGATTGATCTATTTGAAGTCTTGCCTAATAGAGGAGTTCCTAATTGGGATATTGTTATGAGATGTATGCTTTAGTTGTAGTAATAACAAGCATGGATGTTGTAAAAGGAAGAATTTATTGAGGAGAAAGGCATAGTGATAATAGATAGAATCAAGAGATAGAATACATCATCAATCAAGCAGGAAGATTGACAAAGGAATATTATGATGCAGATACTAACATTCATTGAGCAGGTAGATTCAAGGAAAAAAAAAATAAGGAAGAATTTTTGTAGTCAAATAGGGGGAGACTTCATCACATCCATAGGAAAATTCAAGTCCCCAATATTATTTATGGGAAATCAATGAATGCAAATATGATAGGTACTCATCAATGAAGGAATCACTGTCTTAGGGGGAGACCTTGATAAATAGCTATGAGAAGAAGGATCAAGTCTTAAGGGGAGACTTTAAAAGTAAAAGAACAATTAAGAACAACAATGGAAGCATGGTTTCAAGGGGATACTCTATCATAGTGGAAACATAGTAGTAGGAAGGAAGTGTGATTCAATTAGGTCGACAGGATCATGCAAGAATAAGTTATGGAGTTTGCACAGGTACTTATGCAGGATCATTATCATCACAATTTCAACATATATTTGTGACTGTTTGCCAAAAGAGAGAGATTGCAAATATTGATGTAGAGAATGACATTGATTAAGGAAGGAATTTAGGAAGAGAAAGATTGCTAACATTGACATTGACCAAGAAAGGCATTTGAGCAAGGGGCATTCTTTTATTCGATGACATTAATGACCATCAATTTTTTATGGTGTTTCCATTAATGACAAAGGGGAAGGTTGTTGTACATAGTGTTTTCATTAATGAGAACAAGATGTCAATGATTTCAAAGTAGATGCATGAGACATTAGTAGTACTACCCATGATGACTAAAGAAGTAGCAGGACTCTCTATGAAGCAATATGATAGATGTATCTCTTGAAAATTCTCATCAAGAACAGTTCAAGGTACGGGAAGTTATTTGAGTTTTTAATGTAGTTATGATGTCCTAAAGACCCTATAAATAACAAGGTTGTGAAAGTCTTGTCGATACAATTTCCAACAATATATAATTTTCATTAACACTACTCCTAGATGATCCAGGTGGATATTGGTGTTCAATTGTCTATTCCACCTATTCCCCCGCCATTGTACCATTATTTCTTTCAGTTTCTGTAATTGTAGCACAATTTACTATTTTTGGCATCTTTTCGGGTCTAAACCTCCAGAGCCGTTTTGAGGCCCTAAATGACATTCTTTGGAAAAGAGGAAAACATGGATCTTTAATTATCATTTATAGTCAAAATTTATAGTCCTTGGATATATATTTCTAATGAGGTATCGTGCACGTTAAATGGAGATCACATACCAAAATTATGACTCTGGGAGGTTGATGTACTTATTTACCCCAACGAAGCCCATATTTTTAGCACTTCATCTCCTAGGGTTAGGATTTTGGATGTTTAATGTTTTTCATTATTTCTCAATAATAAATAGGCCTTCAAGCCTCATTGTAACATATTTCACAGACATGTAGCCTCCACAAATCTTCTCAGGGATAAGCTACCATCATTTGAGCTAGTTTATTTCCATTATGTATGTAATCATATTTTAGTTCTTTAACATTAATGAAATGAACTTTTATTTCTATTGCATATATGTGTTGATGCTTATATTTGTATTATGTTGCCTTCCTACATAAGTTTGGATTAGTGGTGTCAAAGTGGTATGCTCTTTCTCTATTTTTCTTTGCATGTCCCCAACGAGGTCAGCGTATAAGAAGTCAGAGCTCAAACTAGTTGAAACTTTGCAAGACCAGCCTCACAAACCTCGACGGACTCCAATGGAGGAAGAAAAGAAAGAGGAGGGACTAGGATATCCCTTCAAAATATTTATCTAAGAAGTCCTTGAGTGACGGGGGAATGCAATGATGGACAACTTTTACTAGATCATTCGACAGATGCCTACAGGCGACGCGTCTTCATCAGGAAGCCACTCTGGAGGAACCACTCCCTTCAAGGTACAAATCAACTTTTACATTCCCATATTTAAAGGCCACATACATGCAGACATTATAGATAGATGGTTAAATATGTTGGAAGGGTATTTTTCAGTTCACAGATTTTCCAATAGGTAAAAGATTACATTTTCATTCCTCAAAGATGCCCCCCATGTCAAGGAATGGTGGGAAACCTACTGTGATTAGAATGATGCGAGGGAACCCTCACTGTTTTTAGTTGTACCCACTTGGAAGTCTTTTATTAACCTGTCAGGAACTATGAATATAAGTACATAAACTGAACCACTATACAGTAGGGAAGGGAACAAGACGAGCCGGAGTTCACAAATATTTTTCACACCCTTCACATGAAGTTGGGTATCAAGGATTTTGAGCTACATATGGTACTCAAGTATCGTGGTTGTTTGCAAAAATACATTTAAGACAAGATGGATTTCCTAGACATCTCCTCGCTTGGCGCTGTCTACCACTACACTGTCAAGATCAAGAAGAAGTTTAAACAGAAGAAATGATAATCTAGATCTGTGAATCCAAATCAAGGGAAAGGTGGCCCCAAAACACAGAACAAAGGACAAAGCCAAGGCGAGATGACCCAGGACAACCCATCGAAGCTGTAAGAAAATAAAAACACCATGAAGAAAAATAAGGACACAAGAAAGTGGTGTGAGATCCATAACAACCCCACTCACAACACAAGTGAGTGTCAAGCCAATTAGTCACTAGTGGTTGAGTTGAAGGCTTGAGATTCAGATGCATGTTCCGACTTTGAGTCATAATTTGACGAGGGTAATGAGAAAGGGAATAAAATTATTGATGCAGAGCCTAGAACCACCGTTGCCACCACCAAGATCTAGAAGATTGAGCCTGAATATCCAAAGGAAGGGGAGCGTCTCTTCCACTCACAAATATGGGTGAAGGGTTCATCATTGAAATTTATTATCGACACCGAGACCCAAAAGAATCTCATTTCAGCAAAGGTCGTGAAGTGGTTGGGCCAACCGACCACATCACACCTACAACCATAGACCGTCGGGTGGCTTCACTAAGGACGAGATCTCTGTGTCATCCAATAGTTTCACCTTCACTATAGCATCAAGCCCTTCACGGATGAGACACTGTGTGATGTTGCTCCTCTTGAAGTTTGTATTGTATTATTATGCCAACCATACTTTTGTAAGTGTCATGTTGTGTATGAGTCAAGGCCTTGCACTATTATTATTTCTTTGGGTACTAAGTTATACATGATACTAGACGTAGCCCCACCTACTGCCATCTCTTTGATATTTGCTAAGAAATGAAGTAAAATCATCTCCCAGACCCAGAAATTTGTTTTCTTTCTAATTTTCTCTCAAAGTAAGGGGAAGATTGTGGCCACATCCATGGCCCCTGGGAAGGGTTCCTCCATGCAACAAAATTAGGTGGATAAGGTCATTGAAGAATACAGGGACATATTCTCCTCAACCACAGGGGTACCATTGCATTTTCAAGTCAAGCATTCAATCGATATGAATCTTGGATCACCTCTACCCAATGTACCAATATATCAATGTTCCATTCTATAAAATGAATAGCTCGAGTGGAAAATCCAGGAGTTTCTTCAAAAATGGCACATTCGACCAAGTTCGTTGCCTTGTGGGAGCTAGTACCTCCCATATGCAATTTAAAATAATGTTGCTATATCAATCCCACACTACATAATAGTGGCACTTTGCATAAACCCTCTCCTTTTGCATAAACTCTCTTCTGAAGAGGCTTTGTGTCTTGCACATATAGAGAAGAATTTTGCTCAAGATTCTTCCAGAGGAAGAGGTGGCCGAAGAGGAAGAGGAAGAAATTTCAGAGGTAGGGGGGGCAGACACTTTCAAGGAGAAAAGTCAAATTTTCATTGCATACGTTGCAAAAGATATGGATCACATGATGCATCCACATGCAAGTTGCCTTGGGACGAAATTGAGCAAGAAAGAAACCACCCAAAGGTAAAACTAATGACAAAGAGAAAGGTAAAGCACATGAATCCACTCACTATGTTGTGGCACACTATAATATTGGAGTAAATGAATACTTATTTAATGCTTCACTTGCTTCTTGGAAAAATGATTGGTTGCTTGATTCAGGAGCAACTTGCCACATGACTTTTAGAAGAGTTTTTTTTGAAGAATTTACTAACAATGTTGATGGAGCAGTATACTTTGTAGACAAATCAAAACTCAAGCCATCAGGGCTTGGTACAATCATGCTTAAATTGCATAGTCTTCCAAACTTTCTTTTGCATCATGTTTTATATCTTCCATGGCTGAGGAGAAACTTGTTGTCCTTGGTCCACATATGCTAGCAAGAACACTCCATTCATATGTTTGATGGAAAGCTTGAGGTGAGAAAAGCATCAGACAACTCACTTCTCATGATGGGGATAGAAGAAGAAAGGCTTCTCTCATTGCAGGGTACCTCTTCTCATGCACCAAAATTTCTCATACAATTCTCATTATGAAGAAGGTACATTTCCATCAAGTTTATTATGGCATGCTAGATTTGGACACTTGAACTATGATAGCCTCCGCTTGTTGAAGAAAAATGGTGTTACTGATTTGCCTACGATTCCTAGGAAACTTAATTGTGATGCTTGCATTCTAAGAAAGCATAGAAAACAACCTTTTCATGATTCACATTCTAGAGCACATAGAAAACTTGAACTCATTCATTCTGATTTTTGTGGTCCAATGCTTATTCCTTCTGGAAATGGAAATAAATATATGATGACATTTATTGATGACTACACCAGAATGTGTTCAGTTTATTTATTCAAGAACAAATCTGATGCTTTTCAAACATTCAAGAACTTTCATACATCGATTGAAAATGATGCACAATCTCATATTGGCTCTATTCGAACTGATAATTGAAAAGAATACACTTCAAATGAATTTGAAAACTATCTCCACCAACATGGGATCAAACATAAAACAATTGTGCCTTATAATCCCCAACATAATGGAGTAGTTGAAAGAACGAATAGGACAATCTTAAATATGGTGTGCTCCATTATGTTTTTCAAAAATGTAAAATTGATGTTTTGGGATGATGCAGTTCTATGTGTTGTATATGTAAGGAATAGATGTCCATCTAATGCTATTAGAAGCAAGATTCCTTATGAAATGTGGTATGGGCACATTCCTTCGGTAAAGCATCTCAGGGTCTTTGGTTCCACATGTTATGCCTTGATACCAAAGGTACATAGAAACAAACTTGGTGCAAGAAGTCGTAAGTTTATCTTTCTGGGGTATTCAAACACCTCCAAAGAATACCGTCTCTATGATGAAGTCAATAAAAAGTTTTTTGTATCTAGAGATGTAATCTTTCTTGAATCATCCAAAACTGACAATGGTGTTCAGCGGCAACTTGATCACTTGGATAGATTCACAAATGCAAAATAATTTCAAGAATTTGATAATCAGATTCCACATCTTGAAGGGGGGATTCCTATAGTAGATCAACCTCTGAAAACTTCTTTTGAAGCACTCTCTCCCCCACATGAAACTCCAACAATGGATGATACTTTGAGTGATGTTATTGATAGAATTGGGAGACTCAATCTTGATTCAGTCCCAATTCAATCAATGGAGCAGCCTGGACCATCTCAAAAAGGTCCCCCAAAGTGGCTGACAAAGACACCTGAGAGTGTTCATCCTGATGAGGTTGGAAAGACAGGAACTAGAAATTCAACACGACAAAATGGAGGTGATGTAGATGAATATGATTCACCTGTTGATATGGATGTTTCTTATGATTGTGATTTCAATTTCTCTACATATTTTGAACCAACTTCCTTCAAAGAATTTGCTTCTCATGATGAATGGAAAGAAGAAATGCAAAAGGAGTATGATGCCTTGATAAAGAATGGCACTTGGAAGCTGGTTGATCCTCCATTGGGAACCAAACCAATTGGCTACAAGTGGGTCTATAAGAACAAGTATAAAGCTAATGGCTAACTTGACAAGCACAAAGCCAGGATTGTGGCAAAAGGTTTCGAATAGAAGGAAGGGGTCGATTATGAGGAGACTTTTTCCCCCACAACAAAATGGGCTACCATTCAGACACTCTTTGCCGTAGTAGCTCATAACGGTTGGAAAGTCCATCAAACGGATGTAAAAACTTCTTTCTTGAATGGAGATTTAAAAGAGAATGTTTTTATGTCCCACCCTGAAGGATTTATTGTGAAAGGACATCCTTGTATAAGTATGAAAACTTGTGAAATCCTTGTATGGCCTCAAACAAGCACCGTGAGCCTAGTATGAAAAAATAACTGAGCATCTTCTGAAACTCAATTTCAAACATTATGATCTTGATGATGCAACTTTGTTTGTTAAGAAGGTTGGAAAAATAGTTGTATATCTTGTGGTATATGTAGATGATATTTTGATGACAGGGAACGATGAGAGCTATATTGCATCCATAAAGAAGGAATTGAGGAAAGGTTTTGAAATTACTGATTTGGGCTATGTTCATTACTATCTTGGTATTGAAGTAACTCAACATCCGAAGTCCACATTCCTTTCTCAAAAGAATTACATTGGAGATTTGTTGAATAGGTTTGGCATGACTGAATTCAATCCTCTGACTACTCCAATGGAACAAAACTTAAAGCTCACATTCATTGAAGGAAAATAATTTGAGGATGCAACAAAGTATAGACATCTTGTAGGAAGTCTCAACTACCTGACTACTACCAAACCAGACATTTTGTTTGCTGTTGGAATCCTCTCCAAGTTTATGCAAAATCCTTGTGAGGGACATTGGTCTACTGCAAAAAGAGTTCTAAAGTACTTGAAGGGAACTCAAGACTTTGGACTCAAATATACAGAGGTGGCGACTTCGGCTTGATTGGATACTCTGATTCAGAGTTTGATGGAGACAAAGAAACTGGGGTATCTACTTTGAGTTATGTTATGAATCTCGGATCAGGAGTTGTCTCCTGTAGATCACGCAAACAATCAGTTCCATCAGATTCCAAAATAGAGGCAGAATATGTGGTAGCAGCTGAGGCAACAAAAGTAATTGTGTGGCTAAGGAAAATTTTGGAAGATTTGCAAGTAAAACAAGTACAATCGGCTCCACTCATGATTGACAATACCTCAGAAATAAATTTGGACAAGAACCCAAAGTTCCATGATCAAACGAAGCACATCAATACAAACTATCATCTAATTCGACATCATGTTGAGGCCAAAAAATCCATATTCACCATTGTTCCACTAATGAGCAGATTGCAGACATCTTCGCCAAAGCACTTGGAAGAGAAAAGCTTGAAATATTTAGAACGATGCTTTGACTCACCAACATCCCTTCCGATTAAGGGGGGGAATGTTGACACCTAATCATAGGGATTGGGTGAACAACTATAATTAGTGTAAATAAATAATAGAGGAAATGGAGAGTCATCGGGAGATGAAACTGAACAGTCTCTCCCTCTTGTATATAATAATGAACAACCTAAATGAATAATTCAATCTCATTTTTGAGGAGTTACCTCCTAGATTGACAGGTTCTAGAGGCTCTGCATTGATTATTGGACACTAAACAAAATCAATGTTATGAACAGGTATCCAATCCCATGGATTGATGACCTTCTGGACCAACTCAAGGGGACCAAGCATTTCAGCAAGATGCATCTAAAGTTTGGCTATCACCAGGTTCCAATAGAGCCCAAAGATATATTGAAGATCACCTTCAAATCCAATTAAGGCGTTTTTGAATGGTCGTTTATGCCCTTTAGGTTGACAAATGCCTCTGCTACTTTTATGAGGCTAATGGATGACATCTTGTGGTCCTTAACCAACTCATTTGTGGTTACTTATCTAGACAACATCCTCATCTTCAACTGGAGTTGGGAAGAACACTTACAACACATTTAATAGGTCCCTCAAACCTTGTGGCAACACAAACTATGTGCCAACTTGGAGAAATGCACCTTTGGCATGAGCCAAGTCCAATATCTGGGTTACATCATATGTGAATGAGGTGTGCATGTGGATCTGAGTAAGATCCAAGTCTTTCAGGATTGGTCAGCCCCAACCACTTTAACAGAGCTTCGTAGCATTTTGGGCCTAATGAATTTTTATCAGAGGTTGATGTTTGGATTCTCCAATGTCACTTGGCCTTTGAGTCAGACTACCAAGGGCGGAACTAAAGAAAATGTTAGAAAAATTATATATTACATAGCAATGTAATACATAAAATATACTACAGAAATATAAACACAGAAAGTGCATAAAATAAGAGAGACACATATATATTTGGTTCACCCAATTTGGGCTATGTCCACGGAGAAATAGCCAATCCTTCCTTTTATATTATCCAGTAAAATGAAGAGAAACAACCTACATTGGATCCGTTGTAATTCCCTCTTCGCTCTCAATCTCCTCTCTCTTCCTCGCTCAAAATATAGATCTACATAAACGCAATACAATTCCCTCATATATAGTTAGGGGTTGCCTTCTAGGGAAAAAACCCAAATTAAACATAACTTCTACCGTAAAATCTTTGCCTAATGAACCACCCAGATTGACTACGAAATTACAATATTTTACAAGTAAATTTTACATCTGTTTTTAGCTTCGGGGGCACTACCCCCGATCCCTTGCCAAGGGGGGCTCCCAAGGATCACAACCACCCTCCCTGGACCCCCCTTGTAGCGTACATTTTACAGGCGGTGTTGCTGCCACATTACAAACTAGGGTCCAATGTGGCAATACCTCTAAATAAAGAAGATGATCAAACTCCACACCCAACAATCTCCCACTTGGAGACTAATTATAGCAACTCCACCACTTCTTCATTTACTGGACAATGACTCCACTTTAGACTTGGTTGTTTCTCATCTTCTGCATATCTGCAGGATTTTGGCTAGTGTGTATCTTTTCCAGCTACAATTATCCATCTTCCAATGTTGACCATATGAAATGGTACTTGAGCTATATATGTTTAGCCTTGGAATGAAATGTAGATTTATTTGCAAGATATATGGCACTCTGGCTGTCACTATATAACCTACCCAACTCTTACTTCTTACCCAATTCATCCAGAAACCTTTGTAACCAAATCATTTCTTTACTAGCCTTTGTAGCAGTAACATACTCTACTTCCGTTGTTGAGAGTGCAACAACACTTTGTAGTTTTGAGACCCAACTGACAATTGTTCCACCTATAGTAAACACATACCTTGTGGTGCTCCTCCTGTTATCTCTATCACCCGCCATATCTGCATCAACATATCCCTATAGAGCAATGTTTGAACCACCAAAGTATAATTTTTGATTTGTGGTACCTCTCAAATACCTGAGAATCCACTTCACTGCCATCCAATGTTATTTTCCTAGATTGTTCATGTACCTTCTTACAACTCCCACTGCATGTGCAATATCAGGCCTTGTGCAGACCATTGCATACATTAAGCTTCCAACTTCTGATGCATATGGAACTTTACACATATAATCCATTTCTTCGTGAGTCTTGGGACACATTTCCTTAGTTTGAAATGGCTAGCCAAAGGTATACTAACTGGTTTTTCATTATGCATATTAAACCTTTTCAACACCTTTTGTATGTACTCACTTTGAGACAATGTTAATTTGTGATTCTTCCTGTCTCTAGTTATTCTCATACCAAGGATTTTTTTTGCAGCACCCAAATCCTTCATTGAAAATGAGTTTTCCAATTTTCTTTTGAGCACATTTATTTCTTTCATGTTAGAACCTACAACAAGCATGTCATCTACACACAATAACAATATAATATAGCTGCCATCATTTTTTCTTTTGAGATAAACACAATGATCAGAGTGACATCTAGTATAACTTTGTTCAGACATAAACCTGTCAAATTTTATATACCACTGCCTTGGAGCCTATTTTAAGCCATGCAAGCTCTTCTTGAACCTGCACACTAGTTTCTTCTTCCCTTTTACCTCATATCCTTGTGGCTGCTGCATATATATCTCTTCCTCCAAATACCCATGGAGAAAGGTTGTCTTTACATCTAACTGCTTAAGACAAAAATCTTAAATTGCTACTAGACTTAAAATAGTTCTGATTGAAGTCATTTTAACAACAGGAGAAAATATCTCATCAAAGTATATACCCTTTTTCTATGCAAACCCCTTCACCACAAGTCTATATTTATACCTTTTTCTACCTCCATCTTCTTCCTTCAACCTATAACCCATTTATATTCCAATGTTGTTTTACCTACAGGAAATCTGACTAACTCCCAAGTCTGGTTATGTGCTAAGGAGTCCATCTCTTCTTTCATAGCTTGCTCCCACTTCTTGCTAGTTTCTACCTGCACTGCTTCTTCATAACATTATGGTTCACCAGAATCAGTCAACAATACATAATGTAATGAAGGAGAGTATCATTCAGGGGGTCTACTTATCCTAGTAGATCTTCTAACACCTCTTTCAGGTGTTTGAGGTGCTTGTTGTTGTTGTGGTTGTTGTTGTTGTTCTGGTTGTTGATCATTATTATTTTCAGGCACCATCACTTTTTTTGTGATCTCATCAAGAACTGTGTATTCTCTATTTTCTTTTTCCTGTTTCTTTTCCTGTAGCTGATCCTTATACAAAACCTTTTCATTGAATATGACATCTCTACTCCTAATGATTTTTTGTTTTTCATAATCATAAAAGAGATAACCAAAATCATTAACACCATATCCAATAAAGGTACATTTCTTTGATTTTGCCTCAAGCCTTGTTCTATTTTCTTTATTAATGTGGACAAAGGCTTCACAACAAAAAGTATTTAAAAATGAGTAGTTTACCTTTTTACTTGTCCATGCCTCCTCTAGAATACCACCATCCAAGGAACTTGAAGGCCTTCTGTTTATCAGATAAACAACAATATCGACAACATCTTCCCAAAATTGTAAAGGCAATCCTGCATGCAATCTCATTCACCTTGCACGCTCCATGATTGTCCTGTTCATCCTTGATGACACACCATTTTCTTGTGGTGTTCCTGGAACTGTCTTCTCTCTGCGAATTCCATTCTCTAAAAAATACCTATCAAGATTTTTGCTACAATATTCACCTCCATTGTATGATCTGAGACACTTCAAACTTTTTCCTGTCTCATTTTCAACCAAAGCTTTCCATTTCTTGAAAGTATCAAATACATCAGATTTATTTTAAATACAATAAATCCAGGTTTTTCTGGTTGCATCATCAATAAAAGTAACATAATAATGAGAACCAATGAGAGATGATACATGAGCAGGTCCCCATACATTTGTATGCACAAGCTCTAATTTTTCGCTCCTCTTTTTTTTCCCAACTCTGAGGAATCTGACTCTCTTTTGTTTTCCATAAACACAATTCTCACAAAATTTTAAATCAACATGCTTCAAACTTGGAAACAAATTTCTTAAGTGAAGAATCTACATCCCCTTCTCAATCATGTGCCTGAGCCTATGATGCCACAATTCTGTCTCTTCTCCTATAGAGGTTAAAGCATTAACAGAATTAAAAATACCATTGCATAAATACAATGTACCAACCTTTTCTCCTTTTTCTATTACGAGGGCTCCTTTAGTGACCTTCCAAGTTTTATCTGTAAAAGTAATCACACAACCTTCACCTCCCAACTACCTTGTTGAAATAAGATTTTTCTTTAGATCTGGAAAATTCCTTACCTCCTTCGATATCCATTGATTTCCATTCTGCTATTTTATGTAAACTATACCCACTCCAATGATTTTACAAGGTTTATCATCACCCAATCGAACCTGTCCAAAATATCCTTGAACATAATCATGAAAATGTTTCCTATCAGGTGTGGCATGGAATGAGGCCCCTAAATATACCACCCAGGCATCAATAATATTTTTTAATGAAAGAATCAAAGAATATTGCAACACATCACTTGTCACATTCAATTCATGATTGTTTTCTTGTTGCGCATCTCCTTCTTTTCCCTTCTGAGACTTGCAGTCTTTCTTCAGGTGTCCTTTATTCCCACATTTGCAGCACACTATCCCCGATCTAGACTTGGACCTTCCTTTCCTTGACTTATTTTGATATCCCGGGTTCTTTCCTCTTTCCATTTTTCTTCCCCTAGACTTTGCAGTCAAAGCATTACCTGATGTCTCACTGGAGCTTTTCCATCACATTTCCTCACTAAGGATTGCACCAAAAAAATCATCAAACTTTAAAGTATTAGATCTAAAGACCGAGTTACTAATGTCCATAACTAAACCATTCCATCTTTCTGGCAATGAGCACAGAAATAACATAACCCTAACTTCATCATCAAAAGTTACCCCTACAAAACTTAACTAACTGGTAAATGTATTAAATTCATTTAAATGCTCTACAACATATCAACCTTCTGACATCTTCATATTAAATAAATTCTTCATAAGAAATACCTTATTTGAGGCTAAGGGTTTTTCATATAGTTTGTCCAATGTCGACATTAAACCCTCCGTTTTCATTTCCTTTGAAATATTAAACACTACCGATGCCACTAGAAATAGTCGTATTGTTCCAAGTGTCTTTCTGTCAAGAATATCCCATTCTGTCTGTCATACTTGTCGGCTTCTTTATCTTTCCGCTCAATGGCAGGTATAGATCTTTCTGATACAGATAATCTTCCATATTCATCTTCCACAACTGGTAGTTTTGGCCGTTAAATTTTTTGACTCTAAACCTACCATCTCCTACCATTTCTCCCACTCGAACCAGGAACCCTTCTCTCCTACGAGTTTATTAGCCAAATAGACCTTTGGCTTTGATACTAGTTGTTAGAAAAATTATATGTTACAGAGAAATGTAATACATAAAATATATTGCAGAAATATAAGCACAGAAAGCGCATAAAACAAGAGAGACACAGATATACGTGGTTCACCCAATTTGGGCTATGTCCACGGAGAAACAGTAAGTCCTTCCTTTTATATTATCCAGCAAAATGAAGAGATACAACCTACAACAGATTCATTGTAATTCCCTCTTCACTCTCAATCTCCTCTCTTTTCCTTTCTCAGAATATAGATCTACATAGACACAATACAATTCCCTCATATATAGCGACGGGTTTCCTTCTAGGGAAAAAAACCCTAAATTAAACATAAATTCTATTGTCAAATCTCCGCCTAATGAACGGCCCAGATTGATTACAAAATTACAAAATTTTACAAGGAAATTTTACATCTATTTTTAGATTCATGGGCATTGCCCCATATCCCCCGCAAGGGGGGGCTCCCAAGGATCACAGCCACCCCCCTGGAACCCCCTTGCAGTGTACATTTTACGGGCGGTGTTGCCACTACATTACGAACTACAGTCCAATGTGGTGATACCTCTAAATAAAGAAGATAATCAGGCTCCACACCCAACAGAAAAGTTTTCCCGGTCTAAGTCCCAACAAAAGGAATTCGTTGAGTTGAAGTGTCACCTCTTCTCTAGACCGATACTCACATTGCAAAACCTGTAACGTCCATTTGAAATTGAGACAGATGCCTATGACTATGTTATTTGAAATTGAGAGAGATGCTTCGATACAATTCAGAAGTACCGCGCCTATATTAAAGAGATATATTCCATTTTGCAGGCTTGTCAATAATGGAATCATTACATTCTGGGGAAGGAGATAGTCATCCACACCCATCACCGACCTCTTCAATTTATACAGACACAAGGGAAGTTGTAGAACGATTGCCGTTAAAAGTGGTCTACATATCTGCAAAAATTCCAATTAAACATTAAATACAAAAAGAGAAGCACCAATCATGTTTCATATTGCCTAAGCTGGCCTCAAGTTACAACATTGGCTACAACATTGGGATCCCATAGACCATTATATCAAATTGGGATAGCAAGTTCCTAAGCACATTTTGGTAAAGCATCTCGACACTATTGGAGACCAAGCTCACCAATTTGAATGCATTCCATCCCCAGAATCATGGCTAGACAAAGGTTGTCAACAAGATGATAGTGCACATACTCTACATGTACAACTCCAAGCATCCACGAACCTGGAATAAGATCCTTCCCTATGTGAAACACAGCTATAACAAAGCTCTACATAGCTTGACTGGTCGCAATCCCTTTCAATTGGGTCTACGATTTCAACCATTATGTCTTATTGATGTTGTCATGCCTCATGCAACCACACAAACAAAATCCACACATGTACTACCTAAGGCTGAGAAAGCGACCAAATTTATTGAACTCATCCAGCACATCTGCCAGTAGGTTCACACCATCTTCATGATAAACATTGAGTGTCACACAAGTTTTAGGTGGGTAACAAAGTTTGATTACATTTGTAGAAAGAATTCCTTATCAGAGCCCATCAGAAGCTCAGGCCATTCTGATATGGGCCTTACACCATTACCAAGGTTGTGGGAGACATTTCTTTTAATACCATTATTCCCCCATTCCTTGGCATGCACCCAGTGTTCAATGTGGACCGCCTTTGGCCATACTTTTCAACATTATTGGACACATCAGATATCGTTGAACAACTCACACAAATAGAGCTCAACCCAGACTACATGGAATAGGGCATAATTGATCAGATCATGGACACACATATCAATATAAATACTCGCCAGTAGAAGAACCAAATGTATTGGGTTGTTAAAGCAGGCCAACTCATGCACTAAGTAAAGTGGCTCACCAGGGACCACGTTTAGTAGAAGTTTCCCCATCTCATCAAGGCATTCAACGCAATGGGGCATGTTTCTTCCGAAGGGGGGAGGACTGATCCAGGTGTATATTAGTGGCCACCCACCTATTCCATTTACCCCCTACCATTGTACCATTATTTCTTTCAGTTTTCCTAATTATTGCAAAGTTTACTATTTTTGGCATCTTTTCAGACCCTGAACTTCCAGAGACGTTTTGAGGCCCTAAACAACATTTTTTTGGAAAACCAACAAATGTGACACTTAGACTCACATTTTCTATTGAAAGTTATATTCCTTGGATAGATCTTTCTAATGAGGTATTGTGTGTGTCAAACAAATATCGTATGTCAAAGTTACGACGCGGGGAAGTTGATGTACCAATTTATCCCAACGGGACCCATAGTTTTGGCACTTCATCTACTAGGGTTAGGTTTTTGGATGTTTAGGATTTTCCATTGTTTCTCAATAAGAAATATCCTTTTGAGCCTCATTGTAACACAATTTAGAGGCATGTAGCTGCCACATCTCTTCTTAGAGATAAGTTGCCATCACCTTAGCTAGTTTATTTCCATTCTATATGTAATCATATTTTAGTTCTTTGATATTAATGAAATGAAGTTTTATTTTTGTTACATATCTGTGTTTATGTTTATATCTATATTATGTTTCATTCTTGCATAAGTTTGGATCACCAGATGAGATGTTATGTCCAGTTGAAGTTTCAAAATTAATTGAGGGAATAAAATTTAGAGCAAAAACCCAAATATTGAATCTATTAAATAGTGTGCATGTTCGAAGTGGATTCACCATTGAAAAAAGAAAACAACGACCTCAGATGCATAAATTTACACACTATTTAATGCCACTAAACAATGTGCATCTTTCAGGTTGATCAATGACATTTCTAACTTTCCAACACATGGATGATGATGAAGTTTAATCACCCTTTTCGACCAATCGGATGATGCCACTTAACACTATTTTATTTAGTGCTGACATGGACCTACTGATAAATTAAACATGACATAGTTGCACGGTTAGCATGACACATCAGTAAGTTAATGTCAGCAAGCTAATGTGGTGCCACCATGATTTCCACGTGGTAGGGACAAATGACATTTTTGGATTGATTAAAAGATTGAATACAGGTGACATATGGAATGCCTCATGGGCCACCACATTTTCGACCCAAAAGTCACATTGAGAGGGGGGAGTGAATCAGTGTGAAGACAAAATCATGATCTTAATTAATCATACATTCATTTATTAGTCTTAAACAATATCTCATTAGTTATCATAATGCATCATCACATAAGAAGAATAATTAGAAATAAGACAAGAAGAAATCACATCACATTGACACAATAGTTTTAGGTGGAAACCCAAATGGGAGAAAACCACCAACTCTTCTTCTACTCACTCTTTAATTATTTACATCAATTTGCAGGCCCCAACTTGTGGTAGGAAACAAACCCCAAAATATGCAAGCTACCAGTTGCAGTAACTACAATCTAATTGAGGCATTGACCTCGAAGATGAAATCAATTTCTCACTATAGGCTACAAATGGATTGAGGCTCCAACCTTATTGATACTTCAACCTCGGCAATAAGTATGCTCCAACCTCTCTCTTCAACTTCCTTGTGGACCTCTCTTTCTTCTAATTTTCAAACTGGATCCACTATCATCATATGTCACTGAATCTATATACAAAGAGTTCGTCACAAACTATACTCAACTCCTACACACACTACCACTTCTATAAACATTGTCATTGTACAACACATTGTCTCTTATATACAACTAGCAACCATTATACTTCCATGTAACCTACAACCACTACACTTCCATAAACAACTTGTACAAAAAATATCATATCAATTATTTCTATTGGATTCCATACTACTGCCTATATTATGCTTCAACCAAAACTTCAATATATTCATTCAAAACCTTCCTCAGAACTTATTATCTTCATGTATCCAAAACACCTGCAACATCCTCATAGACCTTCCAATCATACATAAGATCTTTTGCTCATCAAATATGAGTCAAAACTATGTCAAACCCTTTTGATTACATTTACCTCTAAACAATGATTATCCAACTTCTTTGAGATCTCAATTTGGATAAATAATACTCCCGAAAATAAAACAATAACCACTTATAACTATAAATTGTTAATTATTCTATTATAAATTGCACATTTTTTTGCACCTTCCAAGTGACTTACGAGATTTTGGCACCAACCAATAGAAAGCATAAACCATGTGACAAATTGAAACCTATTACAATAAAAAAACCTTGACCTCCAAACCATCAAGACATGAACCACTAACCTCAGCCTTCCATCCATATTCCATTATAAATTCCTTTGTGTTGTGTTGCTCAATATACCATAATCTAAAATTTAGTTTCAATGTAAGATGTCAATTATGGTTGAACTTTGTCCCACGTAATGGTTATTGGTTACACAATGGCAATCATCTTTTGAATAACCATCCAAAACCTACATTGGTTCAGTGATGTTATGTCTATCTCCACCAATCTAAGTTGTCACCATGATATATATGTGTACATATATTGGTCGAGGTTACCTATAATGACTCCCACCAATCCAAAATTATCACAATCCAGATCATATCGCTAGACCAAGATTATGGTTGAAACATTATAGTTATGTCATTATTCGGATCAAACCAAAGTTGCAGACTTTGAAAAACTTCTCGACTAGTGCTTACACCCAAACCAAACAATAATCATGATAATAAGTGAAAACTCCTTGTCACAGGACTAGAATGATAATATTTTTCTTTTAAATTCCATCACTCTTTGTTACCATAAGCCATTCATTATAGAAATAGAACATTCCTTTGCGTATATAGAAATTGAACCAAGACAAAAAAAAAATAAAAAAAATCACACACTTGGCCTTTGATCACAAGCATATTTATAGTATTACAATGGTCGCATGGCATGGAGGCCAACCATACAACCAGGCTATAAATATGGAGTTGGCATATCTAGAATATTTGTTAATGTGACCGTTCATATGCCTTGGGGTGGAACTCAAATCTTGATAACTCTTTTTTAATGGTACCATGCCATATGATTGTGCCCATATGACTTGGTCATTAGGGCCATGTTCATGCATTTTCTAACTTCATTGTGATATCACATCCTCCACATGGCAGTCCCAAAGAGGGACACGTGTCATCCAAATTTGAGCCCATTGGACAACTAAAAATGCCATTTTTACCTACCATTTGGTAGCTCCTAGTGGTGCCACATTAGCATACTAATGCCAACTTATTTTGACTTTGTTGATAAGCCACATTTCAATCATTGAGAGGTCCATGTCACCATCTAACAAAACTTTTCCATGTGACACTATTTGACTAGACCAACAATAAAAGTTAAACTTCATGCAACTTTGTCCTCATTTGACTGTTGATATGTTGCGAGCATTGTTGATTGACCCAAGATTTGCACGCCCTTTAACAACATTAACATGTGTACAACACACAGTGTTGGAAGTTTATCATTCTACTCAATGGTAAATCCACTTCAAAATTTCACACTGTTTAACCCTTTAATAATTTGGGTTTGGCCATTGTTTGGCCTTTCAATTTTGCCCCAATCTAATACTAATTTTCAACCGCCCATAACTTCTCATCTAAGATGATTTTTTCTAAGAATAATATATTGTTGGAAAGGTATCAATGAGCACTATGAAAATATTTTATTTTTAAAATATTTTGAGCATAATAAATTCATGAAAAGCTCAAATAACTTCAATCACCCATATCCTCGCGTAATGCAACATTGCGAAAGGTCAATTTGTCATATTGCTTCATGAAGAGTCCTGCTACTTCTTTGATTATCGACTATGGGATTGTTGGTGATATCTCATACATCCATTTGATATCAATGACATGTTTTGTCATCAATTACAACACTATGTGCAAAAATCTCCCCCTTTGTCATAAATGGAAACCCCCCTATACATTGATGGTTATTGGATGTCAAATAAAGTCAAGAGTTTCAAGTGAAGTGTTCCAATATCTCCTTACTACAAAGTGTAATGGTGTTAGGTTCCTATACTACTAGTGTAACCCCTTATTGTTATTAGTACAACCCCCTTATTATATTTTTGCGCCCATGTAGTCCCCATATTGTTATAATTGTGCCCCATAGAAGCCCACTATTTTTATTATTGTGCCCTTACATTATTATTGTTATGTCGGCTCTGATTATATTATGACCTTTAGACTCCTATATATAGAAAGAAGGTCTTGTCATTTGTATCATCTAATAATTGTTCATTTGTGTAATGTAAAAGAGGTTGCCCCCTTGAAGAGGCTTATTTCTAAGGCGTTCATCTGTCTTCTCTATCTTTTTGTGAGCTGGTTTCATAACATTTGGTATCAGAGCTTTGGATTCTAGGGTTTCGCTACTCCAAACAGGTCATCGTGGAATTTTCCCTATAACTTATTTTCTGCTACATTTCAAAAGATACAAAAAAAACCATTTTAGCCGAAGTCGTTCTAAACTGCGGATCCAAATTTCAGAGCTTGTCTCGCTATATTATCAGAGATATAATCTGAGGAAGTTCGGGTTTTTGCAGACCCTCGAATTACATTCCAAACAGGTCACCTTGGGAAAATCTTCATAACTTTCCCTCTGCGCATCAAATTTAATTTTCGTAAGAAGTTGTAGAAAGAGGACTTCTTGTAGTTTTTTGTATATCAGTTTCAAGTACTAAGCTCGAAACAGTAACACATGGCACGTCATACAAGTTCGCTCTACTGAACTAGTCTATAATCAGGTCACCATGGAAGATTTGGCATAACTCTTCCTTGGAGAATCCAAAATTGATCAGAATTGCAGGGTTAGAAGGAGGACTCAGAGAGCTACTACAGGAAGAAATTTCAGAACTTGGAGATCTGAAATTACAGAGTTACAGTCGTTTAAAGATCGAGCTCCTAAAATCAAGAAAAATCGAGATGAGGAAGTTTGATGGCAAGGATCCGGTAAATTGGATACTACAGATGGAGAAATATTTTGATATACATGGTGTACCATTGTTACAAAAGGTATGTATTGCATCTTCATATTTAGAACAAGATCAATTTTTATGGTATAAAGGGTTTTGTTCTCGTAAACCACTTGTTACGTGGTCAATTTTCACAGAGGAAATTATAGCACATTATGAGGATACAAAGAGCAACACCTTCTTTAGAGAAACACCACAACAATTGGAAGAAAAAAGAGAAAAAGGGCTTTGTTACAAAGTGGAAAGAAAAATTATGGCAACAAGGAATTCTATCTCTCACAACTATAAATATGGAAGTGTTGTTTCTCCTAGCCTTCCACAACAATAAGGGGTTACACTAGTAGTATAGGGACCTAACATGCTATATTTTTGTGAGATGGTTTCATAACAAATCACTACAATCTCTCCACATTTCAAATCAATTTCAAAAAGTCACACACATCTGTAGAAAATTGGCATGTTGATGATCCTGCATGAGTACTTGTTCCTAGATGATCTTGTGGACTATCAGAACCATGCTCCTTTCTTGCTAACATATAGTATCCCCCTGAAACCATGCTTCCATTGTGTATTTTTTCTTCCCATGAGATCAAGCTACCACTATTTTGGTGCTCCCCATGAGATCATACTCCTTTCTTTCTATATAGATATTTTTTATATGTATGCATTCTTTTTACATTTGATATATCACCATCAAAACACAATCTACATAATTTCTTCATAATTGCTTCAAGTTTTGATTTGAAAGGTAACAATTTTGAAGAAGCTTTCTTCAAGGAATTAGACCTAAGGAATCATACTTGATTGAGTTCCTCCTTGGCCTCTTCTCGATCTGCCAACATTGATAGGAAATATTTCTCTATTGTACCATCTAGATTTAAGTTTGTAATCTCAAGCTATGTGTCCTTCAACATGACATATTTGTCATTCAACATCGAGATTCAATTCTTGTAGATGTGGCTAAGGAATTATTTTCATTTGATCCAAATGTCACCATCTAGGTATCTAATTATACCTAACCACATCATTGGTCCAGAAATCGTACACTCTATGTCCAAAATTTGTGCATTAGAAACAATAACCAAATAACTTATTTTGGTACCTAGATATGGAAGGAGATCTCGATCTTCTAGGGATGTTTATTAGGGGAATCATATTTCCTTGTTGTTTAACCCTTGCATGAGACATATCCATTTGTTGATTTTTGACACTTGATCCATTATTTATTGTGGATACTTGGTGATAAACCATGTCCATTGTCTTTGCTTCATCATTTCTATTTATGGATCCTTTATTTTCATTATGATTCATTGTGTTCTTCTCTTTTCATAATTTCCATGATAATCATTGCAATGAACCTTCTTGGCCTGGTTTACTGCTTTCTTTGGATCTCTAAGTAATCTTTTGCTTGATGCTATAAGATTCTAATCAATATTACTGGGATGTCTTTCATTTGATGAGTTTGAGGGATCATTTCTTTTATATGCCTCACATTCCCAATACCCAAGACCTATCTTAATAAGTGGAGAACTCTATATGATGAGAATATGATCTAGAGACTTAGTGCCTTTGTTAAAGTTTGAATTAAAATGTTATAATCCTTCTCTTAAAAGTATCAATTCTTTTTCCAACCTTTCACATTTTTTCTCCTTATCACTTAGTTGTTTAGATAGACATTTATATATTATTTTTGCTTCTTCTAATTTGAATTTAAGAGCCAAAATAGTGTCTTCATTTGAATTATTGTCTTGAATTTGTTGCATCAGTCGACTTTCTCTTTTCCAGAGAACTTTGATTTCCTTCAATGCACTTCTAAGTTCCCATTCAATATCCACTTTTGCTTTGGTTTCTTCAACCTCATCCATGAACAATGTTTCATTCCTTTCTTCATTAGTCATGCTTTCATTACTTTCACTATCACTTTTCTCTTTTGAGTAAAACAAAAAAAAACATTTTTATTTCTTTCTTTGACACTTGGGTTTGAATCTTGATTCATCGTCACTTTCATTCACCTTATCATAAGGAAATTTAGATGCATAATGACAAATTCTTCCACATTCAAAACATTTGAAAGGAAGTATACCTTTTAACTTGTTGGTTCCTCTCTTTAGATTTTGAACAAACTTGGCTTCTTCTTCATCAAAATTTGAGTCTTCTTGATCCTTTTTCTTTTTATCTTCTTTCGCTACCTTAAAAGTTGTTTCCTTGAATCCTCAGTTGTCATCCTTGATTCTTAAGTCATATGTTGAAAGAGTTCCATGAAGTTGATCCACTGCCATCTTTCAACTTCTATTAGTTCCTCAAAGGTTGAGACTTTAGGATAGAATCTTGATGGAAGTGATCTCAAAACTTTTTGAACAACATAAATACTAGAGAAATATTCACCAAGACTTGCAATGCATTTAACTATGTTGTCTACATGAAGGAAATATGAAGTGATGCCCTCATCATATTCCATATTCAAACTTTCAAATTGTCCTTAAAAAGCTTGCAATCAAACTTCTTTAACTTTCTTATCACCTTCATTATAATCCTAAATTTTATTGCATACCTCATGAGCTAACTTGTACTACATTACTTTGATGAATTATGACTCTTATAATCCACTTAGGATAACATTATTCGCTTGTGCATCATATGTGTAAACTTCTTTCTTTACAACATCAAATGGAATGGTAATCATAACTTTATAGTTGGTGTTTAAAATTCCCCAAACTTCTACTCCCAAAGAGATGAGATATGTATCCATCCTTATATTCCAAAATACATAATTAATTCCATAAAACATAAGAGGTTTCCCCACTATTCTGGTAGTGGCAATTTATTCTTAATTTTTGACCTTCTAGTAATTAATTGTTTCTGAACGTACCTGCTCTGATACCACTTGTTGGCCTAAAAGTCACTTTGAGAAGGGGTTGTAGGGGTGAGTCAATGTGAAGATAATTTTACAATTTCCTAATATTAATTAACCATAAATTAATTTAACAATGATATAAACATTATCTCATTAGTTATCATAATGCATTATCACATAAGTAGAATAACTAGAAACAACACAAGAAGGAATCACATCACAAGGAGACACAATATTTCTAGAAACCCAAATCAAAGAAAACAACCAACTCTACTTTTTCTCAGTCTTTAATTATTTACATCAATTTGTAGGCCCCAACTTGTAGGGGGAAACAAACCCTAAAATATGCCAACTACTAATTGTGTTAGGCTACAACCTGATTGAGGATCCAACCTCAAGAATGAGTATGCTCCAACCTACTCTAGGCTCCATCCTAGCGGAGGCTTCAACCTCAAAAATGGGTAGGCTCCAACTGGCTTTGGATCTAACTTGATTGAGTCTCCAACCTCCTTCTTCATCTTAGTTGTTGACCTCTCTTTCATATCATTCTCAAAGTAGATCCACTATCATAATATATCATTGAAACTACATACAAAGATACTATCACAAGCTACAATAAAATTCCATCACTCTTCATTATCATAATGTATTCATCGTTGAACCAGAACATTCCTTGGCATATATAGAAATTGAACCAAGAAAATAATTTACTCACATACATGGCCTTATATGACAATCATATTTATAGTATTATAGTGGTCCCATGGCATGGAGGCTAGCCATATAACTATGTTATAAATCTAGAGCTGGCATATTTGAAATCCATGTCAATGTGACTCTTCATATGCCCAGGGGCAGAACCTGAAGAATGAAACCCCTTTTTTAATGTTATCATGCCATATGACCATTCCCATATGATTTGGTTTTTAGGGCCATGGTCATCCATTTGTTGACATCAGATTCTCCATGTGGCACTTCTACAGTAGTCCATGTGTCATCCAAATTCAATCCCATTGCACAACTGAAAATTCCATTTCTTCCTACTACCCCTGGTGGTGCCACGCCATTGTGATAATGTCAATTTATGCTGATTGTGTTAATAAGCCACATTTCGATCATTGAGAGATCCATGTCACCATTTAACAAATCTCTTTCATGTGCCAATTTTTGATTACTCTGACAATGATGGTTAAGCTTCATGTAGTCATGTCATACCATTCATTGAATCAAGACTTTCATTCCCTTTAATGACATTAACAAGTATGCAAATATGTGCAATCACAGGTGTTGATCATTCAACTCAATGATAGATCTACTTCAAACTTGAACATTGTTTAACCATATAGTAATTTTGGTTTGGCCCTACAGTTTGGCCATTCAAATTTTCCTTAATCCAATACTAATTTTCAATTGGCCATAACTGCTCATCAAGGAGGGGTTTTTCTGAGAAAAATATATAGTTGGAAATTTGTCGAAGATAACTACACAACCATGCTATTTGTAAAATCTTTTGATCATGCTAACTTCACCAAAAACTAAAAAAACTTCAAGCACCCATATCCTCATGTAATGAGACCTTTTGAAAGATCACTTTGTCATACTACTTCATAAAGAGATGCTAATTATTTGATCATCAAGGATGGTCTTATTGGTGTTGTCCCATACATCCATTTTACATCAGTGACAACACTATGTGAAACACATGTGGCATGATTGCATCATGCTAACATCATCATCTGGATGATCAATGGCCCCTGGGACAAGGTCACATGGGACAGTCTCATTGGGATGAGAGTGAAGGAATACTATCATCTTGGTCATATGGTGTGAAAAAATGGTCTTAGCACCAAAGAACTATTTTATTGTTGGACCTCCATATCCCAAGACCATCAAAAATCACTATATATGGCATAACCAAGAGATCAAAGGATTCATCACAAGTTTGTAACAATTATCTATGGTTTATGGTTCATTTTGTCTTTGTTTCAGTCCCAAATGAATGATTCATTAAGCTCTAATTTTGTTTGGTTTCCTTTAAAACCTATTGTAGAGATATGATTGCATTAATATGTTGAAGTGTTTCAAAGTCATTAGAGTTTTGTTGTAATGTGATGAGATTGCCCTAGAATAACTTGGATATTATTTGATAGCCCACTAGAGTTATGATTATACAATGACAGGTTTCATTCTGACTATAGTTTCATATTGACCTGAAGCTATATGCATTTAAGTTTGGTTTGTTGATTTTGGCTAGCAATTTTATGGCACACTATTTTGGGATCATCGTGCACTAGTAAATGTTTTGATTTGCAGTTAGAATCATTACTAAGAATATTACATTGTCCTAGTTCACATATTACACATTATGTTAATCACCTAACACTGATACATTCGAGCAATGTTGTAACACCTCAAATTAGTAATGATCAACAAGTGGAGTGAATTAGTCTCATTTTGACGAATAAAAAGATGCAATGAGTAGGGTTCGATTAGCTGAAATTACACTAGATGAGTGTTGACCTGAAAAAAGTGATTATTTGTGTATTGCACGTGTGGATGGTTATCAGAGCACCAAATTTGAGTATTGTGAAGCCATTATCAGAGGCACTAGGGTTGATTGGCCTTGGATTGGGCACATATGTTGACACGTTATACAAATTTCATTTGTATTAGCAAACAAATTAACACATAATACCAACCACATATTTGGTCTTTTGTCGATATGGAAAGAACTTCATCACAAATCAATTTGACTATATGATATGGCAAGCATCATTGAATACTAGAGTTGGTAGGAGGCGTGAAATGCCATGTTGAGGTCAAGATTCAAATCCACCTATCCACTAGATTAGAAATTAATTAGTTTTGTTTTTACCACCCTAGGTTTCATTTTTTTGCATTGTTGAAGGGCACCCCCAAAGGGGAAAAATGTTGAATATTTAGTTTAAAATATAATTTTATTTGTTTATTTTGAGTTTTTGAGAGAATTATTTATCAAAATTGAGTTTCATAAGAAGTTGGACGATCAGGAATCAAATATGGATGTAATCCAGGATGTATGGTGTTTTTTTTACACTTATTTGATGACCATAATATCTTGAGAATTTTTTTGAGTGTCTATGAGTAGGATTTAGTGATTTGGGATACATGGTGAAAACAAGTTCCAAGAAGGAGTTTGAGTGAATGGAGTGATGGAATTTTTGGAGAAGACCATGGTAGTAGTGTTTGCAAGTTGTAGTGGTAGTGATTTTGGAAATAATAGTATTTGCAAGTTTCAGTGACAATATTTTTGGCAATGATAGTGATTATGGTAGTGGCAATGTTTGAAAGTTGCAGTGATAGTGAATCTGGTAGTAGAAGTATGTGTAAGTTGAGATGATGGTACAAGTTTTGATGATGACAACAAATATTATATATTTCAAATGATGACATTACTTCATATTCAGTGATACATGATGACTATGGATCTAGCTTGAAAAAGAGATGAAGTAGAGGTCCATGCGGAATTCAAAGAAGGAGGTGGGTACTTACACTAAGTTTGGAGCCTCAATCAAGTTGGAGCCTATAGCAAGTTGGAACCTACTCATTCATGAGGTTGGAGTCTAAATTAAGTTGGAGCCTCAATTAGGTTGTAGCCTACATTGAGCATCTATTTGCATCTTTCGAGGTTGGTGCCTCAATTAGGTTCTATCTTCTCACAAGCGACCACTTGCATATATTAGGGGTAGTTTCCTCCAACAAGTCATGGCTTGCAAATCTATCTAAATGAATTGAAGATAAAGAATAAGTAGAATGGTGGTTTTCTCCCTTAAGGGTTTCCACCTAACAATATTGTTTCTCTTTGATGTGATGACCTCTTGATTTACTGTTGATATTGTGCATTGTTATTCTTATTGATATACTACAAGTGGTTAAGATTAATTTCTACAATGCTAAGTGACAAAAAGTTGGGTAATAGTAAAATTGATCTCACACCAATTCACGCCCCTCTCAATGTGACCTTTGGGCCAACACAATGTTGTTTAATGGCTTGCGACTAGATCTCCAACTTATCAATTACAAGTCAAGATTATATGTTGGTCTCAAATCAAAATTTGACTACTTTCATCTATATTTTTCATACCCGTAAAGAGCAAGAAAATGAGGAATACTTTATTCTTTTCAATTCCCATGTCATTTATTATTACAAGGGAAATATACAGGAGGTATATTGTATAATATTGTTTTTCTAACATTCTTAAAAACTAGACAAATTGAACGACCTTGTTAAGATGTTTCCTTATCATCGTGTGAAGAATTCCAATCTCTACAAATTTCCATGCCTAATAAAAGCCTTACATTTTATTGATAGTGTATGGATCTTGACATTGTATTCCATTTCAATTGGCACACTTCAACTATGGTAGGATATATGCTAACAAATACTTTGGTTACTCCAAATAGTATATGGTATCACTTTGTGATTAATACAATAGTTAGGGTCCCAAGTTGAGTTTGTTATAACAACTCAAAGATTTGTTCTAATTGACTCACCCACCTCATCCCAAAGGTCAAATGCATCCTCAATTCCATTCTCATTAATTGGTCAACCACTATCTAGATATGCATAATCATGTTGAAGGATGAATCTAGTCACTTTGATGATAATCACGCTATTGTTGCTTAACTATTATAATGATATACTTATTATCACCTAAATTAGTTACCTTCTTGATATCTTCAACAATTATACTAGATATGTGCATTCCATCATTGCATCCTAGCTTTTTAAAACGTGTTTGGCTTAAACACTATAAATTCGCTCTCCAAACATGCCATGCATTATTTGGAATTATCATCATGACTTTAATATTATTTTTACATTCAATCATTTTTTCTCTTAAATAATGTACTATATTTATCAGTAAATTAACTTATATACATATTTTTTTGTACCATTTTTTTTTTTATATAAAATATATGAAATATCTTTATAATTAAATTATGTACATAATTTTTATCATATAAATAAACTTTCTATATAAAATATCGCATTAATCCTCTGAATGTTATATCCATTACATACTTTTAAAAGTATATAGCTCCTTTCCCTGAATTATTACATTCCTTTCGATATGATCCTATGATTTCCATTCCTACTCAAGGCTTACTTAATGCAAATAATTATATCCATTACATATTTTTAAAAGTGTATAGTCCCTTTTCTTAAAGTATTACCTATGTTTCAATATGATCATATGATTCCCATTCTTACTTGATGCCAAAAATAAAACAGACACTTGTTTGGTCTAGGTTGGAAATCTCAATAGGTGTAACCAAGTTGCAGAAATTCTCAAAATCACATCTATGACTTAGGGAGATATTTTAGGCTATGCACTAAAAATAAAATAAAATCCTACCAATGATCTCAAGAGTGACTGGAAGTAAAATTCTAATGTGTTTTCTACATTGAAACCAACTCAAAAACTCAAAATAATAATGAACCAACTCAAAAACTCAAAATAATAATTATCATTAGTGCATCTATGACTTGTGGAGATATTTTAGGTTATGCATTGAGCATGCCTATATAAAATAAAATGAAATCTTACCAATGATCTTGAAAGTGACACGAAATAAAAATCCAACGTGTTTTCTACATTGAAATCAACTCAAAAACTCAACATAATAATTGTCATTAGTGCAAGACTTATAGGTGGATGACTTCACTTTGCGTGTAAAATTTTATTGGCCAAATTAAAAAATGACTTTCGGAACTTTAGAAAAAGGGTCATCGGGTCATTTTAAAAAAAAATATTCGAAAAATTTAAAACATATAATAGCCGTCTTAAGAATGCCATTGGAGGCTTTTAAAACAAGTCATCATACCAAACTTCAAGCTGAGCACGGTGATCTATTCGTAATTTTAAAGAAAGATTTTCACTAAAGTCCGATCGCACGTAGCTACAATTTTGAGATACTAAAATTTGAAGGTTAGTGAAAGGCGACACCAGTGATATTATGAAAAAAATATCATCTAACTTTTTTTTAAGGTTAATTAAGTTAAATATCAAATTTTTATATGAGATTTTTTTGTTTATGGAATAAAAAATATATTTTTATGTAACAATTTGATTATTACTAATAATTATAGGTATTGGGGTGAATTTATTGGTTATTTGGATATATAACACATAATGTTTTTATAAGAGTTAAGATTTTCTAGCAATTTCTTGTATTCCAAAATCTTTAGAGAATAGTTACACATTTCGCTATAACATTGACTTAAAATTTCTTATAACCTATGAAATTCAAGATGCATTATTGAAGGAAAAAATTTTAATGAGTGTTTCATGACTTTGGGTATCATATTTCAATTATGTTAGTTACATTAAGTTCATATATCGCAAAAACCTATAGTATTGTTTTCCAAAAATTGAAACATCATTTTGACTAGGACCTTATTTTGCATGCAAAGAAATTTTTAATTGAAATTTTGGATCTCATTCATGATGGTGCTTTCCTAGAACTGAGTTATGTTTGCTCATCCTTGATCCATGTCATATAAGTTTTAGTGCATTGATTTACATTGGTATGATCAATGAGAACATAACTAATTCTAACCTAGGAAAATGGTTTGTCGAAGGTCGAAGCGCTAATAACTAACATTTGACCAAAACTACCAATTTTCCCTAAAACTTATCTATGAGTTAGTAAGCATTGAGGTACAACTCAAATAACTCTAGGAAAACTACATATCACCTTCAAGCAATTTATAGCTAATTAAAACCATGGTATATATAACAAAAGCTAAGGTACCTAAAGTGCGAGGGACGTTAGAAAAATAAAACCTATTAAGAAAATTAACTTTAATATATATATATATATATATATATATATATATATATATATATATATAAACAAACTATCATAATTACGTCGAAGAACAAAAATATCAAACATGCATCCATTCACTCTAATCTCGATCAACAACATGCCATCATTAACTCAACTTAAAAGAACAAGTGAAAGGATATTAGATTCTAATTAATGAGACTCATTTAAAATTTTAAAAGGGTGTCCATATCCTCAACTTGGAACTACTTAAGATCTCAATTAATAAGAAATTGCATGAAACACAATAAATCAATTTTAAGAGTTACGAAGGTACAATTAATGATTTTAAAAAATAATTCATAAGCAAAGATAACTCATAAAATTGATTTACGTTACTTATTGCTAAGGCACAACTATAAATATCTCAAAAATAAAAATACAAATTAATTTGTATTCAAAACCACTAAAACATTATAAAATAAATATATTTATATTTTTAAAACAATTTAATAATTTACCAATAAAAATACATAAATATATATTTTATTTTAATAATTAAAATATAAAATTTTATATTTAGATTAATATTTCGATTAAAAACTAAGGTTACCCTACTTATTCCCTACTATCATTATGAAACCATATATTAAAAGGTTGTCTAGAGTTGATAAAAATATAATTATATAAATTAAATGTTTATGATTTAAAGAAATATTTTGACATCTTTAGATTTTTTAGGTGAAGCCTCCTACACGAAATTTTAGAACCAAAACAAAGAGATAGTTGGTAGTACTAATAATGACACATTTACTAAAACATGGTTAATATTAACTCAGGAATAAATGTAATTATTAAATTAATAAAAAAACATGGTTAATATTAACTCAGGAATAAATGTAATTATTAAATTAATAAAAAAACATGAATAGTTGGAAAGTGTTTTGTATTAGCATAATTTTGTATGGAAAAGGTAAATGTGAAAATTGAGTAATTGGTAGTGCTAATAATGATACATGTACAGAAATATGGTTAATATTAACTCATGAATAAATATAATTACTAAATTAATTAAAAAAACATATTTCTAGAATAATGTATTATTGGGTGAAGTTAATATTTTAACCATAATATATTATAATATATGATAGATTTCAATGCAACGTAACCTTAATGCCAAAATTTATTATTTGAATTAAAAAACCAGAACTTACCTTAATATCAAAATTTATTACTTAAATAAATAAAAAACTATAAGATAAACAATTTGATATTAAAGCATTTAATATATTTTAAACCTTTTAAATTTAAATTTATATTAAAATATTTAATATATTTTAAGCTTTTAACATTAAAATTATGCATAAATTAAGTATCATTAGGAGAGTGAGACTTAGTTATTCAATTAAAGGAAGAATCTCGTATAAATTTATTATATAAATGATTTTTAATAGAATGTATATTATATCAATATTATAATTAAAATTATTTCAAAGTATATGAACCACAAATACTTTATAGAAAACCAGAACAATACGCGCAAATTCATATTTTATTTTAGTGATCTATGTATAGATGTACATATAGCAATTCACCTTTCATTAATTTTAGGCCTAAAACTCGTTGACATAATAGTCAAATCTTCTGGTTATTAATTTTTTTAATTAATTATTTTTATATGGGTATTAATTTATTAATTAATCCATTTTTATTTTTTCTATTAATTTTTTTTTTTTTTACATATATTATTTTAGGTAAAAGATAATGATCTTTATGTAAAAAACAATAATTATTACTATATTTTATTTTGAAAAAAATTAATTAGAAAAAAAAAAAAACAAATAATTTTAATATATTTCCAAATACAAAATGGAAAAATATTACATAGGTTGAGATTTTCTAGTGAAGCAACACCTAACTATATAATAATAATTAAGGCATCATTTCTTAGCATAGGATTAATGGTGATTTAAGAATCATTTGTAGTTTTTGTTGATTTAAGCAATGCCATAGATCACAATAGCACAATGCCCATTACTATATATATATACTTTTCAAAAATCATTAATAATGCATCCATTATTCATGTATTACTATATGCATGGTAAACATATACTATTTACATTATAACTATTATTAACATTACTCTAAATCTAACCAGCTCATTTAATTTTGATTTTTTTTATGAGTGTGTGTAATGCTTTAGGGAGAAGGGTTATCACCCTCCAAGATCGACACAATATGGTTCAGTGATGTTATCACATCAAAAAACAATTATCACCCTTTTTCATTTTTAAATAATCACCATTTGCAATATCAATTATCATTACCTTCCATTAGATTTAATATGGTCAGTTCTACCACTCGGGTTCGCCAACTTTAGAAAAAAGTTAGTGCCAATCCTCCCACTTAAGAGTTAGTCTCAATAGTTCATAATGGACATGAAGCCCCACACTCCAAGTTATGATAACTGACCACTCGCAACAGCTATCCACTTGACTAAGAATCTTACCATGAGGATGGCCTCACTATAATTGAGAGAATTTTTGTTTAATGAGAAACACTCGTTAGATGGGAGGGATCTAGAGTATAGTTAGGGATAAATTTTATCAGTGAAGTGGATTTAAATTGATAAAGAATTTGATCATTACTAGTGATATGTCACTTCTTGATATTCCATTCAACGATGGTATTAAGTGGAAAGCTGATAGATGTATACAACATTACCATTCCAACGATACTATAAGTGTCAATGTATTGGATTCGTTTACTTCATTAAGGAATATAATTGTCATCATAATTACATATTTTGAGTCATTCAGGGTAAACACCAATATGATTCTTAGACCTCAAGATGATTATCCCAATTTTTTTTTGTTATGATGTAAGATGTGTGCGCTGGGAAAGGTTTATAGTTTGGACTAGATCTTTTATGGAAAATCATAACCACCAATCAAAGTCTCATCAATCTAGAATGGTATGAATAATATTTTGGACCTCACACAATGACCAAATTTGCTTCATACTGCCTCATAATGGTTGTCTTAATCATTCAAAACAAATGGTGTTAATTTAACTAGGAAAAGTCATAGTATCTATGTATTCTATACCCTGAGGTGGGTATAGAGTTTAAGTAATGCATGGAAACCCTGTCATGGCTACCTTATGGAAATTCTTTGGTTTCTTACTCTCCTTATTTGCAAGTTAATGTGATGGTTTAAATTGTGTCTCTAGCACATGGAAAGCAGAAAACACACTCAATTGAAATATTGATTTAGGTATTTAATCAACATAGGATTAATTCTACGGGTATCATAAGCCCAATCGAAGAGATGCGTATGGCCATTTCAATACTTAAGGACAATGATCTCTTGTGTTTCGAATCCCTTCAATTATCTAGTCTTTGGGGTCACATTTTAATTGTGTTGAATCTTGTATCGCTCATGAAAGTGAGCTAATGCAGGTGGTACAATATGGTTAAATTTTCCACCAACAATTAATTTTGAGAGGGTGAAGGGTATTATATGTGAGGAAATTAACATAAGAGATATTTAACTCCCTTAACTCTTATATGTATATAGCCAAACTTTTATAACAAAATTTTAATAGAAATGACTCTAATAGGTTATGATACCCTGTTCATGTCGCTGAGTTTAAGCGTGCATAGATCCAAGGTAAATATATATGTATACTTCTATATACCAGTGTCTTGCAAACTCACAATATCAATATGTTTGACAATAAAGAAAGTAATGAATTGATATACAAATAGGAAAAATCGCTGATCAATTATGAGTCAAATTATGATTAGGTGAAGTCAATTTATTTTAACATAAAAATTACTTTAATTGTTTGAGGAATACAATAGAGTTTTGTTAGTTTAGCATGTATACTAGATTAAGTCAATATAACCAAAAAAATATCCTACTTGTGCGCAGACATCCAATAAAACATCAAAAGATAATATTCTTTCTTTCTTAATGAAAACAAATCCCTAAGAATTCTAACTACCTTCGTCTCTAAGATTAACGAGTGCATAAAAAATCAAGCTCCTTGTTTTTAAAAATACGGACATTGGATGTCTCAATAGGTGCAACCGGTTGTAGAAATTCTCAAAATCACATCTATGACTTATGGAGATATTTTAGACTCTGCATTGAGCATGACTATATAAAATAAAATAAAATCTTACGAGTGATCTTGAAAGTGACACGAAATAAAAATCCAATGTGTTTTCCACATTGAAACCAACTAAAAAACGAAACCTAATAAGTATCTGCAGTGCAAGATTTATAGTGGGAGGACTTCAGGTCAGGTAGAAAAATGTCATTTGAAACATTTAAAACATGTCATGGGCTGTCTTAAGAATGCCATTGGAGGCTTTTAAAACAAGTCATCATGCCAAACTTCAAGTTGAGCTCGATGATTTATTCGTAATTTTAAAGAAAGATTTTCACTAAAGTCCCATCGCACGTATTTACAATTTTGAGATACTAAAATTTGAAGGTAGATAATGAGAATTGCATATGATGAAAAAAATATCATTTAGTTTTTTTAAAGGTTAATTAAGTTAAATATCAAATTTTTGTATGATATTTTTTTGTTTACGGAATAAAGAATATATTTTTACATAACAATTTGATTACTACCAATGAATTATAGGTATTGGTATGAACTCATTGTTATACATCATATAAATTTTTTTTATATTTTTGTAGGAGTTAAGATTTTTTTAGCAATTTCTTGTATTCTATAATCTTTAAAGAATAAACAAATATGTCAAATGAATAGTTACACACTCTACTATAATGTTAACTTAAAAACTTTTATAACCCATGAATTTAAGATGCGTCATTGAAGGGAAATTTTTTAATGAGTATTTCATGACTTTGGGTATCATATTTCAATTATGTTAGTTACATTAAGTTCATATATCGCAAAAATCTATAGTTATTGTTTTCCAAAAATTGAAACATCATTTTGACTAGGACCTTATTTTTCATGTAAAGACATTTTTAATTGAAAATTTGGATCTCATTCATGATGGTGCTTTCCTAGAACTGAGTTATGTTTTCTCATCCTTGATCCATGTCATATAAGTTTTAATGCATTGATTTAAATTGGTATGATTAATGGGCACATAACTAATTCTAACCTAGGAAAACTATTTATCGATGGTTGAAGCGCTAATAACTAACATTTGACCATAACTACCAATTTTACCTAATACTTATCTATGAGTTAGTAAGCACTAAGGTACAACTCCAATAACTCTAGGAAAACTACATAACACCTTCAAGCAAATTATACCTAATTAAATCCATGGTATATATAACAAAGACTAAGATGTCTGAAATGTGAGGGATGTTAGAAAAATAAAACCTATTAAGAAAATTGGATTTACAATATATATTATAAACTATCATGATCGCATGAGAGAACAAAAATATTAGGCATGCATCCATTCACTCCAATCTTGATCAACAACATGTCATCATTAATTCAACTTAAAAGAACAAGTGAAACAATATTAGATTTTAATTAATAGGACTCATTTAAAATTTTAAAAGGGGGCCCTGTTGTATGGAAAACCAAACACCCCCATTTTTTATTCATTTACTTTAAATAATGGGGAATCTTTACATTAATTTTTGGCTAAACACCTTTTATGATTCTCATTTACTTAATTGTCCTACAATTTTGCCATTTTATCATTTTCATCGGTTTCTATTTTGATTGTTTCATTGAAATCACCTTTTAGCAAGATTTCCATCGATACTTGTTTTGTCTCATTTAGTTATCTAGTTTGTAAATGACACTCCTTTTAAGTTTGATCATTTTTGTCGCCCCTATTAAAAAATGTACAAAATGTATAATATTTTAATTTTTGCAATTAAAATGGTAATTCGTTGTAAATATTAATCCCTACTTAATTTTTATTAATTTTTCACTAACGGTCCTACAAAATAAGCCAGCCAAATTGTAGAGTAGTTAAAAAAATGAGTTTTTCACGATCTCGACAATTTATTCCAATTTCTATTTTTAAAAGAAATTGCCAAACCTGAAATCTCAAAATTGCAAAGGGTTGTAGTTCATTTTAAATAATTTTTAATTCCATGTGGGCCCCACTTCACAACACCTCCTCCCTTCCAAAATCCCGAAATAAAAATCTCGATTTAAAAACCCCAAAATAAAATTCCCGATTTAAAAACCCTGAAAAGAACCCTAAAATAAAATTATTGATTCAATTTGAAACTTGCGATATCGCAATCAACATTTTTATACCTTGCGTGTTTTAAAATTTGTGATATTTAAAAAAATTGATCGTCAATTGAAGTTTTATGTCGTACCAAGGGTTGGAATTTGACGGGCATTTTTCCCGTCATGAGGCATTTCACCCGTAAAATACGTTTTAAATTTTTAAATGACCGTTTATGGTGAAGTGTTCTGAAATGTGAAAAAACGTATTTTTGATGGGTTAATTTTTTTTAAAAACGTTATTAATACCTTATCTCGCACCATTCCATTAGCCGAAGATTTTTTCTTTGGGAAAGGATATACTATAGTTTCGGGATGGTAATGTTGATCAAATATGGAATGGTCTGGTCAGCAAACCAACATTAATTTGGAATCTTTCCCTGGACGATTTATGGGATCTGTGCATGGTCTGCCTGTCTTTTGTCTTTCATCTTCGGATTCCAACAGTAGCAAACCCAACGAATGTGGGCTTGTTTTCTTTGTACAATCGAGTTCATGAATCAATCTAAGTGTTGTTGCGTGTAATGGTAGAATTCTTCAATTCTTTGATCATCGGAGACTGTAAAACCGTTGACACGCTGCATGATAGTTTGATTAGAAAAAACTTCTTCAAACTCATTGGCCTCTGAAGCTAATGTACCTGGTCCCTTGCAGAAATCTTGCAACAAAAAATATGTTGAAGAATCGCATGGAGGCAAAATCAGACTACAGTCTAGAGACGATAGCTCGTTCAAATCTGGCAAATTTTTGGCTAAAAGAGCTGCATCTGCTCCAAGATAATAGTAAGATGGAGATCTCTCCAATGCTAAAGATGACATAGATATGGTAAAAATTCTACTTTCTTTAAAAAATTAAGGACATTTTGCCCGGTAAAATGCCCTATGATTGGGAAAAATGCCAAATTCCAACCTTGTTGAAGGAAAACAGCGGCGCACGAGAGAATAGAATTGATGCAGGAGCATGTGACTCAGAGGGGAAAAATCTTCCAAATTATTCCAAAAATCCAAAAAAATCTACAGGCCAGGGAGTGGGGTCCTTTAACCTGCAATTTCTATGCTTTCTTAGTTAAAAATAGAATAAATTCTAGCAATAAAACATGATATTTGTAACAAAGCCTTCAAGCTTTAAATCATCCTGTAAAGCATGCTTTTCTTTGTATCGGATAAGGACCGAGAGGGCCTTTCCTTAGTTATAAATAAAGAGGCAGAAAAGCTCTCATTAGACAGAGGAGAGGGGCGAGTGCCATAGTATTATTTTGGAAAATTGTTCTCTCGGTGTCTCTTATTAATGACTCTGTAATATGCATTGATAGATTATTAGATAGTGTCGACGGTGTTGAATGGTTCTAATTCCTTACGCTGTAATTACAGTATATTAATCATCGAAATCATTTCCCCTTTCGTTTTATGTTTCTACAGGTTTTGATTTTACAATTGCGCATATGTCTCTGCTATCCTAAGAACTCTTGCAATTTCCCATTAAACAGCTGTAGCGATTGAAAATTTATAACTGTAAGTTCTTACTGTCTCAGTCCAAGACCATATCGTTGTTGGGAGATCATTTGGAACTATTAGTCGTGCGTTCAGTTTACAAAGTCTTTTAGTTCAAGGGGAGCCATATCGCAACAGGGGCCGAGTTCCGAATTTGGGAGCCGAATTAATATAAACTGCGACATACATATATTGCCAGGTCCGTCATTTCGGAGGTAGAGAGTTATTACTTGAGTCGACCAACAAATTTGAGAGCCGAATTAATATAAACTGCAATATATCCATATCACTGAGTTCGTCATTTCAGAGGCGGGGAAGTGTTGATTGAATCGACCACAGAATAACGGAACTGCCAAAGTATTAAAGGCTGCATATAAGTGTATCGGGTCCATTGAGAAGACCATTGTTTGAGCGATTGCCGACTTGTATATACATCGGCCGAAACCAACATAAAGGGCAGAGATATATAGCTGAATTATATATATATCGAACCGAACAGCATAGGGAACGGAGATTTATAGTCGTCAGTCTATAGCATCCGAGTCTTTGTCTATGATAAAGTCTCGCATATAACCATAGCCAGTGCGATATACATATACAAACCTTTGTCCACGGTAAGGTCCCACTTATAACCATCGCCGATGCGATCTCGCGTCAGGCCAAGGAGCAAAGGGTATATATAACGTGGATATATAAGTATATTGTGTGCGTAAGTCCTCCAATGGGGTATTTCTTTTAAGAATTCCCTGAAGAGCCACAGTTTATTAATAAAGCCTGATAGTGGGGTTTTTTTTTAAGAAATGAAATATCAGTTTAATGACTGATGCGCCCAGAACAGAAGAAAGGGAAATTGATCAAGACATTGAAGAACTTGCAGGTAGATTAGGGAGATTGTCTCTAACGCCTGCACCCTCACCATCATTAGTGGTATCAGAGCCATCAACTGACATTGAATTGAATCTTAGGAGCAGAAGAAGGATGGCTTTCAGAGTTGGAAGAGGACGAGGACGTGGTGGAAGAGGACAACCTGCTGCAAATGCTGAACTAATGGAAACAGTAGAAGAGCTGCGAGCTAGAGTGGATGCATTAACTTCGGATAGAAATATAGATGATGGAGATGTCAGTGAGCCCGAAATTGAAGCTGCTGAAGAGGAGGAAGCTGTACAGGTTACTCCTGAGATGAGGTTCTTTCAGTCAGTGTTAAAATCTACAGCCAGGCCATGGAACCAATTAGTACCGGTATATCAAGGAGGACTGAACCCAGAAGAATTAATCGACTGGATTAATAGCATGGAAAAATTCTTCGATTATGAGGAAACAGAGGATGAGAAGAAAGTAAAGTTTTTTGTCACCAAGCTAAAAGGCCACGCAGCACTCTGGTGGGATGGTGTGCAGGTGGAAAGGAAGAGACTGGGTAAACAGCCAATCAAGAATTGGAGCCGAATGGTAGCAAAGTTAAGAGGTAAGTTCTTGCCCAGTAATTATCAACAAACATTGTTTAGACAGATGCAAAATCTTAGACAGAGAGCTTTAACAGTAAAAGAATATATAGAAGAGTTTTATAAAGTGAGCATAAGAGTTGGAGAAGCCCAAGACACAGATGAGAAGGTGGCTAGATATATGAATGGCCTCAGGATGGACATTCAGGATGAGATAAGTCTGCTATCTCCTAAAAAAGTAGAGGAAGCTTATCAGATAGCATTGAAAGCTGAGGAAAAACTCATAAGGAAGCAGTTTGCCAAAGGGAGAGGGACTTTCAGAGAAAAAGGAAGTCAAGGTGGTAGAGGAAGATCTACAGCACCTAGAGATGGAGCTAGCGGTAGCTCAACCCAGCATGCACCCAGAGAAGGTGATGCAAGAGGGAGAGGGAGTTTTTCCAGAGGAAGAGGAGGCAGAGGAAGAGGCAGAGAAATAAGATGTTACAGATGTAACAAACTGGGACACAGAGCTTTTGAGTGCCCAAAGAATGCAAACATAAAGCAGAGGAATGCAATTGTTTCTCCAGCTGAAGAAGAAGCACCAACGACAGCGGTAGCAGAAGAAGAAAATACACCAGAAAGAGGAGAATCTCTGGTGGTTAATAAAGTCTTACTTAAGCCAGTGAAGGAGGTGGTTGAACTGCCACAAAGAAAAACTTTATTCAGGACAGTGTGCAAAGTCCAAGGGAAATGTTGCCAGATGATCATTGATAGTGGCAGCACTGATAATTTGGTCTCTACAGAAGTAGTGGAGAAATTGAAGTTGAAGACAATGAAGCATCCAACACCTTATAAGGTGTCATGGTTACAAAAGGGAGATCAACTGTTGGTAAGTGAACAGTGTGAAGTGGAATTTCAAGTGGGCAAGTACAAAGATAAAATTGTTTGTGATGTGATGCCTATGGACGTGTGTCACATATTGCTTGGAAGGCCTTGGCAATATGATAAAGGAGCCATACATGACGAGAAGAGAAACACCTACAAGTTTGGAAAAGATGGTGTTAATCATACATTGTTGCCTCTACAAGAAGAAGATGTATCGGGACAGAAGACTGGTCCAAAAACTCTATTACTTGGAGGGAAGGAATACTTGAAGCAGATTGAAGAAAATGAGGTAAATTTTGTTGTAATTTGCAAGCCCAAGGTAATATTGACTTTTACTAAAATTTCTGAATTACCCATTGAAATTCAAGAAATGCTGGAGAATTATTATGATATTATTGTTGATGATTTGCCTAATGAATTACCGCCAATTTGAAAAATTAGTCATCATATAGACCTGATTCCTGGAGCAAGCCTACCTAACAAAGAAGCATATAGAATGACTCCTGCAGAAAATGAAGAAGTTAAGAAACAGGTACAAGAATTGCTTGACAAGAGGTTGATTAAGGAAAGCCTAAGTCCTTGTGCAGTGCCAACAGTGCTGAGCCCGAAGAAAGATGGAGGCTGGAGAATGTGTACAGATTCAAGAGCCATCAATAAGATTATAATCAGGTACAGATTTCCATTACCCAGAATTGAAGATTTAATGGATTTCTTTTCTGGCACAAAATATTTTTCAAAGTTAGATCTTAAAAGTGGCTATCATCAGATAAGGATAAGAGAAGGGGATGAATGGAAAACCGCTTTTAAGACTAATGAAGGATTATATGAGTGGAGAGTGATGCCTTTTGGGTTGTCCAATGCACCAAGTACATTCATGAGGCTTATGAATGAAGTTCTTACAGAATTCATTGGTAAATTTGTAATAGTATATCTGGACGACGTATTAGTTTATAGCAGATCCAAGGAGGAACACTTGAGGCATTTAAATTATGTTTTACAGAAGCTGCAGCAAGAAAAATTATTGTTGAATCTGAAGAAGTTTTATTTATGAAAGAGGAGCTGGTGTACTTGGGATTTGTTATCTCAGCTGAAGGATTGAAGATGGATCCATAAAAGATCAAAGAAATTGTGGAGTGGCCTTCACCCAAGAGTATTTTGAGGTAAGGAGTTTTCATGGTCTTGCTAGTTTTTACAGAAAATTCATTAAGAATTTTAGTAAGATTAATGCACCTATTATTGAGACCATAAAGAAAGATAAACAGCCATTTAAGTGGACTGCTGAAGCAGAGAGAAATTTTCAGTTGTTAAAGAGGAAAATAACTGAAAAGCCTATTTTGGTTCTTCCTGATTTTAATAAAACTTTTCAAGTTAAGTGTGATGCCAACGCAGAAGCAATTGGAGGAGTTTTAAGCCAAGAAGATAGACCAATAGCTTATTTCAGTGAAAAGCTAAATGATGCAAAAAGGAAGTATTCTTCTTATGATAAGGAGTTTTACGCAGTTGTGCAGGCACTAAAGAAGTGGAGGCATTATTTAATGTCGAAAGAATTTATTCTTTATTAAGATAACCATGCATTGCAATTTATAATGCAGCAGCCCAAACTCAGCTAGAGACATGCTAAATGGGTAGAGTATCTTCAAGGCTTTCATTTTGTATTGAAGCATATAACTGGACAATCAAACAAAGTCGTAGATGCCCTAAGTAGGAGAAGTGTATTGCTGCAAGAAAGTCAAATCCAAGTGTTGGGTTTTGATTTTCTTAAGGAATTATATGAGACCGATTCAGATTTTAAAGAGGCATTTGAGGCTTGTAAAAATCCTGTTTTGGTAGACAGGAGCAAGTTGCTGGATTATTTTATACAAGATGGACTGTTATTTAAGAAAAATCAGCTGTGGATACCCAATTGTTCAATGAGAGAGAATTTAATCAAAGAGAAGCATAGTGGAGGACTTGCAGGACATTTTGGTAGAGAGAAGACCTTTGAACAGCTTAACAGATTTTAGTTCTGGCCGAAAATGAAATCTGAAGTAGAGAAGTATGTAAGAAATTGTAAAGTCTGCTAGTATGCAAAAGGAAGGAGCCAGAACACAGGGTTGTATATTCCATTGCCAATTCCATATAGGCCTTGGGATATGGTAAGTATGGATTTTGTGCTAGGATTGCCAAAGACTCAAAGAGGCTATGATTCAATTTTTGTTGTAGTGGACAGATTTTAAAAAATGGCACACTTCATTCCATGTTATAAAACTAGTGATGCTTCTCATATTGCTAACTTGTTTTTTAAAGAAATTGTAAGATTACATGGATTTCCCAAAAGCATTGTTTCAGACAGGGATTCAAAGTTCGTTGGACATTTCTGGAGAACACTATGGAAGAAGTTGGGAACTAAATTAAGTTTCAGTTCTGCCTATCATCCACAAACTGATGGACAGACTGAAGTTGTGAACAGAAGTTTAGGCAATCTCTTGAGGAGCTTTACTGCAGAACATCCAAAGCAATGGGATCAAATGTTACCACAAGTTGAATATGCATATAATGACTCACCAAACAGGAGCACAGGACAGAGCCCATTCCATATTGTTTATGGAATGCACCCAAGGGGAATATCTGAATTAATGAATTTGGGAAAGGAAGAAATGAGAAGTGCGGAAGGTGAAGACTTTGCTTCAGGAATGCAAGCGATACATGAACAGGTGAAACAACAACTACAAGACAACAACATTCAATATAAAACCAGAGCAGAAATGAGGAGAAGAGAAATGAACTTTGAAGTTGGAGACTTGGTTTTAGCACACCTCAGGAAGGAGAGATTTCCAAAGGGAAAGTATAATAAGTTAAAATCCAAGAAAATTGGACCATGCAGGGTGTTGAGGAAATTCTCTGCAAATGCTTATGAAATTGAATTACCAACTCGTGTGGGAATATCACCAATTTTTAATGTTGCAGACTTGTACAAGTATGAGAATGAAGTTGCAGATGATACAGCGCAGGATCAAGAGACTCCAGAGATTGACTGGGTAAAACAGTTACCCACAGCCAAGGATTTACAGCCAGAAAGAATTCTGGATAAGAAAGTGTATAAAAAGACAAGGGGACGAGAATATTTCCAGTATCTGATGAAATGGAAGGGACAGCTGATCGCTGAAGCTACTTGGGTTACAGAAGACATTGTACAAAAATTGGGCAAATCTGTAGATGAGCTCATGGACAGGAGCCCATGAAGAATTTTGTCCTCAGGAGTCTAATGCGGGAGCATGTGACTCAGAGGGGAAAAATCTTCCAAATTATTCCAAAAATCCAAAAAAATCTATAGGCAAGGGAGTGGGGTCCTTTAGCCTGCAATTTCTATGCTTTCTTAGTTAAAAATAGAATAAATTCTAGCAATAAATCATGCTATTTGTAACAAAGCCTTCAAGCTTTAAATCATCCTGTAAAGCATGCTTTTCTTTGTATCGGATAAGGACCGAGAGGGCCTATCCTTATTTATAAATAAAGAGGCAGCAAAGCTCTCATCAGACAGAGGAGAGGGGCGAGTGCCATAGTATTATTTTGGAAAATTGTTCTCTCGGTGTCTCTTATTAATGACTCTGTAATATGCATTGATAGATTATTGGATAGTGTCGACAGTGTTGAATGGTTCTAATTCCTTACGCTATAATTACAGTATATTAATCATCGAAATCATTTCCCCTTTCGTTTTATGTTTCTACAGGTTTTGATTTTACAATTGCGCATATGTCTCTGCTATCCTAAGAACTCTTGCAATTTCCCATTAAACGGTTGTAGCGATTGAAAATTTATAACTGTAAGTTCTTACTGTCTCAGTCCAAGACCATATCGGTGTTGGGAGATCATTTGGAACTATTAGTCGTGCGCTCAGTTTACAAAGTCTTTCAGTTCGAAGGGAGCCATATCGCAACAGGGGCCGAGTTCCGAATTTGGGAGCCGAATTAATATAAACTGCAACATACATATATCGCCAGGTCCGTCATTTCGGAGGTAGAGAGTTATTGCTTGAGTCGACCAACAATTTTGAGAGCCGAATTAATATAAACTGCAATATATCCATATCGCTGAGTTCGTCATTTCGGAGGCGGGTAAGTGTTGATTGAATCGACCACCGAATAATGGAACTGCCGAAGTATTAAAGGCTGCATATAAGTGTATCGGGTCCATTGAGAAGACCATTGTTTGAGCGATCGCCGACTTGTATATACATCGGCCGAAACCAACATAAAGGGCAGAGATATATACCTGAATTAATTAATTATATATATATATATATATATATATATATATATATATATATATATATATATATATATATATATATATATATATATATATCGAACCGAACAACATAGGGAACGGAGATTTATAGCCGTCAGTCTATAGCATCCGAGCCTTTGTCCATGATAAAGTCTCGCATATAACCATAGCCGGTGCGATATACATATACGAGCCTTTGTCCACGGTAAGGTCCCACTTATAACCATCGCCGATGCGATCTCATGTCAGGCCAAGGAGAAAAGGGCATATATAATGTGGATATATAAGTATATTGTGTGCATAAGTCCTCCAATGGGGTATTTCTTTTAAGAATTCCCTGAAGAGACACAGTTTATTAATAAAGCCTGATAGTGGGGTTTTTTTTTAAGAAATGAAATATCAGTTTAATGACTGATGCGCCCAGAACAGAAGAAAGGGAAATTGATCAAGACATTGAAGAACTTGCAGGTAGATTAGGGAGATTGTCTCTAACTCCTACACCCTCGCTGTCAAGAATGAAGTGGTGGTTGCATGCAAGTTGGGTTTCGAACTTTCCATGAAACCAGGTCTGTTATAAGAATAGCCCTGAAACCAAATGCTAATACAGTAGAGGCATTTTGTATGAGTCTGAAGATTCTGCGTGCAGGGGTGGGTTCTTAGTATCAAGAAGTAAAACAATCGACCCAAATTAATATCATTATTGCTGGCATTTCTTGTTCCATGAATTCCTTTGGTTTTTTTTAATATTCTATTGACTCCATTGGTTATGCGTGCATTTACTTATAATTTACCTATCCATTATCATTGTTGGCCTTAATTATTGGTTTCAAAAAATCCAATCTATGGAATGTTTGGATCATAGATTTGAATTACTACAAATTTAATTCATATATTTTTAATGCTTAGAAGAAGGGAACTATCACAATGATTTGTATCATATTTTAACAAATTTTTGTTTTCCCACATTGTGGGAAACAATGAAGCCCTCTATAATTGTTGTAGACTCTATTGCTTGATCACCTCACTAATCATGGCACACCCATTGCTTTAAATAAAATTGCAGGACAACTCTGTTGTAGAAATTCTACTTTACAATGCTGGGATATATGCCCTCACATTTATTTTTCCAAGGACGACTCTATTGCTTGATCACCTCACTAATCATGGGACACCCATTGCTTTAAATACAATTGCAAGACAACTCTGTTGTAGAAATTCTACTTTGCAATGCTTGGATATATGCCTTCACATTTATTTTTCTAAGGACGAACCTTGTTCGAGTTCTCAATTTCTGATGGCCTCAATATTCAAGTACTCATTCTTTTATAAGTATATAGATATATATCAAATTTTTATAATCCCATACCGTAAAATAATTAGTTATAGTTGTTGTACCATATTCTCGTAGATTTTTTAGCTGGCACTTTATTGGTAAATGGAGAGTGGAACACTCTAAAATTGTTGTGGAGAGTGGAACACTCTACAATTGTTGCAGACTTTGTTTCTTAATCATCTCTCTAATCATGGATACTAATTTTCTTATAAATAATTGTAAGATAACTTTGTTTCAAAAATTCTATTTTGCAAGCTTTGGTTATACTTCTCCACGTTTACTTTTGCAATAATGAACCTTATTTCAATTTTCTATTTATGGTAGGCCACTTTTGCATTGGTAAACCTGGTTTAAGTTCTCAATTTATGGTAAGCTACAACATTCATAGACCCATGCTTCTATATATATAGAGATAGATATTGATTTTTGATAATTCAATATCGGTAAAAAAAAAAATTAATCACCATAATTGGTGAATAATTTAGGGCTCATTATCCATCTTTTTTTCCATTTGAAAACATTGTGAATAGATTTATTGTTAGTAAATATATTATGAGTTGAACCCAAACAAAAATGGGTAACTCACGCAAACCCCACTACATCAGTCATCCACCATCCCTCACATCTCGGTCTTGACTACTTGAGCTATTGAGTTGTTAATATTGGAAACATTGATTGCCATCTTGAGATCAAAATTGTGCAATTTGGCTTCTTGTTACTGTGTTACGTTTATCTCTTTGGTGTTGAAGAAATCAATTGTAAACAAAATAATGTAGATTTACAATAATAATGTAGAAATGTTACCTTGGGATTTTTTTTTGACAAAACCATCTAGAAATTTCTTTGTTTGGCTCTTATTTTTTTTAATGTATTTTTACTTCTAGGCTTCACATTTTTAGTCTTTCACTATTTGATTTTGTGCCACAAGTATTGTAAGCTTTCAATTTTTCATGGGTAAATCTATTTAGGCCCCTTTTGATTTGTTGATGTGACTTGAGGTGCATGTTACATATGAATGTTCTAGCATGTCCCGGTCAAGGACAACAAGTTATGGAGATTTTATTGTTATTGTTCATGAAATTTCAAACTAAAATTCATGATTTGAAATAAATCTTTTTTCTATGTTATGGTCATTTTGTTTCTTTGCTTATAATAAATATGTGAAATTTTTTAACATACTTGTAATATTGAAGGGTAATATTTTAATCAAATCTTCATTGGTGAAGGGTTAATTTATTATTAAGACATCACTTTTGAAGGGAAAAATTTTAAACATCACATTTCTTGATGGGCAGCATAAAGACGCAAAACGTCAAAAAAAAATTGTCTGATGGGTAAAGAAGAATCCAAATTCCAACCCTGGTCATACCTATTTGGTTTTATTATAAAGTTTTCAAAACTCCTTATGGTTCTCGCTCCACCTCATCCCTCCGTCATACTCCACCTCATCTCCTTATCACTCCACCTTACTCCACCTCACCATCCTCCATTAACTCCCATGGCTACATTTATGCTATTTGTTTGAAGTTTTAATTAATATGGTAACTAAATAATATAATTTAGTTATATTTTAATTATAATATAATATTACATAATTATTTTTATTTAACCTTTTAATTATGTAATAATTAATTTGTAATTAATTTATAAAAAATAATTACAATTAAATTAGTATTAATTAATTAATAATTGTAATTTAGAATTTAGAATTTAATTTTAATTAAAATTAAAATATTTAGCCCACACAATATATTTTTCGGAATTATGGCACTTTTTTAATCCTCAACTTTAGAAGCTCATAAGTTGAGTTTTACTTGGCCAAATGAGGCCTAAAATGGCTCGTTGGATAGATAAAATCATGAAGAATATTTCTAAAGTAGTTTCATAACTAGATTTGATCATTTAAGGGGTCAAAAATGCAACATGAGATCAAACTGAATTTTTAAACAAAAATAATTTTCTGAGTTTATTTTTCTGTATTTTCATTTTCTCATAGCTTCTACTAGGTGCAAATCCATTCATCTATGTCCCCCTTTACCAATTAGATATTCAAAGACATCAATAGAAAGCTCAGATTTATTTTTATTTAATTATCTAATAGATTTTTTATTAGATATATTTTATATTCTAGATTTGATATTTTGATTTTAATTTGCATTTTAATTAAATTTTGATTGATTTTTTGCAGGGAAACAGTTGAAGAGATTAGGAGAAGAAAAACCCAATCAATTAGAATGCTCCAGCAATAGAATATTAGGATTTTCGGCCAATTAAAATTGATTGAGCAGAACTACTCTTCAACAACTTTCCTATTGAGAATTCATTTTGTAAAATTATCAATAGTAGATTGTAGAATGTATTAGGGGCTTTTCTTCTCTGAAGTTCTGGAATTATTAAAAGAACTATTGTAATGAGGATTTAGAGTTGTAGGTGAGAGGAGAGAAAATCTCAGATTTGGGGGATTATTGAGGATTTTTCTTTTGCATTTTGAATTATGTATGAAGGGCAGAGCTTGCACTATTGCAGCTCATTTTTTAACAGCAGAAGTTCAAAACATTGTAAAGGATTGTTGGAGATGAGAGCCAGAGAAACAAATTCAATAAATTGGTATTTATGATACTATTATTTTAAATACTATTTTCATTTTATGATGGTAGAAATGTGTCATTTTATTCATATTTGTGCACTATTGTCAATGTGAGTAATTTGCCTCAATAATATGTTATTATTTATCTATGCTCTTGTGGATTGAATTCTGATTTCTAGGTAAATATTTGCTTATAAATCTATCTTTTAATTATGATTTAACAAACACTAATATTTTGTGAACTACTTCTTAAATGTTGTTGATTGATTATCTCGGTTAAGAGGTCTTTGAACAGAATGTGTTTTGGCATTCATATCATTAGTTAATTGAACTACTTCATTAGCTTGATATTCATTATAAGCCAAACATATTTAAATCTCAATCATTTAAATATTTTTCTCTCGGTTGGGTTAGATCTATATATGCCTAATTGAGATAGGCTTAGGATATTTTTCCTTTGTTTTCATTTTAGAATTAACTTTATAATTTAGATTTAATTCTATATTTCTAGAAGTCCTCTTCCCAAAGAGGAAAAATTTAGTTGTGGCTTAGTTGAGCCCTAGATCAAATTAAGGATCACTTTCTTGCTTGATCAGCAAGAGGGCTTATCTGATGTCTCTTCTCTATTGGTAGATGAAAGTCATATTTTAAGCCATTGGAGATAGAGAGAAGGTAACCTAGTTTAACTAGTCAGAACCACCATATCAATGAAAAAGGAGTTGTTCTAAGGTCCAGACTGGGTGGTCTCCCTTATAATGTTGTAGGCAAAGAATTTCAGGGCTCCAACATTTTTGGTGCTAGAAGGAGGGCTTGAAGACTTGTTGTCTATTAGAGTTTTTGTATTTTAAAGTTTTATTTTAATCACGATGGCTCCTCTTAAACTTCCAATTTGGATTTGTATCTCTGGACATGCATTTTCCAATACTCCACCATAGATAGTAAAACACTTTTCAAAGGTAAGGTTTAACAGTAAGATGATTTTTTCTGCATTTAATCATGCTTTATAATTCATTCAAAAAATTTCAAAACCTACTTTTCATGATATTTATTAAGGTATTTTATGTAGGATTTTCACTCTTACATTCTCAGGAAAATCCAGAAGCCAATGTCAATCTCTTCCAGTTGCCTCTATTAACAATTGGGATCAATTTATGAAAATGTTCCTTTACAAATTTGGTGGTTATAACTATGAACATGTATGTGACAAAATTGAAGGTATACGAAAGTTCGAAAATGAGTCTTTTATTGATTTTACCATTAGATTTCGTTTGAATCCTTTGAGATTTAAAATTGAAGATAAACCTTCAAAAGATGAATTATTAAATTGGTTTGAATGTATTCACTCTCTTCCTCCCATTTCAAAACCATATGTAACAATTACAAGTTTTGATAAATCCTCTTCAAATTTTAATAACATAATTGAGAATTCCAAGATGAAGGTGCACACCAATCATGATGAAGTTGCCTCTACGATGTATAATCAATTGCTTCATTTAGTGCACACTTCCTATGACATTAATGATGATCATAATGCACTATCACATGCTAGTGAATATTAATCACAAAGCTTGGAGAATTTTCCTAAATAAATGCAAGAAGATACCGAAAACAATCTTGAAGAAATAATTGTCTTGAAATCAGAAAATCAGCTTGAAATTAATTCAGAAAATCAACTTATAGATAAGCAAGTACATGCATAGATTCAAGTTTCCAATAATATGCAATTTGTTCTACAAATTTCTGAATCTAATCATGTTGATCAAATGCCAAATTCATGTCAGCCAAATAATATTCAAGAAAGTATTAGTAGACAAATGAATGATCATAAATATGAAATTTGCAATAAGAAAATGCACAAAAATCCGTAAATAGAGATATTTTTAAATTCATTGCGTTTGATTCTCATTTTCACCTGCATCGTGATATTTTTTGCTAATATAAATTTATCCCCTCTCCTCTTTAATGTTATTCCATAAAACAGAGAGACTAATATAAATACATTTCTTATTAGTTTTTTTTCAAGATAGAGAAACGATTATTGATCATTCTTCTAGCATTAATGAACATGTGCTCCATATTCCTTCTTGTTTTGATACATCATATGAGAGTAAAAGAAATTCTAAAGAGTGTCATGAAGTTATTTATGATAATTATTATAACATTGAGGATATTGATTTGTCTGATTCTCAATTGAATCCTCATGATCAGAGATCAATTATATGTGGAAATGAAGAACACTCTAATTCAAAAATTGTTCCAATTAATTCTCATTCTCAAGAAATAAATTATCTTCATGATTTCAGCATTCAAGAATCAATCCCAATTCATGATTCTTATGATGATGAAGCTCTCATTCCTATTCATACTCGTCATCTTCTATCTAATTGAGAAGTTGGAGTTGGAAATCATTCTAATTGCATTATTCTAGCTAATCCTTGTGAAAAGGAAAGCATTTCAAATCAGTCCCAATTGTGTTGTAACACTTGTACCAATAATGTAAATTATGATTAATTTTATTGTTGTTCCTTTACTTATTTTATTTAATTTCATATTTTTTTTTTGTTTTCATTTTTCAATTTTTAGATACTTTGTGTTGGCATATTGAGTAGCTTAGTATTGAACACTCAATTAATGGATTGCCTAAATGGGAAAATCAAGGTTCAAATTATTATCATAAACATCAAGAGCTATTACTCTTCCAAGTCTAATTGATTTTCATCTCTTATCAATTGCTTCTTTCTTCTCAAAAGCAATGCCAAAGAGATAGTTTATTTTCACAATATGACCAACAATCTAATTCAATTAATCATCTTCTATTAAATATAGCAGATTTCCATCCATTTTTCATTGGCCCATTTGAAAGATAATTGGAAAATTTTCCTTCACAAAATATTATTAATAATTTTCCATATGTACATAAGACTTACAATTCTATGCAAGCCATTGTATCTAAAATTCCATTTCCATAATTTGGCATGTTATCTTCTCTTTTAAACCGCTCCCAACCATTAATGGAAATCGATCCAAATTTCTATGATCCTATTGAAATTCAATTGGAAGGGACATTTCAAGAGAAGGTAATTGTAAATAGGTTGTTTTTTGAAAGTAGATTAGAAATTAGTGTACATACTAGATTCAATTCTTTTTAAACTATATTCTTGTTACTAATGTTAGATCTATACATACATGTAGGAATTAGAATGAGAGAATGGTTACATTGGAGGTATGATTATACGTAGTGATGTTCCTTCCAATCAGTTAGCAATCAAGGATAAATTAATTTATATATAGATTCATTTTCTATCTGCATTTATTTCGTTATGTAGATTTTTAATAAGCAAGTAATGAATCCAATTTTTTCTTGGCATCCCTTTTCATTTTCTGACAAAGTGGCTTATAACATATCAAAAGCTTATGGACCGCTTGATTGTCTTGTTTTTGCAAAACTATGTCACATTAACAAAAATGTTTTAAAATCATATATGAATAAATTCCAAATAATTTCTATGGTTTGGAAATATTTGATTCACAAGTACTTATGAAAATCTCATAGTCACCACTCTTGTCATCCAACATAAATTTGAGGTGGATGCAATATGAAAGTTAATTACTTAGCATTTTAGACTGAATAAATAGATGGTCTTAGACATATGAAAAGTTTGAGAAATGCATGGGAGAACTTGAAAATTCATGAGGTAAACTTACAATCAATATTCTTCTAGGTACGCATTTTACAGGCTCATCTTCATTGATTGTTAAATATTTTTTCATAGTTATTTCTTATTTTTGTTCTGTTTCTTTTTGCAAGTCTTCATTCGGTTGATTTGGGAGACTTGAAATAAGAAAGCAACCAACCCTTTATAAATATGCAACACGTTTAGGGGAGTATTTTTTGTTTCCTCATAATTTGAAAATTCTTTAATTCATTAAAACCTCGACATACCTTTAATACATTATCGAAAGATTCATAATCATTACAATATCACAACTCTTCCCAGAAGAAAGTTTCGATAAAATCATCCTTCGATCAAATATTTATGATAACCAATATCACTATTTAAGGGGTTTTTATTAAAAAGAAAAAGTTGATTTGGGTGCTTTATTTCAAATTTAATACTTTAAAAAGCTCATGATCCCACAGGATTTCCATGTAGCATTATCGGAGCTTCAGAATATCAGAGTTTTTAGTATGAACCTCATTTCAACGATATTTGATATCCCGATCCGCCGATCTCCAATATCCCGATCCGCTCATTCTCCAATAAATGACTTCATTGATACTGCGATGTCCATACATCTTCGATACTTTGATCCCCGATAAAATTCCCGTTACTCATATCGAAACTTTTATATTGTGACTTCCAATTGTTTGTTACCCTTTAGTAGACTTGATATCAAATCTCTGATACGAGACCCCTGAGAACACTTCTTGCTTATAATTTTTAGCCATTACATTCAAAATCCTATCGGAAGGTAAGCATATCATGTGTTTCAAAAATACAACCATAAAATTTGTGCAATATTTTCTTTCGAGATGCCAATGTATGCAGTCTCACGGGAATTTATGTTTTTACATAGCAATATGAGTAAATAATCATATTCTTCCTCTCATCAATGTAGTTGGAATGAAATTCTTACACTCGTTATTATTATAATTTGTTGTAAACGAAGGAAAATTCACCTGAAACACTTGCAACAAATGATCTTATCTAGGATTTTATATATGCATGTTCTGAATTCTATAATTTCCAAATTGAGTAGAATCACTGCATCACACACCTTCATATTGTTTTCCCTTTAGTCACATTTCTTTATTACAAAGGGACTCAGAGCCTCTAATTGATGAAATTTGGAATCAAAATCCCCTATTTTTCATTTTTCGAGATTTTCCTCATAATTTCAAATTTGTTGGCTTATTGGATTCTTGGGTTTGTATTATATCAGAAGCATTTAAAATGAATTCTAAGATTTACTTCTACGAGCTTCACATTTCCTTTTCTTCCATTATCTTTTCCATTACATTTAGCAAAGGAAATGACCCCTATTTCACTGTCCTTACTGAAATTTTGTGGTTTCAAAGCATTATAAGTTGATTTTGGCTTCAAAAAAGTTTTCGAGATCTTTGAAACCCAATTTATTTATTAAATCTCGAACTCCTCTCCTCGAAGCTTATTTTACAAATAAATGTAAATGATCTTTAAATCATTTTTACCAAACTTCAAATGATCTCATTATTGGGATGAATGTCATCAGAACTATGTTATAAACTCTTATGAAACTTTTACCTCTGATACGTGAATGTTTTATTTAATATAAAGGAAATGCTTCCACATTATACATTTATGTAAAGCATTCGTTATCGGGTAGCATCAATATTGTAAGTTATATTTGTAAAATTTACAAAAAAAAATTGTTCCAACATCTTGCTTCCCTAGTATGGTCGTCATACTTATGTCGAAAGTGAAATTTCATTAAAATTCTGAAAACAAATGTCATCGGAAACATTATGAAGCAATATTTTTATATATATGAGTTTTGTCCATTGAAATTTTTGGAAAACTTGAGCTCTTACCTTTCACTTTGATTCTCGCATAAACTCAAACCTTTAGAATATCAAATTAAAAAAAATTGGATATATATTCTTCATAGTGTATACACATGAGTCTCTTTTTACTCTTCTCGACAATCTGCTTTGCTAATAAGGATTTTGGAATATGTAAAGGTGATGGATCATGGTTAATTCATATTTGAATTCTCTTTTATTTGAATTTTTTATATATCACTTCTTATGTATTATATAAAGATTCAAGTCCTCTTCATTTATACATTATTTGGGATTCTGAATCAATTCCAATATTTTGGAGCTAATAAAAATTCAGAATGATAAAAAGAAAAGAGAAATCTCATCGCTGCAATTAATGAAGAAGCATCCTTTCATTCTCATTTCTGTGGATTTGGTTTATTTCTAATTCCTTGAACATGAAACATTGCTTCCTTCTAGTTTACTTCTTTCCTTAGTTAGATTCAATAAATGATGATTTTGGGTCAATAAGATTTTAGTCAATTCAATTTCTTCGTGCTTTTAATTTTAATTAAAAGAAGAAGTTACCTCATATTGGAGAAAATGATATCTTTTAGGTAAGATTAAATGAAACTCTCCAATGGCAAGTTTCATATGTCCACTTTCATATATTTTCAATTATTTTTGTTGGTTTAAGTTTTGTTTTTAGTTTTTGTTGATCTTAAAACTATGTCTTACAACTCTTTGATGAGCTCCAGTATTGCAGCAAGGATGTTGCAACTCCTAGGTCTACCAACTTTACTTCATCAACCCCGGGTTCGTACAAACTCGAAATGATAGCGTTGTGTACAAAATAGATGAAATGGTCTACACTTGGCACTTTTCAACTGGGGCGATAGAACACTAGGGTTTCAAACTAATCTTCTATTGACTAGAACGGTTTTTACTACCAAATAGCAAAGGGAAAACTATTCTTAATGTAGAAAGGAAATGCTACCTACTCCAGGAAATGAAAGTTTTGATTTGCAAAGTGCTATAAAGTGACATGAAATCATATAGCTAAGCATCTACACATATTGTTTGCAAAAGAGACCTAACTTAACCTTTCATCTAACATCTAGTTATCTAGACTAAATAAGCATGGAAATTATCATAAAACTAATGTGATTGTTGTATCCATGTACTAACTAGAATTGTAGCAAAGCCTTTTTGATTTTCCGTTTTATGAATGTAAATGCTAATTGAACGAACTTGATCTTTTGCAGGGGAGACAGGTATGGGGAAACAGGCCCAGAATGGTGTTGAGGGTATGGAAGCCAAGTGGAGGCCTAACCTAAGATTATATGATCATTTCTACTCAATTCGGGCTTAAAACATGCTGCTATAGGGTTTCTTGTAGTACTATAGGATGTTCTAGTTCTACTATAGGATGTCCTAGTTCTACTACAGGATGTCTTCTTTTACTACAGGAAACTGGCTGGGAGATATAGGCAGGTAGGAAAGGTGGAATAAAGTGTGGGAAATGTGTTTGATGGGGGAATAAGGCATAGGGAGTTGCACACTACCCAAGGATCATCCCAAGTCTTCAAGATGGTTGGATTTTCTCAAGGAAGATGTCCACTTTGCTATAAAACAGAAATTTGGATTAAGGGTTGGTAGACTTCAGGAACTTAAGTGGAGAAGACTTGGATGAGGGTGGTGAGATGAGGTCTCCCTGTAGATTAGAAACTCCTACAAGAACATATATTATTTTCTCCATTTATGCACAAATTCATTATATATGGAAAAAATGAGTTGAATTTATGAAAAATATAGTTATTAATTGCTAATGGCTAAGTATATGAATGGAAGTGATTCTAAACCATAGCAAACTCAAGAATCCAATTGAGAAACAATGATCTATTCAACAAGAAATCCTAAGTTATGGAGTGATAAAAAAATCAATATGTTTTTGGGTTGTGAGAGTGGGACCCTCAAACAATGATCCCATAAGGGAGATGAGGCAGAGGCCACTACCACAAGATTTTATGAAGTATTTATTTTCAGTATTGTACCACTGATCTATCTTTTCACTAATGGAAGAAAACTAAGTAATTATCAAAATAATTTCATATTAAACAAAATAGAAATCACTTTAGCAATTAGCGAGGAATGTAATCTAAGCATACATATACCAAAAGAGAAACCTCTGCTGCTAGGGTTGGGCCCTAACCCAAGATCTTCAGCCCTGTGAGTCAACTCAGTGCTAGATCAAGGGAATGATTCTCATTCTCATAAAAATGTCAAAAATACATAAGAGTAATCAGTCACTATGTTTTAGCTTGAAAATGCCCCTTGGCTACAACAAAAAAATGTCCAATCCTAATGAGGCCCCAGGCCTTCATATTTATACAAATAAAGCTACCAAAAACTTCCTTTAAATTAGGGAAGCTTGGCTCCCAAACATGAAATTAACTTGTCTTCAACTATCACTGGCTTGGCTACCAATGACCTCGGTGGGTTTGGCTGCTTGTAACTCCGAGATGATGAGAACTGGTGGAGGAATATTTGATTGATTAAGGAGTTAAGGAGGGAGATACAATCTCCTAAAATCCCTCAAGCTTTTCTACTTCAAGTTCCTGCACTTACATTAGCCAAAAACAGCTCCAAATCCTGCAATTAATGCACATTAGGCCACATGACATAACATCTCACCCTTACCCTTATCACTAAGAAAAATATAATAAAATATGTAAAGAAATGCGATAAAAGTTTATTTTAATAAGCTAGAGAATGGCATTAAGATCCATATAATTTACCTATTGATGAGCCTCATCATCACCCCCACTGAAAGTGTTTCTCATCCTCTGAGCAACTTAATCTATGTGCATGTCTTTCATTGTTCTTATGGCCTCTCTAGCATCCCAGACTTCTGTTGATGTAGTCTCCTCTTGTGGATAAAATCCCACATTCTTCTCTATTTCCTCCCACTTCTTTGTTTCCTCTTCCTTCTTTCTTCCTCCTAACATACCCAATAGAAATGGTGGACTGAGTTTCAAACCAATCCAGTTGATTTTGAGTCTCTGTAGTGCCTTATTATATAGTGGGGTCCTATCTAATGCATCTCTCTTTCTTTCAGGGGAATGATACTCCCTGATCCTTAGGATGTAAGGTAGGGTGCCCCATCTCCTTTGGCATGCTTACTGGCTTTCATCCCCCAACAATATCAACGTGTCTTCAAAATGAGTGACTTCTTTCTCTTGTGTAGCTAAGTATCTTGGTGCAATTTGGGAATCATTGGAGATGATGTTCTGGGTGTTAATGACAACCATGGAATTGATCTGTTGTGCTTTTATGTAAAGGGGATATTTTTATTCTCTTTCCAACACACTCTTTACTTCCTTATCCTTGGCCTCCTCATGACTCATCCATGATGAAAGGGCCATTAGTTGTAAGTCCCCTGACTTTGAATTGGGGTCCCACACATTCAAGTCTGTTAAGGCCAATTTTTGTGATTAGAATTCAGATATCTTTGCCTTATCCTCTAAGATTCTTTGGTCACATAGCTCAATGAATTGCCTATAGTCTTGGAAAGGCATAGTCCCTCATTGTGCTAGTGTCTTTATCTGAAATTATTGCCATTGAACTTTTAGGTACAAGGCATATTACTTTGGTGGCATACTGCACTAGAGTGCCTCCATAAAGAGGCTTTCCATAGTGGCCAATTGACTCTCTTTCTCCTGTGCATGCCTCCTCAGCCATGTGTTTTCATCCTCTAGTTGAGATTTCATAACTCCTTCCTTGTCTCTTATCCTACTCAAATCTTTTCCCATCTCTAGTAGCTTCTCCCTTCCATATGGCCCACATCCTCTACATTCTTTGATTTAGAAATTTTCATCCAGTGATGTGTCCTTCCTCTCTCCTTCTCAAGATCAAAGAAGACAGAAAATTTCTATGGTATTACTCTGCCTCCCTCAATGAATATGTAACAAGAGCTCAAATTAGGCTGTTGTCTAGGTTCCTACAGCTCTTGGGATTCTCCCATTAATATCTTTGGAGCATATGCCTCATCCTATATGTGTTTTGTTGCTTCCTTGCCTTTCCTATGTCCTTGTTATCCTTCCTGCTACTTGTTTTATGTTTCCTATAGTGGTAATAGAGTTCTTTGTAGGATTGTTTGTGTTTCTTGTAGGAGGATTTTTCCATTATGAAATGGGATCAAAGATTCTTTGATTAGCTTTGTTGATGCTAACCTAGTGACAAGCCTCCTAACATAGGTTATTGGTGACTTTGGGGAAGCCTATTTTGATGTGCCTTATTCACCTTTCATTTCGGAGGAGACTAGTTTTTCTTGTCCTTTTGGTGAATCTTCAATAATGATAGGAGTCTTGGTGGGTGTTTTTGGTCTCCGATGTTTGATCCTAGTGCTCCTCCCTGTTTTGAAATATATGGGAGTTTACCTCTACCTTTTACCTGTTGACTTTATGGGTGTGCTTAGGGTAGTGAAGGCAAGAAATTCCTCCTTCTCTCTGGGTTTAGGAGACACTCTTTGTGATTCCTCCCCTTCCTTGGTATTTTTTCTAGGGCTTGCCTCATCCTTATGTTCTTCCTCCCCACTATCCTCTTTTCCTTTCTCTTCTTCCTCTATTTGTTTGTCTCTGTCTCCTCTTCTCCCTCTTGTTCTTCCTCCTCTTCTTTAGGTTCTTCCTCTTCTTCTTCCTCCTCAAATTATTATTCTTCCTCCTCATCACTAGATGTTGGGTACCTCTCATATTCAATTGCTTCAATTAGAGCCTCCCTGTCAATGTCCCTAAATGTGGATCATAGAATAGGGACTCTTAATTGGCTCAAGGCATATTCTAGTATGAGCTTGATGAGTCCATGACATGCCAGTTGCTGATGTTTTCCTTCTTGTAACTTTATGCTCTTGTCTATTATTTATTGCAACACGAAGTAGGGTACACTAATTATTTTGTTAAGGGGTAACTCCTCTCCTAATCTCAACTCATGGAGGAGTCTAAATTGGTAACCATAGATTATACTGAGCCTTCCTTCACAAGAAATATATTTGAGAATGTGATAGATTACTTCGTCCCAAGGGTAGGCAAGGCTCTCCATTCTAATCCAATTTTTGTCTTCAATTGGCTCTTCATCTCTAAAGGAACAATTCCTATTAGAAAATGTATTGCTAGCTTTATCCTTCTTTCTCCATTTCATGCCTAGAGGAAGTGTAGTGATTATGCTAATGATTTCAAGGGTAATTGTTACTGACAATCCTATTACCATAGAAGTAGCATTGACTCTAGCCTGAGGGGTGAGTGACATGGAAAATTCTTGAGCTACATCATCATCATATCCTCTAAGAAGCTCGAAGAATCCCAACCATGTATGCCTTCTAAATATCTCTACCACAGGGGGATGGAGATGTATTATGGATGTCCCTATCGAATCCCTCTTGTTGAAACCTCCTATCATTTTCTCCTCTCTAGCAAGCTAACTGTAATGAGTTTGGTGGCCTAGCTCTAGAGCTTTCCAAGGTGATTGTGTGTTTAAAATTTAGGAGGGTGACTGCAGTTCTCTCTTTATCCTCACACAATTCCTTCACACAATTTTGTCTATTCTTAGGCCCACTGTAATTACTAGAGAAAAATGCAATTTTTTTTTTCTTTCCTATCTATTAAGTAAAAACACAAAGGATATGGGCCACTTACCTTTCACTATGATTCCCTAGGTGAGGATAATTTCTGAATAGTTGGGCCCTAGGCACCCCCTTACAAAGCTTTTTAACAATTCCCACCGTTTCCTGTAGTTCTCTACGTTTCTTGTAGGTGTTCCCTGTAGGATAGCTGAAATTGGTTTACTTCTTTGATATCTCTTCCAAATGGTCCTAGTTCTTTTAATCTCAAAATCAGAGATGTGTGCATTAAATTTAGGAATTATTGTTATTTATGGTTGAATTCTTGGAATGTTGTGTTGGCTGGCAGTGTCCATGATTTCCCCTTTTGGACCATTGGCCCACCGTTAGTTATCATGCAATCTTCCCTCGTAATCACCACCCACTCCTATACAACTTAACTCGACCACCTTTTCCACTCATTTTCTTTGATGTGAGCTTTCCACGTGGCCTCCTAACTAGGATTTTACTTTTTGTTTTCAAGCTGAGGGTGGCCAAGTTAACTGGCCACCTTTATCTTATAAAATAAATTTTTTCATATTCCTACATTTTTATCACATTCATACTTAGGAAAGAGTCTGGTTGAGGTTCCATACCTATGCCTTCTGTCGCTTAGTCAATGCATGCATGCAGGTGGCTCTGTTGTGCTTCTTCTTGTTCAAGTACATGTTTTCCTTGGCTCTTTTTTGTTGATTTCAACTAGATGATATATTTGTCTTCTTTGTTTGGGTGTGTAAGTGCTTGGCCTCCTCTGCTACTTCTGAGCTCTAGATAGGTGCCATAGTTCCCGTAGGGGTGATGACACCCTTTTATGCATTGATGTTGAAGGTGGAGGCATGAAGACTATTGTTGTCATAGCACAAGCTATTATGGGGTTTCTAGTAGTACTACAGGAAATCCTATAGCTACCTCTTTCATAATTCTTTTGTTTTTTTTTTCACTTGGAGGAGGAATAGGTGGTGAGGTAGGAGTGGAAGGGGTGGAAATGGGGGACATGGAGTGGTAGGTGAGTGAGGCCAATGATGGTATGACCCTCGGAATTTTATTTTTTTTGTTTATGGACACTGACGGTGGCATGGTCATGCGTTGGTGCTGGGTGTGATGTGGTGAGGTGAATGGTCCCCTCTTTCAACCCAGGATAGGTCTGCATCATCATTTCTCAATCAAAATTCCATTCCTATATAGTTTCAGGACATCCTATAGTACTACATGAAACTCATATAGTAACTATAGAAAATCTTTTAGAAGTCAGAAAATTACTTGAAAATAGGTTTTTGATGCTTAGAAGTGAGGATGGATGATGGAGACATGGTAGGCAGGGGAGATATGAAGTGAATGAAGGAAGAATGGGGTGTTTATTAGCTTGCTTCCCTCTGAACTTGGTGTCCTTTTTTGCCTTGAAAGCTTGCAAAAATCTCATAATTTTATTAGTGGGAAGGTTTGAGGTCCCTACAATAGCATTTTTTTCTTTTTTTTTGAAAGACACACAGGCCGCCTCAAAGGAGGTTTTCAACTTGTTTTCCTGCCCTAGGTGCCTCAATGGAAATTTTCATCGAGGGATCTTTTATTGTCCTTTTCTTTCACTCTGGGGCTACCTGAAGGATGTTTTCAACCCAAACATTGGCCTCAGGTGCCTCATGGAGGTTTTTACCTAGGTCCCTTATTGTTTTTTTGTTTTTTTTTCATTTTTTCTTCAGAAATAAAACAGTCTTCAAGAATTTAGTGAGTTGGAAGCTGAGATACTTCTAATCAAATTCACTTCCTTAATGATAGTATTAATAAACTCTTCCTTTGACAAAAGTATTTTGTAGGCCTTCAATCTGTATCCATTGACAAGCAAGGAGATACCTTGTTCATCAATGGTTATGATGTGAATAGTCCCATTGTCATGGCATTCTTCTATCACATATGGGCCCAGTCATATGGTCATCAATTTTCCTTTCATGTTCTTTTACCTGGAGTCATATAGAAGGTCCCAATCACCCTCTTGAAAAATTGTCTTTGATGTTTTTGTCATGTCAAACCTTTCTCTGTACCTGAGTCACCTCTGTGAGTAGGAGGGTCTACATCCTAAATTCGTCTAACCCATTGAATCAAAGCAACCTCTCTTGCTTTTCCCTTGTAGCCTCCAAATACAACTGTGCTACCATTCTCAAAGCGTTTTACTCAAACTCAATGGAGATCAAATCCTTCTTCCCATATACCAAATCATAAGGGGTGAAACCAGTGGTTGTCTTCCAAGTTGTATTATAGGCCCAAGTGGCCTCCACTAGACTATCAACACAATATTTCCTGTTGTTGCTCACCACCTTTGTGATAATGCTTTCCAATGATCTGTGGTAACCTCTACTTGTCCATTGGCCTGAGAATGGTAAGAATTTGACTTCCTGTGATTGATCTTATGCTGACTCAACATATTCGCAATTAGGTGTGAGGTGAATTGAGAACCCTGATGAATGACCAGCTCTCTAGGGTACCCAAAATTATAAAACACATTCTCTTAAGAACTCAACCACTTTCTCATCTATTTCTACCTTGAAAGCCTTGGTTTCAGCCCACTTTGTCAAGTAATCTATGCACACAATTATGTACCTTTTATGCACTGATGGTGGATCAATGGGCCCAATGAAATCCATAACCCACTTGCCAAATGGCTCAAAAGTCACTTGAGGTTTCAAAGGAATTTCATCCCTAGGAGTAGGTTTCCCAATTCTTTGGCACTGGTCACATTGACTGGTATATCTTCTTGCTTCTTGGTGGAGAGTGGGCCAGTAGTAGCCAACTTGTGGTGTCTTGAAGGTCGTCCTCTTGGCTTCAAAGTGGCCTCCACACAGCCCATCATGACAGGCCAGAAGGATGTCAAAAACCTCCTCCTCCTTGACACATCTTCTCATAATTTGATATGAGCCTAGCTTGAAGAGGATGCCCCCAATCCAAGTTAATGGTACACTTTGTCTTATAATTAAGACCTTTTCCTTGGAGGACATATATGGAGGCAACTGTGCATCCACTAAGTAGTTGGCTATGTTAGCAAACCATGGAGAGAGAACTAAAATAGCAAATAAATGATCATCTGGCAATTGATCATCAACCATTCCTTCCTCACCTATAGGAAAAGCCAGTCTAGACAATAAATCTCCAACTACATTTTATCTATCCGGCTTATCAATGACAGTTAGATCAAACTGTTGTAACAAAAGAAACCATCTGATAATTTTGGAATTCACATTGAGATTGTTAATCAAATATTTAATAGAAACATGGTTAGTATGTACAAAGGTCTGGTAACCAGTGATGTAATGTCTAAATTTATTCAAGGAATGGACAACAACAAGGATTTATTTTTCATCCATAGTATAGTTCAATTTAGCCTTGGACATTTTTTTTGATGAATTAAATAGCATAAGGTAACTTGTCATCTATCTGGCTTAGAGTTGCTCCTAAAGCTTTGTTAGATTTATTTGCATGGATGTGGAAAGGAAGAGCCCAATTTGGGCCTTAGAGTATAAGTGCAGTAGTCAACTTTTCCTTTAGCATTTCTAGGGCCTCTTGGCCACTTTCTGACCATAAAAATTCAGATTCCTTGGCCAATAGTCCAAAAAAAGGTGAGGCTACTTTGCTAAAGTCCTTTATAAATCTCCTATAGTATCTAGCTAAGTCCAAGAAACTTCTGACATCCCTTTGCTTCTGAAGAGTAGGGACCCTCTTTATGATAGAAATTGTATTTGTGTCCACTTGTAGTCCTTCCTGGGATATTGAGTGACCTAGAATAGTCCCTACATTAATTAATAACTCACACTTCTCAGGGCTAATGGATAAGTTCATTTCAACGCATTTGTTTAATAATTTCCCCTAGTTAGAGAGAGCCTCCTGGAAATCACACCCATAGGGGGTGAAATCATCCATATAAATTTCCACATAGTCATGGACTAGCTCCGCAAAGATACTCAGGACTGCCCTCTAAAAAGTGGCTGGGGCATTTCATAATCCAAAAGAAAGGACCCTATAAGAAAAGGTACCCCAAGTACAAGTGAAGGTGGTTTTATCTTAGTCCTCTGGGTTGATCTAGATCTAATTGTAACCACCGAATCCATCCAGGAAAGATAAGAACTTATTTCCTGCAAGACCATCTAATACTTGGTCAATGAAAGGTAGTAAGAAATGGTCCCTTTTTGTGGCTTTGTTTAGCTCTCTATAGTCCACACAGATCCTCCACTTCCCATTCTTCTTTGGGACCAGAGCTAGAGGAGACACCCACTGACTATCTAAGATGGGGTAAATGAACCCTGCATCCAACAACTTCTGTAGTTCTTCTTTAACTATATCTTTGAGGCCTAGGTTCATTATCCTCTAAGGTTGGTGCACTAGCTTGCAACCTTCCTTGATGTAAATGTGGTGAGTAGACACCAAAGGGTGCACTCCCTTCATTTCCTTATAACTCCAGGCGAAGGCATCTAGATTCTCTCTTAACATGTCACAAAACTCCTTTTCCCGATGTGCAGAGAGATGTATTGATTTTCAATGTTCTTTCTGGACCAAATTCTATCATATTGACATAAGTAGGACTTGAGTCAGCTAGGAACAAATTAGTCCAAGTGTTATCTTCAACTTTCTTTATTAACTCCTCAAGGGACATGGTTTTGGGCGAATGATTCTGGAGGATTTTCTCAATCAAGTCTTCTTCATTAGGTTTCCCCCTCCTATAGTAGCATCTAGGGTACATATTGGGGAAGAGTAGACTTCATCTTCCTCCTCCTCTTCTAACCATAAAGCAAATTCATGCTCTAGAGATCATTGAGCAAGAGAGTACAAGACTAATTGTTTGGACAAATGCCCATTTTTAATGGTCATATTCCCAGCCTTGCAACTTATGTACGTGTCAACAGTGGCTTATCATTGCCTTCCAACGATGAGAGGATAACCATTGAACATGGTCTTAGGTTGGAGAACTAAGAATTCAGAAGGGTATTCCCACGAATCAATGGGGACCATCACATCCTCAACAACTCCCTCAGGAGATATTGTGGATTTATCTGCAAGTTGCAACATTGTTGTCATCTTCCTTAATGATCCTTAGAGATTCAGTTTAAGCATAGTCTCCTTAGTCATCACATTAATGGTATCCCCAAGATCGATCAAGGTATGGGGGAAAATAATACCATCAATGTGAACATCTACCATAGGACTTCTAGGATCTAGATACTTCAGTCAAATCACTCGCCCCAACATTAAGTCAGACAACTATCCAATGACATTAATGGTGGGGTTGTCTTTCTCTCACATCCCTGGAAATTTGAAGAATTTCTTCTTGATTAACTTGTTGTATATGGGGGCATCCTTGAAAGATTGGAGGAGTGGGATTTTGACACACAAGTTTTTCAATTCACCTAGAAGTTGAGTCTCTTTTGCGCTGTGCTAGATAGGGTGGATTAATCTCTCAGGAAAAGAAGGTGGATTAGCTTGAGGAGCACTCTCATCCTTTTCATCTTCAAGATCTTCAGGTGCAGATTTAGGTTGATTATCTGGAAGCACTCTTCCATACCTGAGGTTGATTTCTTGAATTTCCATAGCATAGGTAGGGTAACATGTTTCCGCACTATAGACCTGTTGTGCCTGGTTTTTGTTCATGTTCGGATTTGGTTGAGCAAGCATCTGAGGTTGCTTAGGTGGAGCAGGGTGAAGGAGTTGTGGTTGAGATGGAGGTGGAGGCAGTAAGGCTGGAGATTGGTTTTATAGGTGCCTCCACCCCTGGGATGGTGTATTCCATTAAGACTATGGGGGAACATATGGATGAAATGATTGGTTGGCAAGTTGAGAATTGTATTGAGGTGCAAAAGACCAGGGAGAAGATGTAGACAATGAAGGATGAGAAAGAGGAAACCAAGGGGGAATGGATACATTTTGGTTAGGGTTGTAATATGAATAAGATGCCCCTTGCATGCCTTTCTGGTATGGTCGAGGTGAGGCCTTATTTAGTTGATATAGTAGAGTTGTTCAGGCACACCTTCAGTTCCTTGATACACAACTTTCAATCCAAGAAGAGAAGGGAACTTGTCTGTGGAGTGGTTCTCCTCACATAACAAGAATATTTCTATAAGATTCAATGGACATTCATTTCTAGGGTGCCTTCCGGTGCATCGAAGGAAAAAGACAGTTAAGGCTCTTTATTCTCCCTCTTGTTTCCTCTTGATATGCATGGTGTCCATTTCCAAAGAAAGGGTATGCAACATTTCACTCTTGGATTCTTCCATCATGTTCCCAATTTCACTTTTGATGGATGTGTTGGAGGAGGATGAACTAGAGAAAGATTGTCGAGCCCTACCCTTCTTTTTGGCTACCCTAGAATGATTTTTGAAAAAAGTATTGATATCATAATAGGATAACTGGTAGATGTCCCCTCCTGATAGCATGTTTAGGGTTTCTAGGAGATCCTCCCTGATCGCTCTAAGAAGGAGCATCTTGAGTGATTCAGAATCGAGGGTGCATCTAGCCCTTTTGTAGCTAAGTTGGAACATTTCCTCATAATCTTCCAAAGAATCATCATGTCCCAAGGTCATTCTAAATATTTCCTCTTTGGTATCTTTGGACTTGCAATAATCCCTATACTTATCATTTAAGGCTTGTTGCATTTGAGCCCAAGTAGTGATGTTGTCCCCAGGTAAACCCATGAACCATCGCAAGGCTGCATCTTTGAGGGTGGATGGGAACAATTTCAACTTTTGGTTATCATAGGTATAATCATAAGTTCTGCATCTAAGAACAAACTCAAATGAAAAGGTACCTGAGTCCTCTGAGGTTAAGCCATGGAAGTGAGGAAGGGAAGAGGGGCTTATTTTTTTCCTCCTAGCATCTCCATTACTTTCTCTAATGGGAAAAACACCCTCATTTCTATTTTCAACTCCATTTTTATTTTCAATCCCATTTCTATTTTTAGCCATGATGTGGATTGGTAGAATGGCTTCTTCTTCTTCTTGTTCTTCCCCAATAAGCTCTTCAAAGGTATCTGCTTGTTCACCTAATGGGTACTCTAGCTCACAACCACCAAAGAAGAGGGAAGGTTAGCTATTAGATACGGTGGGGGCGTTTGGAAAATTTCTCCTAAGTTTACTCTACTACTATGAGGCATGAAAGGAATTTGTTTTTTCTATTTTTTCATGGTCTTTTACAGAACTACTTGTAGAATGGAAAGAAAGAAGGATTTGAAACTATTTTTTGAATGGAACTACTTATAGAATGTAAAGAAAACAAATATTGAAACTATCTGTTGAATGCAAAACAAAAAAGAAAGCAAGAATTGCATCTATTTAGTGAATGTTAAGTGGAAAGGAAATCATAAATAACATCTACTTAGACACCTCCTTGCAAGGAAAATTTTAAGGATGGAAAATTTTCTTGAAGTTTAAAACATTGGCGAATCTCACTAATCCCTAATATGCAAATTATAAATGTTTATTGATATATTTGTAAAATTAATCAAATTTATAATTATTTTATATATTGTCTCTATATAATGTTGGCGATTTTTAAGGTAAAATAATTTTATATTCTAAAATTTGGGCGAATCGTCTTTTATAAAATTGGAAATTGGCGAATCTTTTTTGTGGAAAAATCATGGAAAATTAGCCCACTGGGCGAACATTAGCCCCTAAAATTTTCCATGCCTCCTTGAAAACAGTGCCAAAAAGTGATGAGCTCCAGTATTGCAACAAGGATGCTGCAAATCCTAGGGCTACCAGCTTTACTTCATCAACCCGGGGTTCGTACAAACTTGGAGGTGACAGTGTTGTATACATTGTAGATGCAATGGTCTACTCTTGTCACTTTTCAACTGGGGCGATAAACCAATAGGGTTTCAAACTAGTCTTCTATTGACTAGAAGGAGTCTGACTACCAAATAGAAAAGACAAAGTTATTCTTAATGAAGAAACGAAATGTTGCCTACCCTACGAAATGAAAGTGTTGAATTAGAAAGTGCTATAAAGTGACATGAAATCATATAGCTAATCATCTACACATATTGTTTGCAAAAGACACCTAAATTAACCTTGCATCTAACATCTAGTTATATGGACTAAATAAGCATGGAAAATATCCTAAAACTACTGTGGTTGTTGTATGCATGTACTAACTATAAATTGCAGCAAAGCCTTTTTTATTTTCAACTTTATGAATGTAAATGCTAATTGGACCAACTTGATCTTTTTCAGGGGAGACAGGTATTCGGAAATAGGTCCAGAATGGTGTTGAGGTATGGAAACCAATTAGAGGCCTAACCTAATATTAGATGATCATTTCTTCTCAATTCAGGCTTAAAATAGGCTACTCCATGGTTTCCTGTAGTACTACAGGATGTCCTAGTTCTACTACAGGATGTCTTGTTTTACTACAGGAAACAGGCTTAAATCTATAAGCGGGTAAGAAAGGTGGAGTAAAGTGTGGGAAAGGTGTATGATGGGGGAATAAGGAATAGAGGAGGTGCACACTACCCAAGGCTTAGCCCAAGTCTTCAAGATGGTTGGATTTACTCAAAGAAGATGTCCACTTTGCTATAAAACAGAAATTTGAATTAGGGGTTGGTAGACTTCAGCAGCGTAGGTGGGGAAGACTGGGATGAGGCTTGTGAGATGAGGTCTCCCTACAAATAAAAAACTCTTGCAATAACATACATTATTTTCTTCATTTATGCACAACTTCATTTATATATGGAAAATGTGAGTTGAATTTAGGAAAAACAGAGTTATTAATGGATAATGGCTATTTCTATGAATGGAAGCAAAACCATAGAAAAATCAAGAATCCAAAATGACAATTGCATGCACTTCTAAGGAATTGAGAAACAATGATTTGTTCAACAAGAAATCCTAAGTTATGCAGTGATCAAACAATCAATCTGTTTTTGGGCTGTGAGAGTGGTACCCTCAAACCATGAACCCATAAGGGATAGGAGGTAGAGGCCACTACCACAAGATTTTCTGAGGTACTTACTTTCAATATTGTACCACTGATCTATCTTTTCACTAATGGAAGCAAACTAAGTAATCATCCAAATACTTGCAGATTAAACAAAACAGAAATCACTTCAGCAACTAACTAGGAATGTAATCTAAGCATACATATACAAAAAGAGAAACCTATGCTGCTAGGGTTGGGCCCTAAAACAAGAGCTTTAGCCCTCTGAGTCAACTCAGTGTTGGATCAAGGGAATGCTTCTCATTCTCATCAAAATGTCAAAAAAACATAAGACTAACCAGTCACAATGTTTTAGCTTGAAAATGCCTCTTGGCTACAACCAAAAAAAGTCCAATCCTAATGAGGCTCTACGACTTCTTATTTATACAACTGAAACTATAAATTCCTTAAAATTAGGGAGCCTTGGCTCCCAAACTTGAGATTAACTTGTATTCAACTATCACTGGCTTGGTTGCCAATGACATCGATGGGATTGGCTACTTATAGCTCCGAGTTGATGAGATCCGGTGGAGGAATATTTAAGTGATTGAGGAATTAAGGAGGGAGATCGAATCTCCCAAAATCCCTCTTTCTTGTCTACATCGAGTTCCTGCACTTCAATTAGCCAAAAAATGCTCCAAATCTGGCAATTAATGCACATTAGGCCACATGACATAACATGCCAGCGTTACCCTTCTCAATAAGAAAATAATAATAAAATATGTAAATAAAGGTGACAAAATTTGATTTTAATAAATTGGAGAGTGTCATTAATGTTCATATAATTTACCTATTGATGAGCCTCATCACTCTTCATAAACTTTTCACATCCCAGATGACTCAAATTTGAAGTTCGTTATCCTTTTCCTGGTTTGCTTTCAAGTTTTTAAAAGAAGCAATAATGATTCTCATCTAATCAACTAAACTGGGAAGTTTCTGAACCTTTAGTCTGTTTCTTTAAGCATTACATTTATTATAAAATATCTAAGATGCGTTTTACATGTCTTTTCCTTTGAAACAAGAAAATTTACGGCATACACAAACTTTTTCATTTGGGCTGCATTTTATCGTCACTATTATTAGAAGCCTAAGCACTTATAAATCTACAAGATAAAATTTCTCTAAATATCAACATAAGAAGCAACGTTCATATGATTATCTTCTTTTACTTATTTTGTTGATACATTTTTATAAGAAGTCTTGTTGGAGTTTATCTTTTAAATTGGATTTTTTCTTTCACCTTTTGCTTTCTTCATTTTTTTTTAAATTTTTGTTTGTTGATTTCTTTTTGGAATTCTTTTCCTTTTTCTTTCAGTTTTGTTTTGATTTTGGTTACTCTGCCATGATTGATATGGAAGTTTTTTTTTCTCACCCAACAATGGTTGGCATAAATGGGAAATATTTTAACTCTATCTATTTCAGTGAATTTAATTTATCATTAAATGGATATCTTTATGGAACCATAAAACCAACTTACTTTAATTATTTCTCATGGAGGAACATACATCCTTACTAAGTAATATAGTTTACATTTTCAAGGAAAGAAATGATTTAACTTTAACACAATGGATCCCTTCCACCCCTCCACTTTATAAAAGCCTCTAATTGATAGTCGCAGGGAAAGAATTTGGAGTCAACATTATGAAAGTGTTATATCCATTAATCATAAGTCTCTATTAACATCCCACCTCTTTCACTCAAATACATTATAAACTAAAATCTTGCAAATGTGCTTACAAAAGGGTGATTAAAAGAGGGAGCATGAGAAATACAAGTAAACCTTCCGGGGCTATGGACGCTCGCTGAAAGTGGGGCTAGGCTTGTATGGCATAGAAAATAAATTTGTCGGGGTACTACTCATGCTCATTGGTAGTGAGGCGATGTCAGAGACCATTCATAACAATGGATATATGCTTACAAAAAACTCTTTACTATAGCTTCTTCTATTTCTCATACAAGGTAATTTTAGAATAGTTTTTCCCCAAACTTGGATTCACGACTTTTACTGGAGTCTTCTTTGAGTACTTATATTTATAAACTCATATTGATTAATCTTTTTATGTGGAATCGATAAAAATGTTTTATTGTTAGATGATTTCGTGAACTCCATTATTTTTAACCTTTGGCTAAATTAAATTTCATTATCTTTAACCAGAGATAATTTGTTCTTCCCAGTGTGTCGCCATTGTTGTAGGGAAAACCCAACACCCCCCATTTTTCATTCATTTACTTTAAATAATGGAGACCCTTTACAGTAAATTTTGGCTAAACACCTTTTATGATTCTCATTTACTTAATTGTCCTACAATTTTTCTATTTTATCATTTTCATCAGATTTCAATTCTGATTATTTCATTGAATTCACCGTTTAGTAAGCTTTCCATTGATACCTTTTTCACCTCATTTGGTTATCTAGTTTGTAAATGTCACTCCTTTGAAGTTTGATCATTTTTGTTGCCTAGGTTAAAAAATGTACAAAATATATAATATTTTAATTTTTGCAATTAAACTGTTAATTCATTGTAGATACTTTTTTTCTCGGTAAATCTATTCTATTCTATTATATTATGTACATGAAAGCATTACAATCAAAGAGTCAGGTTGCCCAAGGCCGACTGTGGCTCGTTGGGTTAGCATTTCGCATCTCAGTATTGGCCCTCGCAGGGGCATTAATTCCAGACAGAACCTCTTCCATATCGCGACATGACATAACATTGTTCTTAGTCCAAACAAAAATCGCCCTCGCAGGGGCTTCGGAGCAAAAATCAACCCTCGCAGGGGCGTTAGAAGACTGACGGATCCTTCTGACAAAACCAGAGCGAACATAGACATGTATATAAACTAGAGAGACACACACAGAGACATATAACCTATACCCGACACAGACAGGAACGAAAGACCTATACCAGACCTGAACAAAAGTGGAGAGCGACAGAGTGTGCCTCTGGAAGCTAATCCTCCGGCTTCTCCTCGATAATTCTGCACCATCCATAGTGTTCGGGGAAGCCGTCCCACTCTTCCCCTGCGTCCTTCTTGGAAGTCGACGCCTCCTGCTCCTGAGGTCGTTTAGGAATCTGCTCAGGTACCCCCGCTGGCTCTTTCTCGACAGTTTCCGGTTGTTCGCCTGGGAGCTCCCCCTTGCTGCCCGAACCGCCTTCACCTTCCTGAGAATCCTCAGTGAATAGAACCGAGATGTGTGCATTGATGCGGGAATTGTCCCTCGAGCTGCCAAGAGTGAAGATGGTAGACCCGAACGCTGGAAGAGGGTGCGGTCCAGCAATGGGATTGCCCATGTCCATGTATTGACTTGCCTGGATAGGAGTGGCCCCTGCCCTTCTGTGACAGTAACAACAACAGCAGTGATGGTGGGATTCCGCAGCAGGGTGGCGAGAAGAACCTCCTCGAGCTGACCCCCTTCTACTGAGCAACCTTTGCCTGGGTCTGACCATATTTGCAGGGATGCCGGTGGCTTGAAGCAGAGCGGCAAATGGAGGCTTTCCCGGATAGAGTCGTCCCCCAACAGAAATAAGTCCTCTCCCCACAGTTCTGAGACGAAGCTCACCAGAACAGAAACAACAGACACCAGAATATACAAGCTCTTGACTTCCCTTGGCTTTTTGAATGCTGGCTGGATCAACAGGAGCTTTAGCCTGAATGTTAAGATTGCCCACGGAAACCTGAGCTGCGTGATCCTCGCTCTGAGCATGGACCTGCAGCATTCCCTCATCCATCTTAAACCTCTCGACATTCTCTCGAAACCCGTTCTCCTTAACTGCTTTCTGCGGCCTCCCCATTTCACCTTACGCAACATTGAATGCCCTGCTAGCGCTTCTCCTCTCTTAACTCCTCGGCGGCGAGAGGCAATGAATTCGCCGGATGAACTCGAGGCAGCACATGTCATACATGTGGCTCCTCACTGCCACTCGTACAAACACCCGCATCCGGGGAAATTCATTGTAGATATTAATCCCTAATTAATTTTTATTAATTTTTCGCTAACTGTCCTATAAAATGACCCAGCCAATTTGTGGAAGAGTTAAAAAACGACCTTTCGAGATCTCGGTAATTTATTCCAATTTCTAATTTTAAAAAAAATTGCCAAACTCGAAATCTCAAAATTGCAAAGTGGTTGTAATTCATTTTGTAGAATTTTTAATTACATGTGGGCCCCACTTCACATCATCTCCTCCCTTCCAAAATCCCAAAATAAAAATCTCTATTTTAAAATCCCTATTTGAAAACCCCGAAATAAAAATCCCAATCCGATTTAAATCTTGTAATATCACAATATAGTAATCGACATTTTTATACCATACGCGTATTAAAATTTTCGATATTTGAAAACTTCAATCGCCCATTAAAATTTTATGTCGTACCTATTTGGTTTTATTATCAAGTGTCAAAACTCCTTATAACTCCCACTCCACCTCATCTCTCTGTCATACTCCACCTCATCTCCTTATCACTCCACCTTACTCCACCTCACCATCCTTCATTAACTCCCATCGCTACGTTTATGCTATTTGTTTGAAATTTTAATTAATATGGTATATAAATAATATAATTTAGTTATATTTTAATTATAATATAATATTTTTTAAATAATTTTATTTAATTTTTTTAATTATGTAATAATTAATTTATAATTAATTTTAAAATTATGATTACAATTAAATTAATATTAATTAATTAATAATTATAATTATAATTTAAGATTTAATGTTATTAATAATTCCATTTTTAGCGTATGCAAAATATTTTGGCAGTTTTGTCTCCTCAACCTTAGAAGCTCATACGTTGAGTTGTTCTTGCTCAAATGAGGCTAAGGACAACTCGTTGGATAGATAAAATCATGGAGAATATTTATGACATCATTTCACAACTAGATTTGATCATTTAAGGGGTAGAGAATATAGCTGGAGATCAAACTCTGAATTTTTAAACAAAGCTAATTTTCTGAGTTTATTTTTCTGTATTTTCATTTTCTCACAGCTTCTACTAGGTGCAGATCCATTCATCTATGTTCCCCTTCACCAATTAGATATTCAAAAACATCAATAGAAATCTCATATTTATTTTTATTTAATTACGTAATAGATTTTTGATTAGATATGTTTTATATTCTAGATTTGATATTTTGATTTTAATTAAATTTTGATTGATTTTTTGCAGGGAAACAATTGAAGAGATTAGGATAAGAAAATTCCAATCAATTAGAATGCTCCAGCAATAGAAGATTAGGATTTTGGGCCAATTAAAATTGATTGAGCATAACTACTCTTCAACAACTTTCCTATTGAGAATTCGTTTTGTAAAATTATCAATAGTAGATTGTAGAATGTATGAGGGGCTTTTCTTCTCTGCAATTCTGGAATTATTAAAAGCACTATTGTAATGAGGATTTAGAGTTGTAGGTGAGAGGAGACAAAATCTCATATTTGGGGGATTATTACGATTTTTCTTTTACATTTTGAATTATATATGAAGGGCAGAGCTTGCACTATTGTAGCTCTTTTTTTAATAGCAGAAGTTCAAAGCATTGTAAAGGACTATTGGAGACCAAAGCTAGAGAAACAAATTCAATAAATTGATGTTTATGCTACTATTGTTTTAAATACTAGTTTCATTTTATGATGGTAGAAATGTGTCAGTGTATTCATATTTCTGCACTATTGTTAATGTGAGTAATTTGCCTCAATAATATTTTATTATTTATCTCTGCTTTTGTGGGTTGAATTCTGATTTCTAAGTAACTATTTGCTAAGAAATCTATCTTTTAATTATGATTTAATAAACACTAATATTATGTGAACTATTTCCTTATATTATTGTTCAATCATTTGAGTTATTGATTTGATAATCATCATCATTTTGTGAACTACTTCGTAAATGTTGTTGATTGATTATCTCAGTTAAGAGGTCTCTAAACAGAATATGTTTTGGTATTCATAACATCAACTAATTGAACTACTTTGTTAGTTTGATATTCATTATAAGCCAGACATATTTAAATCCCAATCATTTAAATATTTTTCTCTCGGTTGGGTTAGACCTATATCTTCTTAATCGAGATAGGCTTAGGATGTTTTTCCTTTGTTTTCATTTTAGAACTAGTTGGCATTTGAATTTAATTCTATATTTCTAGAAGTCCTCTTCATAAAGAGGAAACTTTAGTTGTGGCTTATTTGAGCCATAAATCAGCTTAAGGATCGATTTCTTGCCTAATCAACAAGAGGGCTTATCTGATGTCTCTTATCTTTTGGCAGATGAAAGTCATATTTTAAGTCATTAGAGATAGAGAGAAGGTAACAGGACCTAGTTTAATTAGTCGAAACCCCCATATCAACGGAAAAGGAACTGTTCTAAGGTCCAGAACAAGTGGTCTCCCTTATAATGTTGTAGGTAGATAATTTTTGGCCTTCAATAGGTCCTTAATCTCATCAACTTGGAACTACTTAAGATCTAAACTAATAGGAAATTGGATTAAAACACAATGAATCATTTTTAAGAGTTTCAAAGGTACAATTAATGACTTTGAAGCATAATCCATAAGAAAATCTAACTCACAACATTGATTTATGGTACTTATTGCCCAAACACAACTATAAATATCTCAAAAATAAGAATACAAAATAATTTACATTAAATTAATCATGATTAGGAATAACCTTAATTAATCATTTTTATATTTGTATTCATTTATTAATTAATCATTTTTATACTTGTATTAATTTTTTTCTACATATACTATTTTATGTAAAAGTTAATGGCTTTTATGTAAAAAACCGTGGTTTTATAGAAAAATAATTAGAAAATAATAATAATAATAATAATAATATATTTCCAAACATAAAATGTTAAAATGTCACATGGGTTGAGAACTTTTAAATAAGCAACTCTTAACAATAAAATAATTACTAAAGCATCTTAACAATACAATAATGACTAGCAATTGCATTACATGTTGCAAAAGAAATGTCGTAAGACAATAGCATAGCAAAGAGTAGCATCAATCCCTTACTCTTCCATGATGATAATGAAAGTGTGACCTGCAACATCTGGATCAAAAATCATGGATGCAGTTAATACTCAAAACCAGTTCAACAATTTGAAACATTGTGCAAGCATACAAAATATTAAGAACTTTGTTTCTCTATTGTATAAGTCAAATACAAAACGAAAGGGAAAAATACAAAAAATGAGTAAATTGAAATGAGAATGCATATGGGCCAACATTATTTCAGTTTACACCATGTCATCCTAAAGTTGGAATCTGAGTGTTTTGCAGGATTTTTTTTTCCATCCTAAATTGAGGGCTTACCCTTTAGGGCTTACTACTGATACTTGTCCATAGTGTGCTCAGATTGAATATTGTGTAGGAGTGCCTAGAATTCATAACCCTTTGAGAAAGAAAGGTTCCTTCACTTTTCATTAGCTTAATTGTGGATCATAAGTAGAGTATTGTCAAGACTTCATGACACTGTAAGAAAGAAAGGTTCCCTTACTTTTCATCGGCCTGATTGTGTATCATTGTTTCATAGTTTGGCTATGTTGTTTTCATTGGAATGCAAAAAAACTATGATATTGGTACGTCCCTATTTTTTGGGAAGGAAACATGTTCAGTGCAGCCTTTGGTTAAGAAAATAGGTCCATAAATTAAAAAAAAATGTTATATGTTGATATGCAACAAATTGGTAATTGTATCATCTTTCAGGAATTCTCAAGTTTGTTGACGAAATATATTGAATATTTGTTTAATGTTCATAATATTCAAAGAAATTTACAAAACTTCTGATCATGAGCTAAAACTTTAACTAGATTATACATGCCTTGGCCTTTTTTTACTATCTACATTTATTCTAAGAAAACATAAAATGGAAATTCGCCAACTTCTTCATCTCTTGCTTCATGATTGGAGACAATGAAACTTTAGAAGATTTTAACAAAACTCGTCTACCTCCACAAATTTTTTGCTATCACAGATAAATCAGGAGCAGGCTTGAAGTAGCTAGGTTGTTGTTTCAAGTAGTGAATCCATTAGATGAAATGGAAGAACTGAACTCGAACGATGCCATGGAAGCCACTCTTCCATCCATGTAAATTCAACAGGCCTATAAAAATATGGCATACAAAATAAAGACCATGCCCCATCATTTGTCATGAGACTTATATAATCTAATGTCTAATAAGGCTCTACCATTATGCATGATTATGGAATTCCATCTCAAAATTAAATTCGTCCTAGCGATCAATCAATCTTGACATCTCTTGTCAGAACAAGAGTACCTTCATATGAGAAATTAGAGATTAATAAACCCTATGGAATGTGAGCTATAAAATCATTTTTTTTGGCAGTTCAATTAGGTTATTTCCCTCCATGGGGAAGAAATAATTTGAGAGAAAATTGCTTTTTTTAAAGGGAAGAATATTTGGATAACATTATGATTGTAACAATGTTTCCAAACCTTAAAATAAGTGAGTTTTGTTTCATAAAGAACAGAGTGGGTCTTTCCTTTAGTGTTTATAACTCCATTCCTTTAATCAAGGGATGGTTTTATTTTGGTTCAAAGGAATCCCAATCATAACAAAAGTGTTTAGCATTATATCATAATTATATAAAGTGTTTCTCAATCAACAGTTGACCTCTGACATTTATAATTTTTTTATATCATTGGGTACTAATTGAAAAAGAATGAGAAGGCTAGTTGCTAAGCATTTCGACCTATGTATAGATTGGTGGAAACCTACTCCATAGAAGAACACATGATTAAGTTTTGTATCTGTATATGCATCAAATACTTGCATCCTAGATCTTTGGAAACCAATGATCCATACCAATGGGTTGAAGTAATTCAAAAGAGATTTCGGTTCACTTCAAAGTGAATCAATTCTAATGGTTTTCCTATAATTTTTCTATGTATGAATGCTTGGTTAGTTAGCCCCAAATATTTACATGGTAAGCATGACAAATTTGCATATGTTTGAGGCCAGAATGCTTACTTGAGGGCACGATTACCCCCTTCCAATTCGTATTTCTTGGAGAAAAGATCCCTTATTGTTATAGTTGGTGAATGGTATTGCCCCTTTATCTTCATCAAGGAGTTGGGAACAACTATGAGAATCCCAAAATTCAACTAATGGAGACACCCTTCTACAAGTTGGAGTGAGAGAAATTTTGGGAGGAGAAGTCATGCATTGGTATTAATGCAAGATAGAGAGCCACCTCCTGCTTGAAGTTCAAATGATACTTTTGATCCTTCTCAATGTAAAAATAAGAAGAAATTACATCCATGCCATTGACAGCCTAGTGATTGAAATAACATGACTCTTTACCATTTATAACTAATCAACATTGCACTGAATAAAAAGTCAACAATATAAAAGAATAAAACTTAAAATAATGTGAAAGGAAGTAGCATAGGAAAGAGTATCATATAAGAAGGAAGATGTGATATGTTATATGATATAATTGAATATTTAATGTATAAATAAGAATTACTTTATTTAATTAGAAATTTTAGGCTTAGAGAATTGTTTGGATAAAGAAATTGGTTTCTTATATCCTAGGGTTAGTATAGATAGTATATAGAGTATATTCACTTAAAGACGAAATGCCTTCAAACTTTGTAAATTTCCATGTTGCATTCTTTTTCAGCAATTGATATGGTTACTATCTTGACCTCCGTTTCATTGTCTCTAACCACCTAATGAGTTGTAATATATTCCACTCTTATGGCATATTCATTTCCCTCCTCTCCTTCAAAGTGTTTTTAAAATACTACAATAATGTTATTGTTGTCCTCTTCTTGACTTGCAAATACAATAGGGTTTCTTATTTTTCACTTATTTTTTCCAATAAGAAAACTCCCCACTGAAAGAGGCAGTTCAAATCTAGCTTTAATGATGCGGGCAAGTATCCTCTTCCCCTGTATCTGCATGTAGAATGCATGGCACATGCAAGAGGAAAATTATGAATGTTAGTGCACCAACATGTAATATTTGGCTAAAGAACTTCAATGCCTCATTGGAAAGCCCATTATGGGAGCATCCCCTATTTTTTCGTTCCATGAGGATTCATCCCTTTTAGGGATGATGTCAAATAGTTGTTGAGAATTATTTATCATTCCACAGTTTGCATACGAAGGGTTACCTTTGTGAAAACTAGGGTTGATCATATGGGTTATGAAGTGGAAATATGAGTACCATGTACAAGTAAAGACAATATGCCATTTGTATAACATTCTGACATGGAAAACTACAAAAATTCCTTGCGTAAACTTTGAAAGGCTATAACATTGTGATAAAAGTTCAAAGTTTAGCCTTGAGAATATTGTTGCTGGAAAGCTTTGAGTGAAAAAAATATATATATGAGCTCAAAAGTAACCCTAGAATAGTATTCTTAGAAGAAAACGAAAAATTTAAATATTCCACCTCCTTGATAACACTTTAGGGGTTATGTAATATGTTAACCCTATTTTTTTACTCTTTTTTTTGTATCTAGAAGAATTACCAATTGGGTTAGGATATTGTTCAAGTGGCATGGGGTCAATTCCAACCATTACCACTAAACCTCTGTGTGAACCCATGCATGCCCCAACACGCAACACATAAGGATAGTGAGGAGGGATTTTGAACCACATACTTCACGAGGACTTCATATCACGACAATCACCAATTGAGTTGCCCCAAGGGGGGGCATAATTAACCATTTTGATATTGTCATTTTAATGCATTATTTTAATGTGTAATTTATAACATTAATTAGACTTATGCAAATATGGACAAGCCTTGTTTCTAATAAAATATATAGACTATTTGATATGGTAATAGTAAATATGTAATATTGATATATAACTTTCTGTTATGACGTATAAATGTATTTTCCATGCAAATTTGAAATTTCATTTTATAATTCATTCAAATTCTAAATTTCTTTAAAATGTCTAGTTAAAAGTAAACGAACTCTCTTTATGTATAAAACAATAATATAAAAAAATAGTATTAAATTATATTTTAAATTTTCTTTTTAATCGTTAAACACGCACATACACATAGTTCATGAGGTGTAAACTGATTGGTTTGTCTAGGGTTTAGTCTTCACTAAGGCATTAGTTCAAATCTCATGGGAAAGGTTGAGGATGGGAACCACCTTTTGGGGAATTAAACTATCCCAAGGGACATCCAAGCTTGAACAAACTTATACCAAAAACAAATATTATAAGATGAAAATTTAAAAGTTCTATTTTAATTATTAAAAAAACGTACATGTATATTATAAAATATATATATTAAAATTCTATTTTAATTAATTAAAAAAATTTGAGGTAAAATATAGTTGATTATACCAAAAAGAAATATTATAAGATTATAATATATATATATATATATATATATATATATATATATATATAATTCCATTTTAATTATTTAAAAATAATAATAATATACATATACTTGATTATACTAAAAATAGTATAAGATTACAATTTAAAAGTTCTATTTTAATCATTAAAAAAACATACATGTATATTATAAAATTTAATTTTAAAATTATTTTTTTATCATTAAATATGACAAATTTAATAAACATATACTTAATAATAAAAAAACAAATATTATCAAATTATAATATAAAATTTTTATTTTAATCATTAAACAAGAAGTTTAGTATACCCGCACTTAATAATACATTTAACACTGGTAAAAACAACTCTCATTAATATACCCACACTTAATAATACATTTAATAATGGTAAAAACAACTCTAAGTATGACTTAATGTGTAATTTCTATCTTTCTTATTATGCAAACACATTATCACATAATGATATCCTTAAAGACACCCAAGTCAAAATTTCATCCAAACATGAAGCTTTTAAACATTATCACACTCTCTCATACTACTACTTTTATTACCAGGAAAGTTCTATCATACAATTCAAAACATCCATCTATTACTTTTATTACTCAGAAGAAAATGATCATACACTTCAAAATAAATAAATAAATAAATAAATATATATATATATATTAAAAGACCACATTTTCAAAACATCACTATGTAAAAAATAGATTTTTTATAAAAGAGCCTGTGAGAATGAGTTTTCAAAAATCTCCCCTATCTCTATAAAATTTTTGTACATAGTTCACTATACAACCATAATAAATCACCCACGCTAAATCGGTCAAATAATTTTTTCCCTTAATATCATAACAAATCAATTTAATATAACGATAAATCATTCATTTACAAATATTATTATTTTCTATGTTATTATTGTTAAAAATAATAAACCATTTTTTATTTTGAAATTCACGTGACTTTATGAATTTCAATATAATAAGATCAAATGCGCTTCATCTTAAACATACAGAGGAAGGTTCGATTTCTATAGAATGGTTTTTTGAGAGAGGGAAATTTGTGAAAGTTTGGCTTCGTGGAATCCATTTTGACAGATAATCTACAGCGCAACAACACTCCACAGTTCATGACTCTTTCATGGAATATTAATCATTAAAGAAAACGTTTAAAGGACCCCGTGGTAATGGCTGTTATTGCTATCTTAATCTGACCATTAGTTGGAAATCTCATTTCTGTGGTTTAAAGGAACGAAACCGTCTAGTTCTCGTGACTATGGAAGTTAAAGTTGCTTCAAGAAAAAAACTAAATATGAATAAATACCAAAGAAAATTTTAAATTCGTGAGTTTTTCAAGAGAAGTATTTTTGTACCTTGATGTTTCGATTTTGAAAACAAAATTGTACTATTAATGGAGTTCATGAATACTTATAGGCAAACCCAGTGAACTTCACAATTTGTTGAAAATATGAATCGCAAATTTGAAAGAGTAAATTTATCAAAGATAAATGTGAAGCTATTTTCTGATTAAATAAATTATAAATATCACTAAATTATTCTCTCAGGTTACCCGAAACACAACAAACACATTGCAAGTGCATTAGTTTTGGAAATATGTTTAGGATTAACACATTGCAAGTGCATTAGTTTTGGAAATATGTTGAGTAAATCCTAAGCACAAATAAATTCGAACCTTTGTTCAGTATTCTACCCATCGTTCGCTTGTCCCCATAGAAAGCCAATTGTGAGCAAGGATTGTTGATTCAAGGAGTTAAAACTGATTATGATATAAGGGCATCGGTTTTCTGCAAAATTAGGTACAATTCGATCATAGAGACAAAGAATTTGCTCTTCTGGAAGATGAACCTTCTTTACAAAACTCAAATCATTCTTGTCAGATACGATTTTCATAACTTGAAAGAGAGATACCTATGACTCCTTTCTGGAGGCTTGATCAATAACTCAGGTTGAAGGCCTTTAAATTTCATAAATGGGCTTGGTGATTGGTTATTGTTGTTAATTGTTTATGTTAGTGAACACAACATCTCATGTGGAACCAATTTTGCAGGACTTTCCAATACTAAGATGGTTCATTCATAAAGAGACACATGGATAGTGAGTCCCAAAATATTGTGAGAGGTTGAACTTAGCATTTTCCATTGCATATGATGATCAACGATACGAAATCTTCTAATCATCTAGCACAAAGGATCAATGACCCACAACAACGCATGGTGACAAATAGGGGAGTTCTTTTCAGAGGGAACTCCTTACGGAATAATTAAGGCATCGTTGGTAAGCATAGGATTAATAGTGATTTAAGGATCATTTGTAGTTTTTGTTGATTTATCTTCCAATAGAGATTGAAAAGACAAAATTTACATGACTCTACGTAAAGTACCTTATAAGTAAAATCGAAGCAACTTAATATCCATTTAACTTGGAAAAATTTTCACTTCTGGATGGAGGTATTGCTTACAAATATTTATTTAATAAACATTACACATAAACAAAGTATTTCAGGAAGTGTGAACAATATTCAATGTGATTTGTAAACAAACTAGAAAACCAAGAAGTGTGAAATATATTCCATGTGATTTGTAAACACAACTAGCATTTAGATGAAATTATCAACTCCATATCTTTTGTCATAAACTCCTTTATTTCTCATAGTTTATTATTTAATGGTATCATGTGACAAATACTCAAGTATATTAGGCAAGGATTTTTATTGGAATAGATAGTCTATCTAAATGCAAATTATAAATAGGAAAATTTGAAAATTAGGGTTATGGGAGCCACTAATGTCATTGTTGGTGTTTCTTTTTCTGTTGTGCCTTGTCAAACATGGTAACTTTAAAGAGCCAAGCCATTCTTCCTTTGTATTGCACATGATGCGGAACATAATTTTTTTTGTCGAAATTGAGTGAGGTATCATCAATAAAAGAGTTGGCATATTCTCCTATAATACATAGGTTATCTCACATTAGTAAGGGAAAGAGAAAATTTAATATGGCACAAGATTAATTAAAAATATAATAGGTATTTTTATTGATGAGAAAATTATTAAGAATTTAACATTTCTTTCCATTTAAGGAAAGGTGTTGATTAACAGGAAAAACTCTAAGGATGAAAATTATCTTAAATTGTAGAAACCTCCAAAAAATCATACTTGTCCTTATATGTAAACTATAAAATATTTGTTGATACTTTTGTAAAATTATTTATATTAGTAATTATTTTATACAATCTCTATAAAATTTGGGCGAACCAATTTTAACAAAAATAAAAGTTATCGAAACTTTTTCATGTAAAAAGTGTGGATACTTAGCCCATGTGATAAACCTAACCTCTAAAACATTCCCTACTAATTATATGATTATACCATACAACAACATATTAACAACAAATTATTATTCCAATATTTACCAAAAAGGATACCAAGAAGGACTTCATTTGCATTAGTGGATAGTTTTACTACAATAAGAATATTTAGTGAGTTCAATGACAGAGAACTCCAATAAAATTATGAAACAACCATACTATTTTCATGTAACTTATTTGGAGTTTTTTCTTCAATTAACATCTAATTATTATTGTAGCACCCAATCCAAATAAACATCTAATTATTATTGTAGCACCCAATCCGTTTACTAGTTCATTTATAAAAAACTATCAAAATAAACTCTTTTTTAGATTAGATTTAATTTTGAATTCGTTGCACATTTAATTCTTATATAATTGCATAAATGTTGGTAATTTATATATGAACTTTACATTTTTCTTTAATATAAGTCATTATTGGTTATGTATGACGTCCTCTATTACTACATATTTAATGTTTACAAGTTGTCATAAAAAATTGATTCACCTTACTCATGCTCTTAAAGTCCTATATGTACCATAACATGGATTAATTATAAACTTGATCATATGTTATGTAATCTTATATATTTAAGATATTATGTGAGTGCTTTTAAGCTACCCATCCAAGTTAGAAATTCTTCCTATTTAGAGCTTATGCAATAACAAACCTAACCCTTTGTTGGCATTAATGATGGTAACTTTGTTTAATTACATGAATGTAAGAAGCCAATGATGGTAACTTTGTTTAATTACATGAATCTAAGAATACTTCCAAGGAGCCACAACACTTTTGGAATGAAGCCTAACACGGTTTATGAGAAAGTTAATTATATGGTACTAGATTGAGTATATTATGATTACAGATAAAATATAATATAAAGATTATAATGAAATTTTATTAATTATAATCAGTCAACTGTTGCTTAAGCAACTGACTCTTTCCACATTTAATGGTCTCATTTATTTAATTAATGAGTTTATCACATGATCTACCTATAAATAATATATAAAGAACAATTAAGTCTAGATATAAATTTTGAAGCAATAAGAACAATTAAGTTTAGATATAAATTTTGAAGCAATGTCGTAAATCACAATAGTGCAATGCCCCTTATTATATATATATATATATAGAGAGAGAGAGAGAGAGAGAGAGAGAGAGAGATAAAACAATGCATCCATTTGTCATGTATTACTATATGCATGGTAAAAGTATACCATTTACATTATAACTATTATTAACATTACCTTAAGTCTAACCATCTCATCTGATTTTTTATGTGTGTGTGTAATTCTTTAGGGAGAAGGCTTATCACCCTCCAAGATCGACACAACATGATTCAATGATGTTATCACATTGAAACACAATTATCACCCTTTTTCATTTTTAAATAATCACCATTAGAAATATCAATTATCATTACCTTCCATTAGATTTATTATGGCAAGTTCAACTTTAGAAAAAATCAAGTGCCAGTCCTCCCACTTAAGAGTTAAACTCAATAGTTCATAATGGACATGAAGCCCCACACTCTAAGTTATCATAACAGACCACTTGGAACAATTATCCACTTGAATAAGAGTTTTACCATGAGGGTGGCCTCACTATAATTGAGGGAGTTTTTGTTAAATGAGCAACACTCGTTAGATGGGATGTGTCACGCCCCTACACCTGCGGTAGTCTTTCAACCAGTTATAGCGAGGTGCGGCACTACCAATAGTTTTATTTTCACCAATACTTATGATTGTAGACTACGCCTAACATCTCATACTTAGTTTTATTTTCGTTACCAAGTATTATTAATGTGCTCCTTTATACAAGTGAAAGCGCAACTCCCTATAATATGAGTCTGCCCGAATCAATATATCATACAATCTTCACTTTTACAAAGTACAGACTAAGTCCTTGGGAAACCCCAAATTTATACTTATCCAAATTCTCACAACTTCGGCAAACTCGGTTACCCAGCTCGTCGGCGCCTCCGCAGGACTCTCCAACCCTTCATTCACCTCGTTGCACGATCGTGTTGTTTTCCAAACTCGGGCGCGCCTCCAAGTCACCACACACGGGCGCCTCTGCCCGAGACACACCTACGTTCACAATCTCAACATTCCACCAAGTCTCCGTGCACACTTGCACAATGGGCGGGCGCTCACACGTGTCACCCAAGAACCCATGCCAAGTCGTCGCACAAACCGGGCGCTCCTCTGTTTCACCGTCGGGCACCTTCGCACAAATCGGGCGGCACACCCCTGCACGCCTCAACCGTCCATCGGGCGCCTCACACCCATGCACGCCCTCACCTAACCACCGGGTGCTCCTGCCCGCACCTTCACCCACAAACGCGTCCTCACCGTGCAACTGAGCCCAAGAATTGGCGCATCACAACCTGCGCCTTCCTCCTTAGAACTGCGCACTAGAACTACGCCTAACTCATTAGAGCGAAGATTTTTGAGCGATGGATGATGGTGGAAATGCCTAAACACATCTCCAATATATACACAAGGTAGGGCGAGGTCTTGGCTACCCAGCTGACTTGCCCAACGCCCACAACCCATTGCAAATGCCTCAAACTATCATGTCGGCCCCTTCATTGATATAGGTCGGCCTCCATACATGCTCCACGCCCTATATACACTCGCTCTTTACTTCCTTATGCACATAATATATTGCACATCCAAGTCGTGAGCTCGTCCTCCAACATAACTGCAGCTCGCACTGTTCATCCGCACATATTCATCATCCGCCTGCACGCCCAGGAACCGCAGATCGTTACATCCTCCTCCACCTGAAATCATTGTCGTCCTCGACAACATACCATCCTGGTAGCCATCCACCAAGATCAACAACAATATTTGTCTCAACCATGATGCCAACTCCTCCACATACTGCAAACATCTCTGCAACATATGTAGAACCACTGTCTCCATCATGTCTCGTCCCGACAACCATATGTCACCAAGATTGCCATACCAAGGTATACACCTCATCAGTATGAAATACATCGGAAATCATCTCAATCCATGACCATCGAACACCCTATCACAATCTCCACATGCTGCTCCCCATCGTGGAAGGTTGGCCCTTCCATCTCAAGCTACATGCTTCTTGCAACCTCTCGTGTCGACCTCATCATGTGTCGTCCTCGGGTGAACTACTGCCATGGTACTCCAACAATTCTAACACATCTCTGCACACTGTCGACCCCCATGTCTGAACTAGTTGGGTAGCTAATCCAACTGTCACGATCAAACCATGAGAATTCACATCCTCATGCCATCATCAGTCGTTTCTCAAAACATCCTGTCACATCCTCAACTCGATCAAAAATCCATCTCCATATAAGTGTAAGCCATGCTCAGGTCCACAAAGTAGTCCTCATCTCATCTGCAACGTGTTGTCCATGATGCTTGGTACCAATGTGCTGCCTGAAACTAGCCACATCTATCCCAACATCATCATCCATATGTGTGCCTCCTTAATATGAAGAGACCATCTCATCAACCCGACTCTTGATGTGCCACATCCAGGTCCATGAAGCAACCTCCATCATATTTGCAATGTGCCATCCCTCAAGTCTGCCATAGAAACAAGTATACACATGTCTCATCTATCCATGTGTTGCCCATGATCATAGATCAATCAGCTCCCATGTGTCAAAAGTGGTTAAGTCTCAACTTAACCCATGCCCAAGTGTTGCCACCAAAGCATCGTCATCGTTGTAACTCCATCAATCCAAAGTGTCTCATATCAATCCTCCACATCAAGTCACTCTTCCAAGCCATTCCCATACATGTACTTGAAAGTATGCACCCCATCCTGCATCAAAGTCTCTGACCTCAACTCCTCAATGCATCAGATCCTCCATGTCCACGATATATGAAGTCCCCAAAAGTCACAACCTCATGTCATCATGAGCTCCATGAGTCATCTCCAACCAACATCTCAGCAAGCATACAAGTCTCGGCCCAAAGGTCTCTGCAAGATGCCTCAACTCTCCATGTAGTAGAAATGCTCCATAGTCTGCTCACAACTCCATCCAAGTCCATGGCCTTGTTGTACATAAGTGCACAACCTCTCCATCGACTCATAAGTAATAAGTCTCCATGTCACATCAACAAATCCATCTGCACAACATCCCTGTCTTGGCACTCCTCATTAGATGCCCATAAGTGACACCTCTACAAGTCCTCCTGCATAATGTCCCTGCATAAGACTGCCATGCTCCATGTCTCCAATCTGATGTCCATGACTTAGTTGCCCATGTAGTCCAACCAAGTAGACCCATCACAACAATCGGTCATCCTCATTCAAGTCTGCAATCTTCAGTCTAGTGAACTCAGTCACCCAACCATATCATCATCACATGAGTATCTCCATCATAGCTCCCCGACTAAAGGTTCCACCAAGACTTGCTCTTGGTCTCGTCCATGAGAATTCCACCCAAGCAACTCAAGTGTGTGCCCTTCTCCAATATGTCCATGAGTCATGCTGGGCACTAAGCCAATTCTCCATGTGGCTAAAGCATGACCCATTCATCCGCAATGATCATCATGTTCCTCCCTGTTATAGACATTTTTGGGCCCTACAACCCCAAGCATGAAATGTCCATAAACCAAGGGCTCCTAAGTCCCTAAAAGTGTTGTTCTAACCCCTAAAGGAACAAGGTCAACAGATTACAGCTTCTCCCAGAAGTTCTCCATGAAAAACTGCTCAGAATTGGTCAAAACATGATCATTTCAGCTGCTCCACTGGCTAAGTGTGTTGCATCTTACCTAAATACACTGTGTGGGTGCGTTGCATTTCAAAAATCCCTTCTGTGGGGTGTGATGGGCGAGAAATGACAAATGGCAGTGTCATTCCGTGAGGTGGAGAGGCAATGGAAGCTTCTAGAATATTCTCCTGTGACACTTGCCTCACTGAATTCGACCAAGGATGAGTAAGAGACCATCAATCTCCAAGTGGAAGCAAGAACTATCAGAGGGAAGACACTAATCAAATCATGAGCTAACTCATCTCCATTACAAACATCTATATATGGATCCCTCATCCCAGAGATCCAGGAGGTTGGAATTTTGCATATTGTAAGGAATTGTTGTTGGTTTCTTGAGACAAACATCAGATTGTTGGGTGATCTAAGATTTGTTTGAGGTGAAGAGGGGCTTCTTTGCTGGGAGGTTGATGATGGGTCAGAACAACTGGTTGTAACTCCTCTTGGCTCTTTTCTTGTTTATCAATAAAAGCTATTCAAGTTTTCCTCCATGCTTTTGTGTCATTGATGCTTGCTACATTTGTATGGTCAATTTACATCTGATCCTAGATTGTTTATGATTATAGATCCATGTCTTTGTATAGTTCTATGCTTCTGTGATCTTACAGGTACTTTGTGAAGCTGGGCGTGCAAGGGAGTAGGTAGCTGAAGACTATCAAAGAAGAGAGGAATCAAATCAGGAGATTAGCACAAGACAGAGGTTGGTCTTTCTGTTCCTCTCTATCTATAATTCATAAAGGAAAAACGAAAGTAGCTTTTCTTTGTTTGTTTCTAAGGCAGATGTCACACCTTAGTGGGATAGAGCAGTTCTATATAGACACTTTTCCCTGTAACAAAATGGTGACTCCGCTGGGGACCTAATTAGTTTGTTTGTTTATCATTCTTTGTTGTTTGTTTCATAAACTTACAAGTAGCATTCAAACTGCATTTTCCATAACAAATGCAAAGTAGATAACTGCTACTTCAATCGATCTACTGGATCTGTTTATGATTTAAACAACTGATTCACAAACTATCTGATTGCCCTTGTGATAGCTCTTAGATCCTCCTTAGATCTACCCCTGATTGTTGCATTACTGATTGCTTTTTGCTCGGCCAAAACCCAAGAACTGAACTGCAAACTGTGACCTGGAACCCGAACAGAGTCTCGGTTCTGGCCCAGCGCAAGTACTGTTCATAGAATCTGAATTTCAGCACACTTCCTGAGTGGAAAAGCTGCGGTGCATTTCAAATTCTCTGTGTTACAGGTGCGCTGATCAGACTAACTCTGTGTAATCTTGGCTTATGTGATTCATTCTTTCCAGTTCTATTCCTGAATTTTGCTGCCTGTGATCAGTATATGTCTGTTTGAAACCCCTTTTCCTTGTTGTTATTCTGCCTCCTTTGTACAAAATAACTGTAGATGTTTTTGTGTGTTTGTTGAGTCATTTTCAGTTCTCCTTTGCAAAAGTAGCATAATCGTACTGTCGTCCTTTGATTTGAAACTATCGCAAGTGTCGATTTCAATCGTAGGAAAGAGTTTGATTGTTGTTGATGGTCGATTATCCTGTTAATATTACTTTTGGTCTGAATTTGTAATTTTCTAGTGTCGAGAACAAGTATTCAGTTCAAAATCGTAAAGTGTTGTGATCGTCTCCATTTTTTGATTTCGAAAAGAAACTTGTTGATATTTGTCGCTTGAAAAGAAATTCAGGTTTGTACATCAACTTTCTTTTTAGCATTCATATACTAAGAAAGTCGTAAACAAATACATGCATGTGCATTTGCATATAAACAGTCTGATTGGCTTGATTTAGGAAAGTGCATGTAGAGTGTGCTCTTTGCTCTTTGTGAAAAGATTATGTCTTTCTTTTCCTTAGTAGCTAGGATTTTCATTGCACAAAGAAGATAAAAAGTTTGTTTATCATCTTAGATTGCATTTTAGGAATTACATCTACATCTCGTGGTGAACCTGAAAGGAAAACTTCATAAACAAGATCAACTTAAAATAAATTCAATGAATCTAACAACGCTTTGGAACTTAACGCACAACATTTAGAAGTCTAGGCTAGAGACGTATTCCGCCATCGTAAAGCCTAGTAACTGTTGTTCTCACTGATGGTTGGGTGATTCCTCCACTTTGAGACGATAAGTGCCAGTACGGACTTGTGCTCCCACGCACCGTCGAGTATATTTTGGGAGACCCCAATATGCTTAATCCTTTATCCATAGGAAGCCGTGTCTGCCGCCCTATCGATCACAATGCACTGAACACAGTAGTCGGGAAGATTGACTGCCGTACCGTAAAAAGTATTTTGCAGTTTTGCGATTGGTTTGGTAATCCCTCTACCTAGATTTCCAGAGCAGTCCCTTTCATTCCTTTTCAGACTCCTTAACAGAAAAGGTCCATCTGAGCACTTGTCACTTAAGGCTCATTAAAAATCGAAGGAGACTAGAGTCATCTTTTGCTTTTTCTCGATTCTTAAAAACTGAAAAAACAAGTTGTGTCAAAGCATCTAAAATTCATTTAATTGGGAAACATATTTCCCCTTTATTTTAGTTGGTCGAGTAATCCGCAATCGTGGAAGAAAGTCAATTGAAACCCCGTCATTCGTGGAGACTTACGAGTCAACCGTCTTTGTCTCCGGAATCGAAGCTAGTAGGAATAAAGCGAACTCGTTTAACCGGTTCCAAATCTCCTAGTAAAGTTAGAACAAGTGTTCCAACAACATCAGAGACTCCGGTTACTCCAAACATTTCTGGAATCCCTGCCTCTACAGAAGAAGTTCAGCAGCCACAGAAGGACAGTAGTATTGATCCTAGTCTGAGAGTAAACACTTGCGTTACCAAACCAGTTCCATCTACAACCGGTTCGGAGAGTCTTGCTCTTCAAACATCTGTCACTGCCGATTCCATACCTTCTTCGGCACCAGAAATATTCTACGGACCTGACGGTCTTCCCCTTCCACCTGGTCTGATTGCCATCGAAGAGATTGTGGAAGATCCTCCAATGAGTACTCCATTGCAATTTGGAGTCGAGATCACTCTATATCCTTCTTCATCAGAAGTTAGTCTACCGCCAGCGGAAGCTCCTGTAGAATCGTTAGGTAATCTTTTGGATAGACTAGAAATGTCTGAACAACCGTCAACATCTAGGACTGTGTCGTCTGACACAGCGACGGCAGAACTCCCTGCTATCACTCCAACAATGTTCGTCGGTATACCATCTGTCCCGACCAGTTCTCAAATGCTAGAAGGAGCCCACTTAGGGGCCATTTCGACAGTATGGTTTGTTCCTGTTTGTTCATCCAGAATAATATCCGAAAACTCTTATGTTGAGTCTCAACAAATTGATCCATTTGGAGGTCAATTTGGGCAGTCCGGCCCCTAAGGGCAAACCATTCCCTTGAGTTCTGGATTACCACCATATGGGGGGCAGTATACCCTTTCATTATCCCCTCTGGGAGGATATCCATACAGGAGTTCACAACAACATTCAGGTTATACTGGAATTACCTCAAGCGGTTGGGTACCAATACTACCTCAACAACCAAGAGTTGTATATTCAATGCAACAATGCTTACATATGTCAAATATACCAACTACGCCAGCTATTGTGATGGTGTCGCAAGTTCAAGCGCTGCCTGTTGTATGCCAACCTCAGGTTTCGCAGGTTGTAATGCAACAGCCCCTTGACCCTGCGACTCAACCACAATCGCTGACTGGTGGAATGACACAGGTTCAGACGGGTACAATTACCCCTCATCTTGGTCAAACTGTTAGTATCAGGCAACAACACATGGCTTCACAACCATGGCTAATACAATACCAACAACCGCAATTCCAACAAGTACACCAAGGTTTTGAGCAACAAATCTTTGCAAATAGTGGACAACCGTATATTCAAAACGGTCAAAATCAACCATTTTACAATGGTCATGCCCACCAACCTTACCAAAGTTACCAGCATCAAATGCATTATGTCGGTATGCAAAGACCAACTGCTCAGGCAATCCCATCTTATCTTGGGTATGCTTCACCTAACCTGAATCAACAGTTACCCTTTGTGGCAACTTTAGAGTTACCTAATTAAATCAGTTAACAAATGATCCAATCGCTTACGCCCCTTGGTGGCTAGCGATTCCGCATAAACTTCCATCAGATATTCCTAAATTTATTGGAAATCCGGGTGAAGATCCATCGAATCATGTGATGACCTTTCATCTATAGTGTTCATCAAACACCCTAAATGATGATTTGATAAGACTTCGCCTCTTTCAGAGGATGTTAACGGGTCCAGTGGCAAAATGGTACATCGAATTGCCTAGAGCTTCATTCGACAACTTCAGTACCTTAGCCACAACCTTTTTAACCCATTTTCAGTTACCAATAAGGTACGAAACGGGAACAGAACTTCTTACCAACTTCAAACAGACAACGGCCACTCACATATTTGATCATATACATGAGTGGCGACGTCGTCGTAGAATTGTAAAAACGTATTTTCCCGATCAGCTTTTAGCTGAATGGTTTATCAAGTCATTAGTACCTTCCATCATGGAAGATGTGGCAAAAGGGGGAGTCATAACAGAAGAGCAAGTTATCGCTCGTGCACAACACTTGGACTTGATTTACACTCAGTCTGGCACACTCTACGATAAAATGCCTGACATGCCTAGACCGGAATTCTCAATTCCTCCTCCTCCTAAATCAAACGATGACTCTCATGCCGACGATAGCGCGATTGGCACAACAGACACGAAATCGAAAAAGTCTACATCCAAAAAGACCCGTAAGATTTCAGGTCAAAATGCAAAAGATGGACTTCTTGCCTCGGAAGTAAATGTCGTATCGACAGATAAAGGCAAAGAAACCAAACAACCAGGGAGCAAGAAGAAAGGCAAAGGGAAGAAGAAGAAACGAGAGGAATCATCACCTGAAAAATCTTATTCAAACCCTCCTGGAGACAGGAAACCAAAAAATCCATGCTTTATATGCGATGAGGATCATTGGACCGCAAATTGTCCACACAGAGCTGAGCTTAAGAAATTCTTCAAGAATTCAAAAACCTCCGCAGTGTTAACTGATCCATTTCCAAATCCAAGGACAAATCTGGTTGAAAGTGGAAATGCTTCCCCGTCTCAAGTGCTAATGTTGTCGGTTTCAAAACAACAAAATGATGCTTTGATATCGGCAAGGAACAAAGATCATGGGAATCCACAGCTGTCGAACAACAAGGATAAAGATCAACCTAGTAGTTTGACAACAACTTCGACAGAAGTTGCGCCGCCCATCATTCCTGAATTGACAATAAAACCGCCAAATGGAGTAGTACACAAGTCGACGTTTAATCCCCGTGCTAGAGCGGTACAACATTATAATATAATGGAAGATTTGGCCCAATCGCCATCCGCTATGTCGACTCTTGAAGTACTACAGAATTGCCCATCCCAAAGGCAGGCTTTATTATCAGCCATTGGTGGGATAGACCCAAAGGATTCCAATCTTGTATCCTTCGATCATAAAGGATATGATCCTCAATTACCAGCTTAACTAGCTTTCCTTATCCAAGTGAAAGCCCTCAACAAAACTGTTCATCGAACAATTATTGATGAGGGGGCATCTAAATGCATTATGTCGATGAATTGCTGGAAAACTTTAGGATCTCCAACCTTGTCGTGATCTTCGACGACATTAAAAGCATTTGACGGAAGGACATGTGCCCCATATGGTATTCTAAGTAACTTGAAAGTTGAACTGGGAGGGAAAACAATAGAAATAGATGTTGAAGTAATCGACGGAAATCTTGATTACAACATCCTGTTGGGAAGACCATGGATATATGCTATGGCTGCTGTTGTGTCGACCTATTTTAGGAAGATTGCATTTCCCTTTCAAGGAGGAATTACAATCGTCGATCAACAAAACTTCCTACCCAATGGTTCTCAAGTTACAGGAAGCATTCCTATGATCCATGGAAGCCCTCATTCGCTTCAAAATATCGGAGTAGGCCTACTAAAAGATCCTATATTAATGGGAACTTTCGCCCTTCCACCTCTAATCAATCTGGCGGAAGTAGCGTCGATAGGAACCTGCAATATGATATCTTCTAAAAAGATCTCAGAAAATGATATCAACATGGATCATGTGATGGTTTTGCCTCCAAGCCCAACAGAAATATTGTAGCAATCAATGTTCCTAGCATGGGAGGCAAACCCAAATCAACGCTCAACAAGCGTTTGGATAGATAGGTCTAAAGAATATGGTACCCCTTCAGATCCTTGGTCGCGAGTGCATGTAATCGACGAAGGAATTGTCCAATCAATGGTAATTGAAGGGGAACCATGGAATGATTCCCACCAACGTTCCCTTCTTCCGAATTGTGGAGAAGACACTCCAGATGACCTTTATCATCCTTCAGTTTTTTATTTTCTATCAAATACTGTAAACACGGTGGATTCATAGTGAAACTTGTCCAACATTGAAGAGACTATCACCATAAATATCTCGACCAAAATAGATGTTGTAGAGAATATTTATGTTGGAAAATGTTGTTCTCCTTCAGAACTGGAAATATATAACGCTCTTTTTCACGAATTCAGAGATGTCTTTGCTTGGTCATATAGTGAAATGCCAAGTATTGACTTGAGTATCGTTGAACACAAAATTAAGATGTATCCAAATGCCAAACCAGTACGACAACGGCTACAGCAGGTGAACCCCAAGAAAGCCGTTGCCATTAAGGCAGAAGTTGAAAAACTTCTCCATGCTGGTTTCATTTACCTGGTTCCTCTAACCGATTGGGTATCGAATATTGTCCCTGTTATGAAAAAACAAGGAACAATTAGAGTGTGTGTCGATTATAGGGATGTAAATCAAGCTTGTCCAAAAGACAACTATCCTACACCCTTCATCGACCAGATAATTGATGAATGCGCCATATGTGAAATCTTTTCATTCATGGATGGATTCTCTGGGAATAATCAAATAAATATCCGCCCACAAGACCAGTCAAAGACTGCATTTATTTGTCCGTGGGGCACATTCGCATATCGAAAATTATCCTTTGGTTTAAAGAACGTAGGGGCGACGTTTCAGAGGACAATGAATTATGCCTTCCATGACATCAAAAACATCGTTCAACCATACCTCGATGACCTTTCGGCTCATTCGCAAAAGCGGACTGATCACCCGCAACATTTAAGAGCGATATTTCTACGTTGCCGACACTACAAGATATGACTCAATCCACATAAATGTGTATTTTGCGTCAGTTTTGGTCGTTTTCTTGGCTTTGTAGTCTCAAAGGATGGGATTCGTCTCGACCCATGTAAGGTCCAGGCAATCATAAATTTGCCTCCACCTTCGAATTTTCTTCAGATTCAGAAACTCCAAGGGAAAGCGAACTTTCTGAGGAGGTTCATTCCAAATTATGCCAAACTTGCTAAAGTTTATACACGTCTTTTGAAAAAGGAAGTACCCTTTGTCTGGGATCAGGTTGTGTAAGATTCCTTTGATGCTTTAAAAGAATCCCTAATGAAAGCATCATTAATAAACGCTCCTGATTATCAAAAAGATTTTAACCTGTATCTGGCTGCAGCAGATACGACCATCGCAATGGTTTTAGTTCAAGAAGTCAATGGGATTGAACATCCTATATATTATTTAAGTAAAAACTTAAATGATACAGAAAGCAAATATTCTTACGTTGAAAAGCTAGCACTCGCAGCTGTTCAAGCGATACAGAGATTTCGACACTAGGTCCTCTTTCGAAAAACTACCATTCTGTCAGATTGCAACCCCATGACTTATATATTGTCGCGACAGTTGCTGGGGGGAAAATATTCAAAATGGATAGCAATCCTGCAAGAGTTTGATCTAGAATTTGTAAAATCCAAGTCAAAGAAAGCTCTAGTTTTCGCAGAATTATTGTGCGATCTCCCATCATCGTCCAACGATGAAACATCCGATGAAACAATCGTGGACGAAATTTTGTTTCTGATATATTCAAGCAATGAGTGGTATGGGGATATAATCATTTATCTCCAAACCCAAAAATACAGGCCAAACACCTCCCGCTCCAAACAAAAACGTATTCGATACCAAGCAAAAGACTACATGATCGTCGATGATACACTTTACCGTCGCAGTATCGATACAGTTCTGAGAAGGTGCCTCACCCATGAGAGGCCGAAAAATTCCTGAATGATTGTCATTCAGGCGCATGTGGGGGGCATCAATCCGGATATGCTACAGTGCAAAAAATCTTACGAGCAGGATACTTCTGGCCAACAATGTTCAAAGATTACATAACCACAGTCAGAAGTTGCCATGCTTGTCAAATTTTCGATAGCAAAACCAGAAGACCATCCGCACCTCTGCAGCCAATAATTGTTGTTGGGCCATTCGCCAAATGGGGCATCGATTTCATGACATGTAACCCCACCTCGACCGGGGGGCATGGGTATATCATAGTCGCAGTTGACTATTTTACCAAATGGGTCGAGGCGATGCCTACATTAGATAATACTGGTGAAACAGCTACCCTTTCCTTTTTCAATCATGTAGTCGCCAGATTCGGTGTACCACAGGCTATAGTCACAGATCATGGATCGCATTTTCGCAATCACATGATGGTCAAACTAGCTGGCAAACTAGGGTTGTCTCACGACAGCTCTACTCAATATTATCCGCAAGCCAACAGACAAGTTGAAGCAATTAACAAGGTCCTGAAACGCATGCTGCAAAGGATGATTGGAGTTCACAAGAGAATATGGCACCTAATCCTATACTCAGCTTTGTGGGCTTACCAAACATCGGTAAGGAATGCAACCGGGTTTACACCTTTCCAACTGGTATATGGCCTGGAAGCAGTTTTACCAATCCAGTGCGAAATCTCGTCTCTCAAACTCGCAATTGATCTCCTCCCCGGAACTTCAGAAGAAGAAGCTCGTTTCTTGGAATTAATCCAATTGGATGAAACCCGTCGTGATGCCGCTTTGGCTAACGAAGCCCATAAGAAACGAGTCAAGGCGTAGTTCGACAAAAATGTCAAACCCCGTGTGTTCTCAGAAGGTGACTTGGTCTTGCTTTACGACCAAGAATCCGATATATTGGGAACAGGTAAATTTAAGTCTTTATGGATGGGCCCCTATATTGTTAAACGGGTGTTGGAAAAAGGAGCCTACGAGTTAATGGATTATGACGGAATTCCACTGGTGCAACCTCGTAACGGGTTGTACCTCAAGCGTTACTATGAGTAATGGTAACCTGTATGCTTTTGTTATGTTTTTGTTTTCGCTAAAATGTTTATTTTGGTCAAGTAATCCACTTTTTACATTTGTTGCAGATTTCAAACCTATTGGAGTCATGTGTTGGATATTCCAACGGAGCGAGTCGTAGTTCGCGGAACCTATCTTCCGCAGCTTGGGTTATTTTTGATCCAAGCGGCGAGTTAGTAAGTTTCAGAGGGGTATGTATTGGTCGATCAACAAATAACATCGCTCAATATAGCGCGTTGATAGAACTTCTCTCTGATGCCATCACACATGGTATATGCTGACTAATTGTCAGGCTAGACTCACAACTCGTAATACTACAACTCATTGGTATCTATTCCATCCGAAACCCAGCTATTTATCGCATGTTCCTAAGGGTTAAGATTTTGGAAAGACAATTTGATTTTATTCAATATCAACATATTTCTAGAAACTTAAACACATTAACTGACTCATTGGCAAATTATGTCTTAGATAGACATTTGCAACATTTATAAAAAGAAACATACCATCAATATTTGCATTTGGATCATGTAACTTAACCAAAATAAAACTCCGAAAATCAAAAATATATATAACTGTTTATGGTTTACACATAATGTTCTGTAACCAAGACAAAATCGGTCAAGTGACCAAAAAACTCAAAATGCTAGGGGGCACCCTAGTCTAATGATGCTCGTGATAGCAAGTCACAGCCTGTGCGATCATGCGTAAGAGATGAGTCCATCGTCTTGGCACACCAGTAGTATGCCGTTGTAACCTCAAAGGTAGCTCGTCAGTCCTCACATCTGGAATACCAAGAGTGAGGCCCTCAACTTGCTCCTGTAATGCTGTGAAAGTCTCGACCACGTCGAGGGCATGAAGGATAGCCCTTCCGACAGCCTCTCCTGCTAGGGCAACAGCTGGTACTCTCAGGCGAGCTACTAGACGAACAAGACCAACATCTGCATGTACATATGAGTTTGATTAAAGTCTTGATAGAATAAAGCACAAGGACATTATAAATGAAAAACGATAAACAAGAATATGGTCAAAGATTTTACTAATGGCGCCCCACTGTTTGCCATCCGGCAGTACTAAATCTGGATCATCCCAGAAGTCCATGCCAGCATATGGATACTCGGAATAAACCATCTCCTGACGATCAAAACACCTGAAGAAGGTATCAGAAAATGAAATCTGAGACTGACCAGCATGCCTAGACATATGGTCAACCCATCTCTGCATACGTGGTTCAGTAGGTGAAGGTAAATCGAGTGCAATATACTGCGGCTGCATCAGTGGTATCTTCTCCAAGGAAAAGGCGGTCAAAATAGAACCGTACCCAAAGTTCTTCAACCTCCCACTCTTTATCTTGGTCAACTGTTCTTTCTTCACAAGAAGTACTGCGTCGCACCAGTTGAACACCTTCGGTTGGAGGCATTCCAAGGCATACTGCATATAAGATCGGTTGACTACATGAAGAGCCGCACCACCGGCCATCCTACCAAAAGTAAATAGAATAGTCCTGAGGGACCTGTCAGTGACATCACAGATGATTATCTTGCTGTCTTTACTCGGCTGAGATCCTTCTCTGCAGTACCGACGAACATAATCTCTCACAGAGTCACCTCCTCGGGTCGAACCTGATAAAGAGATGGGGGCACCCCGCCTCAACAAGCCAGTCAAGAAATAGATGTCTACTACAGTCAAGGGGATAGATTTGCCCCTGATCTGGAAAACCTGGTTGGTAGGATCCCAAGCATCGAGCAAATACTGCAGTAAGATGATCTGTTGTCTCATGCTAGAAATGCGGAAAAACTTCAGCAAGCCACAGTTCCGCAGTGTGTTTACTGTAACCGGATCATGTAGGGCAAGCATGTCCTCTTCTTCATGCTCGCGTTCTCACCATGTAATGGTCATCTTACTCCAAAGATCTCTGAAAAACAAACAAGAGAAGAGTTAGATCCTGATTTTGGTAAGAAACAGGCAAAATTTCCATCAAAAATTGTGCACATAATTCCTTCTCAGCGCCCATCGCACCTACAATAGTGCTCTGGGTGCGTTGCATGTCAGATGCCCTTTATACAGGCCAACATTCAACGCACCTTTCAATACACAGAGGGTGCGCTGAAGGCAGAACGAGTTTTTCAAACCCCAGGGGCTCAGAAAAACTAGGAATCAAGCTCAGAATGTAAAATGGAAACCATGAAATAAAAGAGCTCAGGTTTAGCTCCTACCTGGTCCAGACGGCACCAAGAATCGTCCACAGAATCTCTCGAAATCAGATGATGAAAATCAAAGGGGGAAAGCACCTCCAAAGCTCCAACAAAGCAAAGTTCAAATGAAATGGTAAAATTAGAGGTAAAAACACTTTTTCATTACTTTTTACTTAGTTCAAAGTAAAATATTAGTGTTCTAACTTGTTTTCAAACATATATTGTTCATTTCTGACTAGTCTGATGAAGCATTTAAAAATACAGTACAATCTTTGAAAGAACAAAGCTATTTATGGTAAAATCAAAAAGGGACCATTTGATCGAGCAGTTTTAGCACATAGTTCAAGCTCGTTAAAAAATAAACATAAGCCATGAGCAAATGTTTCCCCCCGCGTTTAAGCTCGTTAAAAAATGAACTATTCACCGGTAAATAACCATCGTGAATGTAGTACTTCAGCCATTAAAGCCTTGGTCGTGTTTGCACCGTCACCTCCACTTTTACATTGGCCGATCATTCACCCCCATTTGATTGTTTACCCATTTTGAGGAACAACTGCGAAGAGTGATTTCACTAGCCATCCTTGTAACACTGCCGTGATAGGAAAATTCCAAACCTTACCTAGAATCAACTGCTACCCATTTTATCACTCGTTCCTCAAAAGGCGAGTCGCCTTTAAGCTCTTTTCAACTGACTTGTAAAATATGAAAATATTGTCGAGCCATTGGCCTCTCCAGCTCGTTAAAGGGACAGGAAGTGCTATCCCTCCTCTAGATTTTAATCTTTTTGGACCTCAGGGATTATTACACAAAAAGATCGAGTGCTTGTTTTGTTCGGCTCGTTAAAAGTATCGAAAATTCATCCCTTCTGTATTGTTTTATACTTTTTCAGAATTAAGGGATTAGATGACGAAAAAGGAATTTTGGAGTTACCTTTACGTTCCTTTTCAGAATTTCTAAAATTGAAAAGGACCGAGTTATCTTTGTCGTTAAACTCGTTAAAAGTGTAATAGCGACAAACTTGTCTATAGACGAGAACGAGTTTCACTATTGCTAGGCTTGTTAAAACATAGCGATGGGTTTTCCCGAAGGGAAAATTATAGAACAAGCATATGTTATCCTCCTCAAGCTTGACAAAAATAAAGAGGTACTGGTCAGCAATGACTGGGGAAAATTGGGAAGAAAACTTGAAGAAACTTTGTTGGTAGCAAGTCGCTCTTGAACATGACACTTCCACTCCGTGTCCGAGTCGGGTTGGGTTGTTTCATTCACCGGTCACATCACCATGGTCCCATCATACCATCCACATTTGGGGTTAATTCTACCAATCCATCACATCAGTGTCGCGGATATGTTCAAGAGAAGTCATTCAGAGAATTCACCTGTGTCTCACCCACTACCATACATTTATACTACATTCTTTCATGACCGCCACCCTGAACCTTATATCACCAGATCGTTTTCACCTCCATTAAAATCATTTGCTCCGTTCCATGTCATTGATGTGGGATTCATTAAGGCCCTCCTGTGACAGATCACTTCTTGTCGACATCATCTCATTATCCAAGAAGTTGATCTAGGAACACCTCATTCAGTACTTTGAAGCTTGCATGCCTCAATGGCAAGTTTCTCACTTCCGGTGAGAGGTTTACATCAATGGCCTTCGACCGAAAGATTTTGCGTGGTGTTCGACGCCAAGTCCTTTATTCACACCATGCAAATTGTACTCCAGTACCTTGAGGGTCATTATCATTATCGATGATTCCTCTCGCGCTTGTTAACATTTTACATCATTGACTAGTAATCAAGCGATGTCTTTCCATGTTCGACTTTAGAGCATTTCTCACATGGATCGACTTGTACTTCGAGTGAAGATCGAACGATATTGAAGACCCCGGATCTAGTTTTATCCATCCGGGCTGCGATATATATTCAGGGAAATAAAGACATCAAATGTACATCATTGCTTCACAGATAATCATCCAATCAAAAGGATGATGGCTCTATCAGAATCATCAGTCTACACTCAGACGATTGTTTGTCCTATGTACATGAAAATGAATTTATAAAGCTTAGCATGGGAATGCCCGCCTCAGATAGATCATGAAAATATTATGAAGATAATGTATTGTATTGTATCTTATTACAGGTCTCCTCCCAGCACTGAAAGAACTTCGGATCCTCATAATAAAGCATTTCATCCAACATCAAAAGATTAACGACCTCATGCTTTAGGGGGCAACTGTTATAGACATTTTTGGGCCCTACAACCACAAGCATGAAATGTCCATAAACCAAGGGCTCCTAAGTCCCTAAAAGTATTCTTCTAACCCCTAAAGGAACAAGGTCAACATATTTCAGCTTCTCCCAGAAGTTCTACATGAAAAACTGCTCAGAATTGGTCAAAACAGGATCATTTCAGCTGCTCCACTGGCTCAGTGCGTTGCATTTCAAAAATCCCTTATGTTGGGTGCGATGGGCGAGAAATGAAAAATGGCAGTGTCATTCTGCGAGGTGGAGAGGCAATGGAAGCTTCCAGAATCTTCTCCTGTGACACTTGCCTCACTGAATTCGACCAAGGATGAGTAAGAGACCATCAATCTCCAAGTGGAAGCAAGAACTATCAGAGGGAAGACACTAATAAAATCATGAGCTGACTCATCTCCATTACAAACATCTATATATGGATCCCTCATCCCAGAGATCCAGGAGGCTAGAATTTTGCATATTGTAAGGAATTGTTGTTGGTTTCTTGAGACAAACATCAGATTGTTGTGTGATCTAAGCTTTGTTTGAGGTGAAGAGGGGCTTCTTTGCTGGGAGGTTGATGCTGGGTCATAACAACTGGTTGTAACTCCTCTTGGCTCTTTTCTTGTTTATCAATAAAAGCTATTCAAGTTTTCCTCCATGCTTTTGTGTCATTGATGCTTGCTACATTTGTATGGTCAATTTACATCTGATCCTAGATTGTTTATGATTATAGATCCATGTCTTTGTATAGTTCTATGCTTCTGTGATCTTACAGGTACTTTGTGAAGCTGGGCGTGCAAGGGAGCAGGTAGCTGAAGACTATCAAAGAAGAGAGGAATCAAATCAGGAGATTAGCGCAAGATAGAGGTTGGTCTTTCTGTTCCTCTCTATCTATAATTCATAAAGGAAAAACGAAAGTAGCTTTTCTCTGTTTGTTTCTAAGGCAGATGTCACACCTTAGTGGGATAGAGCAGTTCTATATAGACACTTTTCCCTGTAACACTCCCTTGTCACAGGCCTTTGTACCTTCTACCATAAGGTCACAAACAACCCCAACAAGTCATGCAACAGTCAACAATCCTTGCTTCTCTATACAAGATTTCACCATAGACATCCATGGTAAAATCCTCCTTAACATCAGCAAACTGGTTTTGCTCTTCCCTACATACGATCCATCTACCAAATGCTCAAGTGAAACACAAGTATCAACAATACTTACATTATCATCATGAGGCTCCTCCATATGAGTATCCTCATTCATCCATGTCTGCAAACGGCACGATCCTGGTCCAACTCGATCAATCTCAAGTTCATCCTCCATCGTTGTCATATCTGCAACATCCTCAATCATCACGACTTCCTCTTCCTTCTTATCACAATCTGCAACTTCATCCTGCTCCATTGTCCAACCAAGTTGAAGAAGTTCGTCTTCAACATTCTTTTCCAAGACTTCAAGTTCCTTTCAAATTCGGGGATCTCTTCTTTCATCCGCTTCAACCTGTATAAGGTAAGCAAGAGCTTCCCTTTGCATTCTTCAAAACCTGCCATGCCTTGTCATTCAGCTTGGCCCAAGCACTAAGTTTCACCTCTACTAAACCTGTTTCACCATTCACTAGCTTCACCAAGTTCCCTGCAATCATGAAATAGCCCTTGTTCCACTTGTATGTGAAACCATCTTCCTTTGCTTGCAAGTACCTGCTTCCACTATCATCAATTGTCAAGTTTCCAAGTGTACCCACACCTGCACTTCATCACGAGCAACCCTGCTCTAACACTAGCTCCAACCGAGCTATGATACCAACTGTCACGCCCCTACACATGCGGTAGTATTTCAACAGCTTATAGCGAGGTGCGGCACTACCAATCATTTTCTTTTCACCAATACTTACGATTGTATACTACGCCTAACATCTCATACTTAGTTTTATTTTTGTTACCAAGTATTATTAATTTGTTCCTTTATACAAGTGAGAGCCCATAACATTCACATAACAACATTATACGAGAGAAATGCACAACAGTATAAAGGGAGGGGCAACTCCCTGCAATATGAGTCTGCCTGAATCAATATATTGTACAATCTTCACTTTTACAAAGTACAGACTAAGTCCTTGGGAAACCCCAAATTTATACTTAGCCAAATTTTCACAACTTCGGAAAACTCGGTTGCCCAGCTCGTCGGCGCCTCTGCATGGTCGCCGCACGACTCTCCAACCCTTCATTCACCTCATCGCATGATCGTGTTGTTTGCCCAACTCGGGTGCGCCTCCAAGTCGCCACACACGGGCGCCTTTGCCGGAGACACACCTCCATTCACAATCTCAACATTCCACAAGTCTCCGTGCACACTTGCACGACAGGCAGGCGCTCACCCGAGTCACCCAAGAACCCGTGCCAAGTCATCACACAAACCGAGCGCTCCTATGTTTCACGTCGAGCACCTTCGCACAAATCAGACACCACACCCGTGCATGCCTCAACCGTCCGTCGGGCGCCTCACACCCGTGCACGCCCTCACCCAACCACTGGGCGCTCCTACCTGCACCTTCACCCAAAAACACGTCCTCACCATGCAACTGAGCCCAAGAATGGGCACATCACAACCTGCGCCTTCCTCCTTAGACCTGCGCACTAGAACTGCGCCTAACTCCTTAGAGCGAAGATTTTTTAGCGATGGATGATGGTGGAAATGCCTTAACGCATCTCCAATATACACACAAGGCAGGGCGAGGTCTTCGCTGCCCAGCCGACCTGCCCAACGCCCACAACTCATTGCAAACGCCTCAAACTATCATGTCAGCCCCTTCATTGATATAGGTCGGCCTCTATACATGCTCCACGCCATATATACAGTCGCTCTTTACTTCCTTATGCACATAATATATCGCACATCCAAGTCGTGAGCTCGTCCTCCAACATAACCGCAGCTCGCACTGTTCATCCGCACGTATGCATCGTCCACCCGCACGCACAGGAACCGTAGGTTGTTACAGGATGGATCTAGATTACACTTAGGGTTAAATTTTATCAATGAAGTGGATTTAAATTGATAGATAATTTGATCATTACTAGTGATGTCTCACTTTTTGATATTCCATTCAACGATGGTATTAAGTGGAAATTTGATAGATGTGAACACCATTACCACTTCGCCAATACTTTAAGTGTCAATGAATTGGGTTCACTTACTTCATCAAGGAGTATAATCGTCATCATAATTACATATTTTGAGTGATTCAAGGTAAACACCAATATGATTCTCAGACCTCAAGATGATAATCCCAAATTCTTTTTTTTATGATGTAAGATGTGTGTGTTGGGAAAGGTTGGCAATTTGGACTAGATCTCCTATGGGAAATCATAGTCACCAATCAAAGTCTCATCAATCTAGAATGGTAAGAATAATATTTTGTACCTCACACAATGACAAACTTTACTTCATACTTCCTCATAAGGGTTGTCTTAACCATTTAAAAAAAATGATGTTAGTTTAACTAGGAAAAGTCATAGTATCTATGTATTCTATACACTGAGGTGGGCATAGAGTTTAAGTAATGCATGGAAACCCTGTCATGGCTACCCTATGGAAATTCTTTGGTTGCTTACTCTCCTTATTTCCAAGTTAATGTGGTGGTTTAAATTGTCTCTAGCATTTGGAAAGAAGAGAACACACTCAATTGAAATATTGGTGTAGGTATGTAATCAATATAGGATTAATTCTACATGTATCATAAGCCCAATCGGAGAGATGCATGTGGCCATTTCAAGATATAAGGACAACGATCTATTTTGTTGCCAATTCCTTCAATTATATAGTCTCTGGGTTCACATTTTAATTGTGTGGAAGCTTGCTCATGAAGTTGAACTAGTGCATGTGGTACGATATGGTTAAATTTTCCACCATTAATTAATTTTGAGAGGGTGAAGGGTATTTATTATATGTGAGGAAATTAACACAAGAGATATTTAACTCCTTTAACTCTTATATGTATATATCCAAACATTTATAACAAAATTTTGATGGAAATGACTCTAACCGGTTAAGATACCTTCTTCATGTCACTGAGTTTAAGCGTGCATCGATCCAAGGTAAATATATATGTACGCTTCTATATACTAGTGTCTTGAAAACTCGGAATGTCAATGTGTTTGACAGTAAAGAGATTAATGAAGTGATGTATAAATGGAAGAACCTGTCATTTAGTTATGAGTCAAATTATGATAAGATAAAATCAATTTGTTTTAACATAAGAATTACTTCTACATTTTAAGAATACAATAGAATTTTGTTAGTTTAATATATAAACTATATTAAGTCAAGATAACCATGAAAATAACTTTCTTGTTCTCACACACACATTCAATAAAACATCAAAAGATAAAAGTATTTCTTTATTAATGAAAACAAATTCCTAAGGGTTCTAACTACCTTCATCTCTAAGATTAACAAGTGCATAAAAACTCAAACTCCTTCATTTTTAAAAATACAAGAATTTTAACCAAATTTATAGGTAATGGTATCAATGGTGATAAGTGAAGAAATTTCATTAAACAGATATGAACAAAACTTATTGTATCATAAATAATAAATAATAAGATTTATAATATTAAAGCATCAATAATTTATTCATGGGAATTAAAACCATAAAAAAGTGGATACACACAAACCAATAATAAAAATATCGTTTCCGACCTAATCTAAATTATCATAATTTCTTACTCGTACTTATTAAAATAATCATCATATAACAATGAAATCTCATAAGAATTTATGAATTCAACAATATTAGTGATAATAAATAAAATATTTACAATGGGCATTTTCTATTATACATAGTAATTTTACAAACCTTTAATTTCACTTGAAGACAAATAAAATTACTAAACTCATAAGCTTTCGTATTCTTCGTAATTTACAAACAATTTTTCATTATATAAATGAATATATTTCTTTTTCGTTAACATAAATGTATGGGTGACCGATTGGTCTCTTTCCATGCTAACCATCTAGAAGTTGTAACTTCTGAGGAATGATTCCAATTTTTAAGATTATTGTCAGTGTAATTTCCACTCCACTTAATTGAACTTGCAAACTCATCGGTTGACTTTCCAACCTTTTCCTTGGGTACTCTTCTTCCCTACTAACTCCCACGTTGTGATGGCACTATAAACGATATTAATATACTAGTAGAATGAAGATGAGTTGTCAACTCAGGAGATTCCCATTGAATTAAACTTCACTCTCACCAAACTCACAATAGATATCCAAGTAATCACTCAAAAACAAAGTATCATTAGGATCATAAAATTCTCTTTCTTTTATATAAGGTTTTAATGGTGCCATTTGGTTCCTCACACAAAAATAAGAATTTTCTTTAATTCAAAATTGTGATTATTCACCCATCGATGTGTCAAAATTTTATGAGGGTTCTCATGAATTTTTTTCTCATTTTATTTCAAAAAAGAAATTTCCCTTATACACACATGTTTTCGTGTTTCTTCTCTTAGTTGTACTTTGATCACAAATTAGACTCTCTATTTTGGTTCTTTGATGTTTAATCAACTAGAATCAATATGTTTGTATGATATTCTTGTTCCTAACTACTCCTCATGTTAATATTAATTGGAGATTTTTAAATTTATGCTTCAATTACATGGACATTCTCTCATGAATGTATTCTTTCCTATTTTTAAATTATACCTTTCTAATTTCATTGGCACTTCCCCTTTATTATTTTAAATATGTATCACTCATTTATTTGTCCCTATTTTCTAATTTTAGAGTTCATTCCTCACCATGTTTTAGGATAATTTAAATGTTGTAAAGGTTTATTTTATCACAGATATTTTCTTAAGTGTGAGCATGAGTAGAGGGAATATTTCATTTGCCTTTAAGCTTATATCTATAAGTATAATCTTATTTACCATCTCTCAAACTTTACCCTTTCAACAAAGATTTAACTTAACTATCCCTCTTATTGGTCTGGTTTCTTTTAGTGCTTTAATTCATAAACATGACCATTAATTACCTCTAGTTTCCTGATGTCGAGGGTGTAAACTCATTTTTTCCTTCTAAAGGCTTCCCCATTAAGTTTCAAGGATGAAACCCCACTTTCCCTTCAAACATTTGTGACTAAAAGAGGGGAACATGGGCATGACAATGGAGATCACTTTAACCCCTAGGTCATCCTATGTTGTGAGGCTAATGGTGGTGAAGGTCAAGGATTATACCTTTGTGTATGCCCCTAGGTAAATCATCATGAGTGAAAAAATTTGTGGTCTTCCCTCATGGCATCAGGAACTTCAAAGTGAAGGTGTCTTGGAACCTTCTAGTCCAACTCATGATAGGAGTGCTAGAGGGTTGAATGTTGTCCCACCACTTCCATGAACATCTAATTTTCTCAATAGAACCCCATCAACCAAGTGTTAGTCATTTTACTAAGCACCTAAAATATTCTTATATAACACTAACATGTATTAGAAAACATAACATGATATAATATTCACAAATTAAATTCTAGCATCAACAATACTCAAATGTCCCAAACAAAACTTGTTGACTCATCAAGATTCCTTAAAAAGTTAGACAATGTGATGATGAAATAATATAATTTCATTCATGGGATAAATTTATGATTGAAGAGATGATTAATTTTTTTTTCACAAGTTCCAATATAATCTAAATATTATGTTCTTGATTTCTTGGGTTTTTATTCATTTCATTAAGATCAATAAAAATGTATTATAACTAATCAAACATTATACTAGAAAATTAATGCTAACACCTCAAAGCCTATAAATTAATGTATATTGAATTCACTTCTAACAGATTTTTTGAGTCTACTTATGGGAAACCATAGCAAAGATTAAAAAAGAAAAAAGAAAAAAAAGGAAAGTTTAAATTCATAATTGTTGTGATTGGGGTGCATTAACACCTCAAAGCCTATAAATTTATTTATAGGATTTGATGCACTTTCAACAAATATGTTGACTCTAATTATGGGAAAGCATAGCAAAGATAAAAAGGAAAGGAAAAGGAAAGTGTAAATTCATCATTGTTGTAGTTGGGATGCATTAACACCTCAAAGCCTATAAATTAATGTATTATATTAGATGCAATTCCAATAGATATTTTGAGTCTAATTATGGGAAATCATAGCAACGATAAAAAAAAAATAAAGAAAAACGGAAAGCGTAAATTCATCATTGTTGTAGTTGGGAAGCATTATGCCCATGTTTGCATAATGTCTTTAAGAGGAATTTCCATTTTACATTTTACATTTTGTATGGGATTAGGAAAAATTGGAAAACTAATTAGAACAACTGTGTGTAATTTTCAATTAGATTCTACAAATACTAGTTAAAATATGTATCATTGGAATGAAAGGAGTTTTTGCGAAGGAAGTGGATTAAATATGCCTCTTTGTTTAATGTTTCTATGTTAGTGCATTTGTTGAGGAGAAATAAAAAAAAATTTAGGGACTTGGGTAGCATAGGTTGAATTATACTTATCTTCTTTATCATTGTCTAGAATTTTAGAGTTTTAATGCATGTGGAAGCCAAGAAAGGAGTGAAAACCATGTGATCATGTGGCAATATGAAAACAACATTTTGCAAATCTATATTTATCTTTCGCATCAGATGACATTTAACCCAAACCATATCAAGGACTATCGCTTGATCTTATTGAATTCCAAACTAGGTAAACACACTTCTTTATCTTGTACATCACTCTTGGTGTGATCCACGAGAACCTACTCTACCAAAGCATAGTAGCTTTCCTGAGATGTGGAAACCCTCTAACTAAATTACTATTTATCTCCATCTTTATCAGTGTAAAATTCCATAAATTTGTCTGAGAAAACCCACAAATACACAATATATACTATAAGTATACAATATGGGCTAATTTGGGCATCTTCTTTATATTTATCTCCATCTTTATCCGTGTAGAATTCCATAAATTTGTCTTAGAAAACCCACAAATACACAATATATACTATAAGTATGCAATATGGGCTAATTTGGGCATCTTCTTTATTGTAATGGCCATACCAAGGCGACGTTTTGTCAAAATTTCTTTATGTACAAGAAATTCTAACTAACGGTTGAAATGTCTAATTTTAAGTTGTGAAATAGAGTACGAGAGGATTTAGTGGAATTTTAAAAAGTAAGTTAATTTTGAGCATTGGTCCCAAGAAATAAACAATAGGTCTCAAAAGCCAAGCTAAAAAAGGGTAATGTATATTTTTTCTAAGAACAACTCCATAAGAAGTTGGTTGAGTGTGTTTGTTATAAAAGGAAATATATTTTACCATCCTATTACAAAGTAATGGAAAAAGGTTATGGTTAATATGATTTATATATTTATATGATAGTATTTCACAATATTAATTTATGAAAATATATGGATTAAGTATTAATTATAAATATGAATAGTCTTTATTCCTTTCCATGTTTGAAGCATTTAAGAATAGTAACAAATGTATAGGGTTGTTCCTTGAGGCTTTTATTTTTGTTTTCTCCAATGATTGAGAGGTGGTTTTTAAGATTTATTTTATTAAAAAATAAGCATAAAGGAGATACATACTAATTAGAAAAACATTTTGGTTTTTAGACATTATTAAGTTGCCTTATTAAGTTGTAAGTTTCCTTTAAAGGAGATACATATTAATTAGAAATCACTTTGTTTGTTGGGTATTATTAATGTTGTTTCCATTTTAGTTCTTTTGGAAATGTTTTAGGACCTTAATAACGATCTAGGCATGGAGATAATTCTTTCCCATGGGAAGTTATATGGGAATTTTACATCAGCCCAAGGTTATAAGAATGAGGCTGAAAAATAAATTGTTGAGAAGAATGAGGCTCCCAAGCTTCCCACATTTACTATTTCAATATACTATATTCTTATAATGATGGTTTCTAATTATCATTAGAAATATTTTTCACTTGGAAAATGAACATTTGACATCCTTTTCTAGCATATTTCTTCATTGGTACTACATAGATTTGTCTGACATAAATCTTTCTTCGTATTCCTTGAACCATGTAAGCTTCCCCATTATCATCAATATAGGTAAAAGAATTTTATAAACAATTTAATATCACTCTATGTGATTCCAACTAGTCCATACCTATGAGAACATCATTAGTCCCAATGGTAATATATTCATATTTAATGTGGCGTGCATTCCATTGAGATTTACTGTGCAATTTTTTCTTATTTTAGTCACTTTTCTTTTAGTTTTTGTGACCAATTGAACTAACCAAGGCTTGCTCTGTCTCTCTTTTACAAGATTGCATCTTTCAACTATAGTAGGGGGAATATAACTTAATGTAAATCATGTATCTATAAGTACATCCACATATTGTTTAATAATTTTACCTTTAACTTCCACCATGTTGGATTGATGATCTGTTTTCCTTCCATCTAATACTACAATGGTTCTTGGTATGCTACAGGCAATGCTATTCATAGTATATGCTTCTTGAATATTATTTAATACTTCTTTATTTTTTAACGTATTAGGTAGACAATATCTCCATAAGTGATTTTGATTACAACCCTAATATTTTATTGGAGGTTTTACTGATTCACTAGAATTTTTCCCAATCCTCCTTTCTTCCCCTGATTATTTTGTTGGCTAACATTTCTATTATAGCTTATTATTTGCATACTCTTAGGAAAAACATGTTTCTTAAAGTCCTTTATTTTAATATTAAATATTTCATGTTTCTTTGCTACCCATCCCTTAAAATTTTCTCATTTTTTATTTTCTCTTATTGAAACATAACTTTTCTTTCGTAACGGTCTCATCCATGGCCTTCGGGTTGTCAAATTAAATACTTTCTCTATATGAAAAAGATAGGTAGCTGATAAACATTTGTAATTTTTCTTTGTCTTCTTTTAGATAAGGTACATATCTTAATAAACTCATAAATTTATTAACAAAATCGTCCATGGTAGACTATTCCAATTTTAGTTCATGAAACTCTCTAGCCTTTTCATAAAAGTACCTCTCAGTCCAATACTTATTCTTGAATTCTTTCTAGAAAAACTTCCATGTTAAGTTCTTAGTTCTAATTCTCTTGACAACTTTGTTCTCTTCTCGCCATAAGGATGCCTTACTAGTCAATTGGTAAGTTGTCAATCTTGTTTTCAAGTTACTTGGGTAATTGTATACTTCAAAAATATTATATTTAGGAGCCATGCCTCTTCTCCTTCGTACTTTCCATCAAAATTAGGGGGCCTAATATTTTTAAACTATGCCGACAACTAAGAGGTAGACCTCCTTTTCCTAGGCATAGAGGTATTTCTATCTGATTTCTATTCTCCCTAGTCACTAAACTCTTTTTTTCGGCTTTCACTAGAAGTTATGGAGTTGGTTCTACTAGAAGATTTTCTTCTAGATCTTTTTCTTATGAGTGTCTTTAGATCTTCCGATACTCCTTTTTCCTTTTAATTTTTTGAGTACATAACAATTAATTTTTTCTTTCTCCTCCTTTGCTTTGGATAGCCTTTCGTGATTGGATTTAATGATGTCTAAATCTCCATTCAAACTATGAACAACTTGCAATAGTTCAGATTCAAGTTTCTATGTATTGTTATTTCCTCCACCCAACATTCCATAATTTGTGTTGTGCACCTCATCTCCTCTAGGTGATCCTATAGAGGTTTTAGCCTTACTCCTAATTGTTCAACTCCATATACCTCACATAAATTATTTTTCAATTTAGGACCCATAAGAGGCCCAAAGTTGAAACCCATGCTCTGATATCACTTGTGATGAACCTCAGACATATACACTTGTAATGAACCTCACAAACAAAAACAAACATTTTTTATTTTCTAAATAATAATCAGTGAATCTTACTTTACTATGAAACTACTTCTTCCCTCATCGTTCTCTCTATGGTTAATGGAATGGAGTAACACGAACTATTACTATATTAGTAATATGGTTATTCACTATATTATTTTCTAACTCTTTATACTAGTTTATTATTAAGACTAATGTGTATACTGTAATATCATAATATTAAAATCTGGTTCTTGTTCCATTTTGTTGCATATAAGCATTACTTCCTATTCTCTTTATCAATGTTATTAACTTCCAATCGAAAACTATAGTGATGAGCTTATACTATCATCAAATTTTGTTTACAATAATGTGGAGTATATTATGTACACAATATTAATTGCATTAGAAAAACAACCATTTACCATATGAACTTAATATTAGTTGCATCAAATCATGAACATTTTTCTATATGAATGGATTGTTGCGCTCTTTTTCTTTGAATGTCATATTAATTATGATATTTAGCCCACACATGCGGTAAGGTCTATGCAACTACTTTGGAACTCTCTAGATTGCATGATCGATACACATGGCACTTAACTAGATTATCCATATACCATATCTTTGAACTACCAGATCGACGTTTAAGATTAAATCTCACTTAATATACAATAGTGATACTTTTAAGGTTTCTCAGAGTTTAATGACTATTGTGTGTTTACCAATATTCAGTCATTACACTATTTTTCTTCTGCTACTTCCACCGCTATGCAACTAGGGTTTCATGGTTAGTTTTATATTTAGCATTCTTTCTCAAAATATTTCTGTAAGAATCTAAATTTATATGGTGGTTTTGGACTCTCACCTGTCAAGCAGAATGACTATTTCTGGATTTGCAACGACCATCAGTAAGGTAACTGGAATCATAACTTTCTCCAGAATTCTTTGTCACTAAATTATTTTGCCTACAATTGATATATTTGTGCCACTTTAGATATTTATTTAACGGTTTTCTTCATTTTTTGTTTGCAGGGTTTTAGAGGTCTCCCTCTCTATCATAAACCTTTTTGATGAATTCACCTTCAAAACTCTTGCAAGGGGATCGTTATGGGTAACAACCTACTCTGGTTTGAAAAGAAATTGGTTACTAGGTTAGTATGCTCTTTAATATCCATATACATATAACCTAGGTGAGATTTCACTCATTGTTTATTTCTATGGTTAATGTGATCCATCTAGAAAAGTTTTCTTTTAATAAGGTTTGTAGAATAATAAATAAAATTAACGCACATAAAAAATATCAGAAACATAGAAATGGCAGAAAAGGCCTCAGCCTTACTGTATTCCTCTTATGATGCAATCCCATGTACAAATAATGATAATAGTACAAATAAATACATGAGGAAGTTTGTCTAAAGATATTACGTCTATCTTGGACACTATGGTTGAGAAAATATCTCAACCAAATACTAATCTAGGAGCCTAACTAGTTGGAGAGAATCTATCAACCAACTAAGACTAAACTGACTCCTAACAATCAGGAACAAACTCAATCTAGAAAAGTAGGATTAAATCCAACTTTATTGATTTTAATTAAGTTAATTGCTTTGGACTTATAATTGTTTTCATCACATGAGAGTGAGGCTAACATTCCCCCCCTCAATGATAAGTCCAAAATAAGAACCAAGAACCATCTTCCAAATTCTCATGTTGAAACTTTTGATCCTCAAAAACGCTGCCTGAAAATTTGCCAAAGTTGGATGCTGAAAAAGCTCCAATCTAAAGAGAACATGAATTAGTTGCAAGTCTCATTCATCACTGAATTTTGCTTGACGACTCCATCACATGCCAAGATGAAAAATATCCATCTATCCTTTTCTTGCAATCAAAATGCTTTGTCCACTGACAAAATATTGAGAACGCCCACTGGCTACTTTGATGTTAGCAACCCACTCGCTGCTTTGACGTTGATGAATGCCCATTGGTTGATTTGATGATGCCCACTAGCTGATTTTCTGTTGATTCCCACTAGATGATTTGAAGATGCCCACTAGCTGCTTTTGATGATGTTGTCGAGACTTTCATTCTGAAAACCACCCTTAATTCCCCCATTTGTTAGCTGAAAGGAGAGACAATCATTTGCATTTGATTTTTGAATTATGAACTCCCACCTTCAAGTGTAGGAGAGTTTCACTGTTGTACTCCCTCTTTTAGGTGCATGAGAGTACTATCTTTATTTGACTATTGGCTGCAATAGGTGAGATTGAATTCTGTTGTAAAACTTATACAATCGTTTTACTGTTGATGACCATTCCCAATGATCAATCCATGCATAATTGATCTTTAATCTCGTAGGTTACTCTTGTTTGCAACATTTCTCTGATGAATGATTCTAATTTCCACAATGGTGACAAGGATGGAGATCAAAACAATGATCTTCCATGTGACCTTTTCTTTGACAATGTTTGCATGTGGGTTTGTCTTCCACTTTCTCATGGCTTGTTGATGTTATTTGATCGAGAAATCCTGCACTTATGAAATTGATCGGCTTAAAATAATCTGGGAGATGCAAGTTGTCTTCATATTTTTCATATCCTAATCCTCGTCGATTTTTGTTACTTTGGATTCTTCCCACAGCTTGATGATTGGTTTCGAAGAAACAAGTTCAATTTGATCATGATCAACTTCTGCACTTGAAGTTGTTTGGATGAGTGACTTGGAATTAAGATCTTTATCTTCATATATATGGTTGAAAGTCTTGGAAGCATCACTCTTTTTTTGCAACTCATCTCTTTGAAGTTGTGACTCCAGTTGAAGGAACTCAATTTTGTCTTGTTCCTATTGGAGATTCATTGAAATATCAACAAGAGTTTCTTTGCTGATTTGCACAACGTCTTCAACAATTGAGAGGATCAAATTGTTAAGAAATTGTTATGAAACCATCTAACAAAAAGATTGATGAACACCTTATAAATCAACCTCTTCGAGGGGGCAACCTCCTTTACATTACACAAATGAACAATTCTTGGATGATACAAATGACAAGATCTCCTTTCTATATATAGGAATCTAAGGGGTCATAATATAATCAGAGCCGACATAACAATAGTGGGCACAATAATAACGATAGTGGGATTCTATGGGGCACAATAATAACAATATGGGGACTACATGGGCACATAAATATAATAAGGGGGTTGTACTAATAACAATAAGGTTACACTAGTAGTATATGGGCCTAACATGCCCCTCTCCTTCAGAAAGTGTTGTCCTCAACACTTTAGTAGTTATTTATGCTTCTATGTAAAATTCTTGTCCTCCCATGTGGAATATTCAGCAGATAAGTTCTTCCACTTGATGAGATACTCTAAAATTTATCGATTTCGTAGCTGTCGGGTTTTTGTTTTTGTGACTGCTCCATTTTCCAATATGATTTTTCCTTCCTCTTCAAGTTCTGGCAATATTGTTTGAACTGGGATATTCTGCAACTTTTGAATGAGTGGCCACACTTCTTTTTCCTTCTTCCGTGCATCCCTTGCTTCATTTATCCAGTCTGTTTAGATAATAGAAATAGCATAAAACAATGCCTCCACATCCTCATCCTTTCTTGAGAGTGCATCTACAACAAAAATTTTCTTCCCTTTTCTGTAGATGATGTCAAAGTAATAACCCAACATATTTGTGACCCATTTTTTTTGTTCTTCTAAAGATAATGTTTGTTCTAAAAAATATTTAAGACTATCATGATCCATTTTTACCTTGAAGTGTCTTCTCATTGGGTAAGGTCACCATTCCTTAAGTGCATGTAGTATTTCCAACATCTCCTTCTAATAAATATCTTGCTTGAGATGTAGCCGTAAAAATACCCAATCACCTACATCAAAACTTTTTTCACTGTGATGTTGATCTACCTGTTGTTTCATTCGATTTTGCACCAAAGTGGCATTATCCTTTAAAAGTTGGAGAAATTTTTGTTGATGCTCGATGTGATCTTTCACTGCTTGAACCTTTTTCTTCTTGATATGTCCTTATATCTTGAGAGTTTGAGGAGTGGTAATTTATTCCAATGCTTTACAAGATATGGTCGAATTCATTTCTTGATGCTCGATGTGGTCTTTCACTTCTTGAACATTTTTCTTCTTGATATGTCCTTCAATATTGATAGTTTGAGGAGTGGTAATTCCGGCCAATGCATTACAAGATATGGCTAGATTCATTTCTTCTTTCTTGATGTGATATTTCACTTCTTGAACCTTTTTCTTCTTGATATGTCCTTCTATCTTGAGAGTTTGAGGAGTGGTAATTCTTTCCAATGCTTTACAAGATATGATCGGATTCATTTCTTCTTTCTCTGGGGCTGGGTCCTGGCGTATATCCTCTTCTTTTGTTGTTTCTTGATCATTTTCTTCCTCCTCTTCATACTCTATGTAAAATAATTTATTCTCAGCACACTTATGACCTTTAGTGCATTTGCTATCACAATTGTAACAAAGCCCTTTTTCTCTTTTTTCTTCCAATTGTTGTGGTGTAAAACTTGTAGGTTGTGGAAGGCTAGGAGAAAAAACACTTCCATAATTATAGTCGTGAGTGGTGGGATTCCTTGTTTCCATAATTTTTCTTTCAATTTTTCTTGCCCACCTAAATGCCTTCTCCAATGAATTAGGTTCCCAAAGATGAACCTCATGTTGAATGTTATCCTTTAAAGTACCTATGAAGACGTCAATCCTTTTCTTCTCTGGAATATAATTTACCATTATATTCAATTTCTGAAATTCCTCAATGTGATCTGCGATTGAACACTTTTGTTTGAGATTTATCAATTGGCTAAAGAAGGTGTTTCACTTTGTATCCTCATAATGTGCTATCATTTCCTCTGTGAAAATTGACCACATAACAAGTGGTTTACGAGAACAAAGCCCTTTATACCATAAAAATTGATTTGGTTCTAAATATGAAGATGTAATGCGTACCTTTTGTAACAGTTGCACCTCATGTAGATCAAAATATTGTTCCATCTGTAGTATCCAATTTACCGGATCCTTGCCATCAAACTTCCTCATATCACATTTTATTGATTTTAGGAGCTTGATCTTGAAATGACTATAACTCTCTAATGCCAGCTCTTCTAATTCTGAAATTGCGACCTGTAGTAGCCCTCTATGTCCTCTTTTCAATGCTACCAGTGTGATCGAAATTGGATTCTCCAAGAAAGAGTTATGAACAATCTCCCAAGATGACTTGATTATATACCTTTTTATAAGAGCGAACTTGTATGAAGTGCCACGTGTCACTGTTTTGACCTTTGGATCTGAAAAATATACACAAGAAACTACAGTCTGTCCTCTTTCTATAACTTCTAATGAAATTTCAATCCGATGCTCAGAGAGATAGTTATGACGATTTTCCCAAGGTGACATGTTTGGAATGTAATTAAGGGGTCTGCAAAAACCCTAAATTCCTCAGACTATATCTCCGTAACTATAGCGAGACAGGATCTGAAATTCAGAACCGAGGTTCAGACCGACTTCTTCTAAAACGTGTTTTTGGCTTAGCTTCTGAAACTTTGTAGCGAAACAATTATAGTGAAAATCCCATGATGACCTATTTTAGTTGAAATTCTAGAGCTTGCAAAAACATTCAATTCCTCAGATCATATCTCCCAAAATATAGCGAGACAAGCTCTGAAATTCGAACCCGAGGTTTAGCACAAGTTCATCTCGAATGAGTTTTTTTTTCACTTCTGAAACATCGTAGAAAACAAGTTATAATGAAAATGCCACGATGACCTATTTGGAGCAGCGAAACCCTAAAATCCAAAGCTCTGATACCAAATGTTATGAAACAAGTTCACAAAAAGATAGAAACGATAGATGAGTGCCTTATAAATCAGCCTCTTCGGAGGGGAAACCTCCTTTACATTACACAAATGGACAATTCTTGGATGATACAAATGACAAGACCTCCTTTCTATATATAGGAGTCTAAGGGGTCATAATATAATCAGAGTCGACATGACAATAATAATGTAAGGATACAATAATAACAATAGTGGGCTTCTATGGGGCACAATAATAACAATATGGGGATTAAATGGGAACAATAATATAATAAGGGGTTCTACTAATGACAATAAGGGGTTACACTAGTAGTATAGGGACCTAACAATACAACTCACTATGTCTGTCACACAACCAACAACCACTATATTTTCATATAACCTGCAACCACTACTCTGTCGTAAACAACCTGCAACCACTACTCTATCATATAACCTGCAACCACTACTCAGTTAAAAACAATGGATTCACTTGGTTTAATTGATTTCCTATCAATTCAAATCATGGGTGCCGGTTTCAACCGACAATGCACCCTTACAATTCAACTCAATTTTACTTTGATTACAAGCCAACTTACAAATTATGATTTGAAAATTACAGTTTTGTATTAATCTTATTTAAAAAATGGTTCAAGTTCATTTTCGAAAAAAATGTTTTTGAATTGATGCAAATGTTGTTGATGTAAATGACAACTTCATTAACTTGATTGGACATTGATGTAGAATCGTCTTTGACAACTTGATTATGTATTGTTGCTTCTTGATTTGTTGTAGTTCTCTTGATTACATAAGCTTGAATGAAACTGATTATGTGCATGCAATTCATTAATTTGTTATGTGCTACATGTGTACCATATTAGAAGGATACCACATGAAGGTTAGTGTCAAAACTAGACACAAAACAAAAACAATATCTTATTATGCACGATCACAAACGCTCTCACAGTGTATCTAAGATCCCCTTATTCATTTTCGAGCGGATCTAGAATACTTCAACACCACACAAAAATTATGTCTTTATTAAGTATTGAAGTACATCACCTTCACAACATTGTTATTGAAATTTCTCAAACAATAAGAATACCAAGCTAACAAATTATTGAAGCAACTTGTCTTCAAAATTAAAAAAAAACTTTTCAAACCACGAGTTACAACCTTATCACTCCAAATATTTATAAAACCCACTCCTTCTCGCTCCAAATTTCAAAATACGTTCACCTTATCACTCCACAAAACATCAACCTTATTACATAATTAATCTCAATCTTCACCCTTATGACTCCCAAATAAAAATTAAATTATCCACTCCTTATCTCTCCCCAAAAGCACTCATAATTAAAAAATACACTTTTCAATTTACTTATGTCTCCCTTTTTGTGAACCTAAAGTAATGGTTTTGTTTTATACTATGTAAAGAAGGGCTCCACGTTAAAAGCTTTAAACCATATACTTTAACTTGGACCTCAAGTTAAAAGCTTTAAACCATATACTTTAACTTGGGCTCCACGTTAAAAGCTTTAAGCCATATACTTTAAATTTGATGTCTTGAAAAGTCAATTTCAAAAAAGGAATTGTCATTTCAGACTTAAAGCACACCTTAAAAATTTGTTGGAGAGATTAACACATTTCCCGTACAGTTTTCTATGCAGGTTCCTTTTTCTAAACGTTGGTGGCTCCACATGCTATTGGCTCGACGCACATGTCAATCACAGAATGCAGCGACAGGCACCACGCAACAAAAGCAACAGTGCTTCACGATTTCGCTTATGCACCAAAAACTGATTGGCGCAACAGGGTCTAGCGGCTTTGGCTCTAAATCCACTGCTGAGGATGTCACGATTGCTAGATTCGTTCTTTAGGACTGAGAAGAAGTTGGATATTCGGCCTCAATATATGTTTTCTCCTTTGACACCAAGAAAGAGCACTCGACATTTTGATTTTATTTGCAACTCAATTTTCTTGGTTTCTGCCTCGGGGATCTGATCAGCTCAACTTTTCTACCAAAAGCCGAACAAAATTAAAGGACAAGAGCTTTGTGTTTTTTTTTTGTTGGTGAGAAAATCAAAATAAATGAACTCAAAGGATATGTCCATCCCATAAGTATTCATGATGCGCACCGAGCAATAATTGTTGTGCGAAATCTACTAAACATCAAATTCTCACTCTGGTAGAGAAGAATTCTTCAACAATATAGTGTTAAAGAAAATTAGCTACCCTACATGTTAGAGACCGACCTGATACTAAAGCTGATGACGCTCCTTTTAATGAAATTTCTGGAAATTTCATTGGTCGATAACTTAGAAGTTTATAGTCATTGCATTGTGAAACTCTATTTTATGCAGCTCGTTCAACAACTTCACACAGATGTCTTCACTTCAATTTTTGTTTGCCGAGAAGCCCAAAGAGAGATCCGACAGAAAAATAAAAGAAAGAATGCGTGACTCTCATGTTGAGTTGTTTCCTGATGTCATAATTGGAGAAAGGGTTTTGAACTCTTGAGGATATGTTCCTTCTGGTGTTTTTTTAATTTACCCTGAACCGTTTGGGATATTTTTATCAGGTAATATTAAATAAGGTGAACCTATTGATCTCAAGGTCTTAGGTTCAACTATATCCTAGTTGCTTTTCTGGTTTGCTTTATTTTATACTCACTAGGCTACGGTTTATACTTTTTCATTTTTTTTTGTTTCTTTCCCACACACCTTTATATATATGGAATCAGTTGGTGGTAAAAATCCATTTCTGCGTCCAACTAAACTAGTTATGTTGTCCCTAAAGAATTTCGACAATACACTTTTAATAGTTATGTTTATTGCCATAAATATTTCTTTAAACCCTAACTAGATTATTTGCCTAATGATTTCTTTATAAAATGATACTATAGTATTTGTTACAATTTTGGGTTTTCTTTCAAACCTTAAGCATCAAATCTAACGATGTTCTTTTGTAGTTGTGAATATTATTATTTTGCATGTCATATTTTAATTTTTAGTCGAAGTTTTTTTGGCCTTATTTTCTAACTACGAAATTTGTTTCTCATATGAGATTGTGACTATCCAAAGGGTTCAATGGTATTAGGTTTGACATCAAATTTGACATTTACTTTCTTCATAATTGACTACTCTTTTCATTTTTTTGTTTGCGTATAATTCTATACTAACATATATGGTTATTGATTTCATAGCTTCCTTAGATAAGCTTTAATTTTCTATTATTTGAAAAGAAAACTCATACACATTTCTTTTTAAGTACAAGGGGTAATTTATTTATTTTTTATTTCCACTGTGCACGCAAAAGGAACACCTAAACCTTAAAATATTAACCAGGTACTTTGTTCTTACTCCACCTTCTTTCTCTCTAATTCTATACTCTTTATTTTTCTCGTGATATTCCTAACAATGGTTTCTCATTCTATTTGGGGTTTTTTGTACACGTACAGTTACCAGTTCAATTACAACATGTTCACATTAATATTTTCTAGTTTGGTGAGGTTCTAATTCAACTCACCCATTTCCTTTACTAGGTTGGAGATTTTGTTCCTGGTTCATGTGGTTGTGTTTCCTATAGAGGATTTTGTGACTTTTCTACATTTCTCTTGTGAAAAACTATAATTATAAATTCTTCTTACTCAGAAGTTTATTTAAAGGTGTGAAGCTTATTGTTGTATAAAGACTATTATTTTGTTGTTTATTAAGGTTTTCTATAGAACTTTAGTACAACATGTTAAAATGTACATCACTCTTTGACCCAGTTTATTTTTAAATGTATTTCAGATTATAATGTTATAATTTACTCTCGTCACTATGTACTTAGAGAGTTATTTAATTCCAATTAATTTTTAATTGTTTAAGTATTTATTTTTAATTCTTTTATGACTACAATGTTTCTGAACAAAAATTTTATTGTTGTTTATCACTACTAGTTTTCAATTGGCATGATAATTTTAACTAGATATATGTGTGTGTGTGTGTGTGTGTAGCCACAAGAAAAAAAATTAAAAACTGAGCCATATACAAGGGTTACAGGAGAGCAACAATAGTAGGCCTAATGGTTTTTTGGAACCCTAACTATTTTTTTCTTTGTATTTTCCATGTATACAGGTGGTTATGGATTTTTAAAATGGTTAATGTGTAGGTGGCCTTCTTTGATGGCGGGTCTTGGCTTGGATTTGTTACTCTTGATGGTCATTTGTTTGCTTGAGATTCTTGTGGAGTGGAATTTTATGGTGGCGAGATATTCGCGAGCGGGGTGGATATTTTTTTTATTCATTGGGAATCCATTGTTTGCATTTTGGGGATTTTCTTTTCATTACTAGCTATTATCTGGTAGCATTGGAGTCTTTGCAGGTAATTTTTTCTAATACTTTAATTAATTTTCCTTTGAGTAACAATATACTATAGATATAATATGATACTTCTTCAGTATAAATATTATATGTGTACAATATATATCTTCATTATACGTATGACTAGCTCAAATTCAAGAAGTTAAGATATTTCTTGTTCACATGCAATTACATTCGAATAAAAATGAACAACTTACACATGTGAACTTCTAAATACTTATTTTACAACAATATTCTACTACTATTATCATACATTATTTATAAAGGTAACTATTATTTCTATAATCCTTATCTGTATAAGCTTTTAGTTAAAAATACAAACAATTCTTTTTCGTTTAATATCTCTAATTCACAAATAACCACATATTCATTTACATTTTCCTTTTCACTGTATAAAAACCTGAGAATGGATAATAAACATTTTCTCTTCTTGGAACAATAGAATATTTATTGTAGGCAAAGATACTGAGTTTGAACAAAAAAATTCTAAAAAATCAGTAGTCAAGTACTTGGCTTCTCCCAACCTTCACACAAAAAAACATCTAGTGTCCCCTCAAGCATACTAGGCCTGCAAATTCAATTTTTTTTCCTGCTACTACTTTCTTATCTTCAGTCTTTTATGTTCTTAGAATGGGACAAAAGAAAGGAATAAAAAATAATTTTATTCCAGCACATCCACCACTTTTTTGGTGGTTCATAACTACCTCCACCTCACCAACAGGTGACAGGTAGTGATCTTCCCATTAATGAGCTCATGGTTCCTACTCTTGAGGACAAATTCTCTTCTAGGAAACAATTAATTGGTCAATATCATAATTCGTCAATTGAAACTAATCACTCATATTAGATGCATAGACTTATTGATGGGCAATAACTATTCCACCGTAATTTACAACCTTATTTCTTTCACACATTTCTACTCAGAAACTAATTTTCCATATTTTATTTATTTACACACAAAAAAAAAAATTAATTAATTAATTAAAATTATACATTCAGTTACTATTAGTAATAATTTACTGATAATTGAGATTTCATTTTTTTTCAAACATCATACTTTAACCAAAAATACAAACATGTAAATTTAATTACATAATTTATTATGCCAAGGGATATCACAACCTCCACCCTCAAATCAGTAAGAGAATCCAGAGGTTGATACCTCCACCATCAATTCATTTGTTTTCCACAACAAAAGGGCCCAAATAGTCCCATACCTATCTGCGCCAACACGTTACACAACACATATACACATAAATGAGGCACAATACAATGTACACATGGCACAATACAACTTATACACATATACAACATGACATGTACACATGGCACAACACAACATGCTAGAGATGACATTGTTTGTTTTGTTAATATATCCGTCTGCATTCCCTATTCATAAAGAAACATGGGAACAATATAAGAATCACATTCACATTGTATTAAAATAATAGATAAGCCAAAGCTACTTTTTCCCAATTGTTTCCTCACACAACTGAAAATCCTATATGCCATGCACATTTGCATTAAATAAATATAACCCATCATTCTTCCCCAAGAATGAATCTTGTCAAAACTTGAAGTGACTATATATATATATATATATATATATATATATATATATATATAGATAGATAGATAGATAGATAGATAGATAGATAGATAGATAGATAGATAGGATCATGAACTGCCACAAATTTATATATGTAAATTAAATTAAGGTCAAAAGAACCTCCGTTGTTCCATTTTCATGGATATAATTTCACTGTCCATTATTCCCCATGGACTCAACCCGCTTTCTTGGTTTTCATATCACTGTCTTCTTGGTCATGTACCTATCACTCATTAACATATGTAAAATAAAACCAGATTTTTAGAGAACTCCCCGTAGTTCCATTTTTGTTCACATAAACAGTTGTCAACATGTACGCATTTTCATTTCTACTTGTTGTCATATTTAGAGGAATTTCTCCAACATACATTAGTGGTGGGCTCCAGTATTTCAGCAATAATGCTGCAACTCCTGGGACTCCCTTCTTTATTCTTATCAACCCGGTAGTTCGTAACAAACTTGGAAGCGACGGTGTTGTATGCACAAGTACTAGCTCTTGTCGCGGCTATCACTTGGTCAGCTGGCACAAGTCCGCTAGGAGCTTAATCCAACTTCTATGAGCTCTTATAAGAAGATTTTTAACTGATGGACGAAAGCTAACTCAAAGAAGGTTAATCTACTTGCAGAAAGAAACTGGAAAGCTGAAAGGAAACGCAAACCCTAGCAAACCCTAATTTTACCAGCTAGCCCTACTGATGCAAGAAAGAGGATGCAAGCTACTAAAAGAGATGACATTGACTTCTAGGAAGGTAAAATGCATGTGTTTAAGCTACTTCTATAGTAACATTTGAAGAAAACATCTTTTTGTATTTTTGAATAAGTTGTCAGAATTATCATGCATGTGCTTTGACTATTTTGATTGTGCAGAGGTGGATTGGCAAGAGGAAATTCTTGCAGACGGTTGGGAAGGTTCAAATAGGGCCTAAGGGGTCCCTAGCACCCTTCTAGAGAGTTTCACAAATTTTGGCTATCAAGAAACCGCGTTCGTGAGCTTCTACAGGAAGTTTGCAGGGGTCCTACAGGATGTTCAAAAATGGGATTTTGGAGGGTGGATGGAGGGAGAAAGGTGGAGAAGTGAGTATGGAGGTAGGATAAGGGTGTGAGGGGGTCCAAGACTTGGTGGATGGAGCTGAGGAGAGATGAAGTTGGTTGGATTTGTTCAAGGAGGAGTAAAGCAATGTTGCACAAAAATTAGGGTTATGTGAGCGAATGTGGCAAACGTGAGGAAAGAATCTGAGTAGGGTTGGAGCAGATGGGATTGATGGAGTATGGTAGATAGAGAAATGGTACGGGTGCTCTACAAGTTGTTTCTCCAACTGAACCAACGAAGACTTGGAAAATCAGAGACCTAGTTACGTTAACATAATCTGACCTAGCTAACAGTAAAGAGAATGAACAGAAGTTTATTTGCAATGAGACCATGTATAATAACTATGCAACGAATCAATAAAAAATCTGAACATGTAACCAACTTCTGCAAATAAAAATCGAACACTAATGATTGCATGGTGAGGCAAAGATAGTGTTTTTGGTGGCAACAAGGTCACCTTGATCCTAGCCCCTGATCCCACTGAGGGAGAGGTGAAATTAGAGGTGCTTGATGGCCTTTTTCTAAAGCTCTTCCCTGTTAATAACCTATCAACTCAATCGGAACATCAAAAGCCTTTCTAATCATCAACAATGACCTGGGTAATCAGCAAGATTTTAATCTACTTAACAAAAATTATTTTGCAAAGACATAAAAAACAAATAACAATACATAAAGGAAGCCTTGGCACTTGGGTTGGGCCCAACCTCAAGAGCTATAGGCTCCTAAAGAAAACTCAGAACTGATGCCAAGTAAAGCTCCTCTTCATTCCTCAAAAATAATCATGTCACAAGAAAGTTATACAGCAGTAGCTACAAAAATGTGCTGAGATAATGATAGCACTATGGTGCAAAACCCAACAGTTCCAAAAGTAAAATACGAAGGCTGAGGCCTTCCTATTTACGCACTACGAGGGTCCTATCAGCCCTCCTTAACTCAAGGGACTCGGGTGTTCAAACTGCCAGTGAATAGTCACTCTTCACAAAGCTGCTCGATTGCCTTTAGGATTCATTTTGATGGCCTGCTGAGCTTTGAGTTGAGGGTGGAGATTTCGAGGAAGGGCCATTTAATGCAAGAGACAACCTCCCTACGAATCCTCACCCCTGTTCCTTCATACTTGGCTGTCGTCTAGCTCATAATTGCTTGGCTTTGTTCCAAAATTTGTCCAAAAAACCTAAACTAACCACGTATTAGCCATCTTGGTAAAGTGACCACCCTCATTCGTTCAACTAACATAAACATACTCAAAAAAACATGCATAAACTATGAAAAATGGTGGATTGATCAAGAACAATTAGGAAAAATGAGCCCAATAAGTTACGCAACTCGAGGCTCATCATCACCCCCCTGCTAAATGGGTTGATCATCCTCTGAGCAACTAGTCCAGCTCCTCATCCTTGATTGCCTTGATCGCCTCTCTCACATCCCAGGCCTCCGCGGTGATATCTTCTTCCTGGTCGTGAAATCTTGCTTTCCTTTCCACTTCCTCCCAATGTCTATTTTCCTCCTCTTCCTTAACTCCTTCTAGCAATCCCAAAAGCAAGGGAGGACTGAATTTCAGGCTGATCCAATTGGCCTACAGATTTTGCATCAACTGTTTGTAGAGAGGTGCCCTTGCCAAGGCCTCCCTCATCCTGGTGGGGGAGTGGTATGCCCTTATCTTCAAGCTATGAGGCAGTGTGTTCCACCACCTTGTCCAGGCATGAAGGCAGTTATCCCCCAACAGTCTCTCCATGTCCTCAAAATGGGCAATAGCTTGAGCCTGTTGCTCAATGTATTCTGGTAAATCCCGAGGGCTGTTGGCCAAGTGCTGGTGGGCGCTTATCACTGCTGAGGGGTCATTCGGCTTTGCTCTGATCATTAGTGGCTCACTGAGTTCTCTGCCTATGATACTGCGGACCTTTGCTGCTCTTTTTTCCTCATGATTCATCCAAGAGGCCATGGCCATAAGTTGGACATCTCCTATCACAGTGTTGGGATCCCATGCATTCATGTTTGGAAGGGCTAAGTTGCGAAAATAAAACTCTACTAATTTAGCCTTGTCCTCTGATGAACTACTGTCACATAAAGCCACAAATTGATGATAATTTTGAAATGGAGAGATGCCCCTTTGGGCCAAGGTGTTAATCTGAAACTGCAACCACTGATCCTTAAGGTATAGGGTGTATGATTTGGCAGGCTGCCTACACTGCAGAGCTTCCATCACACAGCTAGCCATGCAGGCCAGTTGGGCCTCCTTTTATTGTACCTATTGTTTCAGAGACTGTATCTCCTGGCCTGCTTGCAAGTCCTTCTCCTATAGCTGTCTAGTTAGTGTATAAATTTCATCCTGCATCCCTTCTCTTCTCTGTTGTTCATCAGGGGTTTCTTTGTCTGTTGTGGGCTCCTCCTGTTGTTGTTCTTCTCCCAAGATGTGAGGCTTGTCTTCCTTCCTCTGTCCTTGTAGCTATAGCTGCTATTTAAGAAGCTCATTTTCTTCCCGTAGCTTGGCCCGCTGGCTGCTCTCCACATGTTGTACCATAGCCAATTCCTTTCTTGCCTCTTTGAGTTGTTCCTCCAGGGGACCTATATCTGACACACCCTTGGACATAGCGATCTTCATCCAAGTGTGGGTCCTCACTCTCTCTTCCTCTAGTGCAAGGAAAAGTGGCACTGTGAATTTTTGGGGAATGATCTTTCCGGCCTCTAAGAAGTTATAGTAGGAGCCCAAGCTAGGCTGGGGGCTAGGTTCCACAATGTTCTCCACCTTTTCTTCCTCCTGTGGTGATTTAGCTGCCTCTCCTTCCATTTCTTCGGTCTCCTTTAGCCTAGCCAATGTTTCCTGTAGAACAGTCTCAGCATCCTGTAGAGAGGCCTTTGTGTCCAACATTTTCATTCTTTCTCTCCAGGTGGATGTCTTCGGGCTTCCCTGTTCATAGGTGATGGATGCCCTTGAGGGAGACCTCTCCTTTTGTGTAGCTGGGGTGTCTACAATCGTGATTGGCTCTTTTGACGGTGGTTGGGGTCTGCCAGTTTTTATCCGCATGCTCCTTCTTGCCTTAAAATACATGGAAGGCTCCCTCTTTCACTTCCCTTTTTGCTTTGGAGATGTGCTTAGGGTAGCCAGCACAGCTGCTGCCTCCCTGGCTAAAATCTCAGGTGATTTTTCCTTTTGTTGCCCTGTTTCCATACTTCCTATAGAAAGTCCTATGTCAATCGTTTTCAGGCTTCCTGTAGAAACTATTTTCTGGCTTCCTGTAGAAACTATTTTCTGGCTTCCTGTAGAAGTTGTCTTCACTCTTTCGGTCTGCTTGGCTCGGTGTGTCTTTCCTTTTAATTTCTGTTTGGTTGCCTTGGTTATGCCCTCATTTGTTTGGACTTTTTCAGTCCTCTCTGCTCTACTCTGAAATTGTTTCTCCCTTGGTGTTTGTCCCTTTGTTCCACCCACAGTTTTGGGCTCAGCAGCTTGGCCTTTCCCTCGTTTCTCTTCTTGCTCTTTCTGTGGTGGTTTTTCCTGTGTTTCCTTACCCCTGACTTTCTCTTCTGCCTCAGTGTGTTCCCTTTATTCATTGTTGGATGAAGTGAGTTCCTTGGCCAGAATTCGAATATCATCATCCTTGGACATGTTGCGGAAAATCTCCCAAGAGAGAGGGACAGTGTAGGTATGGAGGGCATCGTCCACTAGAAGCTTGATAAGCCCATGATGGGCTAGCTGATCCAGTGTCCCTTCCTTCAATTTTGTGCCACACTCAATTAATGATTGTAGGAGGAAATAGGGGATGTTTAACTTCTGTTCTGGAGGTAAATCCATCCCATGTCTGAGTTCACTTAGCAATCAGAAGTGATAGCCGTAGATAATACTGAACCGCCCCTCACGGGTAATGTATTTCATGATCTGAAGACTGACCTCACTCCAAAAAGGATGCAAGCTGGCTCTCTGGACCCTGTTCTTATCTTCTAAAAATTGTTCCTCTGGTAGGAAGAATTATTTCTTGGCTTTTTGGCCCAATGCCCTCTCCTCTTTGCTACAGGGTATCCCTAATGGCAGATCAGTAACTCGACTAATGAGTTGTGGGGTAAGCCTTAGGGTCAACCCTTTGAAATTTACAGTGGCTAGTGTCTTTGATTTAGGTTGCAAGGACATTAAGAACTCCTCTGTTATCTCATCGTCATGACCTTGAATTCTGTCACAAAAGGTCATTCAATTGGCACGGGTGAATAGGTTCACCACCTTGGGAGTTTCACACAATTTTATGGAATCCGAGGGTTCCTTTCTGATAAATCCTCCTGGCATGGTGAGAGTGCTCTGTTTGGTTTGTGCTCTGATCAGAAAGGGGAATTCTGTTTATGGTTTCCTCCCTTGAACTTCAAGGAAAGATCTCTCGGGTGTTTAAATTTTTAACCTGCACCAATTCCCCGGTTCTAAAACTTTTGCTGCCCAAAACTCTGCTGTCCGTATATAAAAGGAAGAATCAGGTTTTCACAGACAAGGCACGGAGCCCAATTTTCATCCTTAGCATACATGCAATTATGAAAATTCAAATACTTCGTACGCAGGTTAGCCCTGACGGTGCTTCATCTTTTTTTTTTCAGGAGAATTTTTTTTATCAAGGACCATGGAGGAGAGTTTCGACGCAGAACCAACTAAGTAATTCCAAGCAACACACAAGAAAACCACTATTTTCGACTCACAGGCAGACTTGTCTCTGACTTCCTTATTCAATATAATTCAATTCATCACCTTTCGAACACACCATGCATGGAAGAGTGTTTTTCGAGCCTACCTCTTTCGGGACTCCAAATTTGTCGAAGAAAAATCCATTTTCTTTGCTCCAGAAGGCTATGCTGTATTTCCTGTAGAGCCTCTTCCTGTAGAATGCTTTGCTAGCTTTTGTAGGATGTCATGGCACTTATGAACAAGCCTAGGACGCGGGAGGATTTTGAAACAGGCCGAAAAGCTCGGGCTAACATACTGCGGAGGAGGAGGACGCGTACTTTGCTGAGAACGGTTGCAAATCTAAATGAACAGTGGTTAGCGTGAGTTCTTCGGCCGAGCATTTTTTAATTACGGCACAATTCATGGCAAGGGGGTGAGGTGGCCAGGCCGATCCATTAGCCAACGTCACGGCCATCATTCCTCTGTGTGTCTCTGACCGCCATTACCTTTCCTCTACCATTAATCACCGCCATCACTGCCAATCCGCCGATTTTCCCTGACTAGACACTCCACACGTGTCAGCTGCACATTTCGTTGGCAAGTTTGAACGTAACTAGGCCTGTTCGGATCCCATGAAGCTATGTGACTGGCTGTGAGTGGCCAGTTGACTGGCCACCGAATTCGTTCAATCCAAACCATTTTCACAGACATGCAGTTTTCAAAATATTGTTTATGCAATTGACGAGTGAGGTTAGACACTTACCTGCGTGGCCGTGGATGCGTTATTCAGACTTCGGGACTTGGAATCACTGCTTCGCTTGCTGCTGCCTCGTGCACGGGTGCTAGAACCCATTCTTTCATTCGCTGATGTTGTATGCACGACTTTGGAACCCGATCCTTTGGTTGTAAACGCTGCATGCACAGGTTCTGTCTGGTTTCAGCTGTCGAGGATGTGTTCACATCCAAGCAGAGCTTTTTTACATGTCCCCTGTGTCGATTTCAGCTGCCACTGACTCCAGAGTATGTGCTCCAGACGGATCAGCTGCTACAGGATTCCTGTAGGATATCCTGTAGCTGCTTCTCCTCCTGGGATGCAGGCTAAACGAGCAAGGTTTTATTCACTGATGAAGAGTCATGATGGAGCTTTGACAGGTAGAGTGTGCGAGCCTTTGTGTGCTTGATTTGTCACTTGGAAAAAAAATTCAATCTGAGGAAAACAGGGCTCTTTGTATGACTGTGCAGGAATACATAACCAGATGGTTGCAATGGCAGTGGAAAGAGATGAAACAGGTGATGGATGGAAGAGAGGGGTGGCTGCAAGCCTAATCAACAGAATCCAAGCTTCAAATCCCCTTCCAAAATCGAATTTGGCCTGCCCGAAGGCTCTACAGGATGTTTCTTGTAGAAATGTAGAACTTCCTGTAGAAAGCCCCAAAACTTCCTGTAGAAAGCCTAGAACTTCCTGTAGGAGGTGGGATCTCGACCAGAATGTGACCAAATCCTGGGAAAAGTGAGTGGCTATGGAGGGAGTGTCTGTAAGGATGTCATGTAGCCTGGTACGGACCCCTGTCCTCATTTTGTGCGACCTTCTTTATCTGTAATATATTCCCTACAACCTGCAATAATTTTACAGAGATTAGACCTATTTCTTTTTCTTTTTTCTTTCTTTTTTTTTTCTTTTTTTCTCTTTTTTTCTTCTTTTTTTCTTGAGAGATAGCAGGGGCGCCTCCATGAGGTTTTCACCCCCACTATCTGCCCTAGGCGCCTCAGAGAGGTTTTCACCCAAGGATCTTTTTTATTCCATTTCTTTATTTTCTAAAATACAGCTGGGGCGCCTCCATCAGGTTTTCACCCTCGCTGTCTACCCTGGTCGCCTCATAGAGGTTTTCACCCAGGGATCTTTTTATTCCCCTTTTTTTTTATGATCAAGGTGTGGGCAGAATAGAGGCAAAGCCCTGCTCCACTACCAACACTAATTTTTCCAAAGTTTCAATGAACTCCTACCTCGAAAGGGGTTTCATGTAGATTTTCAATCGATGCCCATTGACAAGCATGGGGATGGCCTCTTCATCAATGGTCCTGATAAGGACTGAACCATTGTCATTACATTTCTCCACTGTATATGGTCCTAACCATCTTTTCCTCAGCTTCCCTTTGAAATTCTTGTATCTTGAGTCATACAACAATGCCCAATCTCCCGGCTGGAATTGTTTTTCGTTAAGGTGCCGGTCATGCCATATCTTCCTCTGAAGTTGAAATACTTCTGAGTGGAGGAGGGCCTGCATTCACTATTCATCTAATCCATTCAGCTGTAGTAATCTTTCACGTTGAACATCGCTGAGATCTAAGTCCAGTTGAGCTGCCACCCTCAATGTATTGTACTCGAACTCTATGGACAGCAAAGCTTTCTTCCCGTAAACCAGCTCATAAGGTGTGAAACCTGTTGTAGTCTTCCAAGTGGTGTTGTAGGCCCAAGTGGCCTCAACCAGGCGATCTGCCCAATCCTTTCCGCTGATGCTCACCATCTTAGTCAAAATCCCTTCCAAGGCTCTATTAGTGACTTCCACTTGCCCATTTGCTTGCGGATGATACGGGGTAGAAGTCCTGTGCTTGATATTGTGATGAGCGAGCAAGTCTTCAACCAGGTAGAGGTTGTTATAGACAATTTTGTGCCTTGCAGCATCAGGCATGAATTGTCAATAATCCAAGGGATCCAAAGTCCCTAAAAATGATGTTCCTACCCCTAGAGGAACAAGGTCAGCAAACCAACAGCTCTCAGATCAGTTCTCCACCTGAAAACACTCAAAAACAAGCAATCCTGAAATCAAAGCAGGTGCTCCACTAGGCCCCTGCGCTGAAACTCAACTCCTCCATGGTGTACCTGCGTTGCAAAGCAGGTAGAAAAAAGGCCACCTGCGCTGAGCGAGATGGGACAAGTGGCACACTGAGTCATTGCTCTGGAATCTTCCAAAAATGACACTTGGATCAGGGATTTCGCCTTGTGATGAGTCAGAGGCTCTGTTTCTCCAAGTGGAAGCAAGGTTCTCCAAGTGGACTCAAGAACTGAAGATCAACTGAAGAGAGAGAGGACACAAGGCAGCTACACATCAGTTGCAAGCTGACTCATCCTTTCTCAATTCATCTATATATTGAGCTCTCTCCTATGAGCTCAGGAGGCTGGAATTTTGTGCAAAGTAATGATATGCTGTTGGTTTCACTATAGAACTATTGGGTGATTGCTTGAAGGAGGTGAAGAGGAGAAATTCTTTCTGCTGGGAGGTGTTGCTGGATTGGGGCCTTCAATGGTTGTAATACTCTCAGAACTTTACTTCTTCCATTAATAAAAGCTATTGAGGTTCTTCTATATGCACTTGTTTCAATGATGTATTGTAATAATTGTATATTTGATTTATGCTAATCCTTGAATCAGTTATGATTGCATGCTTCTTGTAGTTTCCTTCTTTGTTATTTTGTAGGATCTCATTGTAGCTGGGCCAGCAAAAGAGCAAGGAGCTGGGAGCAAGTAGCAAAGAGAAGAGTTTGGATTCGACATTAAACGCAAGGCAACGGTTAGTGCATTTCTTCATTCTCTCTTGCTTTTGTAAAGAAGTAAACCTTAAGTAGTTTTCTTTACAGTTGTTGCTGAGGTACTATCACCCTTAGAGTGGGATAGGGTCATCCGAATCGGATACTTTTCCCTACAACAAACTGGCGACTCCGCTGGGGATCGTATCTGTTTGATTGTTTGTAGTATTTTGCTATTCATTTCCTGAACAAAAGAGTACCAAATCGAAAAGCTTTTGACTATATCAAAAGCGAAGTAGAGGGCAACTACTCTAGCTCATTTCTGAGCATGTTCATGATTTGAAGAGCTGATCTACAAGGATCCTTGTAAGCTCTTAGTGATAGCTTTTCATCTTCCTTGTCATCCCTTAGTGTGTGTTTGACTGATAGCTTCTGATTTGAGCAAAAACTGTGAATTTTTGAGAAAATTGTGACCCGGAAACTGAAAAAACGCAACTTTCGTTTTCCAAAGCAGGTAGTACACAGGCTACCTGCTTTGCAACGCAGGTCCCGAAGGGGCTACCTGCGCTGAGAGCCAGACTGGCTGTGCAGCACCTGCGTTGGCCCAATTTTGCATTGTGCATTTGGGGTTTCCTCCCTTTTTCTTGCCTGTTTTCACTATAGATTTTGCAGCCAGTTACCAGTCTTGTACCTGTTCTGAAACCAACCTTACTTGCCATCATTCCGCCTCTGTTATATAATGAAATTGTACTTGTTCTTTTGTATTTCTTACATCATTTACAATTTCCCATAACGAAAGTGAACTAGTCTTGCTTTGGCCTCTTAGATCTGAACCTGTGTTAGGCATTTTGCTGGTCTAAAGAGTTAGCTTGTTTGCTGTCCATAGCTGATTAGTCTTTTTACTTTCGTCATTATGGTTTGATTTCATGTATTTCCAGTGATTAAACAAGTAAATCTTAAGGTATCTTTTGATTTTGGACAAGCTTGTTTGTTTTCGCTTTAAATCGAAATCAAAGTTAAATAACAACTTTCTTTTTGTAATACATCAACATTAAGAAAGGGAAAAGAAAATACATGCATTGTGCATTTTGCATTTGAAAAAGTTTGCATGATGATTTAGGAGAAAGTGCATTAGTTTGTGCTGTATGAACTGTGTGAAAATATATGCCTTTCTTCTCCCTCAGTAGTTAAGATTTTCATCAGTCAAAAAGATTTGAAAAAGCTTGCTTCTCATCTTAGACTGCATTTAGGAATTTGTATCAAACATCTCGTGGTGAACCTTGAAAGGCAAACTTTTAAAAAGATCAACATAAAATATATTGAATGAACCTAACAACGCTTTGAAACATAACGCAAACACATAGAGGTCTAAGTTAGAGACGTGTTCCGGCATCGTTAAACATAGTGACTGTCGATCTCGACGAAGGTGGGTGATTCCTCCTGAGAGTCGGTGGCACTAATACGGACTTGTGCTCCCACGTACCGTCGCGTATATATTGGGAGACCCCTATAGGCATATATCTTTTATCCATAGGAAGCCGTGTCGGCCGCCCTACTGATCGCAATGCAGTGAACACAGCATTCACGAAGATCGACCACCCGTACCGTAAAACGTATTCTGTGGTTTTGCGAAAGGTTTGGCACACCCTCTGCCTAGATCTCCAGAGCAGTTTCTTTTGGCCTTTTTCAAACTCTATAACTGAAAAAGTCCATCCGAGCATTTGTCACTTCGGGCTCGTTAAAACATCGAAGGAGACTAGAGTCATCTTTAGCTTTTTCTCGACTCTTTAAAACTGAAAAAGCAAGTTGTGTCTAAAGCGTCGTTATAAAATTTATTTTAAGCGGAATAATCATCACCCTTCCCTCGTTGATCTTCGAAGTTAGTCCACCACAAGTGGAAGTTCCTGTAGAATCGCTAAGAAATCTTTTGGATAGACTAGATATGTCTGAACAACCGTCAACATCTAGGACTGTGTCGTCCGACACAGCAGCAGCAGAGCCTCCTGCTGCTACTCCAACGATGTTCGCTGGTATACCATCTGTCCCGGCAAATTGTCAACAACAAGCCGGAGTCCCATCAGGGACGATGACATGGTTAGTTCCTATTTCTTCGTCTGGATTATCATCTGGTATTTCTTATGTTGAAACTCAACAAATCAATCCAACGTGTCTTCAAAGGCCAATCTACCCTTTAAGTACTGGATTGCCACCATATGGAGGACAGTATGCCTTTTCGTTGTTCCCCCCTAGAGAACAACCATATGGGAGTTTACAACAAAACTCAGGTCAAACTGGAATTACATCCAGCGGTTGGGTACCAATACTGCCTCAACAACCAAGAGTTGCATATTCAATGCAACCAGTCCACCCTGTGTCGAATGTTGCCACTATACCTGGTATGGTGATTGCGTCGCAAGTACAAGCGCTGCCTATTGTATGTCAACCCCAAGTTTCTCAGGTTTCCATACAACAGCCTCTTGTCTCGACATCTCAATCGCAACCTCAGGGCAGTGCCTCCTTATCCGGAGCGACTCAGGATCAAACAAGTACTGTGACTCCTCATCTTGGTCAATCATCTAGTATTGGGCATCAGCAAATGGTCCAACAACCAGAGCTGGTTCAAACTCAACAACCGCCATTCCAACAATCATGTCAAGGACCTGAGCAACAAGTCTTTGTAAGTAATGGGCAACCATACTATAATGGTTATGCCCATCAACCTTGTCAAAGTTGCCAACATTATGCTGGTATGCAAAGACCCACTGCTCAGGCGATTCCATCTTATCCTGGATATGCTTCACCTAACCTGAATCAACAGTTTCTCTTTGTAGCAACTCTAGAATTACCAGATCTAAACCAGCTGACGAATGATCCAATTGCTTATGCCCCTTGGTGGCCAGCGATTCCGCATAAACTTCCATCAGACATTCCTAAATTTAATGGAAATCCGGGTGAAGATCCGTCAAATCATGTGATGACATTCCATCTATGGTGTTCATCGAACACCCTAAATGATGATTCGATAAGACTTCGCCTCTTTCAGAGGACGTTAACGGGTCCAGCGGCAAAATGGTACATTGAATTGCCTAGATCTTCGTTCGACAACTTCAGTACCTTAGCCACAACCTTTTTAACCCATTTTCAATTATCGATAAGGTATGAAACGGGAACAGAACTCCTTACCAATTTCAAACAGACGACTGCCACCCACATATCTGATCATATACATGAGTGGCGACGTCGTCGTAGGATGGTAAAAATGTACGTTCCTGATCAGCTATTAGCTGAATGGTTTATCAAGTCGTTACTTCCCGCTATAACGGAAGACGTGGCAAAGGGAGGAGTCGTAACGGAAGAGCAAGTTATCGCTCGTGCGCAATATCTAGACTTGGTCTATACTCAGTCTGGCACGCTCTACGACAAAATACCTGACGCCCCTAGACCGGAATTCTCTATTCCTTTTCCTCCTAAATCAAACAATGACACTCGCGTCGGTAATGGAGTGATTGGAAAGCACAAAATTTCTAGTCAAAATGCAAATGAAGAACTTCTTGCCTCGGAAGTAAATGCCATGTCGACCGACAAGGGCAAAAAACTGAAGCAACCAGGGGGAAAGAAGAAAAAGACAGGGAGAAAAAGGAAACCCCCGGCAAGGTGTCATATATGCGATGAGGATCATTGGACGAAATATTGTCCACATATAGCTGAAGTTAAGAAACTCTTCAAGAGTTCAGAAACCCCAGCAGTATTGACTGATCCGTTTCCTAATCCAAGTCAAAATCTAGTTGCTAATCAAAATGCTTCCGGATCCCAAGTTCTTATGTTGTCTACCTCAAAGCAACAGAATAATGCTTTGACAAGGAGTAAAGATTACAGGAATCCAAAGCTGTCGAACAACAAGGTTAATGAACGACCTAGTAGTTCAACAACAACTTTGACCGAAGTTGTGCCACCCATCGTTCCTGAGCCAATGATAAAGTCGCCAAAGGGAGTAGTACACAAATCGACATTTAATCCACGTGCCAAAGGAGCACAGAATTATAATATAGTAAAGGACCTGGCCCAATCGCCGTCCACTATGTCGACACTTGAGGTACCACAAAATTGCCCCTCCCAAGAGCAAGCTTTACTATCAGCAATAGGTGGGATTGGCCCAATGGATTCCAATCTTGTGGCCTTTGATCATAAAGGATATGACCCTCAGGTACCAGCTCAACTAGCTTTCCTTATTCAAGTGAAAGCCCTCAACAAAACTGTTCATCGAACAATTATTGATGAGGGGGCATCTACATGTCTTATGTCGATGAGTTGCTGGAAAGATTTAGGCTCACCACCCTTGTCGAAATCGTCAACGACGTTAAAAGCATTTGATGGACGATCATACACTCCATATGGGATTTTAAGTAACTTGCAAGTTGAACTGGGGGGAAAAACAGTAGGAATTGATGTTGAAGTAATTGATGGAAACCTCGATTACAACATCCTACTTGGAAGACCATGGATCTATGCCATGGCCGCAGTTGTGTCGACCTACTTCAGAAAGATTGCATTTCCCTTCCAAGGAGGAATTACAATCGTCGACCAACAAACTTTTCTCCCCAGCAGTCCACAAGTTACGGGAAGCATTCCAATGATCCATGGAAGGAATCATTCGCTCCAAAATATCGAAGTAGGCCTCCTAAAAGACGCTGCCTTAATGGGTACTTTCGCCCTACCGCCTCCAAATAATCTGGCGAGAGTGGCCACGGTGGAAACCTACAAAATGAAATCTAATCCAATCTTCTGGTTGGATTCGGAAGATTCCTAAATATTTTGTCGGCATGGATCATCGCCCTAATAGAAATACTGTAAATACAGTGGGCTCCGAGGACGGTTCTTATCTTGTGTCAACCTCGTTAAAAAATGAAACAAGGAGCCGAGGACGGTTCTTATCTTGTGTCAACCTCGTTAAAAAATGAAACAAGAAGTCGAGGATAGTTCCTATCTTGTGTCAACCTCATTAAAAAAAAAAAAATAAATAAATAAATGAAACAAATCCCCGAGGTAAACCTTCATTCCAACCACCGAGTTGGATGCAATGAAGCTTGGGGGGCATACACCTCGATTTGCATTATTATGCTGGGGGCATGCAAACTTATCTCCGAGCAGTTTTAGCGTCATAGTTCATGCTCGTTAAAAAATAAACATAAGCTTTTGAGCAAGTTTAAGCTCGTTAAAAAATGAACTTCCCGGTAAATAACCTTGGTAAATGTAACCTATCAGCCATAAAAGCCTTGGTCGTGTTTGCACCCACCACCTCCACCGTCATTTGGCCGATCGTTCACCTCCATATGATTGTTTACCCATTTTGAGGAACAGCTGCGAAGAGTGATTTCACTTAGCCATCCTTGTAACACTGCCGTGATTGGAATATTCCAACCTGTACCTGGAATCTGCTGCTGCCCTGTTCATCACTCGTTCCTCAAAAGACGAGTCTTCTTTGAGCTCTTTTCACTGACTCATAAAATATGAAAAGTTTGCCGAGTTTTGGCCTTCCAGCTCGTTAAAGCAACCGGAAGAGCTATCCCTCCTCTAGATTTTAATCTTTTTGGACCTGAGGGATTATTGCACAAAAAGATCGAGTGCTTGTTTTTTTCGGCTCGTTAAAGCAATCGAAAATTCATCCCTTCTGTATTGTTTTATACTTTTTCGGACTTAAGGGATTAGATGACGAAAAAGGAATTCTGGAGTTGACTTTATGTACCTTTTCAGACTCTCTAAAAATGAAAAGGACCGAGTTATCCTTGTTGTTAGACTCGTTAAATTCATTAAATAGCGACAAACTTGTCTTTAGACGAGAACGAGTTTCCCTATCGCTAGGCTCGTTAAAACATAGCGATGGGCTTGCCCGAAGGGCAGGTTATAGAACAAGCATATGTTATCCTCCTCAAGCTTGACAAAAATAAAGAGGTACTGGTCAGCAATGACTGGGGAAAAATTGGGAGAACCTCACAGCTTTAATGGTAGCAAGTCGCTCTTGAACATGACACTTTGTCCTCCGTATCACATCGGGTTGGGTTGTTTCATTCACCGGTCTCATCACCATGGTCCTCGCCACACCATCCACATTTGGGGTAATGCTACCGATCCATCACATCAGTGTCGTTATATGTTCAAGAGATGTTGTTCTGCAAAGAGTCAACTGTGTCCCATCCACTGCCATACATTGTCCTTCATCCATTTCATGACCGCCACCCTGAATCATACATCACAGTTTGTTTTCACCTCATCACAATCACTAGCTCCATTCCGTGTCACTGATGTGGGATTCATTAAGGCCCTCCTTTGACGGATCGCTCCTTGTCGACATCAGCTCATTATCCAAGGAGTTGATCTAGGAACAACCCCTTCAATACTTTGAAGCTTGCATGCCTCAATGGCAAGTTTCTCACTTCCGGCGACAGGTATACATCAATGACCTTCGACCAGAAGATTTTGCATGGTGGTCGACGCCAAGTCCTTTATTCCCACCATGTGAATTGTACTGCCGTACCTTGAGGGTCATCATCCTTATCGGTGATTCCTCTCACGCTTGTTAACGGTTTACATCATTGACCGGTAATCAAGCGATGTCTTTCCATGTTCGACTTCAAGAAATCCTCACATGGATTGACTTGTACATCGAGTGAAGATCGGAAGAGATTGAAGACCCCGGATCTAGTTTCATCCATCTGGGCTGCGATATATATTCAGGACATAAAGACATTTGATATGTACATCATTGCAGCAGATGATCATCCTTCTCAAAGGATGATAATTTCAGCAGAGAATTATCAGTCTACCATCAGACGATCGTCTGTTCTATGTACCAAAATGAATTTATAAAGCTGAGCATGGGAATGCCCGCCTCAGCTAGATCATGAAAAAGTATGAAAAATAATGTATTGTATTGTATCTTATTACAAGACACTTCTCAGCAGATTGAATGAACTTCGGATCCTCCTAATAAAGCATTTCACTCGATAAACGACCTCATACTTTAGGGGGCATCTGTTATAGACAATTTTGTGCCTTGCAGCATCAGGCATGAATTGTTAATAATCCAAGGGATCCAAAGTCCCTAAACATGATGTTCCTACCCCTAGAGGAACAAGGTCAGCAAACCAACAGCTCTCAGATCAGTTCTCCACCTGAAAACACTCAAAAACAAGCAATCCTAAAATCAAAGCAGGTGCTCCACTAGGCTTCTGCGCTGAAACTCAACTCCTCCATGGTGTACCTACGTTGCAAAGCAGGTAGAACAAAGGCCACCTGCACTGAGCGAGATGGGACAAGTGGCACACTGAGTCATTGCTCTGGAATCTTCCAAAAATGACACTTGGATCAGGGATTTCGCCTTGTGATGAGTCAGAGGCTCTGTTTCTCCAAGTGGAAGCAAGGTTCTCCAAGTGGACTCAAGAACTGAAGATCAACTGAAGAGAGAGAGGACACAAGGCAGCTACACATCAGTTGCAAGCTGACTCATCCTTTCTCAATTCATCTATATATTGAGCTCTCTCCTATGAGCTCAGGAGGCTGGAATTTTGTGCAAAGTAATGATATGCTGTTGGTTTCACTATAGAACTATTGGGTGATTGCTTGAAGGAGGTGAAGAGGAGAAATTATTTCTGCTGGGAGGTGTTGCTGGATTGGGGCCAAATATGGTTGTAATACTCTCAGAACTTTACTTCTTCCATTAATAAAAGCTATTGAGGTTCTTCTATATGCACTTGTTTCAATGATGTATTGTAATAATTGTATATTTGATTTATGCTAATCCTTGAATCAGTTATGATTGCATGCTTCTTGTAGTTTCCTTCTTTGTTATTTTGTAGGATCTCATTGTAGCTGGGCCAGCAAAAGAGCAAGGAGCTGGGAGCAAGCAGCAAAGAGAAGAGTTTGGATTCGACATTAAGCGCAAGGCAACGGTTAGTGCATTTCTTCATTCTCTCTTGCTTTCGTAAAGAAGTAAACCTTAAGTAGTTTTCTTTACAGTTGTTGCTGAGGTACTATCACCCTTAGAGTGGGATAGGGTCATCCGAATCGGATACTTTTCCCTACAACAGAGGTAAACTGGCTTCCTTGATCGATGACTAACTCTCTTGGGTAGCCAAACTTGTAGAAGATATTTTCCCTTAAAAACTCAGCCACCTTTTCTTCTGTCGCTTCTTTGATTGCCTTTGTTTCTACCCACTTTGTCTGGTAGTCGGTGCACACAATGATGTAAGACCTTTGCTTTGAAGGAGGGTTGATAGGACCCACAAAATCCATGCCCCACTTCTCAAATGGCTCGAAGGTCACTTGAGGTTGGAGGGGCATCTCATCCCTTGGAGTTGGTTTCCCCATCCTCTGGCATCGGTCACACTGGCTGATGTATCTTTTGACATCTTGGTGAAGAGTAGGCCAATAGTAACCTGCTTGTAGAATTTTCAAGGCAATCCTTTTTGCTGCAAAGTGGCCTCCACAGGGCCCATTGTCACAGGTTAGGAGGATGTCAAATACTTCCTCCTCCCTAACACAATGTCTCAAGATCGCATCTGGGCCAAGTTTGAACAGGTTTCCCCCGATCCAAGTGAATGGGGCACTCTTCCTTACAATTTTTCTCTTCTCCTTTGAGGATAGATGCGGAGGGAAATGTGCTGAGACCAAGTAATTTTCTATATCAGAAAACCATGGAGAGAGTAATGAGATAGCAAACAGGTGTTCATCTGGCATTTGGTCATCCACTGTCCCTTCTTCACCTGCAGGCAAATCCAATCTAGACAAGAAGTCAACGACAACATTTTCCTTACCTGGCTTGTCGACAATAGTCAAATCAAATTGCTGCAACAAAAGTAACCATCTAATGATACGAGCATTTACATCAGGCTTATTCATTAAATATCTAATCGCAGCATGATCAGTGTGTACAAATGTTTGATAACCAGTGATGTAGTGTCTGAACTTGTTTAGGGAATGGACTACATCTAGGAACTCTTTCTCGGTTACCGTATAGTTCATTTCTGCCTTGGACAGGTTCTTACTAATGAAGTATATGGCATATGGTAGTTTCTCCTCAACTTGTCCTAAGGCTGCCCCTATGGCTTTGTTCGAGGCATCAGTGTGGATGTGGAAAGGTAGGGCCCAGTTTGGACCTCTTAAGATCGGGGCGGACACCAGCTTATCTTTCAACTCATCCAGAGCCCCTTGACAGTCGTCAGTCCATTTAAACTCAACATCTTTCCCTAAGAGGCCAAACAATGGCGAGGCTAGCTTACTGAAATCTTTAATGAATCTTCGATAATATCCTACTAAGCCTAGGAAACTCTGAACATATCTTACCTTTTGAAGAGGTGGGACCTTTTGGATAATAACAATCTTGTTAGGATCCACCTGTAATCCTTGCCGAGAAATGGTATGACTTAGCATGGTCCCTTCAGTCATCAGGAATTCACATTTTTCGGGACTAAGGGACAGGTTCATCTCAATGCACTTGGTTAGAACTTTTCCTAGGTTAGTCAATGCTTCTTGGAAGTTGGACCCATAAGTAGTAAAGTCATCCATATAGATTTCTACCGAATCGTGGACCAACTCATAAAATATGCTCAATACTGCTCTCTGGAAAGTGGCAGGAGCCTTGCATAGCCCAAAGGGAAGGACTCGGTAGGCAAAGGTACCCCATGGACAAGTGAAGATGGTCTTATCTTGGTCCTTCGGGCTGATTTGGATCTGGTTATACCCGTTGAACCCATCTAGGAAAGAGAAGAACTTCTTCCCTGCCAGTCCATCCAACACTTGATCTATGAAAGGCAAAGGGAAATGGTCTTTCTTGGTGGCTTTGTTAAGTTCTCGGTAATCTACACATATTCTCCACTTCCCATTCTTCTTGGGCACAAGCACTAGAGGTGAGACCCACTCACTATCGGAAATGGGGTAGATGAATCCTGCATCCAACAATTTTTGCAATTCTTCTTTGACAATGTCTTTAAGGGCTTGATTCATTCTCCTCTCAGGCCGCCTGACTGGTTTACAATATTCTTTAATGTAAATGTGATGGGTATAGACCAAAGGGTGGACTCCTTTCATCTGCTTATAGCTCCAAGAAAAAGCATCCAGATGATTGTTTAGTAAGCTACACAGCTCCTTCTCCTAGGAAGGAGATAGGGAGGAGCTGATTTTTAAGGTTCTTTCGGGGCCAAATTCCACATTCTTAACTCTGAGAGTGGTCGGATCGATCACACAGAGGTCCACTAAAGCGTTGGCTTGGGTATCTTCCACCAACTCCTCTAAGGACAGTGCACTGGGGGGTGGATTTTGAATCAGATTCTCAATCAAGTCATCCTCGGTTTGAGGGCCTCCCCTGGTGGTTTCTACTATGCACAATGGTGTAGAGTAGACCTCATCCTCATCTCCCTCTTCCAACCAGAGTGGTAAGTCATGTTCTAGCAGAGGTTGGGCAGGAGAGTACAGGACTAGCTGTTTGGACATAGGCCCATTCTTGATGGTCATGCTTCCAACTCGACAACTGATGTAAGCATCCATAGTGGCTAACCAGGGCCTTCCCAAAATGAGGGGGTATCTAGTGAGCTTTACCTTTGGCTGAAGGACCAAGAATTCCGCAAGGTACTCCCAAGAGTCAACAGAGACCAAGACATCTTCCACAATCCCTTCGGGAGCAACGGTGGAGCGATCTGCTAACTGCAGGACTGTAGAGGTCTTCCTTAAGGAACCCTGAAGGTTGAGTTTGAGCATGGTGTCCCTGGTCATCACATTAATGGCAGCCCATAGATCAATCAAGGTATGGGGGATTATGGTGCCATTGATGTGGACATCAACCACAGGACTCCCAGGGTCCAAATACTTTGGACAGATTACTTGCCCCAACATTAGATTAGACAGTTGTCCTATGACATTGATAGTCGAGGCATCTCTCTTTCGCCTACCTGGGTGCCCGAAACACTTCTCCTTAATCAATTTGTAGTATATTGGTACATCTTCTATGGCCTAGAGAAGTGGTATTTTCACACGCAACTATTTAAGTTCTCCCAGAAGTTCAGTCTCCTCTGGGTTTGGTTGCGTGGTTACTGTTAATCGCTCAGGAAAGGGTGGAATGGCTTTGGGTTCACTTTCCTATTTCTCTTCCTCGTCCTCCGGGGGAGGAGGTTGGCGGTCTGGAAGGGTCTTCCCAGATCGCAGGTTGATCTCCTGGATCTCCACAGCATAGGTAGGGCATGTTGTCTCCCCAGTGTATACCTGTTGGGCCTGTCAGTTGTTGGGGTTCGGGTTCGGTTGAGCAAGCATCTAGGGTTGTCTTGGAGGAGCAGGAGGTGATGGTTGTGGCTAAGCCAGTGGTGGAGGCAGAATGGTGGGATGAGAGTTGTATTGGGGCCTCCACCTTGGTTGAGGTGCATTCCACTAAGGTTGTGGCTGGACATGTGAGTGAAATGAGTGAGCAGTGGGTTGAGTATGGTATTGAGATGGATAACACCACGGAGGAGGTGCAGACCAGGAAGGATGAGCAGGGGGAGCCCAAGAAGGTATGTGAGCAGATTAGTTGGGGCTATAATAAGCTTGGGATGTCCCTTGCATCCCTTGCTGGTGAGGTCTGGGCCCATGCAGCCTCCTTTGGTTGAGGAAGTAGAGAGGTTCAGTGGTTGCCTCAGTCCCTTGGTACATGGATTTAAATCCAGGCAAGGTTGGGCATTGGTTTGTGGGGTGGTTTTCCTTACAAACGAAACATACCTCTACTGAGTGCAATAGGCACTCGTTCTTAGGGTGCTTCCTCGTGCATCTAGGACAAAAAATGGCCAAAGCCCTCTCAGCTTCCTCTTTCTTTTGTTGGATCCGGAAAGTATCAAGTTGCATGGCAATGGTCTGTCTCATCTCACTTTTGAGGTCTTCCATCTGATTAGAAAACTCATGCTTGGAGAAGGTGGTACTAGCTGAAAGTGGATTCCCCCTACCCTTTTTCTGGGCTACCCTAGAATGGTTTCTAAACACAGTCTTTATGTCTTCATAAGGTATTTGGTAGATGTCCCCTCCAGCTAGCAAATGGAGGGTATCTACAAGGTCTTCAGGGACTCCTCAGAGCAGAACCAACTTTAGAGATTCAGGGTCAAGTGTGCACCTGGCCCGTTTATAGCTGAGTTGGAACCTTTCCTCATAGTCTTCTAAAGACTCATCATTTCCCATGGTCATCCGAAAGATTTCTCCCTTTGTTTCCTTTGACCTACAATAGTCCTGGTATTTGTTGTTAAAGGCTTGCTGCATCTGAGCCCAAGTGGTGATACTGTTTCTAGGTAACCCCATGAACCAGCGTAATGCTGCATCCTTGAGGGTAGAGGGAAAGAGTTTCAACTTTTGCTCGTCTTCTGCATAGTCATAAGTTCGACAAAGGACAACAAACTCAAACAGGAAGGTATCAGGGTCTTCAGTGGTCAATCCATGGAAATGAGGTAAGGCTGAGGGACTTATGTTTTTCATCTTCATGTCCCCATTGGTCTCTCGGATGGGGAAGGTACCTTCTATCCTCTCATCATCTTCTCCACCGTTTCTGTTTTCAGCCATGGTCTCAAGAGGAATGTTTTCTTGCTCTTCTTCTGTTATATGATCTTCATATATCTCAGGAGGTTCACCTATAGGTTCTTCTGGGTCACTGCCACCAAAGAAGAGAGAAGGGTGACTCAGTGAAGTAGTGGGGGTGTTGGGTAGGAATTTTCTGGTATTATCTATGTTCCTACGAGGCATGAAAAGATTTTTGGTTGCTTTTTCCTTTTTCTGCTTGTACTTGCAAAACTGAAATAGATGGAATTGCAACTAACTAAAATCTATCTTGCGGAAATGAAAATGCGGAATTGAAATGAAAGCAGGAAAGGACTAATCTATTTTGCTGAAATCAAATTGCAGGAATGAAATGCTACACTACGCTTACGGAATTGAAATGCTATTCTACGCTTGCAGAATTGAAATGCTAGTCTACGCTTGTAAAATTGAAATTGCGGAATTGAAAGGCTAATATATGAAAGCAGGAAATGTCTCATTTACTTTTGCAGAAATGAAATTGCAGAATGGAACTGAAATAAACTACTTAGCAGAAGGTTGGAGTAGAGAAATAGAAGAAAAGAAGCAATCACAAATACTCTGACGCTTCCCCGGCAACGGCGCCAAAAATATGGTGGGCTCCAGTATTGCAGCAATAATGTTGCAACTCCTAGGAATCCCTTCTTTACTCTTATCAACCCGGTAGTTCGTAACAAACTTGGAAGCGATGATGCTGTATGCACAAGTACTAGCTCTTGCCATGACTGTCACTTGGTCAGCTGGCACAAGTCCGCTAGGAGCTTAAGCCAACTTCTATGAGCTCTTAGAAGAATCTTTTTAACTGATGGACAAAATCTAACTCAAAGAAGGCTAATCTACTTGCAAAAAGAAACTGGAAAGCTGAAAGGAAACGCAAACCCTAGCAAACCCTAATTTTACCAGCTAGCCCTACTGATGCAAGAAAGAGGATGCAAGCTACTGAAAGAGATGCCATTGACTTCTAGGAAGGTAAAATGCATGTGTTTAAGCTACTTCTACAGTAACATCTTAAAAAAACATCTTTTTGTATTTTTGAATAAGTTGTCAGAATTATCATGCATGTGCTTTGATTATTTTGACTGTGCAGAGGTGGATTGGCGAGAGGAAATGCTTGTAGACGGTTGGGAAGGTTCAAAGAGGGCCTAAGGGGTCCCTAGCACCCTTCCAGAGAGTTTCACAAATTTTGGCTATCAAGAAACCACGTTCGTGAGCTTCTACAAAAAGTCTGCAGGGGTTCTACAGGATGTTCTGTATTTTCTACAGGATGTTCAGAAATGGGATTTTGGAGGGTGGATGGAGGGAGAAAGGTGGAGAAGTGAGTATGGAGGTAGGATAAGGGTGTGAGGGGGTCCAGGACTTAGTGGATGGAGCTGAGGAGAGATGAGGATGGCTGGATTTGTTCAAGGACGAGTAAAGCAATGTTGCACAAAAATTAGGGTTATGTGAGCGAATGTGGCAAACGTGAGGCAAGAATCCAAGTAGGGTTGGAGCAGATGGGATTGATGGAGTATGGCAGATAGAGAAATGGTACGGGTGCTCTACAAGTTGTTTCTCCAACTGAACCAACGAAGACTTGGAAAATCAGAGACCTAGTTACGTTAACCTAATCTGATCTAGCTAACAGTAAAGAGAATGAACAGAAGTTTATTTGCAATGAGACCATGTATAATAACTATGCAACAAAGCAATCAAAAACCTAAACATGTAGCCAACTTCTGAAAATAAAAATCGAACACTAATGATTGCATGGTGAGGCAAATATAGTGTTTTTGGTGGCAGCAAGGTCACCTTGATCCCAGCACCTGATCCCACTGAGGGAGAGGTGAAATCAGAGGTGCTTGATGGCCTTTTTCTGAAGCTCTTCCCTGTTAATAACCTATCAACTCAATCTGAACATCAAAATCCTTTCTAATCATCAACAATGACCTGGGTAATCAGCAAGATTTTAATCTACTTAATAGAAATTATTTTTCAAAGACATAAAAAAAAAAATAACAATACATAAAGGAAGCCTTAGCACTTGGGTTTGGCCCAACCTCAAGAGCTACAGGCTCCTAAAGAAAACTCATAATTGATGCCAAGTAAAGCTGCTCGTCATTCCTCAAAAATAATCATGTCACAAGAAATTTATACAGCAGTAGCTACAAAAATGAGCTGAGATAATGATAGCACTATGGTGCAAAACCCAACAGTTCCAAAAGTAAACTACGAAGGTTGAGGCCTTCCAATTTATGCACTGCAAGGGTCCTAGCAGCCCTCCTTAACTCAAGGGACTCGGCTGTTCAAACTACCAGTGAACAGTCACTCTTCACAAAGCTGCTTGGCTACCTTTAGGATTCGTTTTGGTGGCCTGCTGAGCTCCAAGTTGAGAGTGGAGATTTCGAGGAAGGGCCATTTAATGCAAGAGACAACCTCCCTACGAATCCTCACCCCTGTTCCTTCATGCTTGGCTATCATATGGCTCATAATTGTTTGGCTTTGTTCCAAAATTTGTCCAAAAAACCTGAAATAACCATGTATTAGCCATCTTGGTAAAGTGACCACCCTCATTCGTTCAACTAACATAAACATACTCAAAAAAACATGCATAGACTATGAAAAATTGTGGATTGATCAAGAACAATTAGGCAAAATGAGCCCAATAAGTTACCCAATTTGGGGCTCATCAATTAGCAATATTCTTCCTCGCCCATTTCCCAAGCCAAGCATTTTCCATTCTTTTTTTTGTTAATGCTCTTCATTTATGCATTAGGCCTCCTCTAATATCTTAGTAGAGCACTATGGCTTCTCTGCCATACCCAACAAATTTGTCCTAAGATCCCAAGCATGAAAGTTGCAATGCAAATTTAAAAACAAACGAAGGGAAAAGAAAGTACAAGAATGGAATTCACAATAATAATTATAATTTTACAAAGAAAACAACATGGCCATGTGCAAGTCAGCAATCATGGCAATAAACAATCCATGAGGCCAACAAACTAGAAAGACAACACGTAAGCATTAAAATGGATAAGTACCAAAACTTTTACTTGATCCCCATGAGTCTCAATGTTTAGTGCATTCTTAATTTTTACATACATATATACGTAGATATATATATATATATATATATATATATATATATACGTAGATTTTCACAAAGTCTCTTCTAGGCCTTGACAGCAGGACTTTTTTCCACATCTTGGAGACTTAGAATGTGGTGCAACAACCCTTGAAAGAAGGTCAAGTTATATCTTAGTATGGAATTCAATTCTGCTTGATCCTTTTGGCTCCTGACAAGCCTCCAATTCTCTACCCTACAACTTTTAAGTTTAACCTTCACATCCCTGAGCTCAACCCTCAAGTCCTTGCTCAACCTACAAATTATTGAAGGTTATTTATTTTGGAGGGACTTCCCTTTTTCTCATTCTTGGTAGACTTTTTCCATATCCGACTGCACCATGACATGATACATGCTTCCCTTTATTGCCATAGGGTCTTTCTATGTGCTACCATACACACTCAAGTATTAATTCATTAAGGAAATAATATAAATAAGTATACCAACTACCATTTCACTAAGCTAATCCCAATGTAAAACCTACAACTATTCACACATCTCCAAGATTCTCATTAGCCACATGTCTCAAGACCCAAAGCATGATTAGGCCATTTAAAAAAAAATTAGAATTCCACATGCTCGTGCATATATTAGGTAAATCACAATCACATTTGCCTAATTTAAAATATCGTTCTTTTACCAAAATCTCGGCATTAAATCAATATCAAATTCTTGACCGAGACTATTATTATAAAGTTAAGAATCACCCTTTAAATTTTAATATTATCCTTATTTTCTTCAACCATCATTTTAATTTTTTTAAATATTATTCTTCTTGCAAAGACTAGCAGTAGCCATTAGGTTCAACCTCTTCACCAAAGGCAATGATCAATGGTGTCTGTAGTCTGAAAAGGTCAATTAAAAACCATTTAACACATAAGCATCTGCCATTTTTATAGTTTATAATTTTCAAATTTATGAAATTTATCATGTAAATGTAGGAAATATTACAATAAATACATATATGTTCAATCATAATGCCACTTGCATAATAAAGCAAGCAACATATCATCAATGCTAGCAGTGCTACAACTAGCATGAGAAAGAAGTCAACAGACAATCCATGATTATAGTGCTATAACCAACACATATAACAAGAATTTATTAAACACCTAGCTCTATAATAAAGTCACAACATAATGCCTCTAATTAATCGAGGTTCTCTGTCATATAACATATTGACCATGAGATTCTCCCATCCCATCAACATATATACATATATGTATTAAATAACAGGAACAACTATGCTATGAAACATAAGAAATGCAAGGATTTCTTCAATTATGAGCATTCACATGTGAATTCATCCCAAGTGTGTCATAAAACACCATTTAAACAATCATGCATAAAACATGCAAGTAATTCTACAAAACTAAATAAATAACAAGACTTTATGGTCACATCAATAAACTATTTAGAACTTCAAGATGCTTAAAGAAAATATGTTCAATACCATTGCATTTTTCAACAAAACAAATCATACCAAAACATCCTTTCAACCAACATACAAGTCACAATAAAATGTTATAAATAACATACAATCTTATCCACATTCAAATACAACACTCCAAGCTAGGGCTTCACCCTAGCTTTAAAGATTCAGGAACTAGTACCATGATGTGTGCACATAACGCAATCAAGATCTTCATCAACATACACAATCAACCTACCCAATTACTAGATTCTAGCACCTATTACAATCCTTCAAGCCTCATCTAATCTCCAAAGGTCAAGCTACGTCCAATGCTTGGACTTACTGCTTTGTTAGTTTTGTAGCAGGGTACCAATTATCCCAAAGGTCTAGAGTTGAAAACTTTGTCTACATTTCTCTTACGATGGAGCTCCTATCAGATAGTCCCACATGCTCCTTGCCTACCACGTGGTGCCCATGTGGCTACCTCATGATGTGTCACATCACCACCCACATGAAAATTCCATACAGTTGTCGACCCTTTCACGCTATGTCTCATGTAATCCCTTTACCATGGTCCACATGGACCAACCTATAACACACACACATACACACACACGTGTGTGTGTGTGTGTGTGTTATAGTTTGGTTCATGTGGACCATGATAAAGGGATTACATGAGACACAACGTGAAAGGGTCAACAACTATGTGTAATTTCCATGTGGGTGGTGACATGGCACATGACAAGAGAGCCATGTGGGCACCACGTGGTAGGTCAGGATCACGTGGGACTATATGTGTGTGTGTGTGTGTGATTCAAAGGTAGGTGGGTGCTGACCCTCAATGACTAAGTCACCCTAAGAATAAAATCTTGATAGAAACTTATGCATTCCCTCATTGAAATTTGTGAAGGACAAACTTGTCGGGGTTAAGTGGACTTCGGGTGGTCCCGCTGCTACATTCTTTGTTATTGTTTTCTATGGGCACTCGTGTGAGATCCACCGCACCACATTTCCTGGTTTATATATATTTCCATGGTTTTTAAACTGTCAGGGTTACTTGGAGAAGCCATCTAGCCATCGACCAATTTGACTCCATTAAACTAATCACTTTACCTCACATTCATTCACACCTTTGCGTGTGGGCTCCACCTCACCACATCACCCCAGGAATTAATTTCCAGCAGGATTGCACCAGTATCCATTGGAAATCACTGGGGACAAAGTGTCGCTAGGGTGACATCACTAGCCCTTTTCAATGGGGTGACATCATCCCCCATGCAACTCCAATCCAAGCATGTCACATGCCACTCACTTCCAAGCCACATGGCTACAAAACCACATCACCCACAATGTTGGGCATGGGTTTCACCTAGACATTCATTGCACGATGAGTTTGGACTTCCATTTTATAAGGTTTTGGGGGTTTTCCACCACATTAAAGTGCCAACGCCTAACTACCAGTCCCACCTGCCATGTCACCCCAAGAATAAAATCCAAGATTGTCCCTTGGGACTCCCCTTGATATCTCCATGCCCTTTATAGAATATGGAATAGCTGGAGGATATGTGGCGTGATTTAATTGGACAAAGAAGACGATGGCAACATGATGTGGATCAATAGGGATGTGACTCGTGGCACAAAAAATTGACATTTTTTGGTGGCCAAGTGGGTTGAAAATGGGTGACACTTGGAACTAGTCAGTGAGTGGCATGGGGCAACGTGATAGACAAAGTGGCAGGCAAGTTAGTAATGTTGACACATCACCTTGAGGATCTCAGGAACAAAGAAGTGGGACAATGTGGTGACACATGGATGGTGACATGTAATCTCAACAATGTTTCTATTGTTCTGTGTGTACAATAAATGGCCCCATAGGGACACATCAACTTGACTATTTAACCCTGACGAGATTCGAAGGAGCTCAATTTGTATTCCTAGGGTAATGGGGCTCTAGAAAGAGCTAGCAGGTATAGGTGGTAGAAGTGGATAGTATAGACCGATCAGGAAATATGCAATAGAAGCATGGTGGACCTTAGTAGACACGTAATCCTAGAGGATTAACCCTTACGGTATTCCTCATAGCACCAAGTTTTATTTCTAGGGAAATAAATTCGGGGGATAATACTAACCTCCAGGGTTCAGTTTTGTAAATTTTTATGTGACTAGGGGTGAGCGCGTAAGCTTATGGGCATTAAGCCAATCCACAATCCTCATTTTAACGATTTTGTGCCATATTTGGAAGTTCAACCACAACTGGTAGTTCACTAAAGTTGGTGATAGTGCACATGCATGAGTTGGAAGCATGGACAAACTTAGTGTCTTAATTGGCAATTCAGCCAAATCTCGCACTTAGCTAAATTTAGAATAATAGACAAATTCACTGCTAAAACCTGTAAAAATTCTAGAATTGAGGAAATTGGCAGTTTAACTTAGTTTTTCATGTCAAGAAAATAGAGTAGAGATTGAAGACAAATTGAACACATTAATAAGACTTAAGAGAAGTGGAAAAAGTGAAAAATATGAATTCGGGCATGTTAAAGTGTTGAAAACTAAAGTTCTAAATCTAAAATTATCAACTCTAATTATTTATAAGCATAATTGAATTATAAGAAGGGTGTTGTTGTGTGTTTTTATTGTTGTTGTTAGTGTTTGTGGTGAATGATCAGTTATCAGATATTGATTGTTGAAGGTGATTTTGTGGTAATTAGGGTGTTTGATTGACGAGATATTTATTGTTTTGTGAAAGAGAGTGGCCTTCATGATTTGAGTTTGAAAATGGAATGAAAATTGAATCAAGGAGTTCACGCAAGTGTAAACTTTCAAATAAAGGGTTGTATCTCCTTCTAGTAGTGGTTTGTAAACAATTAGGGTTTGGAGCTCCTTTCAATAGTAGCCAATAAATTAGGGGTAGTAGCTCCTTTCAGTGGCAGCCAATAATTAGGGGTAGTATCTCCTTTCAGTGGTAGCTGATAAGCTCAGAGATAGTATCTCCTTTCATTGGTAGCTGATAAATTAGGAAGTAGTAGCATCCTTTTGGTTGGAAGCATAGAATTTTGTAAGAGCAAGCTGAAGCTTGCATGTCTGAAAGTAATTGAAGATTGGATTAAAGATCCTATGTGTTTAATATGTTCTTCTTGTGTTTATTCTTGTGATGCTTATATGAATGGTCACTGAAGTGATTATTGGTGTTTTATTATTCTTTAATTTGAAAAATAAATTTTTAACATTATCACAATACTGATTCACTCCCCCCTCTCAATATTATCCTATTTTCTAACACAACCTATTCTAGGTTCCAACCTGATTGAGGCTTCAACCACAATAATGAGTAGGCTCCAATATTATTGAATATTCAACCTCCTTCTTCAACTTCCTTGTGCAATACTATTTTATCTAATTTTCAAACATGATCCATGATCATCATATATCACTGAATCGACATTCAAAGAGATTGTCAAAAAGTACAATAAAGTCCTACACACATTGCCACTACCATACACACTGTCAATGTACATGTTATGAAACCAGCTCACAAAAATATAGAAAAGATAGATAAACACCTTCAAAATAAGCCTCTTCGAGGGGACAACCTCCTTTACCACAAATGAACAATTCTTGGATCATACAAATGACAAGACCTCCTTTCTATATATAGGAGTCTAAGGGGTCGTAATATAATCATAGCCGACATAACAATAATAATGTAAAGGCACAAAAATAACAATAGTGGGATTCTGTGGGGCACAATAATAACAATATGGGGACTACATGGGAACAACAATATAATAAGGTGGTTCTACTAATAATAATAAGGGGTTACACTAGTAGTATAGGGGCCTAACATGCCCCTCTCCTTCAAAAAGTGTTGTCCTCAACAATTGAGTAGTTCTTGATGCTTCTGTATAAAATTCTTGTCCTCCCATATATAATCTTCAGTGGGCAAGTTCTTCCACTTGATGAGATACTCTGAAATTGATTGACTTCATAGCTGTCGGGTTCTTGTTTTTGTGACTGCTCTAGGTTCCAATATGATTTTTCCTTCCTCGTCAAGTTCTGGCAATATTGTTTGAACTGAGATCTTCTCATTATGTAAGGTTGCCATTTCTTAAGTGCATGCAGTCTTGCCAACGTTTCCTTCTCATAAATAGCTTTGTGTAAATACTTTCCTTAGATTGGAAAACTTTCGAAAGAAATGGGTCTTTCTTCTTGTGTTAAGACATCACCAATTCCATTTCCTAATGCATCATATCCCATAATAAAGGTTTTTGTGAAGTCTGGCATAGCCAAGACCAATGCTTGGCACATTTCCTCTTTAAGATGTTCAAAGGCCTTTGTTGCTTTTGGATTCCATGAAAATGCATCTTTCTTCAATAATGTTATTTTCAGAATGTCTTCAGTCTTTATTCTTATTTGATGATATCTTGAACGAAGATCCAACTCAGTGAAGTAAATTAATTCATGCAATTCATCCAATAATTCATCAATGATAGGAATGGGAAATTTATATTTAATAGTGATTTTGTTGAGCTCTCTATAATCCAGACACGTGCACCATGACCCATCCTTCTTGTGCATCAATACTACTGGAGCATAGAAATAACTTTGACTAGGTTGAATTATACCAGCCTCTAGCATTTCTGCAACCATACGTTCAATTTCACTCTTTTGGGCATAGGGATATCTGTAATGCCTGATTTTTGGAGGAACAATTCCTGGAATCAAATGAATAGAATGATCATGATCATGAATAGGTGGGAGGCCTTTGGGAGTCTCAAATACCTTGGAATGATTGTCCAAGACTTTTTGGAGATCTGGAGAAATAGATGATTTCAATGTGGGAACCTCTAGCAAACATAATTGTGCAATTATGCCTCGTTATTCTTTCTTTAGAAGCTTTGTCATTCCAATAGAGATGATTATATTTCCCAATTTCCCTATGATACCCCTTAATTCAACTTCCTTCCCTTCCGAACAAAATTTCATGAAATGTTCTTGAAAATTAAAAGCTATTGTACCCAAGGATTGTATCCATTGGACTCCTAGTACAACATCAGCACCACCCATTGGAATGGAAAGCATTGGTCTATTCAATACATATTCTCCCATGGATAGCTTGATATTATGGCACTTTCCAGAGCAATTTATGGTTCTTCCACTTGCAACCATCACTTGACACTCTGGTGCTAGATATAGGAAGTAATTCAATTCCTTGGCTATCTTACAATGAATAAAATTATGGGTACTACCCGAATCAATAAACATTATTACCTTTTTCTTCTTGATATGTCCTTCTATCTTGAGAGTTTGAGGAGTGGTAATTTCAGCCAATGTAGTACAATATATTTTCAGATTCATTTCTTGATGCTCGATGTGATCTTTCGCTTCTTGAACCTTTTTCTTCTTGATATGTCCTTCTATATTGAGAGTTTGATGAGTGCTAATTCTTGACAATGCTTTACAAGATATGGTCGGATTCATTTATTCTTTCTCTGGGGTTGGTTCCTGGTGTATATCCTCTTCTTTTGATGTTTCTTGATCCTTTTCTTCCTACTCTTCACAATCTATGTAAAACTTCTCAGCACGCTTATGACCTTTACTGTATTTGCTATCACAATTGTAACAAAGCTCTTTTTCTCTTTTTTCTTCCAATCGTTGTCGTGTAAACCTTGTAGGTTGTGGAAGGCTATGAGAAAAAACACTTCCATATTTATGGTTGCGAGTGGTAGGATTCATTGTTTCCATAATTATGCCTTCAATTTTTCTAGCCAACCTGAATGCCTTCTCCAATTAATCGGGTTCCCAAAGATGAACTTCGTGTTGAATGTTATCCTTTAAAGTCTCTATGAAGATATCAAACCTTTGCTTCTCTGGAATCTCATTTACCCTTATATTCAATTTTTGAAAGTCCTCAATGTGATCTTCCATTGAACCCTTTTGTTTGAGATTTATCAATTGGCTAAAGAAAGTGTTTCTCTTTGTATCCTCATAATGTTCTATCATTTCTTCTGTGAAAATTGACCGCATGACAAGTGGTTTACGAGAACAAAGCCCTTCATACCATAAAAATTGATTCAGTTCTAAATATGACAATGCAATACGTACCTTTTGTAATAGTTGCACCTCTTGTAGATCAAAATATTTCTCCATCTATAGTATCCAATTTACTGGATCCTTCCCATCAAACTTCCTCATATCGCCTTTTCTTGATTTTAGGAGCTCTATCTTGAAACAACTGTAACTTTGTAACTTCGGATCTCCTAGTTCAGAAATTACAACCTGCGGTATCCCTTTGTGTCTTCTTTCCAATGCCACCAATATGATCGAAATTCGATTCTCCAAGAAAGATTTATGCACAATCTCCCAAGATAACCTGATTATATACCTTTTCAGAAGAGTGAACTTGTACAAAGTGCCACGTGTCACTATTTCGACCTACAAATGTAAAACTGATACAAAGAAATCTACAGGACATCCTCTTTCTGTAAATTATTATGAAACTTCAATGTGATGCTCAGACAAAAAGTTATGATGCTTTTCCCAAGGTCACCTTTTTGGGATGTAATTTGAGAGCCTGCAAAACCCCTAAATTTCTTGGATTATATCTCCAAAAATATAACAAAAGAAGATGTGAAATTCAGACTGGAGCTTCAGTGTGATTTCTTCTCAAATGGTTTTTTTTCAACTTCTGAAACGTCACAGAAACAACGTTATAGAAAAAATTCCACAATGATCTGTTTCGAGAAGTGAAACCCTAGAATCGAAAGCTCTGATACCAACTGTTATGAAACCAGCTCACAAAAAGATAGAAAAGATAGATAAACGCCTTCAAAATAAGACTCTTCTAGGAGGAAACCTCCTTTACATTAAACAAATGAGCAATTCCAGATCATACAAATGACAAGACCTCTTTTCTATGTATAGGAGTCTAAGGGGTCATAATATAATCAGAGTCGACATAACAATAATAATGTAAGGGCACAATAATAACAATAGTGGGCTTCTATGGGGCACAATAATAACAATATGGGGACTAAATGGGAGCAATAATATAATAAGGGGGTTCTACTAATGACAATAAGGGGTTACACTAGTAGTATAGGGACCTAACAATACAACTCACTATGTCTGTCACACAACCAACAACCAATATATTTTCATATAACCTGCAACCACTACTCTGTCGTAAACAACCTGTACCAAAAAAGTAATATCAATCATTCTTGTTGGTTGTCGTACTACTTCCTTTATTCTGCTTCAACTAGAACTTCAATCTAGTCATTCAAAACCTTCATATAAACATGTTATATTCATGTATCGAAAACACCTACAACATGCTCAAAGGCCTTCCAAGCACACACAAGATCTTCTACTCATCAAATATGAGTTAAAACTATGTAAAATCCCTTTGATTATATCTTTGAACTATGATTGTTCAACTTCTTCAGGATCTCAGTTTAGAAAAATAATACTCCCAAAAGTAAAAAATAACCATATATAACTATATAACTTGTTAAATATTCTACAAATTGTGCACTTTTGCACACCCTCCAAGTGACTCATCAGATTATGGCACTAGCCACTGGAAAGTGTAAACAATGTGACAAATTTAAATCTATTATAATAAAATAAACTTGACATGGAATCCACCAAGACTCAAACCACTTACCTTGGCCTTCCATCCATAGTCCACTACCAATTTATCTATGTAGTTTTTCGCAATATACCATACTTTAAAACTTATATTTAATGTAATATTTCGATGATGACCTCACTTTGTGCCACATATTGGATAATTGTTGCACAATGGTGATCCTATGTTGAATAACCATCTCAACCATACATTGATTCAGTAATGTTCTATTTGTCTCCACCAAGTTGGGTTGTAACCGCAATGTTTATTTATAAAAAAATATTGGTTGGGGTTACATATAGTGACTCACATTCATCCAAACTCATCAGAAATCGAATCATATTTCCAGACCAAGAGTATGGTTGAAATATTATAGTCATGACATTATTCAAATCAAACCAGAGTTATAGACTTTTCCAAACTTCTTGACTAGTGCTCACATCCAAACAAAATCATAATCATCCTAATAAATGGAACTCCATATAATGGGACTAGAATGATAATATTGCACTTTCAAATCCCGTCACTCTTCATAATACATTCATCTTTGAACCAAAGCCTTCATCATCATATATAGAAATTGAAACATGAAAAAACAATTGTTCACGCACTTGGCCTTCGATAATGAGCATATTTATAGTATTGGTGGTCCCATGGCATGGAGGTTTATGAGATCACCATGTTATAAGTCCAGATCTGACATATTTGAAATCGACATCAATGTGATTGTTCATATACCTAGGGGTGGAACCGAATTCTCAACACCCTTTTTTTAATGCTACCATGCCATATGACCATGCCCATATGACCTGGTCCTTAGGGCCATGGTAATCCATTTGCTGACATCATCATTATGTCACATCCTCCATGTGGCACTCCCAGTGTGGGTCAAGTGTCATCCAAATTTGAGTTTATTATACACATTAGCAGAATTTTTAGATCTAAAATGGGCCTCCTAAGAAAAATGTACAACCAAAATAAAATTTATTAAATCCAATAGGATTCGAGAAGATGATGTCAACCATGGGGGATGATTCTCCATTTTTGGAGGAAAAAAATAAAAATATTAAAAAACAATAAAATAATAAAACTACTTTTTCAACTCATATTTTCAACTGATCTCCTAGGGTTTTACTCAAATTTCAAGCAGGAGCACTCGTTGGATTTCCTCATCCAAGGAGTACCCATGTTGCATACTTTCGATGGACCCTACTACACGAAAAATGAGAAATACATGAAAAAATTATTGCAATCACGTTTTTCATGTATTTCCCATTTTTCGTGTAGTAGGGTCCATCAAAATTATGCAACATGGGTACTCCTTGAGTGAGGAATCAAATTTTGCATCCAACGAGTGTTTTCGCTTGAGATTTGAGTAAACCAATAGAGAGATAAGTTTAAAGTACGAGTTGAAACATAGTTTTTTATTATTTCCCTCTAAAATTTGATGATGTAATCTAATATTGTTTTATTATTTCCACTATTATCATATAATTTCCTTAGGAGGCCCATTTTAGACATCAAAATTTCCATAATGGATGAAAATGCCATGTTTCCTAATACATGGCGACCCCTGGTGGTGCCACATCAGCAAGCTGACATTAGCTTATGTTGATTGTTCTAATAAGCAACATGTCAATCGTTGAGAGGTCCATATCACCATATAATAAAAATATTCCATGTGTCACTATTTAAATGCTCTAATTTTGATGGTTAAACTTAATGCAACTTTGTCCTAATCTGGCCATTTTTCTATTGAGAGTGTTGCTGATTAACACAAAAAAAGGCATGTTGTTTAATGATATTAACAAGTGCAAAAATCCATGCAATCATTATCATTGATCATTATTCTCAATGGTAAACCTGCTTCAAACTTGCACACTATTTAACCCTTTAATAATTTGGATTTTGCCCTATAGTTTGGCCTTTCAATTTTCCTCAATCTAATATTGATATTTAACTAGCCATAACTTCTCATATAGGAGGAGTTTTTCTAAGAAGAATATACCTTTGGAAAGGTATTGACAACCGCTACACAAAAAATTTATTTGTAAAATATTCCGTGCATCTTAACTTCATCAAAAATTCAAATAAATTCAAGCACCCATATCCTCATGTAATGAGACCTTGCGAAAGGTCAAGCAATCATATTACTTCATGAAGAGTCCTACTTCTTCTTAGATCATAAAGGATGGTCTTGTTGGTGTTGCCCCATACATCACTTTCACATTAATGAGAACACTATGTGCAACACACATCGCATAATGACATCATGATGGCATCATCATGCAAATGACCACTTAACCCTAGGACAGGATCACATGGGGTAGTCTCATTGGTCTAAGATCGAAGGAATAATGTTGGCTTGGTCATATGGTGTGAACAAATGGTCTTGGCACCAAGTTTCAAGGTGCATTCATTAGTTACATTTAGATGTGAGGCATTATTTTTTGTCAATCCTCCATAGCAAGACCATCAAAAACCACTATATATGGCTCAACCAAGAGCTTGAAGGAGGCATCACAAGTTTGTAACAATTTTCTCTAGTTTGTGTTTGATTTTAGCTTCGATTTGGTCCCAAATGAATGATTCATTTAGTTCTAGTTTTGTTTTTTTTCATTTAAACCCTATTCTAGAGATTTGATTGCATTAATCTATTGGATGGTTTTGAAGTCATTATAATTTGGTTGTAATGTGATGAGATTGGCCTAGACTAACTCAATTAAAATTTTATAGTCTCTTGTGGAGTTATGGTTATATGATATCGAGTTTCATTTTGACTATAGTTTCATACTAACCTGCCACTATATACATTTATGTTTGGTTCGTTGATTTTGGCTCACAAATTTATGGCACGTTGTTTCAAAATCATGGTCCACTATTAATGGTTTTTATTTGTGGTAATAGTCATCAATGACAATAGTACATAGTCTTGGTTCATGTATTACACACTATATTAATAACATAACACCTAAACATGTGAACAGAGCTATAACACCTCAGATGAGTAATGATCGACACATCGAGTGATTCGGTTTAATTTTGATGAATAGAATGATGTGATGAGTAGGGGTTGGTTGCTAGCATTTAATTGGGCAAGCATACCTTGCAAAAGTGATTACATGTGTATTGGACATGTGGATGGTTATCGAAGCACCAAAGTTGATTACCACAAAGCCATTGGTGGAGGCGCCAAGGGTTACTAGGAATGGATTGGGCACATCTGTTAACAAATTATACAATTTGTATTTGTATTAACACATTAACCCATAAGAACAACCACATGTTTGGTATTAAGACAGTATGGAAAGAAATTCATAAAAAATCAGTTCAACCATATGATATGGCAAACATCATTCAGCAACCGAGTTTGTAGGAAGTGTGTAATTCCCAACCGAGGTTAGGATTCGAATCCACTTGTCCACTAGGTTTGAAAGTAATTAATTTTATCTTACCGCCATAGCTTTCATTCTGTTGCATCATTAACATTATCTGGTATACAACGCGGGAATCTGGTAACCTACTGAAGGGCACCCAAAAAGGGGGGAAATGTTGCATATTTAATTTAACATATAGTTTTATTTGGTTATTTTGGGTTTCTGGGAGCATTATTTATCCAAATTGAGTTCTAGAAGAAGTCAGACAATTAGGAATTAAATATGGTTGTAACCAAGGGTGTATAATGTTATTTTGGCACTTATTTGATGACTAAAATCTCCTAAGCATGTTTTTAAGGGTTTATGAGCAGCATTTAGTGGTTTTAGATACATGGTGAAAACAAGTTCAAAGAAGGAGTTTGAGTCAATGGATTGATGAATTTGTTGGAGAAAAGCATGAACAACAATGGTTGCATGTTGCACTGATAGAGATTGTGGCAATAATAGTATTTGCATATTTCAACAACGGTATTTGTGGCAGTGAAAATGCTTGCAGGTTGTCATGACAGTGATTGAGGTAGTGGTATTCTTTGTAGGTTGCGGTGACATTGATTGTGGTAGTGACAATATGAGCAGGTTGAGATGATGGTATAAATTCTGATGATTAAAAAAAATATTATAGATTTCAAATGATGACATTACTTTATATTCAGTGATACATTATGATTGTGGATCTAGCTTGAAAATGAGATGAAATAGAGGTCCATAAGGGATTTTAAGATGGAGATGGGTGTCTACACTAAGGTTGGAGACTCAATCATGTTGGAGCCTAGAGAAGCTTGCAGCCTAATCATTCATGAGGTTGGAGCCTCAAGTAGGTTAGATCCTAGAGTGGGTTGGAGCCTATACATTTTTTATTAGATCCTGAATCAAGTTGTAACCTACAATAAGAAGATACTTTCATCTTTCAAGGTTGGTCCCTCAATTAGGTTATAGCCTATCACAAGAGGAAGCTTTCATATCTTTGGGGCAGTTTCCTCTAGCAAGTCATAGAATGTAAATCTATGTAAATGAATTGAAGATAAAGAAGAAAAAGATTGGTTGTTTTCTCCTGCATGGGTTTCCATGTAAAAAACTTGTGTCCCTTTGATGTGTTGACCTTTTGATTTATTGTTCATATTTTGCATTGTTATGTTTATTGGTATATTGCAAGTGGTTAGGATTAAATGCTAAATTGTTAATTGATGAAAAGTTATGTAATAGTAAAATTGATCTCACACTGATTCAGCACCCCTCCCCGTATCAGTGTGATTTTTAGGCCAACACAATGTTGTTTTATATGGCTTGCAACTAGATGTTAAACTTATCAATTACAAGTGAAGATTATATGTTGGCCCCAAATCAAACTTTTACCATTTTAATCTATATTTTTAATACCCTTAAAGGGAAAGAAAATGAGGAATACTTTATTTTTTTCAATTCCCATACCATTTATTATTACAATGGAAATAGAAAGGAGGTATATTGTATAATATTGCTTTGTCTAACATTCTTAAAAAATTGACAAACTGAGCCACCTTGTTAAGATGTTTCTTTATCATTGTGTGAAAAAGTCCAATCTCTACAAATATCCATGCCTAATGAAAGCCCTACATTTTATTGATAGTTTATGGATCCTAACATTGTACTCCCTTTCAATTAGGCACACTTCAACTATGGTAGGATATATACATTAACAAACACTTTGGTCACTCCAAATAGTTTATGGTGTCACTTTGCAATTAGCACAATAGTTAGAGTGCCAAGTTGAGTTTGTTATAACAATTCAAAGATTTATTCTAATTCACTCACCCAACTCATACCAAATTTCAAATGCATCCTCAATTCCATTCTCATTAATTGTTCAACCACTATCTAGATATGCATAATCATATTGAAGGATGAATTTAGCCACTTTGATGATAATCGCACTATTGTTGCTCAACTATTGTAATGATATAATTATCATCACCTAAATTAGTTACCTTTTGGATATCTTCAACAATTATATTAAATATATGCATTTCGTCATTACATCCTACCTCTTTAAAATATATTTAGCTCGGACACTATGAATTCACTCTCCCAACATGACATGCATTAGTTAGAATTCCCATGACCTTCAATCTTATTTTTATCATCAATACTTTTTTAATGTACTTATAATTATCAATAAATTAAATTATATACATATTTTTTTAAGATATTTTTATGATTAAATTATACACATAATTTTTGTCATATAAATAAAGTTGCTATATAAAAAATCATATACCATTAATCCTTTGAAAGTTATATCCATTACGTACTTTTAAAAGTATATAGTCCCTTTCCCTGAACTATTATGTTTGTTTCAATATGATCATATGACCCCCATTCCTACTTAAGACCTCCTTAATGCCAAATGAAAAAAAGGCCACACTTCCAGGTTGGATATCTCAATAGGTGCAACCTATTTGTGGAAAATCTCAAAATCACATCTATGACTTGTGGGGAGATCTTAAGCTATGCATTGAGCATGTCTATATAAAATAAAATCCTACCAATGATCTTGAGAGTGACACGAAATAAAAATCTAATGTGTTTTCTACATGGAAACCAACTCAAAAACTCAACATAATAATTATCTTTAGTGGAAGACTTCTAGCTGGATGACTTCACTTTGGGCATCTATGACTTGTGGAGATATTTTAGGCTATGCATTGAGCATGACTATATAAAATAAAATAAAATCCTGCCAATGATTTCTAATGTGGTTTCTGCACTGAAACCAACTCAAAAACTCAACATAATAATTATCGTTAGTGCAAGACTGCTAGTTGAATGAATTTGTTGGCCAAATTAAAAAATGAGTTTGGGAACTTAAGAAAAAATGTTATTTGAAAGATTTAAAACATGTCATTGGGCCATCTTAAAAATGCCATTGGAGGCTTTCAAAACAAATCATCATGCCAAACCTCAAGTTGAGCACGATGGACTATTCGGTATTTTAAAGAGAGATTTTCAATAAAGTCCCACCGCACATATTTACAATTTTGAAATACTAAAATGTAACTGTAGAAAATGAAAGTGGTATATGATGAAAACAAAATCATTTAATTTTTTTTTAAGGTTAATTAAGTTAAATATTAAATTGCTCTATAAGAATTTTTTGTTTATGAAATAAGGAAATTAAGTTAAATATTAAATTTCTCTATAAAAATTCTTTGTTTATGAAATAAGGGAATTATTTTTTTATAGTAATTTGATTATTATTAATTAATTATAAACATTGATGAGAATTTATAGGTTATTTGGACATACAATATATTTTTTTTTTCTAGAAGAGTTTAGAATTTTTAGCTATTTCTTATAATCCATAGTTTTTAGAGAACAAACAAATATGACAAACGAATAGTCACAGCCACCATTCTAATGTCAACTTTATAACTTTTATAACCCATTAAATTTAAAGTATGTCACTGAAGGGAAAAAAATTAATGAGTATTTCATGGCTTTGGGTATCATATTTTGATTACGTTAGTTGCCTTAATTTCATATACCCCAAAAAACTATAGTTATTTTCTTCCCAAAATTGAAACATAATTTTGACTAGGACCTTATTTTGCATGCAAAAGAAATTTTAATTGGAACTTTGGATGTCGTTCATGATGATGCTTTCCTAGAACTAAGTTATGTTTGCTCATCCTTGATCCATGTCATATGAGTTTTAAAGCATTGATTTTCATTGGTATGATCAATAAGCACATAACTAATTATAACCTAGGAAAATTGTTTGTTGATGTTCGAAGCACTAAAACTATCATTTGACCAGAACTACCAATTTTATTTAGAACACATCTATGAGTTATTAAGCACGAAGGTACAACTCCAAAACTCTAAGCAACACTACATAACACCTTCAAGCAAGTTATAGCTAATTAAATCCATAATATATAGAATAAAGACTAAGATGTCTGAAATGTGAGGGATGTTAGAAAAACAAAACTTATTAAGAAAATTAGCTTGAAAATGTATATATTATAAACAATCAGGATTACATGAGAAATCAGAAAGATCAAACATGCATTCATTCACTTTAATCTCAATCAACAACATGCCATCATTAATTAAATTTAAAAGAACAAGTGAAAGGATATTAGATTATAATTAATGAGAGTCATTTAAAATTTTAAAAGGAGACCTCTAAGTTGTTCAACTTGAAACTAGTTAAGATCTCAATTAATAAGAAATTTAATTAAAACACAATAAATCAATTTTAAGAGTTACCAAAATACAAGTAATGACTTCAAAGCAAAATCCATAATCCAAACTAACTCACAATATTGATTCACAGTTACTAAGACACAACTCTAAATATTTCAAAAACAAAAATAAATATTTATATACAATCAAAACCACCTCACATTATAAAATAAACATATTTTCATTTTTAATACAATTTATAAAATTAATAATTTACAAACAAAAATAACACCTATATTTATATATTTTATTTTAATATATAAATTATAAAATTTTACTATTTGATTAATATTCCACTTATTACATACCATCATTATGATTATAAAACCAAATTATATTAGAAAGTTAGCTCGAGTTGATAGAAATATAAATGAAATGTTTGTAATGGAGGAAAACAATTTGGCATCCTTGGATTTCTTTAAATAAAAACGTTTCACACGAACAATTATTAGCATAACTGGGAAATCTGAATAATTGTTCTGCATTAAGTGAAGCAAAGAGGTAGTTGGGAGTGCTAACAACGATACATTTACAAATAAAATAAATTAATGATTAAATTAATAAAATAACATGTTTTTAGAGTAATGGTGTACCATTCGGTGAAGTTAACATTTTAACAATAATATGTGATACATCTCGATGCAAAGTAACCTTAATTTGTTAGTTGAATCAAAGGAACCAAAACGTAAACAATTTGATAACAAAGCATTTAATCTATTTTAAAGCTTTTAATATTAGATTATGCATAAATTTGGTATCATTAGGAGAGTGAGACTTTGTTATTTCAATTAAAAGATAATCTATTTTGAATTGATGTTTTGTATACTTCTTATTAAATATAAATAAAATTATTAAAAAATTATTTGTTATATAAAAGAACATTAATGAAATATATTTTATATCAATTTTATAATTAAAATTACTTCAAAATATATGAAATACAAATATCAAGTATAACATTACTTCAAAGTATGAAATACAAATATCAAGTTAAAACAGTGGGCACAATTTTATATTTTACTTTAGTGATTTATGTATGAATAAGTTAAAACAATGTGCACAATTTCATATTTTATTTTTTAGTGATTTATATATGGATGTTAATTTAGCAATTTACCTTTTATTAATTTAAGGCTTTGAACTAGGCATATTAGTCGAATCCTACTATCTTGTTAGTAATTCTTTTAATTAATTTTTTTATATTTTTATTATTCTATTTGTTTTTTTCGACGTATATTATTTTACTTTAAAAATTATTATTTTATTATAGAAAAAAATAATTAAAAATAATTGAAAAATAATTTATTAATATATCTCCAAACACAAAATGGAAAATTGTCATATGGGTTGAGATCTTCTACAAAAGCAACACCTAATAATACAATAATGATTAAGGCATGGTTGGTGAACATAGCATTTATAGTGGTTTTAGGAATCATTTATATGTTTTTGTTGATTTATTTTCTAATAAAGATTGAAAAGAGAAATTTTACACGACTATGTGTACAGTATCTCATAAGTATAATAAAAGAAACTTAATATTCATTTAACAATCTACTTATATTCATTTGGAAAGCTTTTCACTTTGTGGATTTGGAAAGCTTTTCACTTTGTGGATGGAGGTATTGCTTGTATATATTTATTTAATAAATATTACATATAAATAAAGTATTTCAAGTGATTTAAATTGGATTATTATATTTTTTTTTATTCATATTAATGCTTTCATAGTGGAAAAAGTGGAGGACTTGACTCACAAGATCATTTTTAACAAGGAGACCCAATTTAACAAATTAGGTTTTGAAATCTTCTTGGAGCATTTTGAGGAATCAAATGGTATTTTTGAGATAAACCTTTGTTACTTTAGTGCCACAACTTTTTTTTATTGTTCTACACACAAATACTTTTACAACGGCACAAGAATCACGTCAATCAGAGTTCATATGCAAAGTTATGTCGCTCAGAAATTGACCTTCCTATTTTCACCACCATAATTCAAGAGGATGTCATGCCAACCTCCATAATTCATGGAAAAGTGGTTATCCATGTGATTATGATGAAGAATACTATAGAAGATTCTATATTGTAACTTTGGTTAAGAGTTGAGCTAGTTAAAGCTAACCATTAGCAGGCTATCAAGTTGTGTTATAACCAGGCCACTAAGAGGAAAAGGGATTCCATCCTTTCGAGTGCATTTGTTTTATTGCTCAGAAAAAATGGTTGAGGGGAATATGATATAGAGCACACAAAGAGGATTTGTGCACTACAGTAGCCCACAAACCATAGGCCATACTTCTTTGTACTTGTAAACATTTTCTATTTAGAGAAAGAGAATAGAGTGGCCTCACCTTCCAGCTGGGTTTTTCTCCCGAAAGTGTTTCTCATGTCATATTTTCTATTAAATGTGTGTGAGATTTTATTTCATTTTTCTCTATTTTTTGCATAATTTGTATTCACATACAAACACTATTAACAATAATCTATAAATCTGTAAATCTAAAGAGATAAAAATTTGTAATAGTGTATATTTTGGAATTTTAAAGTAGAATTTTATCATATATCTTGTGACGAACTAGCCAGTGGAATATTCACAACATTTTATGGATCATATTGGTATCAAAGCAGGATCGTTTGGGTATATTGTATATATTTGCAGGGGATCTAAATCAGTTAGGCCAAAAATTGTAAAACCCTAATCATGGTTGACGAATCTATGAATAACCCTTGTGATCCTGCATAGGAGAGGTTTTCACAACTAGAACAACAATTTTTTAATATAATTCATAATTTAGATCTACTCTTCGCAACCTTGAGTAATATGCTTGGGATATTCAGAGAAGATGGGGGTTCTGATGTAGAGGACAAATCAAAAGGGGGATTAGGAGATTGGCTAGAAATAAAGAACTATCTAAAGAAAGGACCCAAAAAAGATCAACCTTGTTTGAGTGATGTGAATAAATCACATCCCCCATTCAAAATGGAAGAAAAGGTAGATATCAAGTTGTACCATGGAAATATTGATGCTCTAAAGCTAAATCACTAGTTACAATAACTGGAAGTATATTTCAGTGTCCATCAAATTGAGGAAGAGTAGAAGATTTCATTTGTGCAGCTAAAACTAGAGGATCATGCCCTAAGTTGGTGGGAAAGCCACATAGATACCTTGATGATGGAGGGAGATCCTCCAACAACTATGTGGGAGGACTTAAAAATCCTCACTAAGTCATAGTTTTACCCTATTGGGTATGTAGAGGACTAGTGGATCCATTGGCACTACTTCAGATAAAATTTAGGGCAAAGCGTGCAAAAGTACACCACAAAGTTCAGAAAGATATCCATAATGCTGGTTGTATCCCTAAAGAATGTATATACTACTCAAGTATTTGGGGGTTCTACAATAGCATCTATAGGAGCAAGTGATGTTGTTCATGACTAGATTGGTGGATGAAGCTTGTGTATAAGAAAAATACCTAGAAGACATAGGCCTAAAGAAAGTGAAATCAAGTGGATTGAAGTTGAAGGAGAAATAAAATGCTTCTAAGGAGGGCAAGAGGAAGCAGAAAGGAGAAAAGATAAAAGGATAATAACCACGACATATCAAAGCAAATATTCCAGAAACCACTGCAACATTGATGGCCATGCATAGGATAGGTGCTAGAAGTTGCATCCATAGCTTAACCCAAAGAATAAAAAGAAAGAAAATAAGAAGAATCTCATGGCCAATGATTTGAGCAACCAAATTGAAATAAACTCTTACATGGATGGTAATGTCGTCTATAAATCAATGTAGAAGGTGGTGAATTTGAGTAGTGTTTAGCAGCAAGAAGAGAAATAAATGACCAAACTCATCCCTATAAAGATAAAGGTTAAGGAGATCAATATTGATGCTCTATTTGAATTAGGATCACAGGAGAATCTCAGTAAAACAGAGCTGGTGAAGAAATTAGGTTTGGAATTTTGTGATCATCCAAGCCCATATCCACTAGGATAGGTAAATAAGGAATTAGAGTCGAAGGTAAAAAAAAAAAAAAAAAAAAAAGTGCAAAAATATATTTTCCATCAGTGTTGATTTTATAAATTAAGTAGAACTAGATGTGGTTTCCCTTGATGTACATGGATTCATGTTTGGGAATCCCTACATGTACTTGTGAGATGCAATTTTCATGTGAAGAACAAACTAGTATTGTCTCGTCAAATATGGAAAATCATTCACCATAAACATGCACAATGGAAATTCAAAAATTTCACTGGTAAGTTCCAACCAAGCCATGAAATTGATCTGTTCTAGTAAGAAGTATGTTTATTATTTTTAAGAGAAAATCAATTCATAGAAGATTTAGTAAGATGCAAGACATCCTTTGAGGGGTGTGCTAAGAAATAGAAACAACAACTGGAATAGTTGGTACAAGAATACATGGATATGTTCTAGGATCTTAAAGAGTTACCACCTAAGAGAGAAGTGGAGGATGAGATCCAGCTATTTCTAAACTACCCATTGAGAAACATTGAGTTGTATAGGCATACTATTATAGAAGTAAGTGAGGTGAAGAAATATTTACAACAACTACCAGAACAGGGTTTCCTTCAATTGAATACATCTTCATATGGGCCATCCATCGTCATTGTGCCAAAGAAGGATGGGACTTGGAAAATGTGTATATATTACAGGACATTGAACAAGATCACGCTCAAGAATAGGTAGCCTTTGCCTAGAATAGATGATCTATTGGATCAATTACAGAAAGCAAAAAACTTCACCAAGCTACACATAAAGTTTTGATATCACTACGTTTGAGTTAAAGAATATGATACTTAGAAGACTGCCTTCAAAATCAGGCAAGGTTTTTATGAGTGGTTAGTCATGCCATTTGGCCTATGTAATGTTTCATCTACATTTATTATATTAATGAATGATGTACTACACCCTTTTATATATTCATTTGTTATTTTCTATTATGATGATATATTAGTATACAATTCTACCTAGGAGGAGCACATCTCACATTTGACGCAAGTGATAGAGACATTAAAGAAGCACTAGCTACTAGCAAATCTCAACAAGTGCGAGTTTGCACAATAGTATTTGATGTATCTGGAGTATGTGATAGGTGTAGGAGAGTTGAAGATATATCCTACCAAGATGGAGGCCATAATGAAATGACCAATACCTACTAATTTTTTTGAGGTTAGGAGTTTAGTTGGGGTAGCACAATACCTAAGGAAATTCATAGCCTCATTTTCAATAGTAGCAGCACTACTCCATGCATAACAACAAGTGGAAAAAGTTTCCAGTGGGGAAATGGTCAACAGAGGGCCTTCGAGGAGCTAAAGAAGGAGATCGGTCAAGCACCAGTTCTAGCATTACCAAACTTATAACAGCCATTTGAAGTGGATAAAGATGTGAGTGGGTATGTTATGGGAGTGGTATTGATGCAGGGATGAAGGCTTGTATGCTACCATTCTAAAGTATTACATGGGACATTTCTTAACTACCCTACCTACAACAAGGAGCTCTATGTCCTAGTGTGAGCTATGAAGTAGTAGAAGCACTATATGATGGGAAAGGGGACATTAATCCATATAGATCACTAGCCACTATAGTACCTTCAGCCCCAACGTAAGCTACAATGGACCAAGCATTATAAGTGGATGTGGCTTCTACAACAATGTCATTTGGTGATCAAGTACAAGAAGGGAAGAAAAAATAATTTCGTCAACATGTTCTTAAGGACACCCACATCAATTATTACAACTTTAGGTACTCTTATGCACATGAAGCCATTCACCCATGATGCATATAGAGAGGCATATTCATAGGATGAGGAATTCAAGGAGGTTTTTCAGCAGTTGCAGAGTCAAGAGTCATGTGCATGATGGCAACAACATTGTTGATTACCATCTCCAATATGGGTTACTCTACATGTTGGATAAGCTATGTAATCAACTTGCAAAGGTAGGGAAGATCATGGCCAACTTGCGAAGGTATGTGTATTGGCCCAAGATGCAAGAACAGGTAGCTAGTTTCATAAGGGGATGCATGCTTTATTGTATTAGTACCTAGAAATAAGAAACAAGGTCTATATCATCCCTTAGATATACACACTCATCCTTGCGAGATAATTTCCATGGATGTTTTGGGAGATTTATCGACAACCAGGAGGGGACATGACTACCTATTCATGGTAGTTGACAGGTTTAACAAGATGTGTGTTTTAATGCCTCGTAAAAAGGCCACCACGAGGAAAGAAGCAACAAACTTTTTCTTTATACAAGTCTGGGTGCACTTTGGGATACCAAAGAGCATCATTTTAGACAAGGACACAAGACTTTTTAGTGTATTATAAATACATATGGGAGAAGAAGGACTCAAAGTTGAACAGATCTACAACATTCCATCCACAAACAAATAGGTAGACATAATTAGTCAAAAAGGCTATGGTGCAAGTTTTGTGGGGATACAAGTAGAAGCATCTGAGGACTTGGGATAAAAATATAATAAATATACGATATTCTTACAACAGATAGTCCATGCGAAACTTGTTTTGGATATTTTATACCTTCACTGTTGGACATTGCATATGGGTAGTAATGAGGACTAAGGGAAGATCTCACAAGAGATGCCTTTAAGGATGAAACATTTGTAGAAAATATTAAGCAGATCCATATACAGTTATAAGAGACGTTTCAGAAGTCACACGATAAATATAATTCCCTGAGGCACGATCAACATAGAATATAGAAATCATTCAAGGTGGGAGACATAATAAGGTGACAGTAAGGAGGAGTGAGGGAATATCTTACAAGAGATTCCTTTAGGGATAAAATTTTTGTAGAAAATATTAGGCAGATCCATATATAGTTGTAAGGGATGTTGTAGAAGTCATAGGAGAAATATAAGGTCAAACATGATCAACATAGAATAGAGAAATCATTTAAGGTGGGAGACATAATAATGTGACAGTTGGCTATAGGAGCCTAGTAAGAAAATCAAGGCTATGTGATATGGTCCCTTCAAGATACTGCAAAATGCAGGTGATAATGCCTATTGACTCAGTTTACCACCATATATGCACATTTACTCAGTTGTGAATGTAGAGAATCTAAAACTATATGAGCCTTCCATTCTAGTTCAGGAAGAAGAACAGGCCCTACCTTACGTGGAGGATTTGGAACTAGATGCTCAGGTAGAGTTGATAGAATATACATTTATGTAGAAGAGGTCTAAAAATACAATATAGGAGAAACATGAACATTGGAAGATTGGGTTGAAAGGAAAACTTCCATACAAAGCGAAATGGTACAATAGAGAGAAGATGGAGGAAAATTGTCCTCACCTCATTCAATAAAAGATTTTGGGGACAAAAATCCTCCCAAAATGGGGAGGTGTGATCCAGATTGGAACATTATATTATTTTTAATCCATATAAATGCTTTTAAAGTGGGAAAAGTGGAGGAATAAGCTCATAGGGCCATTTTTATTGGTGGGAACTAGTGTGGTAAATTGGGGTATGAAACCTTCCAATATCATTTTGAGGCTTAAAATGGTGTTTCCTGGGGGTAAATTTTTTTCTCTTTAGTGATGCAACTATTTTTTCTATTATACACACAAATACCTTTCCAATGGCACAAGAATTGCATCAATCAGAGTCTATATGTGAAATTTATGTCACACAGAAGTTGACCTTCCTATTTTCACCACCATAACTTGAGAGGATGCCATGTCAGCCCCCATAATTCATGAAAAGTTGGCTAGCCATGTGATTATGATGAACAATAGTCTAGAAGATTCTATATTGTAACTATGGTTAAGAGTTGAGGTAATTGAACCTAACCTCTAGTAGGCTATCAGGTTGTGTTATAACTGGGCCACTAGGAGGAAAAGGGATTACATCCTTTCGAGTGCATTTGTTCCATAGTTGAGACAAAATAGTTGAGAGGATAGGAGATAGAGCACAAAGAGAGGATGTGTTCATTGTAGTATCCCACAAGGCACATGTCATACTTCTTTATGATCACAGACATTTTCTATTTAGAGAAAGAGAGAAAATAAACCTCACCTTCTAGTTGGGCTTTTCTCCGAAAAGTGTTTCCTAGTTCTTATCTTCTCTCAAATGTGTGTGAGAGATTTTATTTCATTGTTCTATATTTTCTACATAATTTTAATTCACATGCATACACTATTAACAACAATATACATATCTATAAATCTAAAGAGATAGAAAAATTTAATAGTATATATTTTGGAATTTTTAAGTATAATTTTATCGAATCAATTGTGACCAAATAATCAGTAGAATATCCAAATCAATTTACAAATCATCAAATGTGAAAAGTAATCCATGTGATTTGTAAATATAGTTAGCATGTATATGAAACAATCAACTCCATACCATTTGTCATAAACTATATTTTTACTCTTAGTTTATTATCCATAATACATTATGTGACATATACTAAAATAGATTGGATAAGGATTTTTATTAAATTGAATAGTTTATCTAAATGAAAATTATAAATAGAAAATTTTGAAAAATAAGGTTATGGGAGCCACTAATTTCATTGTTGGTGGTTCTTTTTCTATTGTGCCTTCTACATTTCCTTGACATATTCAAACACGGTCACTTTAAAGGGCCTAGCCATGCCTCTTCTCTACTACACCTTTTTTGAAAACATAAGTTTTTTTTGGAATAGAGTGGGGTATCAGAAATAAAATATTTGGCATATTCTCCTATAATATGTAAGTTATCTCACATTAGTAAGGTAAGGATAATTTTTTTCATATGACACAAAACAAAATTAGAAACATAATAGGTACTCTTATTGATGAGAAAAAAACAAGAAATAGAGTGCATCCATTATATACTTTTCACAATAACTTGCATTTGTTGTCTCAACCTAATCCTAGGTAGTTTTGTGAAAGTTTACATTTATTTCCTTTCAGAGGAGGTGAAATTTAACATTTGTTTCTATTTAAGGGAGGGTGTTGATTAATTGGGAAAAAATCTAAGCATGTAAATTTATCTTAAAGTTTACAAACCATCATGAATCAAACTTATCCTTAATATGTAAAATGTAAAATGTAAAATGTAAAATGTTTGGGGATACTTTTGTAAAACTATTTATGTTTCTAATTATTTTATATAATCTCTATAAAATTTTGGCAAGATTTAAGGTAAAATAATCTTATCCTATAAAATTTGGATGAAATATTTTTAGTAAAAATGGAAGTTTACGAATATTTCTTATGTAAAAAGCATAGAAAATTATCCCATATGATAAATTTATCCCTTAAAACTTTACCTGCTAATTATGTGATTATGTTTTACAATAATGTATTAACAACAAAGTAGTACTCCAATATTTATGAAGAAGGGCTATATCATTTGCATTGATGGATAGGTTTTGCTATAATGAGAGTATTTAATGAGTTTCCTACAAGAGAACTCCAAGAAAAATGTCCAACAACCATGCTATTTTCATGGATATTATTTTGAGCTTTTTTTCTTCAAGACAAAGGTTTAATTAATGTCTAATTATTATTGTAGCACCCAATCCATTTACCAGTTTATTTACAAAAAATTGTTAGTCTAAGATCATTTTTTTTTAGGTTAGGCTGAATTTTGAAATTTTAAATTCCAAACCGAGTTCTTATCTGCATTCAATTCACATTTAATTCTTATATAATTACACAAATTTAGGTAATGTATATATGAAATTTATAGGTGTCTTCGATACATATAATTCATTATTGGTTATGCATGATGTCCTCTACTACTTCATATTTGATGTTTACATTCTGTCATGAAAATTTTAATTGACCTTACTCATGCTCTTAATGTCCTATTAATAGCCCAATATGGATTAATTATAAACTTGATCATACAATATCCAATGAAATATATTTGCAGTCTTATGAGAGTGCATTTAAGCTACTCATCCAATTTATGAATTCTTCCTATTTAGATTTTACGCAATAACTAACCTAATCCCTTTTCGGCATCAATGATGTTAACTTTGTTTAATTACATGAATATAAGAATACATCCAAGTGGCCACAACATTCTTGGATTGTAGCCTAACAATTTTTATCAACAAGTTAATTATATGGTACTAGATTAAGTATATTATGGTTACAGATAAAATATAGTATAAAGATTATAACGAAATTTTCTTAATTATTATTAATTAATTATTGCTTGTGTGCTTGCCTCTTTCCAAATTTAATGGTCTTGTTTTTTTAATTAATGATTTTATCACATATGCACCTATAGATAATATATAAGGAACAACTAAGTTTAGATACAAATTTCATAGATAACAATAGTACAATGTCCATCACTTTATTTATATATATATATATATATATATAAACAATTATCAATAACACATCCATTGGTCATGTATTACCATAAACATTGTAAAAGTATACCATTTAACTTATCACTATTATTAACATTACCCTAAATCTAACCACCTCATCTGATTTATGTGTGTGTAATACTTTCGGGAGAAGGGTTATAACCATCCAATATTGACAAAATATGATTTAGTAATGTTGTCACATCGCAATGCAATTATCAACCTTTTTCATTTTTAAATAATCACCACTAGCAATATCAATTATCATTACCTTCCATTAGATTTATTATGGTCGATCCTACCACTCAGGTTTTCCAACTTTGGAATAAATCTAGTGGTAGTCCTCCCAATTAAGAGTTAAATTAATTAGTTCATAATGGACATGAAGTCCTACACTCCAAGTTATGATAACTGACCACTCACAATAATTACCCACTAGACTAAGAGTTTTACCACGAGGATGGTTGCATTGTAATTTTTGTTGAGTTAGCAACACTCATTAGATCGGAGGGATCTCGAGTATAGTTAGGGTTAACTTTTATCAATCAAGTGGATTTAATATGATAGAGAGTTTAATCTTTACCAACAATATCGCACTCTTTGAGATTCCATTAAACGATGGTATTCAGTGGAAGGTTTATAGATGTAAACACCATTACCACTCCAATGATAATATAAGTGTTAATGTATTGGATTAATTTACTTCATCAAGGAATATAACCATGACCAGAATGCCATATTTTGAGTGATTCAGAGTAAACACAAATATGATTCTCACACCTCAACATGATTATCCAAAATATTTTTGTGTTATGATGTAAGATGTCTGTGTTGGGAAAGGTTGACAGTTTGGACTAGATTGCCTATGAAAAATCATAGTCACCAATCAAGGTCTCATCAATCCATAATGGTATGAATAATATTTAGAACCTCACAAAATTATTATATTTTCTTCATACTGCCTCATAAGTGTTGACTTAATCATTTGAAACAATGGTGTTAGTTTAACTAGGAAAAGTCATAGTATATGTGTATTGTATACCCTGAGATAGACATAGTGTTTAAGTAATGCATGGAAAACTTGCCATGGCTACCCTATGGAAATTCTCTGGTTGCTTACTCTCCATATGTCCAAGTTACAATAGTGGTCTAAATTATGTCTCTAGCATGCGGAAAGCAGAGAACACACTCAATTAAAATATTAGTGTTGGTATATAATCAATATAAGATTAATTATATAAGAAACATAATCCCAAACATAATGATCCCTATGGCCATTTCAAGAGCTAAGGATAATGATATCTTGTGTTATCAATCCCTTCAACTATCATGTCTCTGGGTTCACATTTTTATTGTGTTGAAGTTTGTATTTCTCATGAAGGTGAACTAGCATAGGTGGTATGATATGGTTAAATTTTCCACCAAAAAACAATTTTGAGAGAGTGGAGGGTATTTTATGTGAGGAAATTAACACAAGAAATATTTAACTCCCTTAACTCTTATGTATATATAGCCAAACATTTATAGCAAATTTTTAATGGAAAAGACTATGACATGCTATGACACATATTGTTCATGTCATCGATATTAAGCCTGCAACAATCCAAGGTTAATATATATGTACACTTTTGTATACGAGTGACTTGGAAACTCATAACATAGACATGTTTGACAATAAAGAGAGTAATGAAGTGATAGACAAATAGAAGAATGTGTTGAGTAGTTATAAGCCAAATTATGATTAGGTGAAATCAATTTGTTTTAACACATGAATTACTTCAACCATTTTAGGAATACAATAGAGTTTTGTTAGAGCTTAATTTCTACACATGACTAATTAGTTACTAAAAAAACAACTAAAATTTGCATATAAATTACCATTTTTCAGTCGGTGACCAACAATAGCTAATTTACAGTATCTTATAACGTGACCAACTTTTAGTCATTTTTAGCTTAGTCATTAATTGGTTTCCTCAATTTTACCATCAAGTAATATATTTAGTCATAAATTTGGTCATTAATTTTTCATTGGTTTAGTCATTAATTGTCGCAATTAATGACCAAATATACAACAAAATATATTACTATATGAATCCTTGAGAAAACCAGTTAATGACCAAAGAAATATGACCAAAATGTTTTTTGTGTTATAAGATACTGTAAATTAGCTACTAATAATCATATATATGCAAATTTTAGTCATCATTTGCAACCAATTAATGACAAAAAATATGACTAAATTTTATTTGTGTTATAAGGTACTGTAAATTAGCTACTAATAATCATATATATGCAAAATTTAGTCATCATTTTAATGAGAAAATTATCATTTGCAGTACTTATTTATCTTTTTTTGTTATTTTCATATTCATTATATAAACTATTGATTTAGTAGTTTCTATTCATTTCATTCATAATCATTATAAATGACTAATTTCGTCATATATTTATTTTATTCATGTTCATCATTAATTAATATAAGCTACTAATTTAGTAGCTTTAGATTGTTTTTATATGTTCATTATTAATCAACATAAATTAATTAGTATGATTTTGCGAATAAATTATAAAAAAAATTCATAAAATGTGCATTTTCATCCAATATGATAATGCAAAGTTACATATGTTAATTGCAAGACTAAATAATATCAAGTGCAAATAAAAGTAATTTCAACCATATAAATTTTATTATATAAAATATCGAGTATTACGATATGATTTTCCAACTTAATATTGGTTGCGACTACAATTTACATCTGAAATATTGTTTCATCATTTCAAAACATTATCACTGTGTTGCCAAAGCAATGCAAGTGAATTAAACAACTCTAAAGGCTTGACCATCAATCTCTAAGAGTGTGTCTTATGCAAGATATTGGCTCTAAGGGTATGACTAGACATATTCTCTTCTCTCTCTCTTTTTTCATGTGTTGCTCCAACGTTAATTTTCTCCTCTTTCTTCAGTTGCTACTTCTTACCATCAATATTGAGTTCCTCTCTTGAAAATGAAATAATATACAATTTAGATTATAAGACATGAAATCCAGTGAATAGTACTTGAATATAAAATAAAGTACACTATAAAATATTTATATGACATATACGTCAACATTTGATAGTGGCCACTATGTGGCTAGATGACCTGTATAAACAAAACAAATAAAAATTCACCATAGAAAATAACACCTTAGGAACTTAGTATTAAACCTTCAACAAAATATTAGGCACAATCATACCAACTAAGTTACATGTTAAAAATATCAGGCAATAGATAACTTGTGAAAACAAATGAAAAAAAAATATCAATGTAAAAATTATCCTTATTGCTTGTTATAAATGAGACATGTTCCTTAAATTTGGATATTACTTTTTCCACAGTAAAAGTTCCTTGCTATTATGAGCTATGTTTTTATGATCATGAGATTGATCCAACATCATATTAGATTGTGGAGACAAAATGATTCAACTTTCCAAGATGAGTACCTCACTTGGTTGAATGGAGGTGCTAGCTATGAGTAGTGTCAAAACATTAGGGAATCATAACACTAAGGCCTAAGAAAATATATCACCACTTGTCCATTAAAAGAAAAAATTTCAATCCCATAATGGTCTCCGGGAGTACATTTCCTTGGATGGATATCACACTTTGAGAGATGATTTTCTAATACAATGAGAACTATACATATATTGTCACAATGCCCGTCACAGTCAGACCCTATAGTTGTGTCCTATAATATTAATCATATTATATTTTTTAATTATAAATTATGACTATCAAATAATTATTAGTTTGAATAATTAGTCTGAAATTGCATTTTAAATATTTCTATATATATGAAAATATTTGAAAAAAAAAGGTACTTATTTGTGACTAGTTAATTTCGAGTGAATCTAAATACACAAGAAATTATGGTGCCTCGGTGTTTCTTTAGAGGTTATCCACTCATTGTACTAATTTTTCCCATGTCCTCTACTGCTTTGTTGGAAATAATACTGAGAGGGGGGGGGGGGGGGGGGTGAATCAGTATTATCACATTAATAAAACTTTTTCATTTCCATAATCAGATTCATATATGCTACTTCCACAACTTCTTATGATTAAGTTAATTGATCTTCAATGAGTGTATTATAATATTATCAACCATATTATCAGTTAACAGATGCAATAACATAGAATAGATCATCACACATAAGGCACACACATGAACACCATGATATAAGGTGGAAACCCAATGCGGGAGAAAAACCACCTGCTGCAAATCATCTCAATCTTCTTCTTAATAAGAAAATCCTTTTACAATATTTTGTACTGGTGCAGCCTCATACCAGTATGGGAGCTACAACCCCCTTTGCTCTTGTACTAGCCGATCCATTTACTTGTACGCAGGCTACTACCTGCTACAATGCTCCAAAGATTTCTTTTAGCTCTTGTACTATCTTAGATACTAGTATGTAGGTGCTGACCTACAATATTCTTTCCTCCAAGTACCATGTTTCATCAATTTTAGACTAGATACACTGAAGCACAACACATAATCTGAAGGGCCACTTTTCATCCAATTTTCATACTGGACCCAACAACATTGAAGCTCATAATCAAACAACCTTCTGAATTACCCAAGCACTAGATCAATACATATACAAGTCAGTCATCAATCAGATCTAGTTCATTAGATCACATAGAATGAATCAATAAGAACCTGATCCATTCATCCATCAATGTATAAACATTTAATCAATCACTGTTGTTATCAGAACTTAATACCAGAAACCAGACATCACTTCACAAACCAGAACACAGCAATGATAAATATGGACAGCTAAGTAGATTTCATGAGAAGTACGTAGCTTCACCCATATAACACCTGCGTAGAAGTACGCACTGTTTCCAACTGAGTTCCTACGTACCCACGCACTCTGCCTCACAGACTTCCTGCGTACCTGCGCTCTGCGTCCAATGAAATTCCTGCACCCCTCCGCATCTGCAGCGCTTCTGGCCCTGCGTATCTGTGCACCTGCAGCGTTTCTGCGCCTGCATATCTCCACACTTTTCTTTCACTGTACTTGCGTACCTGTAGGTATAGATAATTTCAAGACTTCAAGATTAACCCAAACTGTCAGATCTACAGATCTGAACATGCGCCGAGGAGATATCAATCCATTAGTAGATCCAATTTGTAGTTCTCATGTTTCTCCTGATTTAGATCTAGCTTTCTCTCACAAACCCATCACTAGAATTTCAGATCTAGCTTCTCTTAAGATCTTCTTATTTCACAAGTGTCTAGCCAAATGATCTCCTTTGCTTTATATAGGCAAGCTCTCCCTAAAATCATGGAACATGGGGCTCAATAATAATAATAATATAAAACAATACCACGGGCCAAAACCATAGAATCAAGAACGGCGGGCTAAATACCACGGGCCAAACATAGGAAACCCCACGTGAACGCGCTTCTCTGCCTTGAAGTAAGTGAACTGGGGGTACGCACCTTCTGAACGGGTGACCTGCGTGTATGTACGCAGTTTATCTAAGACATGCCTGCGTGTACGCATCTTTTGTACGGTGTACCTGCGTACCCCTTATTTTCTTCAATATTTGAGAGCTGATCATCAATCTCTGCTACTGACCTGAAGTACTGTGATCTATCACCTGTATGGGTTTCCATCAAGGACAATACTTTAGCCATAATGCCAACAATCTCCCCCTTTGGACTTGATGGCAAAGCTTACTAAGAACTTGCCATTTGATTCCTTTGAGCTGTCCTGCATCTATGTATGATGTCACATCTGATATCTCTTCTGTAGATTCATCTGAATGTATATAAGTGAGATGATCTTCTATGAGAGGGTTGCCATCAAGTACAACACATGCATCATAATGCCAACAATCTCCCCCTTTGGACTTGATGGCAACAACACCAAAATCACTCTCCCCCTTTGACATCAAGGGCAAAGGGTTATGCTCTCCCTAAGAACATGCTCCCCTTGACTATAAACCAGATCTGCTGAAGTTTCTGAATGAGCTCCCCCTTTGTATATGCCATGGTGCATCAATCTGATAATGCTCTTTCTGAGAACAAGCTGAAATATCTGCTCTGTTATATAGTGTTGTTCATGCTCAAGCTCCCCCTGACTGTAAGCAAGGTTTGCAAAAAGATGTTCTACAAGAAGAACACGACTCTACATATCATAAATGACCTTCCTATCACCAAAAGACTTAATACATACATCCATCACCCAACCAAGTGGGGATACATCAGGAACTAAATACATTACATCTTCATCCCAGGCATAGTGGGGAAACCAACATAGGTCGTTACATGACCTGAAGAGATGATAGACTATGACATCTATAACAGAGATCAATCACCTAAGATAAACATCAGCAACAACACTGTATGATCTGCTCCATAGTATCTGTCAACAGCAACTAGATCAGCAACTTGCATTAGTGCATGAATCATCAAGGTATGTCCGCACCAACAGAATTTCACATTCTATGTGAGAAACACCATAGCCATCATGATCATCATTTGGGAATATCTGCATCAATCAACATATATACGAAACAACCTATCATCATATAGGTAAGAGCTCATCATCATCATGTCTCCAACAATGCAACTTTGAATGATCATCCCTGTATCCAGCCAACAATCATGCATCATAACTGTAATATATGATCTTTATGCATATGTCAACAGCAGCATATGAGTGACTCATCATCAAGAAGATGTGAATTTAAGCTAAGTGCTTCTCCTTATCCTCATTAGAGAATCAACCACAAATATGATCCAAGAACCATGTGAACAACTCATAGCAAGATGAATCATTTAAGCATCATCACCAAGGATTATTACCCATAATGCCAACAATGCATTAAAAACATATGCTCCCCCTAAACTGGTGCCATTTGTCAGATCTTATCAACAAGAAAAGTCAGCCATTAAATGCCTTAAGACAGATACGCAGTTTTTCATTATATGACCTGCGTGGCTCCGCACATCATCTTTCGCTCCTCTGCATATCCACGCACCTGTCCTTCTGTGTTTCTGCGTACTCACACAGACAGCCTTCTACTACAGTGCGTACCCACGCACCTATGCCATCAGTTGTGCCGCGTACCTCACGCATCCTTTGCTTCTATCGCGCCGTGTACTTTCGATCTTGCTACGCACCTGTTCTTCTGCCTCGCCGCGTCTGTCCGCATGTGCTATTTTGTTACGCCGCGTACATACGCACTGGGACTGTGCCTTTACTGTGTATCCTCGCACTTTCACGGTGTATCACCTGCGTACGCCCGCACTTTCACAGTGACTGGTCTACGTACCTCTGATTAGAACCCAATTAACAGTACTCCTTTGTGCTACTAATATTCAGATTCCCAGATCTGATCTTGTGCTCAAGAGATCATACTTCATAGATTCACTTCACTTTCCCTACTGCCTTTCTTCAAACAATCATATACGTGATTGTGCAGTATCCAACTCGCGTATATACGCGACTTCCCTTTATGGAGTTTGCATATGAGATTCTAGACACTGAAGTTTTGTACTTTCAGCTCCCTCTGATTTTGGTATGTCTGTACGTTGTACTGTGCCGCCTTTTTCTGACTTTACTTCCTTTTTCCTCCATATCTTCAAGCGTGATTATGACATTTTCTCCTTTTGATATGGTGCCCACACTTTGTTCCTACAATTCTTGGCTATATGTCCAAGCTTGTTACATGCATAACATCTTACATGTTTCATATTCCATTTGTAGCAATTAGCAGCTTTGTTACCATACATATTGCAAGCAAAGCAATATCCATTAAAGTACCTTGAATGTGATGATCTTTCTGCATAATGGTCTTGAGCCCTTCTTCTTCTACATCTAGCTGCAACATGTCCAAGATTATGACATACATAACATTCAACATTATTCATGGGAGGAGTAAAGGATTTTCTTTGAGGAATCTCTTTCCTTGGTTGATGATGAGATTGATCTTTCATTTCTTCGTTGATCACTTTAGAGTTCCTTGCCTCACCTTGTGAACTAGATTCACCTTCAACAGATTCATGGAAACCAAGACCATTCTTTAAAGTAGGAGACCTTTGACTACTAAGAATATCATCCAAGACTTTAGAACTATCTTGAAATCGTAAAAGCTTATCCTTTTCTTCTAATTTACCTTTCAAGATATTTACCTCAACCTGAAGCTGTTCTTCCTTTTCAAGAGATTGCCTTTTCAAATCTTCTTCAGCTTTCCTTCCTTCTTCCATTTTTTCCCTTAGTTTGAGAATCTCCTTTTCTTGTTCTTCATTCAGATCCTGCTGCATTTGACGAACTCGGAAGACACATTCCATCTGAGATTTTAAGCTGATGACTTCGTTGTCTTGTTTTTCAATTGCTTGATGTAGATCTTCATTTTGCTTCTTTGATTCTTCAAGATCTCCTTTTAATGAGAGGATTGTAGCTTCAAGATTTTCATAGTAGCTGGATCTATCTTTGAGTTTTTTTATGGTTGTGCTTCTTTCGTTGACTTCTTTTCTTAATGATGTCACTTCATGCTGCAATTTTTTACATTGGTCCTCCTTGTCCTTGAGTAGTTTTCTTACCTTGTTTCCTTCTTCTAGTTGGGCCTTTAGTTTGGTAGCTTCTTCTTTGAAGTCACATTCCCTTTTGTTCAATAGATCTTGTTGATCTCTAATTTTTTCTGTCAGCCTTTTAAATTCTTCCTCTATTTGATATCTTTCTTGTTCACCCATAAGAGCAAATTCAGTAGTCTCATTATCACTTTCATCTCTTCCAAAAGGAAAGATAGCTGGAACATCAGAGGATAATATATTCATACCTGAATGGTCATCTTCATTCTGAATTGATTCTGAATCTGAAGAGCTTCTTATACCTAAACCCCAATCGATTCTCCCACTGTCATAGTTCTTCTGAGATGTCTTCTTCTTCTTATGAGCTTTCTTCTTAAGCTTCTTTCCCATTGTTCCACGGATCTCCTTCAAGCGATCAAGCTTCTACCAAAGGACCTGCTCTGATACCAATTGTTGGAAATAATACTGAGAGGGGGGGGGGTGAATCAGTATTATCACATTAATAAAACTTTTTCATTTCCATAATCAGATTCATATATGCTACTTCCACAACTTCTTATGATTAAGTTAATTGATCTTCAATGAGTGTATTAGAACATTATCAACCATATTATCAATTAACAAATGCAGTAACGTAGAATAGATCATCACACATAAGGCACACACATGAACACCATGATATAAGGTGGAAACCCAATGCGGGAGAAAAACCACCTGTTGCAAGTCATCTCAATCTTCTTCTTAATAAGAAAATCCTTTTACAATATTTTGTACTGGTGCAGCCTCATACCAGTACGGGAGCTACAACCCCCTTTGCTCTTGTACTAGCCGATCCATTTACTAGTACACAGGCTACTACCTGCTACAATGCTCCAAAGATTTCTTTTAGCTCTTGTACTAGCTTAGATACTAGTATGTAGGTGTTGACCTACAATCTTCTTTCCTCTAGGTACCACGTTTCATCAATTTCAGACTGGATACACTGAAGCACAACACATAATCTGAAGGGCCACTTTTCATCCAATTTTCATACTGGACCCAACAACATTGAAGCTCATAATCAAACAACCTTCTAAATTACCCAAGCACTAGATCAATACATATACAAGTGAGTCATCAATCAGATCTAGTTCATTAGATCACATAGAATGAGTCAATAAGAACCTGATCCATTCATCCATAAATGTATAAACATTTAATCAATCACTGTTGTTATCAGAACTTAATACCAGAAACCAGACATCACTTCACAAACCAGAACATAGCAATGATAAATATGGACAGCTAAGTAGATTTCATGAGAAGTACGTAGCTTCACCCATATAACACCTGCGTAGAAGTACACACTGTTTCCAACTGAGTTCCTGCGTACCCACGCACTCTACCTCACAGACTTCCTGCGTACCTGCGCTTTGTGTCCAATGAACTGCCTGCACCCCTCCACATCTACAGCACTTCTGGGCCTGCGTATCTGTGCACCTGCAGCGCTTCTGCGCCTGCGTATCTCCGCACTTTTCTTTCACTGTACTTGCATACCTGCAGGTATAGATAATTTCAAGACTTCAAGATTAACCAAACTGTCAGATCTACAGATCTGAACATGCGTCGAGTAGATATCAATCCATTAGTAGATCCGACTTGTAGTTCTCATGTTTCTCCTGATTTAGATCTAGCTTTCTCTCACAAACCCATCACTAGAATTTCAGATCTAGCTTCTCTTAAGATCTTCTTATTTCACAAGTATCTAGCCAAATGATCTCCTTTGCTTTATATAGGCAATCTCTCCCTAAAATCATGGAACATGGGGCTCAATAATAATAATAATAATATAAAACAATACCACGGGCCAAAACCATAGAATCAAGAACGGCGGGCTAAATACCACGGGCTAAACATAGGAAACCCCATGTGAACACGCTTCTCTGCCTTGAAGTAAGTGAACTGGGGGTACGCACCTTCTGAACGGGTGACCTACGTGTATGTGCGCAGTTTATCTAAGACATGCCTACGTGTATGCATCTTTTGTATGGTATACCTGCGTACCCCTTATTTTCTTCAATATTTGAGAGCTGATCATCAATCTCTGCTACTGACCTGAAGTACCGTGATCTATCACATGTATGGGTTGCCATCAAGGACAATACTTTAGCCATAATGCCAACAATCTCCCCCTTTGGACTTGATGGCAAAGCTTACTAAGAACTTGCCATTTGATTCCTTTGAGCTGTCCTACATCTATGTATGATGTCACATCTGATATCTCTTATGTAGATTCATCTGAATGTATATAAGTGAGATGATCTTCTATGAGAGGGTTGCCATCAAGTGCAACACATGCATCATAATGCCAACATGCTTTTGGTGAATTCCTTTTTGGTGATGTCGAATGCCAATGCAATGGACATTTATCCTCGATGTTTTTCTGAGCCAAAGGGAAGCTCCACAAGTAACAACCAAAAAGTAGCCTCAAATATATTATTGGGGGCCAAAATGCAATAATTATATGACAATCCAACAAAAACTGCATGTTAATCATCTTCCCTTTAATATTCATTAATAATTTCTTTGCATGATCATGTAATACTAAAGTGTAAAGTAGGGACATTTAAAGTTACTCGTCCATCAATATCACCTTTGAGAGCACTTAGTAGTTAATACTTCCTATTACACACATAGTAGATCACCAACCTCAAGGATAACAATATAAGCACAACGAAAATGAAATTAAAAGAAATGGTACGAAGTCAAATGCAATTAATCTCGAATCAAGAAAATACCAAGCCCTTCAGATTAGCAAGGCATTCTTAGGCACTAAAATAGAAAATCCTTCCATTGCATCATTTTCACCTTTTCTTTAATTTCTTTAATTGAGAACATAACTTTCAGAAGAAAAAAAAATCATTGAAAAATATCTCAAAATCCTAACAATTGCCTGAGTGATTGTCGTATCAATTAAAGAGAAAGGAAATCATTCGATATGCTTTAACTTGCAGAATATATTGAATAATATGAAGTGTTCTCATCCCTTGCTCCTAATGAAATTGTGATCCGTGGGTTCCAATGAAGTAATCAATTTCCCTCCAAGATAGTTAAGAGATCACTTTGGAGAAGGACTTCAAGAAGCATTGGGATAGTAGAAATGGAATTAATTAGGAGGAAATGAAGCACTTTAGTGGGTTCTCCAAAATATTTGAATGTAACCGAAAATGATTTTATACTCTGTCCACAGATTTTAAAACAGAAACCATTCAGCTACATCTCATTTATTTTCTACCTTTCTCTAATATGTAATTCTTTGAGCAAGAATAGATAATTCACAAATATTGTCATGAAAGACAACTCTTCATAATCCTAATAATTTTGGCTCTAACAAATAAAAAATTTCATGTAGTGAATAAATATTACATGGTATATTTCAGTAATTAAAATGACAACTTTATTCTTAATCTCATTACAACAAAAATAAATTCAACCCTAACTAGTTGGTATCTAACAAATCAAGAATTCTATGTAGTAAAGTAAACTTACATGGTAGGTCCAAATTATTTGCAATGACAACTTTATTCTTGACCTTATTACAACATAGATAAATTCAAGAGTACATACATATTTCCTTATTTGAGACAAACTTTGCAATGACAACTTTATTCTTGATCTTATTACAGCATAGATAAATTCAAGATTACATACATATTTCCTTATTTGAGACAAAATTTGAAAACATTCTAAGATTTCATAAAAATATAATGATACAATTTACCTGTAGGACATGAGAAAGCTATCTACATCTAGCACCTGTCACTGGACAATAGTGTTATTGAGACACAATCTCATGGAATTATAATCATGTAGATAGATAGTGTTATAGATATACCTTGCAACACCTATTCAACACTACCTTCAAGCTTCAAATTCATCAATTGAATTACTTTAGTAGAAAATTCTAGTGGGATTTCATTAAATACAACCTGACAAAAGCCATCTATGATAGTTGTCGTTGCCTTCTCTGGATCTATCCCCTTCTGGAAATAGAATAACTGATATTCCCCAATTTTTTAGGTACTTGCTTCATGTTCAACATGGGCTATTGGGTTCTTCACGTGGAAAAGGTTGCAAATATTAGATGTATAATGGAAACAAGCATGCAATTCAAGCTTGCTCCTAAGGTCTCTTGGGGGGATTATAGAACACCATCTACTTAAAACATGATATATGGTAGTAACAAAAACCTACCCAAGATCCCAATTAAGAAGTCAAAATGTTGCAAATAGGAGATGTCTTAAACAACATCAACTATTTAATTGCATAATAACACTAAAATAGACAAATCTTTAAAATGTTGAAAAGTGTGAAAAAATGGAGTTGGAATATTAGTGTTACCTCATGGTAGATATAGATATGTAAAGTGTAACTTCTATCTAAAACACGTAAATGTAACTTCTATATAAAAAATTGAAGTTGGAATATTATAGTTATGTCAGGGTGGATATAGCTATGTGAAATGTAACTTCTATATAACATTCTAAAGATCCCTTTTTAGTCATTTAAGAGACTAAAATTTTTTTCATCTTTAGTTAATAACTTAATACTCCACCAAAAATAGCATTGAATTAGTTCTTCACCAATCAATGGGAAATTTTAAACCATTGTGAAAATGCTTACTCATTCCCCTACCATATTTCTGATATTTTATTTATGTGCAGATTTAAGCTCGTGTAATGTAACTTCTACATATTTGAAAATTTAAATGTAAAAAGTTATCCAGATTGAAGTTATACAATTAACATATGCACAATAAGATACAATATGCATGAGTTATAAGTAATATGATGTTTACATGTTATATCAAGACCAAATTTTTCTCATCTCATTAACTCTTATCTTATAGTTGGTGATGGATATAGCCTTTAAAATTATGAGTCATCCTTATCATATCTTATATTTAATGATGGATATAGCTTTTAAAAGCATCAACCTTGTTTTTTATTTTATGTACAGTCAATTTAAATGTAAGTGCTCATAATTTTATTCAATATTACCTTGTTTTGTACACATGGAAATAAAATGATGTGGGGGTGGTGTTTCTAATTATTTTCAAACTTGTTTTAACTACCTAAATTTAGCCTATTTAAAATAAACAAGGGTGGGGTAGAATAACAATGAACGAATCCATCCAGATGGTTGGGGAGCTACTAGTAAATTTTGGAAGAGTAGTTCCATTGTCAGAGGTCTTTCAACAACCCTTGAAATTGTTGAATTGATTATTACATCATGGAACATAAGAGGCCTCAAGAATAGAGGAAAACAGAGGTACCTTAAAGAGAGACTGAAGAAAGATAAGCCAAGTATCATGATAATTCAAGAAACTAAAATTAGTGAAATAAAATTGAAAGGGGTTCTTCAAAACTTTAAACCCCAGTACCAAGTCATGGCCCAGGAAGCAAGCGACAGTGCTGGGGGACTAAAGATTATATGGAACCCTGAAGAGGTTCAGTTTTAAGATTAGGTCAGCCTCCGAAGAATAACGTTAGCTAAATTTTGAAACATTGGATCCAAAGAATGGGTGCTGCTTACAAGAATTTAAGGGCCTCATATCCCAGGAGAAAGAGGCTCTTTCCTACAAAATATTGAAAATATGATAAATTTATACCCATAAGACCTTTGGATAGTCAGAGAGGATTTTAATATGATCACCTCCTTAGTGTATAATAAGGGAGAAATGTGAAGAATGGATGCAGACATGGAAGCCTTTAGCGATATCATATCAGAACTACACATTGGGGACATGCCAAAAATTAATGGTGTTCATACATGGAATAATAGAAGGGGAGGGATACATCAAATCGCTTCATGGTTGGATAGGTTCCTAATCTTAGAACAAGCTATAAGCAAAGATATATTCATGGAAGCCTCGATCCTCCCATGTATGGGTTCAGATCATTGGCTGATAATACTAGAAGTGGACCTGAAAGAATGACCTGTTGGTCGGATAAATCGTTCTTGCGGACAAGACCGATCTCCCTAGTATCAACAAATATCTAGCCACAAGCAGGACAAGCAAATCTACATTTCTCTAAACATATTTTGATTCATTAATAAAAACTAAAGAGGTGTTTTAGACCCTACCATAAGTCCAACGCTAGTTTGTGGCATCCATGCTCCAACCGTCCGAAAGAGTTTCCTTTTAAAAAGCTGCAATCACAAACAAGCACACATCAAATAACACCTGCATAGCTAATATAATAAATCATGTTCATTATGATGATCAAGGAGTTCATAAAATAAACCATAAAACACAGCTTATTGAGAAAAATAAACTTGATTGTATTAACTTTGAAATAGAAGAACTTTACAACGTTTGGTGCCTTGATGATGTACAAGATCTTCCCAGGGTCCAAACAGGAATCTCCTCTACTTTGACAAGCCTCACTCTCTTCTAAATGAGATCAAAAGGTATGTAATCTCTCCTCTCAAAAGCTCAATTAGGAAGACTAAGTTCCAGCAGCATTTCACCTCAAAAATCTTCAGCTTTCAGCCTCTTTAGTAACTAGCCCAATGCTTCATTTTATAGTGCAAAGGAAGGAGGTTACATGTCCATATATGAAGGGATAGAGTCCTCCTTCAAAGGGATAAGCTCCTCACATCAAGGGGTTAGCTCCTTAAGGGATGGGATGCATGAACCTTAAAGGAACGAACTTGCCACCTCAAGATTCCTTCTAGAAGCATCCAGAAATGACTCAAAGTGAGTTTTTAAGAATGTACTTATGCCTTTTTTACTTTTACAGGGGTCTGCACCCATTACACAGAGACAGAGCGGTCAAGTGCACAAGGGACATGACCATTAGGTGCAGGATCGCAGGTAATGCTAAGAGAAAGTGCAGAAATAGAGTTTTAGAGACTTTTAAGGTCTTTCTCTTATTTTCAAGGCTTGATATGAAGAACTAAGGTTTAAGACTTGCAAAGGAGGAAAGTATGAGTGGTGATAGACTCACACAGACTGCAGAATGTCATGGTGACAGTTTTTGTGCAACAGATTGCCCCCTAAAGTGCGAAGTCTGTAATAGATGAGGATGGTTTTGTCATCTAAGAAGAGTGAAGTACTTTATCATTTCGAAGATCATCCTGTGGATACCCTGGTCGGAACCTGTAAAAAAATTCAATACAAAATATATATATATATATATATATGTGAAGATATCATCGTTGAGGTAAGCATTCCCATACTCAGATCAAAACTGACTAGAGAACTAACTAAATTGTTCTGATACAAGAATGATTTTGTAATACATCACAAGTATAGACATATGTAGACACAGTATGGGTGCAGCCATCTGTTTATGAATAGTCCATTGTATAATGAATAACAAAATTCCTCGCAGCCTGGATGGTGGAAACTAGATCCAGGGTCTTGATTTTCTGCTTCTCGAACTAGTACAATTCTATCCATGTGAATAAATGTGTCGAAGTTGAACATGGTAGAAACCACTTGATTACCAGTCAATGATGTAAACTGTTAATAAGTGTGAGAGAAACCACCAGTAATGTCAATGGCTCTCAAAGTACTCAGTACAATCCATGAAATGTGAATAAATGAGTTGATGTCGAACATGTCACAGAATCCTTTGATCGAAGGTCAATGATGCAACCTATCATCAAAGGTGAGAAACCTGCCACTGAGGCATGCAGATTCCAAGGTAATGACGATTTCTAGATCATCTTTCTAGATAATGAGCTGAAGTCGATAGAAAGTGATCCGTCGTAGGCAAGCCCACAACATGACATCATAGATCAAGTTTGAAGAAACATATTTGGCAAGGGCTAACTCAGGGATGGTCAAAGATGGATGACAGATATTTTGAAAATGAATGGTTTATTTGAACTGATCTCTTGAACACATAACGACACTACAGATGGTTTGGTGACAATTGACCCAAAGCTAATACCCAGAAACTGGCTAAAGACTTTCAATATGGTTTGATTAACTGTTAGGCAAAGGATTTCCAAACCCAGGTGAACAAAAAGTGTCATGTTCAAGAGTGGTTAAATGCTTTTCTAAAACACAAAGTGTAACAAACAGGTTCATTTTTCTCTCTTTCCCCCCACCATTTTTGGCAAGTACCTCTTTATTTTTGACAAGCTTGACGAGGATAATATTTGTTGGATTATAAGCTCATCCTTTGGATGAGTCCAACTTAGTTTAAAATTTGAACCCTAAGAAGGAGTGGTCCATTCCTGTTTAAATTGAATAAGTCCTTTACTGTTTGAATTTGTACAAGTCCAGTATAGGAAAAACTTAGTGTTTTTCAATTTTAGGGAGTCAGAAGAAAAACTTAAGGAAACTCCATGGGTGTCCCTTTTCGTAAATTTGTGTCTTCCAAGCCCAAAAAAGTATAAAATAATACTTGAGAGAATCGCTTGACCATTACGATCAAGGAGTACTTTTCATAATTAGTGGCCCTGATCTGAAAAAGTAAAAAAGCGATCAAAGACACGTCGTTTTATTACCAATATCGAACTTGAAATGACAAAAGTCCGGCAATATTTTCATGTTTATACGGTCAGAAAAGAGCTGTAAGTGGACCATCCTTTTAATTCCATTTTAACGAGTTTAAAAAGAAAAACTCGACAATCTTTTCATATTTTACGAGTCAGAAAAGAGCTTTAATAGGACTCCAATGTTTTTTGTTGAAAATGATTAATTTATCCCTAAAAATCCAATATTCTGCCCAAAAACTCAAAACATTACTCATATCTGTTTATAATAAATAAAAATGCATCAAAAGTAACCTTTTTATAGTGAAAAATTAAAAAATTAAAAATTCATTTATTCAAAAAAGCTTATAAAAAGGGCTTTTGCAAATTCATTTTTACCATTTGACTTCAGAGTGAAAAGTAAGAGCTTTTGGTAAGAAACTTCCTGTGAAGATTGCGGAAAATATGACCGTTAAAATCGAAAACCATCAGCTCCAGGTAATCCACATCATCCCTAACCTGCATTTTAACGATTTAATTTTCATTTTAGAGCTTTAAAAATTGATTTTTAAGGGAAAATCATGTTTAAAAAACCACTCGCGGGGTCTGCAGGTGCAACATGTGGCCCCTGCGGACCCCGACTTTTTCGTACAAAGGAAAAAGTCGAGATCCCGCACCTGCTCTTAAGGACGAGTGTGGACCTACACACTGTCCCTAACTAGCGGGTGCGGACCCCGCGGAATACGTTTTAAAACTTCAATTTTTTCCATTTGCGCCCAAAAATTTTTGAACTAAAATGTTCTAATCCACCTTTTTTGCAATGTAGGATATAAAAAAATGCTCATTTGGCGGGAACGGGAGCACGAATATGTGGACCTAGCTGCATTACTTCATCCACCTACAATACAGGCATTAAAATCATGCGGACTATTTAAATTCTAGGCCATACCCGACATGAGGACTCAGGTAGACTTCTTGCAATGGCTGGTGGACAGGTGGAGTACATAGGACTAGTGTTTCATTATTGGTGGCCACCGGCTCGAAATCGAGCTAGAGGACATATACTTCTTGACTGGTTTGCCCAGGAGAGGTGAACAATTATCTCTATCCGGGACTAGGCCAGGTGGCCAGTCTGTCGCTAGTCTCCGACTATAGTTTTGTAATGACCAAACAGAGGACAAATGGATAGATATCAAAACTATCTCCCGTCCTGAAATTAAAGTGATTACATTTACTATCACCAGACTATGTGGGAGTGCGGCATTGCATGTAGCTACCGAATCCCAGATGCGAATGGTAGTAGACTATTACCGAGGCACCGTCTTCAACTGGTGTGAGGCTGTGTTAGCGAATGTAAAAGGCCAACTGACTAGAGCAAAGAACGGACAACTAAAAAACTTTGGATATGGTTTCTTGGTTGTGAGATTTGGCCTAGAGAGGGTCCCTATGTTGGTCCCACAACAGCTTTCCGTTGAGGATGGACTTCCTCGAGAGCCTAGGATTATGCGTTGGGTTGCAGTGATGGCCCGTCATCCTGAGGAGGGTTCAGAGGTTGTCCGATTTCCACCTGAGTATTTTCGTTGGTTGAGGAACCAACTTTTTGTGATTTAGGATTTTCCATATGCTGGGATGGATTATCATGGTGATCTAGACATGGCTCTTCCACCAGGAGAGCAATGGGATGATTCAGGTAAAATCATTTTCAACACTTTCTAAACTTTAATTTTATTTTTTTGTTTTTAAATCGTCCAAAATTGAAACTAAAAAGTTTTAAATGTAGATGTGGGTCCATGGTGACCAGCCACTCTCCAGCCCTATGAGAGGAGACAACCAGCTGCAGCAACACCAGCCCCATAGGACCAATCAGCAGAGACCCTGACCGAATTGGAGCATCATCTAGAGCATTTGACAGCAGACATTCTAGATATTAGCATAGATGATATTACACTTAGGTTACAGCGCTATGTGATTGGGGTCCCAGGACCTTTTAGGAGGTTCCTTTGTAGGGTGGCCCGAGCAATGCTTTCTTATCGTGATCATCACCAGTGATAGGATGATCGCCTTTATAGACTCACATGACATTTTATATCTTTTTGTACTATCATTTTTGCCGATCATAAGGTGTTTTTCAATCAATGATCGAAGACAATGTATATTTGACACACCTCTATGCTATGATATATCACTATTACTGGCTACCTTGTATAACATGTTATGGAATTTTTTTAAATTTATTGTTTTGATTATTGCAAATGTCTATTTAACATTCGAGAAGCAACTGCATCTGCTAATGTATTTAAATGTCTTGGAATATGCTGATATTCAATGTAGTCAAATTCACGTTCCAAGAGACGAACTCTCAAAAATAATATTAATAACACTGGATTTCTAATGGCATAAACCTTGTTAAGATGTAATACAACGAGTTCAAAATCTAACCTAACAATCAAACTCTGAATCCCAAATGAGATGGATTCAGATAATAACTCAATCACTACACTATACTCTGCAATGTTATTTGTTGTTTGACCGAGGCTTACCCCATGCATAGATACTAACTTGTTAGAGGGTGAATAGATAACCCAAGTTGCGGAAGAAATGTTTCGTGTATTATGACAAACGGCATCAGCAAAACCAATGTATGTTTGAAGATCCATTGACATCTACAATATCAAGAGTAAAATCAAGATAAGCAAGAATAATGATAAAAACACTCTCTAAACTAGGCACACTTTCTAATCTAAACACGCCAACTAGAAAGAAACTATTCTAACAAAAATCTCCACACAAAAAATTAAGCATAATATCTTGTCAGGTAAAGCCCATTTCTGGGTTTACCCAAAGAGACACCATCAAAATATTCCAATTCATAGGCCCCTTTTGCTAGCTTTCACTTAACAACATAAAGACCATGCCACATAGGTACGAATTTTCCAGCCCCTAGTTTATCGTTTGCTTGATCATATAATAAAACTAGGTCACCTTTCGAAAAATTACGAGGTGTAACATTTCAGTTGTACTGAGCTTTTATCCGTTTTGCATGAATCTCGATTTCTAATGCATCATCACGTCAATTCTCATCTAGCTAAGCTAAGTACAACAAACGTTTCTCCTCTTCGGAAGTGGTTGGGAGTAATTCTATGGCTATTTGCAATGACAAAATTTCACATTCAATGGGTAACACTGCTTCCAAACCATAGACCAGTTGAAAAGGAGTGAAACCAGTTGATGTTTTTACTGAGGTTCGGTATGCCCAAAGCGTTGAAAATAACATGTTATGCCAATTCAACGTATGAGTCCCAATGATTCGTTGGATCATAGTGACTAGAACTTTATTGATTGCTTCAACCAGACCATTAGCCTGTGGGTAATATGTAGTAGAACTATCGTGACGCAGGCAAAGTTGATCTGTTAGTTCAGTCATCATGATATTTCGAAAATGACTTCCATGATCAATAATAATCGCTTGAGGAACACTGAATCTAGCAATTATATGATTGAAAATGAAAATTGCAGCAGTTTTTCCATCTACCGAAAATGTAGGCATCGCCTCGACCCACTTAGTAAAATAATCTACCGCAAGGATGATATACGCATGCCCCCCGACCGAGTGAGGGTTACATGTAAGAAATTCGATACCCCACTTTGCAAAAGGACCGACGACAATTATAGGGTGGAGAGGAGCAGGTGGAGCACGCATCTTACGATCAAAAATTTGGCAATTGTGGCATTTCCGGACTACATTGATACAATCTTTAAATAAGGACGGCCAAAAATAACCAACGTGCAATATCTTTTGGGTTGTGGCATACCCAGACATATTACCGCCACATGCTCCAGAGTGACAGTCATTTAGAACCTTTTCAGCTTCTTCATGAGTTAGTCAGAAAATAGAATCCGCCCCACGACGATAGAGTGTATCTCCAATAATATTGTATTGTTGGGATTGGAAATGTATTTTCCTTCATTGAGATCGTGAGATTTCAGGCCGAAAAGATTGGGTTTGGAGATAGACAATTATATCTCCATACCATGGATCAAGAGTACTGATAAGAAACAAGGATTCATCCACAATGGGTTCTTCCACCACAGTTTCAGTGTCAGTACGCGGGAAGTCACACATCAATTCCGCAAAAACCAAAGATTTCTTTGCCTTGGATTTTTCAAATTCCAAGTCAAATTCCTGCAGGATAACTATCCATTTGGAATACTTTCCCCCTAGCAATTGTTTAGTCAAAATATACGTCATAGGGTTACAGTCAGAAATTACCGTGGTTTTGCGTAATAAGATGTAATGACAAAATCTTTGGACAGCTTGAACAGTTGCCAAGGTCAATTTCTCTACATGCGAATATTTAAGCTCAATCGGATTTAGGGTTCAACTAAGATAGTAAATCACATTTTCACTATTGAATTCATCTTCCTGAACTAAAACCATCCCATTGGTGGAATGAGAAGCGGCAAGGTACAAGAAGTAATCCTGGTTGTAGTTGGGAGGATGCAATAACGGTGCATGGGTCAACGCGTGTTTAAGTGCATCAAAACATTTGTCAGCTATCTCATTCCAAAAGAATGGAGTATTCTGTTTCAACAACTTGTTAAAACCTTTCGTTATCTCGACGTAGTTAGGAATGAAATGACGTAAAAAGTTTTCTTTCCCTTGAAAACTTTAGAGTTGGTGAAGAGTCGAAGGCAGAGGTAATTTGACAATAGCTTCAACCTTCGAGGGATCGACACGAATGTCGGCTTTTGAGACAACAAATCCCAGTAAACGACCTATTTCTATACAAAAAACACATTTGTGTGGATTCAGCCTAATTCGATAATGCCTACATCTCATAAATATTTCTTGTAAATGAGTGTGAGATGATCGGCTCTATATAACGAATGAGCAGGTAAATCATCGAGATAAGGTTGCATAATGTGCTTGATGTCATGAAATGTGTAAGACATAGCCCTTTGAAAAGTTGCTCCGGCTTTCTTCAATCCAAAAGGCGACTTGCAATAATCAAATGTCCCCCATGGACAAATGAAAGCCAGATTTGGTTGATCAGCAGGGAGTATGTTGATTTGATTGTAACTGGAAAAACCATCCATAAAGGAGAACATTTCACTGCCGGCACAATCATCAGTAATTTGATCAATATAGGGGGTTGGATAATTGTCTTTGGGACAAGCTCGATTAATATCCCTATAATTGATACATATTCTTATCGTTCCTTGATCTTTGTTAATAGGAACAATATTCGATACCCAATCCATTAAGGGAACTGGATAAATGAAACGTGCTTTAAGTAATTTCTCAACTTCAGCTTTAATAGCAGCATCTTTTCTCCGATGGATCTGACGCAAACGTTGCCGAACAGGTTTAGCATCCGGGTAAGTTTTAATTTCATGAACAACAATTGATGGATCGATTCCTAGCATTTCTTCATATGGCCAGGAAAACACGTCACGAAATTCTTGAAATAGGGCTTTATAAGTTTGGATTTCGTCGTCCATACAGGACGCACCTATATGAATGTTTTCAATAATTCCGGGTTTTACTGAAATGTCAATAGGAACCGTTTGAGAGATATTTCCCAAATTTATCTCAGAATCAGGATGTTGCAATGGATTCTATGGTTCTTTGACATAATCAGCGGTAAAAATAGATGAAAAATCATTTTCAAAATGATCAAGCTCAGGTAAAAACGAAGACCGATGATGAAGATCTTCCCATGGTAAATGATCAACAGACATGAGCTCACGAATCTGCTCATCAGTATGAACAGGATCAGAAAATGTTGTTGAATCTGAGGTTGATATTGAAAGTGATTCTCCATGGACCACATTCATTGGATCAGATTTGGTTGAACAAGAGTCAGAAAACCACTGTACAGCCTGATATGCAACTTCAAAGGGACTCAAAGGCATTGCATCACCAAATGAGTCCACCTCAGAATAGAAAGGTACGATCCAAGGATCATCAAAGACATTGGTGTTTGATGAAATCATATGAATAGTTGCAAAAGAAGGCGATACGTTAGGAGGAGGAAATGAAAAAGTTCCTAGTAAACCAAAATCTTTAACCAATCCTACCCCAACATCCTTGTAAGGGATAACTATTTTACTAACATGTTGAATACTATTAGAAGAGGTTGGATTGGATTAAAAATAAGTTAACTGATCTATTGTAACGATCTTTCCATTATGAGGAAACTTAATAAGCCGAAAGACTAATGAAACAACAACAGTCATTGCGTAAGACCAACTGCGACCCAAGAGAAGGTTGTAATCTAGAGGGGCATCAACCACTTCCACAGCTAGATTTATAGTTTTTCCTTCAACCCCTATAGGTAAATCTTGCAAAATGCCAAAAGGATGAAACCCTCAGCCATCAAAATCCTTTAGAATCATCGGGGATTGATTGAGTGTAAGAGAACCAAGCGATCTCCAACACTGAATTGACATAATACACGTAGAAGCTCCCTCATCAATCACAATCCTAAAGCAAGGTCTATTTTTTACTAACACTGGAATCTGGAAAGCCATTTGGTGAGGGAGATGAGGTGTACTATTCTCTAAATCGAAGATTATAAGGTTCAAATCCTGAATATCAACAGCTCCTATAGCAGACAATAGTAATTTACGTTGTGTTGGACATGATTGCAGCACCTCCAAAGCCGACATTGCTGAAGGGGAAATAGCTAAGTCTTCAACAATGTTATAGTTATGAGGAGCTCTCGCATGTGGATTGAAAGCTGACTTCCGAAGTATACCTTTAGCAGGTGGTTTGATTACTAAGTCTGAATTAGGTTTCTCGATCTGTAGCGGATCATAACCAGAAGGAGTTGAAGTTGATGGGTTTGAATTAGAAGATTCTACTTCCTTACCACCAACAAGACCTTTACTACCATAATCTTGCGATCGCATTGCAATCCTGACATGGGACATCATCATTATGGGTTCTTCTAAGGCATTTGAGGAAGAACCTATCATCTTATTATATTGACTAGGAAAAGGATCCTTCAAGACAGCAGGTGTTTGAGAAACTTAACGATTTTCGAAACCTCAGCTCGATGTGGTGAGTCTCTTGTAAAATGTTCTTCGTCACAAATGAGACAAGGATATCGAGATTTACGTTTCTCGTCAGTAGATTCAGTTTTATCTTATTTCTCTTTTTTGTTTTGTTTATTTTTCTTCTTCCCCTTCTTTTTACTGCCGGATTTTGATTTGGTGGTAGATGATTCTATGACATGGATATCGGCAGGAATTTCAGCGGAAGAATCTCCTGTCGGGGAATCTGGTAAAGTTATAATCGGAGAAGAATTCTTTAAAGATTTCTTCTTGCTTTTGGTACTAACTAAACCAATCATACCATCAGCGGCATGAGACCCTGAAGGAGCTGCAGTTATTTGATTTCTTTTTAGAAGGTCGGGGATTTTTTCATGTAAAGTACCCAACTGCGTATAAACGAGGTTAAGGTACTGAGCCTGAGCAATTACTTGCTCTTCAATAACAACTACTTCTTTAGCTACATCCTAAGTGATTTTAGGTAATAATGATTTAACAAACCATTCTTCCAAAATTTGATCCGGAATAAAAACTTTCACTAAACGTCGTCGACGTCGCCATTCATGAATATGATCTGAAATATACGTGGACGTTCACTATTTTAATGAAGTTAATAATTCCATGCCATTGTCATATCTAACAGGCAACTGAAAATGAGTTAAGAAGGAAGTGGCTAACTGACTAAAACTATAAAAAGAGCCTCATGGTAACTCAATGTACCACTTGGTAGCAAGACCAATCAGAGTGCGTTGAAAAAGACGTAAGCGAATTGAATCATCGATAATGGAATTGGATGCACACCAGAGGTGATAAGTCATCACATGATTAGACGGATCTTCTCCTGACCTACCCTCAAACTTCGGGATATCACTAGGCAACTTATTTGGCATTGGCGGCCAAAACAGAAGATAATTAATTGGATCATTCGTTAGGCACAACAAGTCAGGTAAATCCAAAGTTGCTATAAACGGTAACTGATGGTTAGGGTCTCGAAAACCTTGGGTCATAAGACCAGCCCCAGGAGGAGGATATCTAGGATAACTTGGAATTGGATTCGCATTTTGGATATTATATCCTCCTGGAAAACCAGGATTAACCGGACCAAACTGGGGTTGTTGAGGTTGCTGATAAGTATATCTAGTACTGTCCCTGGTACGGTTGATAAGTGAATTGTGGTTGACCTGTGACAACTGTACTTGGACTAGGTTGTCCTATAGGCATCTAAACCGAAGTCTGAATTGTAGGTCCGGACTGTGGTAAAGAGGCTTGAGGAGTTGATGCAGGAATACTAGAAACCGGAGCTGCCGATACTCTAGAAGTAGGTGGGCTTGACTGAACAGAAGTTGCAGTAGTTGCAGCAGTCGTTTGAGGTGGAGCCTGAGGTGAACTAGGCCCAGACTGATGAACTACACCAAGTGCAGAAGTTTGAATAGTAGGCTGGACAGGTTGTTGGGTTGGACCAGAAACCAAAGGTTGTCCAAATTGCGATGAGAACTGCACATTGGGTTGCAAAGTCTGTTGAGATGAATCCCACACCACGTTCATTCCGAGGTATGGACCCATATAAGGTTGAGCGTATTGAGGACCATAACCAGGTTGAGTGTAGGGTTGATAATTAAATGGTACATTTCCAATTCCTTGAACAAATGGTTGACCAGAAGGTGGTTGGAAAATTACTTAAAACAAAAATGCCAATGGAACTCACTCACAAGAGACTTTTGACAAGACACATGTAGATATCGACAGAAACTAAAAGTCGTAAATAAAAGTTAAACCTAACTAGACGAAAAGATTTTAGGTTTTTCAAAAATTTGGACAGGGTCCGCAGGCTTCCAGTACAACCAGATGCGGTACCGCTCTATGTAGTAAAGTAACAGTGCGGAGATATCCGCACTGTATTACAAACAGAACGTGCGGTCCTCTTTAAAAATTTCAAAAAAACAAAAAACAATCTAGAACTTAAAAACTACCCAATCCCACACACATCAAGAAAAAACCAGAAACAGAAACAAGTCTCTCAAGTCAAAGGTAAAGGAAAACCAAAAAACCAAATTCTGATCCCTATTGGAGTCGCCAATTTGTTGGCTGGATAAATCGCTCTTGTGGACAAAACCAATCTCCCTAGTATCAACAGATATCTAGCAACAAGCAGGACAAGCGAATCTACCTTTCTCTAAACATATTGCGATTCGTTAATAAAAACTGAAGAGGTGTTTTAGACGCTACCTTAAGTCCAACGCTAGTTTGTCGCAGCCATGCTCCAACCGTCCGAAAGAGTTTCCTTTTAAAAACCTGCAATCACAAACAAGTACACATCAAATAACACCTAAATAGCTAATATATTAAATCATGTTCATTATGATGATCAAGGAGTTCATAAAATAAACCATAAGACACATCTTATTGAGAAAAATAAACTTGATTGTATTAACTTTGAAATAGAATAAATTTACAACCTTTGGTGCCTTGATGTTGTACAAGCTCTTCCCAGGGTCCAAACAGGAATCTCCTCTACTTTGACAAGCCTCACTCTCTTCCAAATGAGATCAAAAGGTATGTAATCTCTCCTCTCAAAAGCTCAATTAGGAAGACTAAGTTCCAGCAGCATTTCACCTCAAAAATCTTCAGCTTTCAACCTCTTTAGTAACCAGCCCAATGCTTCATTTTATAGTGCAAAGGAAGGAGGTTACAAGTCCATATATGAAGGGATAGAGTCCTCCTTCAAAGGGATAAGCTCCTCACATCAAGGGGTTAGCTCCTTAAGGGATGGGATGCATGAGCCTTAAAGGAGCAAACTTGCCACCTCAAGATTCCTTCTGGAAGCATCAAAAAATGACTCAAAGTGAGTTTTTAAGAATGTACTTGCGCCTTTTTTACTTTTACAGGGGTTCGCACCCATTACACAGAGACAGAGCAGTCAGGTGCACAAGGGACATGACCATTAGGTGCAGGACCGCAGGTAATTCTAAAAGAAAGTGTGGAACCAGAGTTTTAGAGAATTTTAAGGTCTTTCTCTTATTTTCAAGGCTTGATATGAAGAATTGAGATTTAAGACTTGCAAAGGAGGAAAGTATGAGTGGTGTGTTATCTCTCAGGTTGTTCCCCAAGAAAGCTCTAAGGGGGGAATACGGCCGAGGTAACCACTAACCAGACTTTTAGCTCAGATTCTAGCCAATCTGCAACCAGAGAGGGCTCTCTCTTTGTAATTTAGCTTTGTTTTGAAGTATTTTAGGCTAGTTATGATGCACAGAGTTTGGTTTTAAGTTTGTTGGATGGAGATCTTAAATAGAGCTAGGATGCAAGTCTAAAACAGTTTATACCATTGGGCAAATGGGGTCAATGAGGACGGACTGCTGAGAGTGTTTTCTTTGGTAAAGGGCAATACTATGGAGCAATATACTCTATCTTGGAACAATTTTGAAATCTGGAAATTGATGGAATGTAAGCCAGTAAATGAAGGGCAGCCAAGAATCCTTCATTTTCTTGGCAGAGGGAAAGTGCATGAATATTATCAAGGAGCAGTAAAGAATTCCTAGGCAATATTCAGAGTGAAAGAATCAGTGGAAACAAGAGCAGCTAAGAATTCCTATTTATGGCTAATTCTGAAGAAAACATAATTAATACCAGAGATTGAACATAGAGTGTATTTAAACAAATTCTGGGCTATTCTTTTTCTCTGTTACTAATATTATGAAACATATATGAAATTTGCAAACACATAAGACACAAATCACAGTTTAGAATAACTTATTGATCCATAGAAAGACACAGGAATTCTGTAGCAGGTCCCAAAACATCAAATCCACATTCAGACGGTCCAGCAGCAATGAACTTCAATAACCTTTGTATTAAAAAATCTCAGAGTTATAGCGCAGTCTAGAGAGTAAATCACCAACCCCAAATACATTTTATGGGGAGGTATTTATACAAAAAGGAGAAAAAAATATCATGTAGATAAGCTATCACACAATAACTTCCTTCACCTACTCTACAGAAGAAGTAAATGAGAGAAATGAATGCAGCAGTAAATGTTGGTGTGCTGGCTATTTAGTCTGTCAAATATATTTGACTTTTTGGACTGAGTGAGTCGGCTGGTAGCTGCGTCTTTACTCTGTGCTCCTGTGTTTGTTGTCTCGCTTTGTTGTTGTCCCAGCCTTGTCATCAGTGCTTGGTCTTGCTTTAATGAGCTGCAGTCCCAACCTGATTTCCTCTTTCTGCTATCTTTATTCTTTGACAGGTGGCCCGTGCATTTGAATTTGCTGACCTGTAGCTGATCAAAAAAGAAAAAGAACTGAAATTACCTTAGCAAAATCTCAAACATCTCCTACCACCATTGGTCTGTTGGCAACTGATGCCTTTGTATTTTTATTAGTGTCTCATCAGCTTCAGTATATCTATAGAAGTTGGGATGGACTTCAAAAAGATGATTTACCTCATGTACAATGTAGAACAAATTTTCTAGTTTGTCATATAGACTCTATCTAGAGGGAGGCCCTGTGTCTTCTGAGGTGCTTGATGATGTTATAATTTGATTGGAAACATAGTTATTTACCCTATTAGCATACTATTCATGTGGTAACAGTCTCCCACTGCTGGTCAATAAACTGGGTGACCCTTTGCCCTGCAATATTGCAAACTTTTCTTTGAAGGCATTTATTTCTGTTTGCATTTCTTGGCACTTTCTTTCCAAGGTTTGTACAAAATTTCTCAGGGTCAGCACCTTTTTCACTATCAAAATGGTGTCTGTTCTGTTCCTGATATCCAACGCTGCTAGTTGTTCTCTGGTATGAGTATTCAAAAATTGAATCATTCTATTGGCCTGCTCAGACATGTTTCCCAATAATGCTCTAGCCTTTTGAGTCTCAAATTGAGCTATCCCTATCAATTCTATTTTCTCATGTATTGTCTGAATTGATTGCCATTGGTCAGTCATAGACTGGCCAATTTTGGCCCACAAAATTGTCTTGATTTCAGACAGAGTTTTATGTACAGTAAGCTCTTTTTCTAAGGATTTTATTTTGTTATCCAAGGCCTTTATTTCTCTTGTTTTCTCAGCCACTGTTATCTTGGACTTGTCATAGCTTACTTCCAGCTTGACCAACTTTTCTTTGGCCTCTTTCAGCTCTGTCATTTGGACTTCTAGCTCTTTTACTGCTCTCATCATTTCTTCCATACTCATGCTAGATTCTGGTGCTGTTGTTGCTGCTGCTGCTGAAGCATCCGTGGTTGATGTACCTGTTGTTGATGATGGGATGATAAGAGGGATTGCTGCTGCAAGTGTGGGAGGGACAGTGGCAGTTGTTGGAGCTGTTTCAGGTGGCTGGGAGGTCGACTCTCCCTACTTGGACTGCAATGCTTTCTCCAATTCTTGCTCCATTTGAATTATCCTTTGATTCATCCTCATCAGAAAATCCATTGTATCTCCTTCTGCCTTCTCTTCTGCAAGTTCTGTAGTTTGTGGGTGCATGGTTGCAGGTAGCCTCAACTGCTTTCTAAGTGCAGCAATATCTTCTTCCTTTTTCCTTATGAGGGCTTTGATGCCCTTGGCATCCTTAGGATCATGCCCTAGCTCAACAATAATTTCCAAATCCAATTGAGCAGATGTATTGCTTAATGACTCCTTCAATTGGTGGGCCAGCATTGCCTTGTCTGCCAGTGTAGCATAGGCCATTTCGCCTGTTTGCTTGTGCAGCTCAATTTGGTCCATTGGATGTATGTCTTTGGCGAGGACTTCTAGATTGGTCTTTATGTAGTCCGCAGTTGTCTGTGGTTGCTGAACCTTAGGCTTGAAATGACTTAAGATCATTTTTTCCTCCTTAATGTCATAAGTTGCAATCAGCCTTTGTTGTTTGGAGGGTGTTGTTTTGAGAAGTTGATCATAAAGCTGTATTCTCAATAACTCATTTTGGGCCTTAATTTCCATGAATGTTCCTTTAATACCAGATGGTTGCTTGCTTTGCTTCTTTGAGGAGGACACCTCCATACCATGTTGCCTCTCTGTTTCTTGTCTGTGAGAGCTGGTGGATGTTTGCTGGCTGGTTTCCTTCTCCCTCCTTGGACTCTCTAAGATTTCTTCACTAATTTCCTCTTCAATTTGAGGAACTACTCTCTGCCTTGTGGCCTCTGGCTACTGTGTTGACCCACTTGCAGGTGTGGTCTCTTCCTTGTCCCGTTTCTTGCTCCTTTCCTCATTGAGAGGAGTCTGTAATGCTGGCACTTGTGGTGCCTTTGTCTGTAGTGGAGGGTCTTGCCCTTGACTCTGTTCCTTTGAGGTAGTTGGCTGGTCTGTCATTGTTTCTGGCTCTGTATCTACTACCTCCTTGCCCTTTGTTGTACCTGCTACTAGTGTAGTCTTTTCTTGGGCAGCTTGTGAAGCTGCAGTAGTTGATTTTCCTTCTCCGACTTGTTGTGGCAGTTTGAATGACACCTGCCCAAAAGAATCCAAGTCAAGAGATTTTTCCAAATCTTTCATATTTTGCTCCATTATTTCTTCCTCAGTGAACTCTTCAACTAGTGTGCCTTCTACCCACTCATCTTGGTTGGCAAATTGTTCTATCTGTGGGATTTTGCAATGTTCATAAGCTAACAGCCTATAATTTATTTTTCTTACATTGATAAAGCCATTTGGGTCATAAGGTACCCACCAGAAGCTCCTTTTTAATCTGAGTTTTTCACCCAATATCTGATCAGCATCTTGCCATCCTTCTTTTTTGTTCATGACATAGGGCCCTACTTGGTCTCTGAATTTCAACTGAGCCTTTTTCTTGGTGCTATGAAAATGAGTCAAATCTGAATTGATAAATTGCCTTTAATATTCCAAGGCAAACAGTCTCATTGGCACATATCTTGGCAGCCTGTAGGGACACAACTCACAGCCATAAATTCTGATGACAGTGGATTTTGGTAGAAGTACCAGTCACTTATTTTGTAGTTTTTTGAGAGCTACAATATTTTCTGCATATCATAAGATAGCCTAGGAGGAGGAGTTCTCTTTAGGAGAGAAGAGACTGGATAGACAAACATGTCAATGAACTCACAGTAAGAGTAGGGAGAGCTGCGGACTTCATGAAAGACTGAGGTCCAAAAAATCACAGACCTCTTTTCTCCTTTAGAGTCCAATCTTTTGATGGGGCATTGGAAACAGTCTGGCTGATAATACAGGAATAGATGATAGATGTAGGATGAATACTTGAATACTCCCTCCCTATCTAGTTTCACTAGTTGGTCATGTATCTTGTTGGCAATGAATTTGGCATAATTGTATTTGACAGCAGGGGGCTGCCCTGGGGTAAATGCAGACAGTAAGACCAATATAGTTTCATCAATATGTTCACTTGTCTTGAAACCCAGAACATAAGATATCATATCAACAAGTAATTTACCCACTTCGTTGAAATATACATAGAGAAAAGGAGGTGGCCCTGTAGGCTGGCGATCTGCTCTCATGAATACTTGGGCAATTCGGGCTATCTCTGAGCTGGAGAGTTTGGGACCTTCATCAAGCAAGAATTTCATAGAAAGAGGGAACATAAGCTGAGTTGGCTTGAAGTTTAGCATTTGATTGATGGAGTCAGGAGTTATATGAAAGAGGATGCTCCCAAATGGAGACTTGACTGCCCTTTGAGTTGGTTCATAGTGTTCACAGCAGAGGTGAATTATCTCAGGGAAGATATTGACAGAGGGGAGGTAGTATATGGGCAAATTTGATTCCCATATCCCATAAATATCATTGTTTTTCAAATAACTGTTCCTCAGCTCACAGAATGTCTGCAGGTGGTTTCTGTCACCAACCAAGTCTTGGATTAGATAGTCCCTATCAGCCAAAGGTAGTGTTTCTAATTCCTTGTGGGGTGCATTGAGAGGAGTAATGTTTAAGGCCACTGGAGTCTCCATGGCTCAATTCTATGAGTGTGAAATTTGGAAACTGAGGTTTGTGTGGATGAAATGAGTAGAACAGCAGCTTTGGGCCTCTTTCTGTGGAATTTTACAGATTAAATTCGGCTGAATGAACTCATGGGGTGAAAATGATAGTGAAAAAGATAGTCTGCAGAGTTTTCTTTAGCAGGAAACTGGATATGGACAGCTCTGGGCTTTTTCCTTCGGCGTTCACAGAATAGAGTGAACTCGAGTTCGAGTCCACGGGAGAAATTTTGCAAAGGGTGACTGTTTTTACAGGATTTCTTGGTGAAAAATTAGAGAAAATTGCGGTTATGGTGCAGTTTCTAAAGGTGTTTTGATGGGTTTTAACTTAAATTTCGGAGTTCATAAGCAATTTAGCAGAGGAAACTGAAAAACACAAGGGTTTGGGCACGAATGTAAGTAAATACCTGTTTTAACGGTAAATGAGCGATTAGCAGGCAGCAAGTCGAGCTGCGGGGTCGAGCTACGGAGCAAATTTGCTAGGTGATGGACTGTGCAACTTTGGTGGCGAATTGGTCGTAAATCACATGCAGAGGTCTCCACTAACGAACAAATAGAAATAAACAAAAAACAATCATTTTCGCGACTTTTAACACAATTTGGGCCTTTTTGGGCTTTTGGCGCTTTTTTATGATGACGTCATCATGACGTATTTTTGTCGTGTAGCGGGTACGGAGGATGACGTGTTAGCTGACGTGTTGGATGACGTGGTGGATGACACGGTGGCGAGGTGGTGATGTCAGCAGATGACATGGCGCTGATATGGAGCGGTGGCAGGCGACGTGGATGCGACGTCATCAGGTGACGTGGGTATGACGTCAGGGGGTAGGCGGCGGGGCGGTAAGCGGTATTCCCCGCACCGCCTTTGGGCAATGGTGGTTTCGGGGGAGGGGGCTCCGATCACGCTGGGAAGCCGACGCGTGGCAGGGGTACGGCAACAATACTGCCAATCCCCCGGACGCTAACGTTCGACAGATGGGAGCTTCCGATATCGCCGCCAGCCGTTGGATCTATGGCACGGGATCGGACGGTCGACAGGTGAGGTAAGTGGCAAAGGCTTATTAACACGGGACCCGTGTTAATATTTCAATGTTTTATAAGGTTTTGGGGGGTATAAAACCTTTGGTTATGGTGGAACGGTTATTCATTTAACCGAATGTTAAATGAAACCCGATATATACATGTGCGCCAGAGGTTAATGTATGGTTTAGGTGGGGGGATTTAGTGTGGTTGTTTATTTAACCAGATGTCAAATAAACCCCAAGGTTTTTGATTGCGGAGGGGCTATTATTAAGGTCCCAAATGGACTAATAATTCCCGAATTGTGTTATAAGGCTATAGTTGCCAGGGGTAGGAATATTATGTATTTTTGGGTTTTTTATATAGTTTTTTATAGAATAGGGGTGGGAAAATGATAAAGGAGCTATATAATAAAGTTAATGTTAATATGATTTTATGGATAGGTAACGCTAAGTTTATAAGGTAATAACTTAGGTTTTTAGGGAAATGAAGTAAAATGGTAAGATCTTTTACACAAGAAATGTGGCTTGTTTTAACTAAGTAAACTCAGAGTTCAACTTAGCATTTCTCATAAAATGAAGTGAAGTAGGACTACTGGGCAGATCCCAATGTCCTTGAGGGGATGTTAGTAAATGATTTCTGGGGGAATGAAAGGGGAAATTAGTCATGCTTCCACTGTTCTGCAGTCACTTTGCCATGGTACTTGTGACATCCATGAGATAAGTCTTTCTTGACAAGACAAAAATGATCACAAACTTGCTTCTGCAACCTCAAACTGCCTACCCAGCCTAATACACCTAGCATTTTTTCTTCCTTTTGATTGGGTGCATTTGGACTAGCAAACCCTGATTTTCCTCTTTTTCTTTTGAATGCCCTCCTATCTAAGTCTACCCTTATCTCTTCCAAGGGCCCAGATTAAGCAGTTGGGCTCCTTTGTTTCTCTACCTATTTACTCATCTGCCAAGCTTGAACTGTTTGGACAGATCTTTATTCTCTATTCTAAAGACAAGTAAATTCAAACATGATCTAACCAGGATTGAACTGTCTGGCTATTCATCAACTGTGTCAAGAATCAACCAACTGTACACAACGAAATTCTTCAAAAATGTGACAATAGTGGCATTTAAACTAGCACACTTTCCTGGTCTTTTGGTTTGGGGTTCATTTTTATCATTTTTTCTGACCAATTCATTCTTTTTTCCCTTTGATTTTTCTTTTAGGGCATACCCTCTTTTCATTTTTTAATTTTCTTCATTTGTCTACAAAATATGGAACCTTTGCAGCATGCAAGGATGAACATATTTGGCTCTTCTACAGTCAATCATGAAAAATGAAACCTATTGGTATAGGAACCTAACAGTGGCTCCACTTGGGGATGGCTTTTCCTGGTGAAAAGCCAAGAACAGCAGGTCAGATGGCCTTACTTTCAACTCTTGTTGTAACCTGAAACTTCCTTCTGTTGTAGACCAATAAACTGAACCTTTGTGGCATTTGTGCACTTCTCATGAGCCGATCTGTGCAGAATTACAGCTCTGTCTTTGCTGGTTTCTCTGAGTGTTTGTCATCATCTTTATAGTTCCCCAAGTTTTCTTCTTGATCTCTTCTGGTAAATTGAAAATATACACAAAAATGTGGTACAATTCCTTGTCTTTCCCTCAAAATTTGTTGCATCTCATTCCCTATCATATTGTTGTAGTAAATGCAGAAAAGTAAACACTATTATGTACAAACTAAAGTGTTGATTTCTTCAAAAAACCTGATCAAAATAATGCTTGAGCATTTGACCATTCACTGGCCCATCATCTGCCTCTGTGCCATCCAAGCTTTTCAGAAAATAGGTGTTGTTTCCTTGTACAGCCTGAATGACATAAGGTCCTTTCCAAAGAAAATCAAATTTACCATGCTTTCCTTTGTCTTCCCTCCTAGAATCCCACTTCAGCACTTTGTCTCCTATGAAAAAGTCTTCTGCTTTAGTTCTTTTGTCAAACATCTTTTTCAGTTTTTCTTGTAGAACCTGACCTCTCTGATATACTTCCTCTCTAGTCTGCTGCAAGTGAATAGTTTGATTGATCCTTCTCTGAATATCATTAGGTTTTGCTTGTATTTCTTGCAGCAATTTTATCACTGGGATTCCCAAAGATGAAGGGAATCTTGCCTCCATGCCATAAACCAATTCATATGGGCTTGTTCCAATAGATCTTTTGGTGGTCAATCTGTCTGCCCATAGTGCATTTACAAGTTTTTTATGCCAATTTTTCTTGTTTTCCTCCAAGACTTTCTTAATGATGTTGATTAAGCTTTTGTTGGATGACTCAGCTAGACCATTACCTTGGGGTAATAGGCTGTGGAGTGGCCCAAGGTAATGTGGTACTTATGACAAAAATTGATCATTCTTTTGGATTTAAAGGCAGCAGCATTGTCTGTAATAATCTTCTCCGGACAGCCAAATCTAGACAGAATATTGGTTTCTAAGAATTGCATGATGATTGAGTCATTGGCTTGCCTACAAGGGATAGCCTCTATCCACTTGGTAAAATAGTCTGTGGCTGTCAAAATCCACCTATGTTGACCAGAGGATGAAGGGTGGATTTTCCCAATGAAGTCTAAAACCCATTGTTGAAATGGCCTTTCAGTTGAAATGGGTTTGAGGGGCAAAGGCAACAGCTTTTTCTTGCCTTCAAAAATTTGGCATTTGTGGCAAGAAGTTACATATTTCTTTGCATCAGCAAAGAGGGTGGGCCAATAAAATCCAGCCCTTAGGATTTTATCAGCTGTTGACTTCCAATACAAGTGTCCACCGCAGTCCCCTGCATGAAATTCCTTAAGTACTTTGTCAGTTTCATCCAGTGTTAGGCAATTAAGTAAAATACCTTCATGGTTTCTCCAAAACAACACATTATCTATGATACAAAACTTTGAAGCTTTCATTTTCAAGAATCTCTTTTTAGTCCTGGATAACCCTGGAGGAGCTTGCAGGTTTAACAATATATAACATATGTCAGCATACCAAGGTGATTGTAAAAAGGCTTGATTGATCTGTGGAGTCGCCATCTCCTGTTCGTTATCCAGTTCATTGATGTCAAGGGCTTGAAAATTGGTTTCAGTCATCAGCTTGGCTAGTCCTTGTCCTTTTATCAGTTTTGTTGGCTTAATTTCAATGTCATATTCTAAAATGTTAGCTATCCATTTGCCCCTTTTACCTTCAATTCCTTCTTGAGTTAGAATGTCTTTGACCACGGCATTTGGGACATAAGCTATCACATGAGAATACAAGATATAAACTCTGAAATCCTTGATGGCTTTTACAAGGGCATAAGCTTGTTTTTCCATGATCTGATATTTTAAAGGTGCATCTCTAAGTGCTTTGCTGAAAAAAGCAATGGGCTTCTCACACCCTTGGTCATCTTTTTGCAATAGGACAGCAGCAATAGTATGCTCAGATGCAAAGGAAAAGATCATGAAGTCTCTATCAAACTTGGGGCTTGTGAGGACTGGTGTTTTTGTTAAAGCTATTTTGATGTCCTCAAAGGCTTGTTTAGCTTCTATTTTCCATTTGATTTTAGAATCTTTCTTCAGCATATTATTCAACAGTCTTATCAGTTCAGCCAAGTTGGGAATGAACCTCCTTAGGAAATTGATCTTTCCTAAAAAATCTTGCAGTTCTTTGATGTTTCTTGGGTGAGGCACTTGGAGAATAGCTTGTATTCTGTCCGGGTCAATTCTAATGCCATCTTTTGAAATTATGTGACCTAGGAGTTTGCCTTCTTCTAGGCCAAACAATGATTTCTTTGGGTTCAATGATATGCCATATTTTCTGCAAATTAGGAACACTTGTCTCAAATGCTCTAAATGTTCTTGGTCTGATTTTGAAAAAGCAGTGAGGTCATCAAGGTATATGACTAAGAAATCATGGATCTCTTTTGCAAAGGCTATGTCCATTGCTCGTTGAAATGTGGCCCCTGCATTTTTGAGTCCAAAAGGCATTTTGACATATTTGAAGGTTCCCCAAGGTGTTGTAAAGGCAGTTTTATCTTGATCATCGGGTGGACTAAAATCTGGTTGAATCCTGAGAATCCATCTAACAGTGAGATCCTAGAAGCTCCTACTACCCTTTGTAAAATGTGATCCATCTTGGGTAAGGGGTAGTGGTCCTTGAGAGAGACTTTATTCAAATTTCTTAAGTCAACACACAGTCTTATCTCTCTCGTTTTCTTCCTAGTAGGTACTAGGTTTGAAATCCATTCGGAGAACCTGATAGGTGCAATGATTCCAGCTTCATACATTCGTTTGACTTCCTTTTCAATAAGGGGAAGGAGGACAGGATTCACCCTTCTAAGCTTTTGTTTAAAAGGTTTTTGATTTTCTTTCAAGGGTATTGTATGTTGGATGACAGAAGTATCATAGGACTTGAGGTCCTCATAGCTCCATGCAAAGACATCTTGGAACTCTTTAAACAACTCAATGTATTTCAGCTTTTGATCAGGAGGCAATGTTTTGGACAGTTTTACCATTTTGGGATTTTCTGTGGTTCCAATATTGCAGTCCTCAATTTCTGCATTCAGTGGTTGTATTTTTGGCTTTCTTGGAATATCATTTGAATCAAATATATCCTCCAAAGGAGTTAAGCCTGTGGGCAGAAAATTATCCTTTAGTTCAATTACTTCAGATTCTCCCTCAGCCATTTCATCAAGGTCCATTTGCTTCAGCTCTTGTAAATTTTTGTCATCAAAAGTTGTTGGATGCAAAATCAAATTTGTTGTTTCAGCTGATAAACTTTGCTCACTTTGGTCTATTTGTTGTTGATCATCAATGGTGCTTGTGTCAATGTTTATACTTGAGAATTCCTCTTTCAAAGTCAGGAAATTATTTATTTGTGTATCATTTTCAAACACCTGCCAATTTTTGACATTATCTGGGACAAGCAGGTCTGTGTTTGATTTCAGCAGTGAAGTGGTGGTTGGGCTCAAATGGTAGCTTGCAAGTGCTGGCAAAAGTTGCCAAACTATGTGCATGTAAATTGTGCTTTCTTGGAATTTTGGTGAGCTGAGATTCTGAGAAGGTGTTAAGTATTTCAATGGCTGCCCCTCTGTAAGCTCTTAACCTAAGATCATTTGTAACAAAGTTTCCCTTCATCTGTTGTATAATCAAATCTGAGTCCCCTAGAATTGAAATCCTAGCTGCCCCAAGACTTTTAATCAGTTTGAGACCCAGTAAAAGGGCCTCATATTCGGCCATGTTGTTTGTACATCTGAAATTTAGCCTATATGCATGACCTTGAGCATGGTCATTTTGCATGTTGTGTATCCAAACCCTGCTCCTGCTCCTAATTTGTTCACTGACCCATCAAATTCTAAGTACCATAAGATTTCTTGATTGTGACTAGCCTTAGGAGTTTTGGAAACTTGCTCAGTGGGCAAATTTGGATTTTGTAACTCATATGGTATGTCTTGTTCATTTGTTGCATCAATCACATCAACAATTTTTTGATCTTGGGCACTAGATTGTTCATTTATGCTTTTTGTTTGTGTTGTTTCCAGGAGTTTGACATCAGTTTTGGGACACATCTCAGCATTGTATAAAATGAATGAATCCATATCGGAATGCATAGAATAGATGGGGAAGTTTTGGGGTTTCTCTTGACTGCTAACCACATATTTCATCAATGTTTCCCGGTACAATCTCTTTGGCTGTCCAAAGACTGAAATGGTGGCATAGGACATGTCTAGTTGCAAAGACCCTTGGAGTTTTGCACCCCAAGATCTGGACAAAAGCATGCCATACTTTGGTGGGATATCAGCTACCACCACATCCATCAAGATTGTCTTGGCGGGGTATTGTACTAGAGATACACACAGATCTTTGATTAGGCCTAGACACCTGACCTGGCTGGAATCAAATGAGAACAAGTCTTTGTAAGGCCTTGTGATATCTAGGTCCAGTCTTTCCATCACAGACTTAGGCATTAGGTTATGGGAGGCTCCCGAATCAAACATTGCATTATGCAGCACTTTGTCATGAATGTTTAAGCTTACATAGAATGGAGGAACCCCTCCATCTATTGTTTTACCATTGACTTCAGGACCAAAAATCAGTTCTGGTTGGTCATCTAAAACATTGACTGCATCCCTATTTTCTGATATTTGAAGTGACCTGTTGATTTGTTCCCTATAAACTTCATGTTTAGCCAATTCAGACAAAGGAATAGCTATTTTCAGTTTGCCTATTTCTGTTTCTAAGTTAAAAGGTTTTTCCACTTGAATTCTTGTATTGTAAGCAGCAAGATTTTCCTTTTTTGTTGTATTTTCAGTGACCTTCTCTTCATCATGAGTGCTGTTCTGAGCTAACTCTGTTTTGAAATTATTTTTCAGGAGGGCAGTTTAGATTTTCTTTTAAGGGAAGGGATGTGGATGGCTGATTTTTTTAGGGCTGTAAGTCTGATATGTCTTCCACAGTGGCTTCCTTTGGGTCGAGGTCTGTTTTAGTAGGGGGTTCTATCAGGACAGCTTTATCCTTTGTTTTCTTTGGCTGCTTGGCATCTTTCAGCTTGGTAGGTTCAGGCACATCTATAGTTCTGCTTCTTAATTTGTATTGTTTGTGAACCTCATAGACCGCTGCATCATAACCTTCTCTGAAATCAAATGACTCTCCGGATTTGGTTTGAAATTGGTTGAAACTATGAGCTTCTTGGTCATCTTGGGTTAGAAAGATTTGTTGCTCACTGTTTAAACCCATTAGGTTGATTTGAGTATCCTCTGTTGGCTCACTAGAGGTTGAGGCTTCAGCATAGTTCTCTTGAAATGGAGGTCTGATATTCTGATCAGGGCCAACTTTCCCGGTGTTAGGATTTTGATTTTTTCTAAAGTTTGGATTTCTGGTGGTGTTACTTGGTTGGCCATCCCAAGAAGATTTCCTTTCAATGGTTTCCACTCTGTCACCCAGTCTGTCCATTCCTTTGATGATTGCATCTAGTTTTTGCTCAAATGCAGAAGGCTCTTCTTTGAAAGTTGTTCTCCTTTCATTTCTAGCCCGATTTCTCTTAGATATCAAGTTGGCCTCTACACTAACCGCTATGCTTTGCATGTCTTCTAAGCTAGGAGGAGCCCTTTCTCTTAGTTGATATGCCATGTCAGAATCAAATCCATCAGGGAATTTGATCAAGGCTAGGTCAGGAGGAGGTCTAAGGTTTTGAGGGATAGCATTGTACACATTGTTGAATCTAGCACAATAATCTTGGACAGTTTCTTGTGGGCCTCTTTTTAAACTGTCATACTCTGATAGGATATGCAATGGATCCTTCTTCTTTTCCCATCTGTTCAAAAAGGTTTGATATAGGGCATCTGGATCAGCAATTGTGTTTGCCCCAAGTGCCCTAAACCAGGTCCTTACTTCACCAGTTAGGCTTTGAACAAAAATTTTCATTCTGACATCGTTGTCATCGATTTCATAGTTCTCAAAGTAGTCCATCATTTTCTTAGTGTGTTGTTGGGCTGTATAGGAGCCCATACCATCAAAATATGTAATTTTTCTCTGATAATCTAGAGGCATAACCCCTGGATTTGCAGGCAGCAACAGAGGAGCATATCGGTTTGCCATATTTACAGGGATAAATGGGACAGCAGGAAGAAATAAGACAGCTAGAACAGCAGGGACAGCAGTGGAAATATGTGCAGTGGATGGGGGAGTGGAGAGGATACTTTGAGGTGTGGATGAAGAACTTGGAGAGGCTGTAGAAAGGACTGCTGCTCTCCGAGGAGTAAGCTCAGATTTTGAAGGGTTTTGCTGAAGTATATCAAGGTCTAACTCAACAGGATTTTGTAGATTTTCTTGTCTTCTAAGACTCTTAGAGATCGAGTTAGGATTTTTGAAAATAGCTGGAGGGTTTGGATCAGGATTTGATCTTGTGTAACGAGTTTTCTTCTTTGGAGCCAGCTTCTAAATTTTTTTTTGGTATTTTCTGGAAATGTTTAAAGATCACAGTTTTTAAGAATTTTCTGAAGGAAGCTCTTATGCAAAATAGGAAGTTTTGGGCTTTCCTTTGAATATGCTGAAATAGGGAAACTGATCAAATCTTTGGGATAGTTGTTTAAAGCCTAAAACTAGACTGGAGATTGAATGAAGTAGCATTTATCTACTCCTGTAAATGCACAGCAAAACAGTTTCAAAGGCTACCTGGCTAACTTCAAGCTCCATCTGTAGTTTTAGAAAATAGACAGCAGTAACAAATAGTCATTCAGGTCCCCAGTGGAGTCGCCAATGATGTTATCTCTCAGGTTGTTCCCCAGGAAATCTCTAAGGGGGGAATACGGCTGAGGTAACCACTAACCAGACTTTTAGCTACAGATTCTAGCCAATCTGCAACCAGAGAGGGCTCTCTCTTTGTAATTTAGCTTTTTTTTGAAGTATTTTAGGCTAGTTATGATGCACAGAGTTTGGTTTTAAGTTTGTTGGATGGTGATCTTAAATAGAGCTAGGATGCAAGTCTAAAATAGTTTATACCATTGGGCAAATGGGGTCAATGAGGACGGACTGCTGAGAGTGTTTTCTTTGGTAAAGGGCAATACTATAGAGCAAGATAATCGATCTTGGAACAATTTTGAAATCTGGAAATTGATGGAATGTAAGCGAGTGAATGAAGGGCAGTCAAGAATCCTTCATTTTCTTGGCAGAGGGAAAGTGCATGAATATTATCAAGGAGCAGTAAAGAATTCCTAGGCAATATTCAGAGTGAAAGAATCAGTGGAAATAGGAGCAGCTAAGAATTCCTGTTTATGGCTAATTCTGAAGAAAACATAATTAATACCAGAGATTGAACACAGAGTGTATTTAAACAAATTCTGGGCCATTCTTTTTCTCTGTTACTAAGATTATGAAACATATATGAAATTTGGAAACACATAAGACACAAAACACAATTTAGAATAACTTATTGATCCATAGAAAGACACAGGAATTCTGTAGCAGGTCCCAGAACATCAAATCCACATTCAGACGGTCCAGCAACAATGAACTTCAATAGCCTTTGTATTAAAAAATCTCAGAGTTACAGCGCAGTCCAGAGAGTAAATCACCAACCCCAAATACATTTTATGGCGAGGTATTTATACAAAAAGGAGAAACAAAATATCATGTAGATAAGCTATCACACAATAACTTCCTTCACCTACTCTACAGAAGAAGTAAATGAGAGAAATGAATGTAGCAGTAAATGTTGGTGTGCTGGTTGTTTAGTCTGTCAGATATATTTGACTTTTTGGACTGAGTGAGTTGGTTGGTAGCTGCGTCTTTACTCTGCGTTCTTGCGTTTGCTATCTCCTGTGTTGTTGTCCCGGCCTTGTCATCGGTGCTTGGTCTTGCTTTAATGAGCTGTGGTCCCAACCTGATTTCCTCTTTCTGCTATCTTTATTCTTTGACAGGTGGCCTGTGCATTTGAATTTGCTGACCTGTAGCTGATCAAAAAAGAAAAAGAACCGAAATTACCTTGGCAAAATCTCCAACATCTCCTGCCACCATTGGTCTGTTGGCAACTGATGCCTTTGTATTTTTATTAGTGTCTCATCAGCTTCAGTATATCTATAGAAGTTGGGCTGGACTTCAAAAAGATGATTTACCTCATGTTCAATGTAGAACAAATTTTCTAGTTTGTCATATAGAATATGTCCGGAGGGAGGCCCTGTGTCTTCTGAGGTGCTTGATGATGTTGTAATTTGATTGGAAACATAGTTATTTACCCTATTAGCATATTGTTCATGTGTTAACAGTCTCCCACTGCTGGTAAATAAACTGGGTAACCCTTTGCTCTTCAATATTGCAAACTTTTCTTTGAAGGCATTTATTTCTGTCTGCATTTCTTGGCACTTTTTTTTCCAAGGTTTGTACAAAATTTCTTAGAGTCAGCACCTTTTTCACTATCAAAATGGTGTATGTTCTGTTCTTGATATCCAACGCTGCTAGTTGTTCTTTGGTATGAGTATTCAAAAATTGAATCATTCTATTGGCCTGCTCAGGCATGTTTCCCAATAATGCTCTGGCCTTTTGAGTCTCAAATTGAGCTATACCTATCAATTCTATTTGCTCATGTATTGTCTGAATTGATTGCCATTGGTCAGTGATAGACTGGCCAATTTTGGCCCACAAAATTGTCTTGATTTCAGACAGAGTTTTATGTAGAGTAACCTCTTTTCCTAAGGATTTTATTTTGTTACCCAAGGCCTTTATTTCTCTTGTTTTTTCAGCCACTGTTATCTTGGACTTGTCATAGCTTACTTCCAGCTTGGCCAACTTTTCTTTGGCCTCTTTCAGCTCTGTCATTTGGACTTCTAGCTCTTTTACTGCTCTCATCATTTCTTCCATACTCATGCTAGATTCTGGTGTTGTTGTTGTTGCTGCTGCTGAAGCATCCGTGGTTGATGTACTTGTTGTTGATGCTGGGATGATAGGAGGGATTACTACTGCAAGTGTGGGAGGGACAGTGGCAGTTGTTGGAGCTGTTTCAGGTGGCTGGGAGGTCGACTCTCCCTACTTGGACTGCAATGCTTTCTCCAATTCTTGCTCCATTTGAATTATCCTTTGATTCATCCTCATCAGCAAATCCATTGTATCTCCTTCTGCCTTCTCTTTTGCAAGTTCTGTAGTTTGTGGGTGCATAGCTGCAGGTAGCCTCAACTGCTTTCTAGGTGCAGCAATATCTTCTTCCTTTTTCCTTATGAGGGCTTTGATGCCCTTGGCATCCTTAGGATCATGCCCTAGCTCAACAATAATTTCCTCCAGTGTCTTTATTCTGTTGTCTTTAGCCAAGGAAGATATTCTTTCCAAATCCAATTGGGCAGATGTATTGCTTAATGACTCCTTCAATTGGTGGGCCAGCGTTGCCCTTTCTGCCAATGTAGCATAGACCATTTCGCCTGTTTGCTTGTGCAGCTCAATTTGGTCCATTGGATGTATGTCTTTGGCAAGGACTTCTAGATTTGTCTTTATGTAGTCCGCAGCTGTCTGTGGTTGCTGAACCTTAGGCTTGAAATGACTTAAGATTATTTTTTCCTCCTTAATGTCATAAGCTTCCATCAATCTTTGCTGTTTGGAGGGTGTTGTTTTGAGAAGTTGATTTTAAAGCTGTATTCTCAATAATTCATTTTGGGCCTTAATTTCCATGAATGTTCCTTTAATACTAGATGGTTTCTTGCTTTGCTGCTTTGAGGAGGACACTTCCATACCATGTTGCCTCTCTGTTTCTTGTCTGTGAGAGCTGGTGGATGTTTGTTGGCTGGTTTCCCTCTCCCTCCTTGGACTCTAAGATTTCTTCACTAATTTCCTCTTCAATTTGAGGATCTACTCTCTGTCTTTTGGCCTCTAGCTGCTGTGTTTACCCACTTGCAGGTGTGGTCTCTTCCCTGTCCCGTTTCTTGCTCCTTTCCTCATTGAGAGGAGTCTGTAATGCTGGCACTTGTGGTGCCTCTATCTGTAGTGGAGGGGCTTGCCCTTGACTCTGTTCCTTTGAGGTAGTTGGCTGGTCTGTCATTGTTTTTGGCTCTGTATCTACTACCTCCTTGCCCTTTGCTGTACATGCTGCTGGTGTAGTATTTTATTGGGTAGCTTGTAAAGCTACAGCAGTTGATGTGCCTTCTCCGACTTGTTGTGGCAGTTTGAATGACACCTGCCCAAAAGAATCCAAGTCAAGAGATTTTTCCAAATCTTTCATATTTTGCTCCATTATTTCTTCCTCAGTGAACTCTTCAACTAGTGTGCCTTCTACCCACTCATCTTGTTTGGCAAATTGTTCTATCTGCGGGATTTTGCAATGTTCATAAGCTGACAGCCTATATTTTATTTTTCTTGCATTGATAAAGCCATTTGGGTCATAAGGTACCCACCAGAAGCTCCTTTTTAATCTGAGTTTTTCACCCAATATCTGATCAACATCTTGCCATCCTTCTTTTTTGTTCATGACATAGGGGCCTAGTTGGTCTTTGAATTTCAACTGAGCCTTTTTCTTGGTGCTATGAAAATGAGTCAAATCTGAATTGATAAATTGCCTATAATATTCCAAGGCAAACAGTCTCATTGGCACATATCTTGGCAGCCTGTAGGGACACAGCTCACAGCCATAAATTCTGATGACAGTGTGATTCTGGTAGAAGTACCAGTCACCTATTTTGTAGTTTTTTGAGAGCTGCAATATTTTCTGCATATCATAAGATAGCCTAGGAGGAGGAGTTATCTTTAGGAGAGAAGAGACTGAATAGACAAACATGTCAATGAACTGACAGTAAGAGTAGGGAGAGCTGCGGACTTCATGAAAGACTGAGGTCCAAAAAATCACAGACCTCTTTTCTCCTCTAGAGTCCAATCTTTCGATGGGGCATTGGAAATAGTCTGGTTGATAATACAGGAATAGATGATAGATGTAGGATGAATACTTGAATACTCCCTCCCTATCTAGTTTCACTAGTTGGTCATGTATCTTGTTGGCAATGAATTTGGCATAATTTTATTTGACAGCAGGGGGCTGCCCTGGGGTGAATGCAGACACTAAGACCAATATAGTTTCATCAATATGTTCACTTGTCTTGAAACCCATAACATAAGATATCATATCAACAAGTAATTTACCCACTTCGTTGAAATATACATAGAGGAAAGGAGGTGGCCCTGTAGGCTGGCGATCTGCTCTCATGAATACTTGGGCAGTTCGGGCTATCTCTGAGCTGGAGAGTTTGGGACCTTCATCAAGCAAGAATTTCATAGAAAGAGGGAACAGAAGCTGAGTTGGCTTGAAGTTTAGCATTTGATTGATGGAGTCAGGAGTTATATGAAAGAGGATGCTCCCAGATGGAGACTTGACTACCCTTTGAGTTGGTTCATAGTTTTCACAACAGAGGTGAATTATCTCAGGGAAGATATTGACAGAGGGGAGGTAGTATATGGGAAAATTTGATTCCCATATCCCATAAATATCATTGTTATTCAAATAACTGTTCCTTAGCTCACAGAACGTCTGCAGGTGGTTTCTGTCACCAAACAAGTCTTGGATTAGATAGTCCCTATCAGCCAAAGGTAGTGTTTCTAATTCCTTGTGGGGTGCATTGAGAGGAGTAATGTTTAAGGCCACGAGAGTCTCCATGGCTCAATTCTATGAGTGTGAAATTTGAAAACTGAGGTCTGTGTGGACTAAATGAGTAAAACGACAACTTTGGTCCTCTTTCTGTGGAATTTTACAGATTAAATTCGGCTGAATGAACTCATGGGGTGAAAATGATAGTGAAAAAGATAGTCTGCAGAGTTTTCTTTAGCGGAAACTGGATATGGACAGCTCTGGGATTTTTCCTTCGGTGTTCACAGAATAGAGTGAACTTGAGTTCGAGTCCACGGGAGAAATTTTGCAAAGGGAGACTGTTTTTACAGGATTTCTTGGTGAAAAATTGGAGAAAATTGCGGTTATGGTGCACTTTCTGCAGGTGTTTTGATGGGTTTTAACTTAAATTTCGGAGTTCATAAGCAATTTAGCAGAGGAAACTGAAAAACACAGGGTTTGGGCACGACTGTAAGTAAATACTTATTTTAACGGTGAAATGAGCAATTAGCAAGCGGCGAGTCGAGCTGCGGGGTCGAGCTATGAAGCAAATTCACTGGCTGATGGACTGTGCAACTTTGGTGGCGAATTGGTCGTAAATCGCATGCAGAGGTCTCCACTAATGAACAAATAGAAATAAATGAAAAAAAATCATTTTTGCGACTTTTAACACAATTTGGGCCTTTTTGGGCTTTTGGCGCTTTTTTATGATGACGTCATCATGACGTATTTTTTGTTGTGTAGCGGGTACGGAGGATGACGTGTCAGCTGATGTGTTGGATGACGTGGTGGATGACACAGTGGCGAGGTGGTGATGTCAGTAGATGACATGGTGCTGATGCAGAGCGATGGCAGGCGACATGGATGTGACGTCATCAGGTGACGTGGATATGACGTCAGGGGGTAGGCGGCGGGGCGGTAAGCGGTATTCCCCGCACTTCCTTTGGGCAATGGTGGTTTCGAGGGAGGGGGCTCTGATCACGCCAGGAAGCCGACGCATGGCAGGGGTACGGCAGCAAAACCGCCAATCCCTCGGACGCTAACGTTCGGCAGATGGGAGCTTCCGATATCGCCGCCAGCCGTTGGATCTATGGCGCGGGATCGGACGGTCGACAGGTGAGGTAAGTGGTGGAGGCTTATTAACGCGGGACCCGCGTTAATATTTCAATGTTTTATAAGGTTTTGGGGGGTATAAAACCTTTGGTTATGGTGGAACGGTTATTCATTTAACCAAATGTTAAATGAAACCCGACATATACATGCGCGCCAGAGGTTAATGTATGGTTTAGGTGGGGGGATTTAGTGCGGTTGTTTATTTAACCGGATGTCAAATAAACCCCAAGGTTTTTTATTGTGGAGGGGCTATTATTAAGGTCCCAAATGGACTAATAATTCCCAAAATTTTGTTATAAGGCTATAGTTGCCATGGGTAGGAATATTATGTATTTTTGGGTTTTTTATATAGTTTTTAATAGAATAGGGGTGGGAAAAATGATTAAGGAGCTATATAATAAAGTTAATGTTAATATGATTTGATGGATAGGTAACGCTAATTTTATAAGGTAATAACTTAGGTTTTTAGGGAAATGAAATAAAATGGTAAGATCTTTTACACAAGAAATGTGGCTTGTTTTAACTAAGTAAACTGAGAGTTCAACTTAGCATTTCTCATAAAATGAAGTGAACTGGGACTACTGGGCAGATCCCAATGTCCTTGAGGGGATGTTAGTAAATGATTTCTGGGGGAATGAAAGGGGAAATTAGCCATGCTTCCACTGTTCTGCAGTCACCTTGCCATGGTACTTGTGACATCCATGAGACAAGTCTTTCTTGACAAGACAAAAATGATCACAAACTTGCATCTGCAACCTCAAACTGCCTACCCAGCCTAATACACCTAGCATTTTTTCTTCCTTTTGGTTGGGTGCATTTGGACTAGCAAACCCTGATTTTCCTCTTTTTCTTTTGAATTCCCTCCTATCTAAGTCTACCCTTATCTCTTCCAAGGGCCCAGATTAAGCAGTTGGGCTCCTTTGTTTCTCTACCTATTTACTCATCTGCCAAGCTTGAACTGTTTGTACAGATCTTTATTCTCTATTCTAAAGACAAGTAAATTCAAACATGATCTAACCAGGATTGAACTGTCTGGCTATTCATCAACTTTGTCAAGAATTAACCAACTGTACACAACGAAATTCTTCAAAAATGGGACAGTAGTGGCATTTAAACTAGCACACTTTCCTGGTCTTTTGGTTTGGGGTTCATTTTTATCATTTTTTCTGACCAATTCATTCTTTTTTCCCTTTGATTTTTCTTTTAGGGCATACCCTCTTTTCATTTTTTTAATTTTCTTCATTTGTCTACAAAATATGGAACCTTTGCAGCATGCAAGGATGAACATATTTGGCTCTTCTACAGTCAATCATGAAAAATGAAACCTATTGGTATAGGAACCTAACATGGTGATAGACTCACACAGACTACAGAATGTCATGGTGACAGTTTTTGTGCAACATGACCTAACAACTGACCTTTCAGGTTTGAAGCCTTTTGGCTAAGGGAATCGAGCCTCCTTAAAAGACTTAAGGAATGGTGAAAAATGATCAAACAACAAGGGAGGAACTATATGCATACTTTCCAGCTGAAACTCAATGAATTAAAGAAGAAACTCAGGAAATGGAACAAAAAAGAATTTGGACATATTATGAATGGCAACAATGAGATAAAGAAGTGCATGACGCAGGTATAACAATAAATCATACAGGATGGGAGATCTGAAGAGCTTGTCAAAGAAGAAGGACAACTAATAAACCAGCTGGAGGAAAGAAGAAAATAGGAAGAGATCCTCTGGAAACAAAAATCTCAGGTAAACTGGTTGCAGGAAGGTAAGTGAAACAAAATATTCTTTCATAAATCCATGGTTCATCACAACCAACACAACCAAATCTACTCCCTGAAAAATGAGGAAGAGCAATGTTGAGTCCAACATGAGGAAATGGAGGAGATCCTTGTAAACCACTTCAAAGATCTTCTCTCAGAACCTCCAGAGAATAGAATGGAAGCAATCCAAAGAATGATGCGGCATATCCCCCAACTAGTAACTCGAGATCAGAACCTGGCCCTGATGCGAGCTGCTACTTTGGACGAAGTGGAAGAGATTGTCAATGGAATGCAGAAAAATAAGGCCCCATGACCGAATGGGTTCACAGCGGAATTCTACCAAGCCACCTGGAAATTCATGGGTCAAGATATCCTAGAGGTAGTAGAGGAATCTCGCCGCAACCAAAAGATATGCCCCAGAATGAACTCTACCTTTATTTCTCTCATTCCCAAAACTTTGAAATCTGAGGATCCCCAAGGATTCCGTCCTATTGCCTTATGTAATATTATTTATAATACTATTGCTACTCTTATTTTAAAATGGCTAAAATCCCTCTTTCCAATCCTCATCTCTCTAGAGAAAACATGATTTGTAGAAGGTAGGAAAATCCTAGACAATTTCATCACTTCTCAAGAAATTATACAATCTCTCAAGGCAAAAAGGATTCCAAGTATGATGATTAAGTTGGGCCTATCCAAGGCTTATTATAGGCTTAGTTAGGACTATCTTTCTGGTATTATTAAAGCCTATGGTTTTTCCCAAAGATGGATAAATTGGATCCTTTCCATGATCTCCTCCCCTATCATTTCTATTCTATTGAACGGGACTCCTACCCCCACTTTTAATCCAACTTAGGGCCTAAGGAAAAGTGACCCAATATCTCCTTTTCTATTTATTATTTCTGCATAAGGGATGGTCCATTATATTAAAAATGAAGTCAGAGAATCTAGGCTTATAGGCCTAAGGATCTAGGTTAACAACTTAGCAATCACCCACGAACAATTTTTGGATGATATCATGTTATTCTGCTAGGTCTCCCTGAGGGAAGCTCGTCAAATAAAAGAGATTCTTAGCACTTTTATGGAGGCTTCTAGGACAAAGGTAAAAATGACAAATCTTGTATTTTCTTCTTTAATACCCAAGGGAATGTCAAGACCCATCTAGCCAGGATCCTAGGGTTTAGTACTGGAAATCTCCCATCTAAATACCTAGGTATGCCCCTATCGGATAATCCTCTAAAATTATCCTGCTGGCAGCAAATCCTCCGAAAAATGCAGGGAAAGCTAAGTTGCTAGGCCTTTAGATTCCTGAATCTAGCTGGCAAGACTATCCTTCTTAAAGTTGTGCTACAATCGATACCCATTTACCAACTCTCAGGCATGGCAGCCCCCAAAGGGGTGTGCTCAAAAATGGTTGATATATTCAAGAAATTCTTGTGGGGTGGGGCTCAATAGATTAGAAAATGGGCACTGGTATCCTAGCAAGGCCTGGCAACAAAGAAAATGGATGGCAGGCTAGGCCTCAGAGACCCTTATATTTTGAATCAAATAATGGGAGAAAAACTATGGTGGAGATGGATTGGAGGTGGAAGGGACCTATGGAAACAAATATGGACAAGAAAATACAATATTCCAGAGAGAACTGAGGATATTCTGAGATATAGAGACCCTCCAAAAGGATCGACAGTGTGGAACTTGGTAGCCTAGAATAGACACCTCATAAACCAAATGCCTTTTGGGAGATCCATAATGGCAAAACAACAATATTTTGGCTCGACTCTTGGCAACAAAGGGAATGAATGATCAAAAAGAAAGAACTCAGGGACATATATCTATATACCAGTGACAGGAATATACACTTGGTGGAGAAATTTTGGAAAGAGGACCAAGGAATGGGAAGTTGGAGGAGATGGAAGAAGAAGGAAGATTGGGGCCAGGTCATTGAGACTAACCAATGGACAGCACTATACAAAGAGTTGAGATTGAGACAATTAACGATTCGAAATGATCTTGATATCTTGAGATAGGGCATACTACAAAGGGAACCTTCAGCATAAAAGAATCATATGACATTCAAGAAGGACAAGGTCAAGACGAGCAAGACATCATATGGGAAAAAATATGGAAGGGAAGATGGTGGCCTAAGGTTTCCCATTTCCTTTCGCTGGTCTGTAAAGGACGAATCCTAACCTCGGATCAATTGCAGAAAAAGGGTTTTGAGGGTCCTTCCTTTTGTTGGCTCTGTCATCAACACAGAGATGATCTGGAGCACATGCTCAATACACGCCTATTCGTTGAACACAAATGGAGGCAAATGCAAGGATTTTTTGAAAGAATGGATTGAGAATAGCATAGAATTAAGGAAACAATCCTCCTTTGGAGGAGCCATATGTTCTCAAGCATGGTATTAAATCAAGCATGGGGCATGGCCCTAGGATTTAATCTATGGGATATATGGAAAGAGCGAAACCACAAAGCATTTAAGAATATACCCACCGCTCAAGAGAAGGTGTGGGAAGGAATAGTCGAGAACACCAGGGAAACAATCTTAGAAGAGAAATGGTACCAAGAAGATTAGCAAGTCTGCCCCCAAGAAGCTAGAATCCTCCAAAAACTCAAACTATCACTGGAAATGATAGCTCCATAGACATGGAAAAAAAACGGGGTAGGCTCGATACCCCTAGCTCACTTTACTCCTCTTGGAGAAGGATTCATAAAACTCAATTTCGATGGGGCATCAAAAGGGAATCCGAGGGTGGTAGGCCTAGGTTGCCTCTTCTAGGACCCCCAAGCCAACACTCATCTAATTTACGCTGACTCATGTGAGATAGAAAGTAACAATGAGGCGGTTTTGCAGTAGCAAGACAAGGACTTCTAATCGCTGTCAGAATGGGGTATCGAAACCTAGTGGTGGAAAGAGACTCAAGCCTAGTCATAAACACGTTGGCAAAGTTAAACAATGGCACCAAATGGGACAAGTTTAGCCAAATTTGGAGTCTAGCCCGACTTATCCAAGAGATAGGAGAAGTAATTCAAAAGTTCGATTACATTCTGGTTCGGCATGTTAGAAGATAAGGGAATAAAGGGGCCTATTTTCTTGCCAATTAGGGATGCAATCATCAAAATGAATCGCTGGAAAAAATATGGCTAGTCTAATCTTGGGATGGGAGATTTAAAACCCTGGTGGAAGTACTAGATTGGGATCACAGGTAAAGCGATGATAACAGCTTCCCAAAAACACAAGACCTCGATCCAAGTGCGAGCTAGTGATTTGGAAAGCCTGGGGATAGTAATGATACGTACCTCTTAGACATGTACTGTTGCCCCCCACATGCTCAAGGTGATGGGTGCGGTGACCCTTGGCATGAGTGCATGCAAGGGTGGTGGGAAAGGTGGTAGGGAAGGTGGCGAGGTAGGATGTAAAGGAGAGCACTACGGGCAAGAGGGTGAAGTTGAAGCTTTGGCTTCCGGAAGAAGGAGGTGTTGTAGAGGAACGGGAAGGTGATGACTTCTTCAACTCCAAGCTTGGAGATGACTTGCAACTGTATACAGGTATGTTTTTATGACTTTCTCCTCCATTGCAATGATGTCTTGTTTGGAGTTTTTCTGGTGGGAGAGGGGGGAAAGTAGGAATATCAATTGGGGGGTTGAGAATTATTGGTGGCAATGGAGTAGGAAACAGGTTGCAATTTCCTGGTTCTGCGTCTTTGTCTTGCGCCTGTCGGGTATTGCCAATGGACTCTATTGTGTTGGCCTTGTTTCATCTGGTTTGGAAAACCCAGGTACTGTAAATCGGGGATGGTGCGGGGCTGGTCGTAGAAGGCATGTTGGTGGTGGCAATGAGATGGATAATTGGGGAAGGCGGGAGTAGCCAACATGGTGCATGGGAGGCAGGCCATATTGCGGTAGCCAAAGCACTTGCTGAGCTAATGGAAATCCCTACTGGGAATATGGCAAGGCCAGGGACGTAGAGCGGAAAGCTAAGTATGAAAAAGAGAGAGGAAATTCTAAAATTTCCTGGGTAGAGGGGGAAGGGTTACCAATTACTGCTTGGAATTTTGTTGTATTGGGGTTGGGCTTGTGCAGTTGGTTTTGGCAAGGAACGACTTACTCGAGTGTGACTGGAAGGTATTGGGTGATGAGGAGGGGAGGGACAGAGGGCTTGTGGAGGTAGACCCCATTTGGATATTGGCTTTCCAGCCATCTTGGCTCTGGCTCCGATAGTGAAAGGATTGAGGAGGAGAATTGGATGGTTTACCTCACTAGTAATGCTATTAAGAGAAGGAACCAAATTATATTAAACTATTTTAGATTAACAAACTGTCATTGTGAATAGGTCTCAGGAATTTCTGATATGGCTCGGCCTGCGAGAGGTCATGGACGAGGAAGGTGGGGATAGGCCCCTAAGAAGGATAAGGAGCCGAGTACGTCAGAGCCCTGGAGGGGAAGAAAGTCGGTAGAACACCTTATCACTGAAGCTACTAAGGCTTACCATGAGGGTAATTATGAGGGAATTCGAAAGCTGTTAGAAGAGTGGGAAGAGGAAATAAAGCAAGGCAATGAAACAGAGGAGGACATGGAAAATTCGAAGACCTTAATCTTAGAACTAGGAAACACCAGAGGAAGAATTACGCGGTTCAAACAGAACTTATATCTCTATTGGTTGATGAAGGGACTTTTGGGCAAAGATTTGGAATGAATCTCGGTAGGCATGGCAATTTCACTCCAAGGTATGTCGAGTTACAAGAAATACTTGCAAGAAATCCAATTCCAACTCCATAAGCAAGAAATTAGGTTAGACAAAATTGAAAGACACATTCCATGCATCCTAGAATTGCCTGAGATGCCTAGATCCATAGTCAAGGACCCCGTACCTATGGAATCGGCCTCGGAGGAGCATAAGGGCTAGTCAGTTTTCTAGGTTTACTTTTGTTTTATATGCGGATAGCTTTTAATTTTAGTCATGAAAGTATATGTATAGTTAGAAATCTAGAGTATGGACACGAAACAGAGACATATATAGCTTAACTAGATAGATTAAAACTCTATTGTTTTTGGACGGCTTACAATGTGGATAGCTGGCTAACAGACTTGGTTTTGCTCCTAGGCAAGTTGAGGCCACCTAGCCAATCTATGTGGTGTAAATTTGCCTATGTTTGAATAGAAAATGAAATGGTCCTGCCAAGCTTAACAAAAAAATATAAATAAATAGGTGTGGTGTTTCTAGTGATTTTCAAACTTATTTTAATTACCTAAATTTAGCCTATTTAAAGTAACTAGTTGTGATGGCCATATTATCTTCAAGTCAGTAAATTTGCTTGAGGGCATCTTCATGACATCCACCATCTCTAAAAATTTATGAAATATTAGTAGTATCTTGCACTAAATAGAGAATGTTGGCATAGAATCTTTTATTATGTTTTTTACTTCGTTTCACAAATTTATTGATATTTTATGATTCTTTGTTTCAATTTCCATGCTAAGACTGGATTCATAATGCCTGCCATGATTTTTAGTTGTGCACACATCATATTGCTCACTTCTAATTATATAAAAAACATATAGTATGCACAATGACATGTAGTGACATGTGGGTGTCTATTTTACTCAATCATATGCTTGATTTTTAGCCCATTCCAATCCTACCACAATGAAATTAAGAGAGACAAGGACACAAGGAGGACTGCCAATAAATGAAATTAGAGACTTTAGAATGCAACTCAAATAGCTAAATGTAATGATAAGTATTTGCAACTGTCTGGTCACTAATGTGCATCGAATCACACTCTGAAAAATTCCTTGCATTATGAGAATTTGGTTGCATCTGCACTAATCCTCTGTAGTAGTTTCTTGACTTTCCTATAGATATAATTTTAGAAACAATTCTACTCCTGCAATTCTTCCTTATATGGATCATCTTTGTCCACCCCTATTGATAGTTATTTTTCAAGGCAAAAAAATAGAACTCTCCAATTGCATCATCACCTTTCAAAACAATGTTTGAGTATTTCCAGGTGATTATCGAACCAGTCTCTACTTAGGTTCATGAAATCCTTGATTTGTCTCCATCGCACAAAACTCTTTTCGTAATAAAATTATAAATCCCACGTCTGCATTTCTCGTCACCGACATACCAATTTTTCACAGTGGAATGCTTTATCATTTCTACCTCGATGCAATAGAGATCCACTACTGTGGCATGGAGATGATTGGTGTCATAAAATGGTGTAGTGCATCCTTCGATATACGTCACAAAACTCCTCTCATTTACAAGAATAAGAGTCCTCTCAAACTGCCTGTTCTCCATCTCATTCATCCTGAAATAAGTGTATATTTCCATGGGTGACAAAGTGTGCTTAGGGATTTAATAAAAGGATCTATCACTAAAAAAAATGCAACATAACAGTTATCATCAATAGGAACAATTGTGTCAAGCTACTTCCTAACTAGATAAAGATACTCATGAATTACCTCTTATAACGAACAAAAGATAACCTCAACTACATATAGAGCCTACCTATGCATGGTAGCAATGAAAACACTGTAAAAAAACAACATCTACAACAACGTTGGTCAATCTCTTCTTCTATTCAAGGGCATGCTCAACTTTTGAACAGTATCAAGCAAGTCAGGGTCCACTCATTAAAGCTCCTTTTCTTCTTCTACTCTCTCTGTTTAGGTTCAGAATAATAGCAAAGGTCTTAGAAATTGATGGGTGGTTAAAAGTTATCAGACCATTTGAGTTCTTCCATTTTTAATCATTGTTTATAAGCATTGAGTCTAAATTGCAAAAGCCATTCAAGTTCCTTCTTTTTAGCTGAAATTAACCTAAGTTTTGGAGAGTTGTAAGGTTTAATGGATCTAAGTATATTATCTTTAAAATATAGTAACATGGTTTAAAACTGTAGGCATTGAGATCACAATCTAAGGATGAAACAAAAAATATTTTATGTTCATGATTACAAGAAATTTTAATTTCATGTAAAAAAGTTTGAGGAAGGTCTTGTCATGGTAGAGTACATTACACAAAAAATCCACCACTAAAAAAAGGTGAAAAGAAAAAATAAAATTTCATGCATTTTGACCCTAGAAAAGTTAGGGAGGAGCAAACTGATCTGTACAATAAGGACATGCAAAATGCTTACTTGTACATTGCATGCTTACGTGTACATTGCCTTTTGATGAATTGTTGGCCGTAATCAAGATTTGCATTATCATAATCATTAAGCCCTTTGTAAAATAGGGACATGAAAAATTCTTACTTTTGCATTGTCTTTTGATGAATTTTTGTCCGTAATCAAGATCTGCGTTATCATAATCATTAAACCCTCAACTCTAGATAAAACTTATGCTTTGATCATACAAACCCTAGAAATTATTTACCTGCAACAAAAAATATTATATTTCGTAAAAAGGAAGATGTTTTGATCATATAAACCCTCGAAATTATTTACCTATAAGAAAAAAACCATCTTTGGTAAAAAGAAAAAACTGTCGAGAGTCCAAATTCATACCCATGTACAAATGCCCAAAATATCCATGCCCAATGGCCTTGCCCTTCCACCATTCTAATCGTTGATGCTCTCCTAAGATGTTTCCCATACAAACTCAATCTCTGGTTCAAATCCCATGACTTCCACCATTCTAATCGTTGATGCTCTCCTAAGGTGTTTCCCATACAAACTCAATCTTCGGTTTGAATCCCATGAAATCCATAGATCACGTTGATGGTCTTCCTTCTTCTGGGAGTATTCCTTCTTCTGGCATTTCCACACAGATATAGACAAGGTAGAGAAAAATGCAGTGCTATAATCTGATGTTCTAAGAATAGTTTATTTGAACCGAACATTAAAGTGGAAATGAAAAATTAAAGAAATATTTATAATGAAAAAAAATAAGAGAAATTTTATAATATAGAATATAATATATAAATTGCAATTGGGTTAAATGATTTATTTTAATAAGAATTTGTTCTTTTTGCATAAGAGTCTAAATTAAAAAGAAGAAGAAGTTAAAAATGATATTGGGATGAGTGTAAACATTCAAATATGGCATCAATTAATAATAAAAAGTTAAATTAATGAAAATAATAAAAATCAATTTGTTACATTTTGATTTTTTTATTAACTTGTGAATAGGATTTGTTACAATACCATGGGCCAATACCATGGCTTATCGATACTACAAGTCCAAAAGCCATAACTTATTTCACAACCAAAATATTTTATAACAATATGACAAGATTCTTAACCATGGATATTCACCCCCACATTGATATTAAACCTAGCTTCAGTTTTTTTACATAAGCTCTCTCATGCACTAGAGCCTATCCCCCCTTAGTGACAACTTCCTAAACTCCAAGCATATATCAAAGTTTAGTGAACTTCGCCTCTGTGAGAGCCTTTGTGAAGATGTCTGCAACCTGATCATCTGTTGGACAATATTGCACTTCAAGAACATGGTCATGAATGAGCTTTCTGATGAAGTGCATGTGTAGTTCAATGTGTTTGCTGCGCTGATGCTGGACTGGATCTTTGCATAGCTGAATTGCACTTTGATTATCACACCAAAGTGTGGTTGGATGCTGCTGCTCAAAGCCAAACTCTGATAGGATCTGACGAAGCCACAAGGCTTCCTTACTAGCTTCCACGGCACCACGATACTCTGCTTCTGCTGACGAAAGAGAAATGGCAGCCTGTTTCTTACAAGCCCATGTAATAGGTCCTGAACCAAGAGTGAAGACATAACCGGCAGTAGACTTCCGATCATCAAGGTCACCAGCCCAATCAGAATCAGTGAAACCAACTAACAGAGGAGCTGCTTTGGCACTGTAATGAATCCCAAACTGTACTGTACCTCGAACATAACGAAGTATTCTTTTAGCTGCTTTCCAATGACTTTCACGGGGGTTTTGCATAAAACAAGCAACAAGGCCAACAACAAAGGAAAGATCAGGACGAGTATGGGTTAAATACAAGAGTTTTCCGACAAGTTGACGGTATAAGGTAGCATCAACTTCAGGAGAAGTACAAGAGACTGAAAGTTTGACTCCAGACTGAAAGGGAGAAGGGGCTGGCTTACAGTCTTCCATGTGAAAATGACGAAGAATATCACAAGCATACTTGGACTGGGAAAGGAAAATACCCTCTTGGGATTGCAAGACTTGAAGACCGAGAAAATAGTGTAAGTGTCCTAAGTCTGTCATTTCAAATTTCTTTTTAAGGCTGGACTTCACATGGTTTATAAGGTTGGGATCACTACCAGTAAGAATAAGATCATCAACATAAAGAACAAGGATGATAAGAGAGTTTCCCACTTTCTTGGTGTAGACAGTATTGTCAGAATGACACCTAGAAAAGCCAGATTCTAAAAGAAAGCTATCCATTTTGGCATACCAAGCCCGAGGAGCTTGCTTGAGGCCATAAAGGGATTTCTTAAGTCGACAAACGAGGCTGGAGTCTGTTTGTATGAAGCCAATGGGTTGTTCCATATAGATTTCTTCCTGCAAGTCCCCATGCAAGAAGGCAGATTTAACATCCATTTGATGGACTTCCCATTTTAAAGAGGTAGCAAGGGAAAGAACAAGGCGGATAGAGTTCATTTTGGCAACTGGAGAGAAGGTTTCAGTGTAGTCAATGCCTTCAACCTGTGAAAAGCCCTTAGCAACTAGACGAGCTTTATGTTTATCAACTTTCCCATCTGGTCCATACTTGGTTCTGTAAACCCATTTGCATCTAACAAGTTTGCGTCCCTTTGGTAGAGGAACAAGATCCCATGTATCATTTGTCATCAATGAATGATATTCTTCATTCATAGCTGCTTCCCAATGTGGATGGCCTGAAGCTTCTGCAAAAGTGTCAGGATCATGATTTACTGGAGCTTGAGCCAGTAAAGAAGAGGCTCTTTCAAACTGAGAACGTGTACGTCGCTGATCTGTAGGATCACCGGCAAGATCACCTGCTACATCCCGAGTAGCACGGACCCATCTTGGAAGTTGAGGATCCTGAGAAGGTGGGGGAGGATTATCATCCTCGCTTTCATCATCAGAAGAAGAAATGTTTTCAAAGATAGAAGAGATAGGAAGAGGTGGCACATCCGCCGGACTAGGCTCGCAGGCCGATTTATTTTCATCAAATTTTACATCTCTTCTAATGATAACATTTTTGGACTTAAATGGAATAAGTCTATAACCTTTTACATCTTCAGAATATCCAACAAAAGTACATTTCTCACTCTTAGGTTCTAAAGCTTTATGCTTTTCATCTGGAATATGGGCCCATGCTTCACTTCCAAACACACGAAAGTGACTTACATCTGGTTTAATGGAACTCCAAGCTTCTTCTGGAGTGATATTCTCTAGAACCTTAGTAGGAGTGCGATTGATTATATAATTTGCACAATTAATTGCTTCGGCCCAAAAACTAAGACTGAGTCCTTTAGATTGCAGCATACAATTAGCCATTTCCTTTAAGGTGCGATTTTTCCTTTCAGCTACACCATTTTGTTGTGGAGTGTATGGAACAGTATGTTGCATTTGAATTCCATTTTCGGTGCAAAAGTTGATGAATGCGTTTTTAACATATTCTCCACCATTATCAGTTCTTAGCTTAAGAATTTGATGTCCAAATTGTTTTTCAACAAATGCTTTGAAGGCCAAAAAAGTGGTAAATACTTCGCTCTTGAGTTTTAAGAAGTATACCCAAGTGCGTCTGGAGAAATCATCAATGAAAGTTAAGAAGTACTTGCAGCCAGAGAATGAAGCAACAGGAAGAGGACCACATAAATCACTGTGCACAAGCTGTAAAGGGGCTGAGGCGTGCCAAGAGGCACGTTTGTCAAAACTGTCCCGATGATGTTTTCCGAGTACACATCCGGAACAAACACCATCTTTGCAAGATACCATAGGAAGACCTGTCACCATATTTTCTTTACATAGATGCTGAAGGGAGCGATAGTTTAAGTGACCAAACCGCTCATGCCAAAGTTTGCTCACTTCATCATTATGAGCAACAAATACTGAGGGAAGATGGGATGACCCAAAGTTGTGAAACTTATACAACCTTTTGGAATCATCAGCAAGACCAGTAGCTAGAATCTGTTTAGGATCTTTTAGATCCTTGATTACAACATCATGAGGTGAAAATTCAACAATTTTACCTTCACCTGAATGAGTTATCTGATAGACAGATAGAAGGTTGCAGGATAAGTTTGGAACACATAATACATCATTGAACTGACCATTGTCTAGATGAACAGTTCCAGTCCCTACAACATTAAGAGATCTATCATCACCAATATATATATTTTTGGTGTTACAATCATTTAAAGAAGAAAACATGGCTTGGTTTTTGGCCATGTGACAAGAGGCTCCAGAATCAATGAGCCACTCATGAGAATGAGAAGAAGAAGAAGATACATTTAATGCATAACCAGACTGAGATGATTGACGATGACATGCAGAAAGTGCCGTTCCGGAAGTTGAAGTTGAAGTAGGCTCCAGATGGATGTTATGTTTCTTCATTGCGGCTTCCAAGGCTTCCATCTTCTTAAAACATTTAGATTCTAAGTGGCCATCTCGATTACAAAAGTTACAATGTCTATCAGTCTTCTTCCATTTGTTTTTATTGGTCTTATCATTTTGCTGAAATGATCTTTCATTTTGAGGCTGAGATGGTTTAGGACCATTCTTTTGAGGATATGACTTCTTAGGATTCTTTGAATTTGGGTGCTGCTGGGCGGCTAACGCTTTCGTGGAAGAGTTTCCAAGATTAAGAAGACCAAGGTGTAAGAGTTTTTCTTGTTCTCTTATTAAGGAATCACAAAAGGAGTCAAAGGAAGGGGCCTTGTAGTCTTGTCCTTGACAAATGAAAGCTTCCCTTGTAGAATGGAAAGTGGAAACAAATACAGAGTAGGCTGGTCCTAACTTAGTAAGGATGGAATAAATAAGGTTACCATCATCTTTCTTAACTTTAACACCTTCCAAGAGATATCTAAGGGTCTTGAATTTGGACAAGAAATCTTCAATGCAAGAAAAATTATTAGGATCCAAAGTAAGCAGCTCATTTTCAAGTTGATGGGATCTAATTTCATTTTTAATCCCAAAAACTTTAGCAAGTTTTTCTAATGCTTCATGAGGAGTCTCAAGTCCTGCAATGTGGAATCTAAGATCAGGAGAAATAGACATCCCTATCAAACCACGTGCTTGATCTTGTCTATTTTCCCATTTTGCCGCCTTGTCTTCATCTGTTGGTTTCTTCTCTTGGTTTGTGGCTATTCTGAAGAGACCTTTACTTCTAAGTAAATCTTCCATGTATTCTACCCATTGGAAGTAGTTAGTGCTGTCAAGAATGACTTGGCATGGACTTTCCATTTTTTTTTTAAACTGAAGCTGAAGATGCTGAAAGTAAGTGTACCAACGGATAGATCTCGAAAAAATAGGCGGTTTTAAAAAAAACGGCTCTGAAAAAGGCTTCCGGATGAAGAAGTTATGGCTTTTTGAAAAAAAACTTGTTGACGTTGCCGGCAAAGTGCGCGAATGTGCGGGAATGAAAAAATCCGCCACCACAAAATGGAGACTTGAACCCAAGACCTCTACTCTCTAAAAATAGCTTTGAACCAATTGATCTATACAAAAAATTTGAGAGAGAGAGAGAGAGGGGGGGGGCCTCGGTTTGCGTGCTTGCCTTGAGAAAGCTCTTTCTCCCTACAAAACACAAAACACAAAACCGAACACGAATATACAAAGAAAAACGAACCTTGTGGCTCGAAGTTAGCTTTAGCCAAAAAACTAGAAATTTAAAAAAAAAAATCTCAAGGTTAGCTTTAGCCGAAAAACTAAATATTTTTCTCAATGTTTCTGATTTTCCGAGATCACACTAAGGTGCAGGGAAAAGAGCATACGCATGAGAAAAATCCTTCCTTTCTGTTTCTGATTTCATGGCCAAAAACCAAGCCATGTTTTCTTCTTTAAATGATTGTAACACCAAAAATATATATATTGGTGATGATAGATCTCTTAATGTTGTAGGGACTGGAACTGTTCCACTCTGTACTTCATCTGGAATATGGGCCCATGCTTCACTTCCAAACACACGAAAGTGACTTACATCTGGTTTAATGGAACTCCAAGCTTCTTCTGGAGTGATATTCTCTAGAACCTTAGTAGGAGTGCGATTGATTATATAATTTGCACAATTAATTGCTTCGGCCCAAAAACTAAGACTGAGTCCTTTAGATTGCAGCATACAATTAGCCATTTCCTTTAAGGTGCGATTTTCCCTTTCAGCTACACCATTTTGTTGTGGAGTGTATGGAACAGTATGTTGCATTTGAATTCCATTTTCGGTGCAAAAGTTGATGAATGCGTTTTTAACATATTCTCCACCATTATCAGTTCTTAGCTTAAGAATTTGATGTCCAGATTGTTTTTCAACAAATGCTTTGAAGGCCAAAAAAGTGGTAAATACTTCGCTCTTGAGTTTTAAGAAGTATACCCAAGTGCGTCTGGAGAAATCATCAATGAAAGTTAAGAAGTACTTGCAGCCAGAGAATGAAGCAACAGGAAGAGGACCACATAAATCACTGTGCACAAGCTATAAAGGGGCTGAGGCGTGCCAAGAGGCACGTTTGTCAAAACTGTCCCGATGATGTTTTCCGAGTACACATCCGGAACAAACACCATCTTTGCAAGATACCATAGGAAGACCTGTCACCATATTTTCTTTACATAGATGCTGAAGGGAGCGATAGTTTAAGTGACCAAACCGCTCATGCCAAAGTTTGCTCACTTCATCATTATGAGCAACAAATACTGAGGGAAGATGGGATGACCCAAAGTTGTGAAACTTATACAACCTTTTGGAATCATCAGCAAGACCAGTAGCTAGAATCTGTTTAGGATCTTTTAGATCCTTGATTACAACATCATGAGGTGAAAATTCAACAATTTTACCTTCACCTGAATGAGTTATCTGATAGACAGATAGAAGGTTGCAGGATAAGTTTGGAACACATAATACATCATTGAACTGACCATTGTCTAGATGAACAGTTCCAGTCCCTACAACATTAAGAGATCTATCATCACCAATATATATATTTTTGGTGTTACAATCATTTAAAGAAGAAAACATGGCTTGGTTTTTGGCCATGTGACAAGAGGCTCCAGAATCAATGAGCCACTCATGAGAATGAGAAGAAGAAGAAGATACATTTAATGCATAACCAGACTGAGATGATTGACGATGACATGCAGAAAGTGCTGTTCCGGAAGTTGAAGTTGAAGTAGGCTCCAGATGGATGTTATGTTTCTTCATTGCGGCTTCCAAGGCTTCCATCTTCTTAAAACATTTAGATTCTAAGTGGCCATCTCGATTACAAAAGTTACAATGTCTCTCAGTCTTCTTCCATTTGTTTTTATTGGTCTTATCATTTTGCTGAAATGATCTTTCATTTTGAGGCTGAGATGGTTTAGGACCATTCTTTTGAGGATATGACTTCTTAGGATTCTTTGAATTTGGGTGCTGCTGGGCGGCTAACGCTTTCGTGGAAGAGTTTCCAAGATTAAGAAGACCAAGGTGTAAGAGTTTTTCTTGTTCTCTTATTAAGGAATCACAAAAGGAGTCAAAGGAAGGGGCCTTGTAGTCTTGTCCTTGACAAATGAAAGCTTCCCTTGTAGAATGGAAAGTGGAAACAAATACAGAGTAGGCTGGTCCTAACTTAGTAAGGATGGAATAAATAAGGTTACCATCATCTTTCTTAACTTTAACACCTTCCAAGAGATATCTAAGGGTCTTGAATTTGGACAAGAAATCTTCAATGCAAGAAAAATTATTAGGATCCAAAGTAAGCAGCTCATTTTCAAGTTGATGGGATCTAATTTCATTTTTAATCCCAAAAACTTTAGCAAGTTTTTCTAATGCTTCATGAGGAGTCTCAAGTCCTGCAATGTGGAATCTAAGATCAGGAGAAATAGACATCCCTATCAAACCGCGTGCTTGATCTTGTCTATTTTCCCATTTTGCCGCCTTGTCTTCATCTGTTGGTTTCTTCTCTTGGTTTGTGGCTATTCTGAAGAGACCTTTACTTCTAAGTAAATCTTCCATGTATTCTACCCATTGGAAGTAGTTAGTGCTGTCAAGAATGACTTGGCATGGACTTTCCATTTTTTTTAAAAACTGAAGCTGAAGATGTTGAAAGTAAGTGTACCAACGGATAGATCTCGAAAAAATAGGCGGTTTTAAAAAAAACGGCTCTGAAAAAGGCTTCCGGATGAAGATGTTATGGCTTTTTGAAAAAAAACTTGTTGACGTTGCCGGCAAAGTGCGCGAATGTGCGGGAATGAAAAAATCCGCCCCCACAAAATGGAGACTTGAACCCAAGACCTCTACTCTCTAAAAATAGCTTTGAACCAATTGATCTATACAAAAAATTTGAGAGAGAGAGAGAGAGAGAGAGAGAGAGAGAGAGGGGGGGGGGGGGCCTCGGTTTGCGTGCTTGCCTTGAGAAAGCTCTTTTTCCCTACAAAATACAAAACCCAACACGAATATGCAAAGAAAAACGAACCTTGCGGCTCGAAGTTAGCTTTAGCCAAAAAACTAGAAATTTAAAAAAAAAAATCTCAAGGTTAGCTTTAGCCGAAAAACTAAATATTTTTCTCAATGTTTCTGATTTTCCGAGATCACACTAAGGTGCAGGGAAAAGAGCATACGCATGAGAAAAATCCTTCCTTTCTGTTTCTGATTTCATGGCTAAAAACCAAGCCATGTTTTCTTCTTTAAATGATTGTAACACCAAAAATATATATATTGGTGATGATAGATCTCTTAATGTTGTAGGGACTGGAACTGTTCCACTCTGTACTTCATCTGGAATATGGGCCCATGCTTCACTTCCAAACACACGAAAGTGACTTACATCTGGTTTAATGGAACTCCAAGCTTCTTCTGGAGTGATATTCTCTAGAACCTTAGTAGGAGTGCGATTGATTATATAATTTGCACAATTAATTGCTTCGGCCCAAAAACTAAGACTGAGTCCTTTAGATTGCAGCATACAATTAGCCATTTCCTTTAAGGTGCGATTTTTCCTTTCAGCTACACCATTTTGTTGTGGAGTGTATGGAACAGTATGTTGCATTTGAATTCCATTTTCGGTGCAAAAGTTGATGAATGCGTTTTTAACATATTCTCCACCATTATCAGTTCTTAGCTTAAGAATTTGATGTCCAGATTGTTTTTCAACAAATGCTTTGAAGGCCAAAAAAGTGGTAAATACTTCGCTCTTGAGTTTTAAGAAGTATACCCAAGTGCGTCTGGAGAAATCATCAATGAAAGTTAAGAAGTACTTGCAGCCAGAGAATGAAGCAACAGGAAGAGGACCACATAAATCACTGTGCACAAGCTGTAAAGGGGCTGAGGCGTGCCAAGAGGCACGTTTGTCAAAACTGTCCCGATGATGTTTTCCGAGTACACATCCGGAACAAACACCATCTTTGCAAGATACCATAGGAAGACCTGTCACCATATTTTCTTTACATAGATGCTGAAGGGAGCGATAGTTTAAGTGACCAAACCGCTCATGCCAAAGTTTGCTCACTTCATCATTATGAGCAACAAATACTGAGGGAAGATGGGATGACCCAAAGTTGTGAAACTTATACAACCTTTTGGAATCATCAGCAAGACCAGTAGCTAGAATCTGTTTAGGATCTTTTAGATCCTTGATTACAACATCATGAGGTGAAAATTCAACAATTTTACCTTCACCTGAATGAGTTATCTGATAGACAGATAGAAGGTTGCAGGATAAGTTTGGAACACATAATACATCATTGAACTGACCATTGTCTAGATGAACAGTTCCAGTCCCTACAACATTAAGAGATCTATCATCACCAATATATATATTTTTGGTGTTACAATCATTTAAAGAAGAAAACATGGCTTGGTTTTTGGCCATGTGACAAGAGGCTCCAGAATCAATGAGCCACTCATGAGAATGAGAAGAAGAAGAAGATACATTTAATGCATAACCAGACTGAGATGATTGACGATGACATGCAGAAAGTGCCGTTCCGGAAGTTGAAGTTGAAGTAGGCTCCAGATGGATGTTATGTTTCTTCATTGCGGCTTCCAAGGCTTCCATCTTCTTAAAACATTTAGATTCTAAGTGGCCATCTCGATTACAAAAGTTACAATCTCTATCAGTCTTCTTCCATTTGTTTTTATTGGTCTTATCATTTTGCTGAAATGATCTTTCATTTTGAGGCTGAGATGGTTTAGGACCATTCTTTTGAGGATATGACTTCTTAGGATTCTTTGAATTTGGGTGCTGCTGGGCGGCTAACGCTTTCGTGGAAGAGTTTCCAAGATTAAGAAGACCAAGGTGTAAGAGTTTTTCTTATTCTCTTATTAAGGAATCATAAAAGGAGTCAAAGGAAGGGGCCTTGTAGTCTTGTCCTTGACAAATGAAAGCTTCCCTTGTAGAATGGAAAGTGGAAACAAATACAGAGTAGGCTGGTCCTAACTTAGTAAGGATGGAATAAATAAGGTTACCATCATCTTTCTTAACTTTAACACCTTCCAAGAGATATCTAAGGGTCTTGAATTTGGACAAGAAATCTTCAATGCAAGAAAAATTATTAGGATCCAAAGTAAGCAGCTCATTTTCAAGTTGATGGGATCTAATTTCATTTTTAATCCCAAAAACTTTAGCAAGTTTTTCTAATGCTTCATGAGGAGTCTCAAGTCCTGCAATGTGGAATCTAAGATCAGGAGAAATAGACATCCCTATCAAACCGCGTGCTTGATCTTGTCTATTTTCCCATTTTGCCGCCTTGTCTTCATCTGTTGGTTTCTTCTCTTGGTTTGTGGCTATTCTGAAGAGACCTTTACTTCTAAGTAAATCTTCCATGTATTCTACCCATTGGAAGTAGTTAGTGCTGTCAAGAATGACTTGGCATGGACTTTCCATTTTTTTTAAAAACTGAAGCTGAAGATGCTGAAAGTAAGTGTACCAACGGATAGATCTCGAAAAAATAGGCGGTTTTAAAAAAAACGGCTCTGAAAAAGGCTTCCGGATGAAAATGTTATGGCTTTTTGAAAAAAAACTTGTTGACGTTGCCGGCAAAGTGCGCGAATGTGCGGGAATGAAAAAATCCGCCCCCACAAAATGGAGACTTGAACCCAAGACCTCTACTCTCTAAAAATAGCTTTGAACCAATTGATCTATACAAAAAATTTGAGAGAGAGAGAGAGAGAGTGAGAGTTCAACAAGTTTTTTTTCAAAAAGCCATAACTTCTTCATCCGGAAGCCTTTTTCAGAGCCGTTTTTTTTAAAACCGCCTATTTTTTCGAGATCTATCCGTTGGTATACTTACTTTCAGCATCTTCAGCTTCAGTTTTTTTTAAAAATGGAAAGTCCATGCCAAGTCATTCTTGACAGCACTAACTACTTCCAATGGGTAGAATACATGGAAGATTTACTTAGAAGTAAAGGTCTCTTCAGAATAGCCACAAACCAAGAGAAGAAACCAACAGATGAAGACAAGGCGGCAAAATGGGAAAATAGACAAGATCAAGCACGCGGTTTGATAGGGATGTCTATTTCTCCTGATCTTAGATTCCACATTGCAGGACTTGAGACTCCTCATGAAGCATTAGAAAAACTTGCTAAAGTTTTTGGGATTAAAAATGAAATTAGATCCCATCAACTTGAAAATGAGCTGCTTACTTTGGATCCTAATAATTTTTCTTGCATTGAAGATTTCTTGTCCAAATTCAAGACCCTTAGATATCTATTGGAAGGTGTTAAAGTTAAGAAAGATGATGGTAACCTTATTTATTCCATCCTTACTAAGTTAGGACCAGCCTACTCTGTATTTGTTTCCACTTTCCATTCTACAAGGGAAGCTTTCATTTGTCAAGGACAAGACTACAAGGCCCCTTCCTTTGACTCCTTTTGTGATTCCTTAATAAGAGAACAAGAAAAACTCTTACACCTTGGTCTTCTTAATCTTGGAAACTCTTCCACGAAAGCGTTAGCCGCCCAGCAGCACCCAAATTCAAAGAATCCTAAGAAGTCATATCCTCAAAAGAATGGTCCTAAACCATCTCAGCCTCAAAATGAAATATCATTTCAGCAAAATGATAAGACCAATAAAAACAAATGGAAGAAGACTGATAGACATTGTAACTTTTGTAATCGAGATGGCCACTTAGAATCTAAATGTTTTAAGAAGATGGAAGCCTTGGAAGCCGCAATGAAGAAACATAACATCCATCTGGAGCCTACTTCAACTTCAACTTCCGGAACGGCACTTTCTGCATGTCATCGTCAATCATCTCAGTCTGGTTATGCATTAAATGTATCTTCTTCTTCTTCTCATTCTCATGAGTGGCTCATTGATTCTGGAGCCTCTTGTCACATGGCCAAAAACCAAGCCATGTTTTCTTCTTTAAATGATTGTAACACCAAAAATATATATATTGGTGATGATAGATCTCTTAATGTTGTAGGGACTGGAACTGTTCATCTAGACAATGGTCAGTTCAATGATGTATTATGTGTTCCAAACTTATCCTGCAGCCTTCTATCTGTCTATCAGATAACTCATTCAGGTGAAGGTAAAATTGTTGAATTTTCACCTCATGATGTTGTAATCAAGGATCTAAAAGATCCTAAACAGATTCTAGCTACTGGTCTTGCTGATGATTCCAAAAGGTTGTATAAGTTTCACAACTTTGGGTCATCCCATCTTCCCTCAGTATTTGTTGCTCATAATGATGAAGTGAGCAAACTTTGGCATGAGCGGTTTGGTCACTTAAACTATCGCTCCCTTCAGCATCTATGTAAAGAAAATATGGTGACATGTCTTCCTATGGTATCTTGCAAAGATGGTGTTTGTTCCGGATGTGTACTCGGAAAACATCATCGGAACAGTTTTGACAAACGTGCCTCTTGGCACGCCTCAGCCCCTTTACAGCTTGTGCACAGTGATTTATGTGGTCCTCTTCCTGTTGCTTCATTCTCTGGCTGCAAGTACTTCTTAACTTTCATTGATGATTTCTCCAGACGCACTTGGGTATACTTCTTAAAACTCAAGAGCGAAGTATTTACCACTTTTTTGGCCTTCAAAGCATTTGTTGAAAAACAATCTGGACATCAAATTCTTAAGCTAAGAACTGATAATGGTGGAGAATATGTTAAAAACGCATTCATCAACTTTTGCACCGAAAATGGAATTCAAATGCAACATACTGTTCCATACACTCCACAATAAAATGGTGTAGCTGAAAGGAAAAATCGCACCTTAAAGGAAATGGCTAATTGTATGCTGCAATCTAAAGGACTCAGTCTTAGTTTTTGGGCCGAAGCAATTAATTGTGCAAATTATATAATCAATCGCACTCCTACTAAGGTTCTAGAGAATATCACTCCAGAAGAAGCTTGGAGTTCCATTAAACCAGATGTAAGTCACTTTCGTGTGTTTGGAAGTGAAGCATGGGCCCATATTCCAGATGAAAAGCATAAAGCTTTAGAACCTAAGAGTGAGAAATGTACTTTTGTTGGATATTCTGAAGATGTAAAAGGTTATAGACTTATTCCATTTAAGTCCAAAAATGTTATCATTAGAAGAGATGTAAAATTTGATGAAAATAAATCGGCCTGCGAGCCTAGTCCGGCGGATGTGCCACCTCTTCCTATCTCTTCTATCTTTGAAAACATTTCTTCTTCTGATGATGAAAGCGAGGATGATAATCCTCCCCCACCTTCTCAGGATCCTCAACTTCCAAGATGGGTCCGTGCTACTCGGGATGCAGCAGGTGATCTTGCCGGTGATCCTACAGATCAGCGACGTACACGTTCTCAGTTTGAAAGAGCCTCTTCTTTACTGGCTCAAGCTCCAGTAAATCATGATCCTGACACTTTTGCAGAAGCTTCAGGCCATCCACATTGGGAAGCAGCTATGAATGAAGAATATCATTCATTGATGACAAATGATACATGGGATCTTGTTCCTCTACCAAAGGGACGCAAACTTGTTAGATGCAAATGGGTTTACAGAACCAAGTATGGACCAGATGGGAAAGTTGATAAACATAAAGCTCGTCTAGTTGCTAAGGGATTTTCCCAACGTGGGTACTACAGGCAATTTATTAATCAAAGAATGAAAATTTACATAAGCTTCTCTCATGCACGGATTTCCCGAACAATGACCCTCCATGCGCTTTAAATAGAACTCATGGACCAATCGGGTGTCAAGCCACGGATCAAGTGTCGGTAATACCGAGGTGAGAGTGAACCGTCGGATCACTACATATCGTGACCGTCGGATTGTAAGTTACAAAATGTACAACGGTAAAGAAACACACTTTACCTAACTCTAACCTAACTCTATTCTAGACCAAGTTGAACTTAACTATATCCTATGTGTCGGAATATCCTAACATCCCCCCTTAAGAACAACTTGGGATAGGATTGAAGGATTTACAAATATGACACAATAGGAGAAGGAAGGAGGCACTAGAGCCTATCCCAACGTGGGTACTACAGGAAATTTATTAAACAAAGAATGAAAATTTACATAAGCTTCTCTCATGCACGGATTTCCCGAACAATGACCCTCCATGCGCTTTAAATAGAACTCATGGACCAATCGGGTGTCAAGCCACGGATCAAGTGTCGGTAATACCGAGGTGAGAGTGAACCGTCGGATCACTACATATCGTGACCGTCGGATTGTAAGTTACAAAATGTACAACGGTAAAGAAACACACTTTACCTAACTCTAACCTAACTCTATGCTAGACCAAGTTGAACTTAACTATATCCTATGTGTCGGAATATCCTAACATCCCCCCTTAAGAACAACTTGGGATAGGATTGAAGGATTTACAAATATGACACAATAGGAGAAGGAAGGAGGCACTAGAGCCTATCCCCCCTTAGTGACAACTTCCTGAACTCCAAGCATATATCGAAGTTTAGTGAACTTCGCCTCTGTGAGAGCCTTTGTGAAGATGTCTGCAACCTGATCATCTGTTGGACAATATTGCACTTCAAGAACATGGTCATGAATGAGCTTTCTGATGAAGTGCATGTGTAGTTCAATGTGTTTGCTGCGCTGATGCTGGACTGGATCTTTGCATAGCTGAATGGCACTTTGATTATCACACCAAAGTGTGGTTGGATGCTGCTGCTCAAAGCCAAACTCTGATAGGATCTGACGAAGCCACAAGGCTTCCTTACTAGCTTCCACGGCACCACGATACTCTGCTTCTGCTGACGAAAGAGAAATGGCAGCCTGTTTCTTACAAGCCCATGTAATAGGTCCTGAACCAAGAGTGAAGACATAACCGGCAGTAGACTTCCGATCATCAAGGTCACCAGCCCAATCAGAATCAGTGAAACCAACTAACAGAGGAGCTGCTTTGGCACTGTAATGAATCCCAAACTGTACTATACCTCGAACATAACGAAGTATTCTTTTAGCTGCTTTCCAATGACTTTCACGGGGGTTTTGCATAAAACGAGCAACAAGGCCAACAACAAAGGAAAGATCAGGACGAGTATGGGTTAAATACAAGAGTTTTCCGACAAGTTGACGGTATAAGGTAGCATCAACTTCAGGAGAAGTACAAGAGACTGAAAGTTTGACTCCAGACTGAAAGGGAGAAGGGGCTAGCTTACAGTCTTCCATGTGAAAATGACGAAGAATATCACAAGCATACTTGGACTGGGAAAGGAAAATACCCTCTTGGGATTGCAAGACTTGAAGACCGAGAAAATAGTGTAAGTGTCCTAAGTCTGTCATTTCAAATTTCTTTTTAAGGCTGGACTTCACATGGTTTATAAGGTTGGGATCACTACCAGTAAGAATAAGATCATCAACATAAAGAACAAGGATGATAAGAGAGTTGCCCACTTTCTTGGTGTAGACAGTATTGTCAGAATGACACCTAGAAAAGCCAGATTCTAAAAGAAAGCTATCCATTTTGGCATACCAAGCCCGAGGAGCTTGCTTGAGGCCATAAAGGGATTTCTTAAGTCGACAAACGAGGCTGGAGTCTGTTTGTATGAAGCCAATGGGTTGTTCCATATAGATTTCTTCTTGCAAGTCCCCATGCAAGAAGGCAGATTTAACATCCATTTGATGGACTTCCCATTTTAAAGAGGCAGCAAGGGAAAGAACAAGGCGGATAGAGTTCATTTTGGCAACTGGAGAGAAGGTTTCAGTGTAGTCAATGCCTTCAACCTGTGAAAAGCCCTTAGCAACTAGACGAGCTTTATGTTTATCAACTTTCCCATCTGGTCCATACTTGGTTCTGTAAACCCATTTGCATCTAACAAGTTTGCGTCCCTTTGGTAGAGGAACAAGATCCCATGTATCATTTGTCATCAATGAATGATATTCTTCATTCATAGTTGCTTCCCAATGTGGATGGCCTGAAGCTTCTGCAAAAGTGTCAGGATCATGATTTACTGGAGCTTGAGCCAGTAAAGAAGAGGCTCTTTCAAACTGAGAACGTGTACGTCGCTGATCTGTAGGATCACCGGCAAGATCACCTGCTGCATCCCAAGTAGCACGGACCCATCTTGGAAGTTGAGGATCCTGAGAAGGTGGGGGAGGATTATCATCCTCGCTTTCATCATCAGAAGAAGAAATGTTTTCAAAGATAGAAGAGATAGGAAGAGGTGGCACATCCGCCGGACTAGGCTCGCAGGCCTATTTATTTTCATCAAATTTTACATCTCTTCTTATGATAACATTTTTGGACTTAAATGGAATAAGTCTATAACCTTTTACATCTTCAGAATATCCAACAAAAGTACATTTCACACTCTTAGGTTCTAAAGCTTTATGCTTTTCATCTGGAATATGGGCCCATGCTTCACTTCCAAACACACGAAAGTGACTTACATCTGGTTTAATGGAACTCCAAGCTTCTTCTGGAGTGATATTCTCTAGAACCTTAGTAGGAGTGCGATTGATTATATAATTTGCACAATTAATTGCTTCGGCCCAAAAACTAAGACTGAGTCCTTTAGATTGCAGCATACAATTAGCCATTTCCTTTAAGGTGCGATTTTTCCTTTCAGCTACACCATTTTGTTGTGGAGTGTATGGAACAGTATGTTGCATTTGAATTCCATTTTCGGTGCAAAAGTTGATGAATGCGTTTTTAACATATTCTCCACCATTATCAGTTCTTAGCTTAAGAATTTGATGTCCAGATTGTTTTTCAACAAATGCTTTGAAGGCCAAAAAAGTGGTAAATACTTCGCTCTTGAGTTTTAAGAAGTATACCCAAGTGCGTCTGGAGAAATCATCAATGAAAGTTAAGAAGTACTTGCAGCCAGAGAATGAAGCAACAGGAAGAGGACCACATAAATCACTGTGCACAAGCTGTAAAGGGGCTGAGGCGTGCCAAGAGGCACGTTTGTCAAAACTGTCCCGATGATGTTTTCCGAGTACACATCCGGAACAAACACCATCTTTGCAAGATACCATAGGAAGACCTGTCACCATATTTTCTTTACATAGATGCTGAAGGGAGCGATAGTTTAAGTGACCAAACCGCTCATGCCAAAGTTTGCTCACTTCATCATTATGAGCAACAAATACTGAGGGAAGATGGGATGACCCAAAGTTGTGAAACTTATACAACCTTTTGGAATCATCAGCAAGACCAGTAGCTAGAATCTGTTTAGGATCTTTTAGATCCTTGATTACAACATCATGAGGTGAAAATTCAACAATTTTACCTTCACCTGAATGAGTTATCTGATAGACAGATAGAAGGTTGCAGGATAAGTTTGGAACACATAATACATCATTGAACTGACCATTGTCTAGATGAACAGTTCCAGTCCCTACAACATTAAGAGATCTATCATCACCAATATATATATTTTTGGTGTTACAATCATTTAAAGAAGAAAACATGGCTTGGTTTTTGGCCATGTGACAAGAGGCTCCAGAATCAATGAGCCACTCATGAGAATGAGAAGAAGAAGAAGATACATTTAATGCATAACCAGACTGAGATGATTGACGATGACATGCAGAAAGTGTCGTTCCGGAAGTTGAAGTTGAAGTAGGCTCCAGATGGATGTTATGTTTCTTCATTGCGGCTTCCAAGGCTTCCATCTTCTTAAAACATTTAGATTCTAAGTGGCCATCTCGATTACAAAAGTTACAATGTCTATCAGTCTTCTTCCATTTGTTTTTATTGGTCTTATCATTTTGCTGAAATGATCTTTCATTTTGAGGCTGAGATGGTTTAGGACCATTCTTTTGAGGATATGACTTCTTAGGATTCTTTGAATTTGGGTGCTGCTAGGCGGCTAACGCTTTCGTGGAAGAGTTTCCAAGATTAAGAAGACCAAGGTGTAAGAGTTTTTCTTGTTCTCTTATTAAGGAATCACAAAAGGAGTCAAAGGAAGGGGCCTTGTAGTCTTGTCCTTGACAAATGAAAGCTTCCCTTGTAGAATGGAAAGTGGAAACAAATACAGAGTAGGCTGGTCCTAACTTAGTAAGGATGGAATAAATAAGGTTACCATCATCTTTCTTAACTTTAACACCTTCCAAGAGATATCTAAGGGTCTTGAATTGGGACAAGAAATCTTCAATGCAAGAAAAATTATTAGGATCCAAAGTAAGCAGCTCATTTTCAAGTTGATGGGATCTAATTTCATTTTTAATCCCAAAAACTTTAGCAAGTTTTTCTAATGCTTCATGAGGAGTCTCAAGTCCTGCAATGTGGAATCTAAGATCAGGAGAAATAGACATCCCTATCAAACCGCGTGCTTGATCTTGTCTATTTTCCCATTTTGCCGCCTTGTCTTCATCTGTTGGTTTCTTCTCTTGGTTTGTGGCTATTCTGAAGAGACCTTTACTTCTAAGTAAATCTTCCATGTATTCTACCCATTGGAAGTAGTTAGTGCTGTCAAGAATGACTTGGCATGGACTTTCCATTTTTTTTAAAAACTGAAGCTGAATATGCTGAAAGTAAGTGTACCAACGGATAGATCTCGAAAAAATAGGCGGTTTTAAAAAAAACGGCTCTGAAAAAGGCTTCCGGATGAAGAAGTTATGGCTTTTTGAAAAAAAACTTGTTGACGTTGCCGGCAAAGTGCGCGAATGTGCGGGAATGAAAAAATCCGCCCCCACAAAATGGAGACTTGAACCCAAGACCTCTACTCTCTAAAAATAGCTTTGAACCAATTGATCTATACAAAAAATTTGAGAGAGAGAGAGAGAGAGAGAGAGGGGGGGGGGGGGGGCCTCGGTTTGCGTGCTTGCCTTGAGAAAGCTCTTTTTCCCTACAAAACACAAAACACAAAACCCAACACGAATATGCAAAGAAAAACGAACCTTGCGGCTCGAAGTTAGCTTTAGCCAAAAAACTAGAAATTTTTAAAAAAAAATCTCAAGGTTAGCTTTAGCCGAAAAACTAAATATTTTTCTCAATGTTTCTGATTTTCCGAGATCACACTAAGGTGCAGGGAAAAGAGCATACGCATGAGAATAATCCTTCCTTTCTGTTTCTGATTTGCCCAGATCGCACAGAGTCGCAGGGCAAAGAGCATACGCAGAAATGAAAGGTATAGATCCGGTTAAAAAAAAGGCTAAATAAACTGAGACCGAAATAAGCAGAGAGAAATTAACAGTAAACTGCAAAAAAAACACTGTATACCTCCCGATCTGAAAAATGACGCAGCTAGGGCTACCAGAAACCTTTTCGCATGAAATGAAAGGGGTTCCTCACTGGAACAGATGCTCCGAACGCAACAGAGCAGTCCTCTCGGCCCGAAAGCAGTCAGAAACAACAGATCTAGGAAACGACAGCCGCATGCAGTTCTACCGGCTTCAGATTTGGATCACCAACGGACGCGGCCCTCAAATAGCTCTGATACCATGTAGGAATTTACAGGGTAAGTTCCACAGAAAGAATACCAAAAGGACACCGCTCACAACCAGATCTCAAATCAATACACCAGTATTTTTGACGTGGTTAAAACCCTCAGAGTGCAAGGAGGGAAACAGTCAACGGCCTGTCCCAACGTGGGTACTACAGGCAATTTATTAATCAAAGAATGAAAATTTACATAAGCTTCTCTCATGCACGGATTTCCCGAACAATGACCCTCCATGCGCTTTAAATAGAACTCATGGACCAATCGGGTGTCAAGCCACGGATCAAGTGTCGGTAATACCGAGGTGAGAGTGAACCGTCGGATCACTACATATCGTGACCGTCGGATTGTAAGTTACAAAATGTACAACGGTAAAGAAACACACTTTACCTAACTCTAACCTAACTCTATGCTAGACCAAGTTGAACTTAACTATATCCTATGTGTCGGAATATCCTGACATCCCCCCTTAAGAACAACTTGGGATAGGATTGAAGGATTTACAAATATGACACAATAGGAGAAGGAAGGAGGCACTAGAGCCTATCCCAACGTGGGTACTACAGGCAATTTATTAATCAAAGATATTCTTAACTTGTAAAAAATAGCCTTTGTTACAATACCATGGTTTATCAATACCACATGCCAAAAAACTATAACTTACATAAATTATTTCACAATCAAAATAATTTATAACAATAGGACAAGATTGTTAACCATGGATATTCACCCTCACTTTACCATGCATCTTGTAAAGTTACAATACCATGGGCCAATACCATGGCTTATCAATACCACATGCCAAAAAACCATAACTTATTTCATAGTAAAACTATTTATTTTAATTTAATTTTACAACATTTTTTTAATTCAATCTAAAAAGGAAAATGTTACAATTTGAGATATATCTAAACCCTATATCCTTTGGACTACTAAAAATATTCCCATAGAAATTAAATTAAGGTTTAATAAAATTAAGCAAAGATGGATCTATGATGGTTCTTTCTATCTATATATATATATATATATATATATATATATATATCCATCTTAGCTAAGGATCTAAGGGATGAGAGAAAGAAAATCACAGGTGCTTTACTAGGGAGAAATACCATACCAGGTGGGTTCATATTGGGGGATATATATTGAGGAAAAAATGGCATAATATATTGGGGGATATATAGGGGGTAAAGGGCTTTTATATTGGTAGGTATAAAAAATGGAACTCAAAGTCAATGAAAAAATATAAAGGGGTATAAAAATTGTTAATGAAAAAATGGATACCCACAATATCTAGTGGAAGTAGGGGTTTTTTAATTTGGGAAGGTGTATTGGGTTCATATTGGTAGGGGGTTAAATAATGTGATTTTTAAGGGTATTTTCCAATGTGTAGTCAAATTAAGGGTGTTTTTTAATATGCCACGAATGCACCTGATAGGTCATAGGTTCATTGAGTGAAGCCCCCGTGAAGAAAATTGACTAATTATAATAGATTAAATATAATGCATGGTTTTTTAAAGTTTTTCATTATTTTATTTTCTTTAACATGATTGATCCAAAATATAGGTTTAATATTTTATAACCAATTAAGTTTTTTTAATTTAGATAATTTCTTAAACACAATATAATGTGATCAAATTTAAGAGAGACTTGGGGAGGGGGCGGAGAGGGAGGGAGATAGTGAAAAAGTTGGAGGGTAGAGAGAGAGAGAGAGAAATAGAGAGTGATGGGGTTGGGGGGGAGAGTGAGGTGGGAAAGAGGGAGTGAGAGGAAGGAAGAGAGATAGAGAGAGAGAGATGGATTTGGAGTGGGAGAGAGGAGGAAAGAACAAAGACATAGAGAGGCAGAGGTGGAGAGAGAGGAGTGAGAAGGGAGAGATGGAGAGAGAGTGAGGGAGAGAGGAGAGGAGGGAAGAGAAAGAAGAGGAGAGGATAGAGATAGAAAGAGAAGTGGAAGGGAGAGATATGGGGACATAGAGATGGAGACAGACAGGGAGGCGAGAGATAGTGATAGAGTTGGACGGGAGAGAGAGGGAGAGTGATTTGGGGGGAGAGATAGAGGGAGGTGGGAGATAAGGGATAGCGAGGAAGGAAGATAGAGATGAGGAGAGAGATATGGAATTGGAGGGAGCAAGAGAGGGAGGGAACAAGAAAACATATAGGGAGAAAGGTGGAGAGAGAGAGGGGGTGACAAGGGAGTCATTGAGAGAGAGTGAGGGAGAGAGGAGAGCAGGAGGGAATAGATAGAAGGATATATATAGAGAGGGAGAGAAGGGGAAGAGAGAGATAGATAGAGAAGGGGAAGAGAGGGAGAGAGAGTGTGTGTATGTTTGGGGGGTGAGATAGAGAGAGGGAATAACAAAGAGACACAAATACAAATATAGATATTATAAAGTATTATATAACCAACCTACATCCATATTAACCCTATAACTATAAAGTGCTGAGAGGGATCCAATCTCTCGATGTGCAAACATTCCCTCAAGTTTTGCACTAGAAAAAAGGTTTGAACCTCAAGAGATTGGATCCCTCTCGGTGCTTGATAGATCTGGGGTAAAGATGTATCTATCTCAGTTAATATGGAAAGTAGTTTCTATTTGATATTATAGTCTTAAAAATTAAAATTTCTCTCCAAAGTAATTTCAAATTGAAAATAGATCCAATTAGATTCAATGAATATATTTTTAAAAAATACATAAAACATTTTTTTTATTAAAAAATATATTCTTAAAATTCCAAATTATTAGAGATAAACAATGCAAAGTTGGTTCACCTATACACCATGTGAGGATGAAGACATGTGTAAGGAAGGATAACCTTTCAACCAATATTTAACGGCATTTCAATCCCCTATCTCTTGTAAGTTTAGATTGCTTGACACAATTAAGATTACTTAAAAAAAAAAAAATAACTATTTCATATTATTGTAGTACTTGTTAGGTAGTTGTATTTTTGTTCTTAGACTAAATTAGTCATTTTTAGTTGTATTACTTATTAGGTAGTCACATTTTAACCAACGACTAAATTAGTGATTTATGTTAGTCATTTTTAGTTCGGTCACTTAAGATTGCTCATTTTTTGTAGTATTTCACTTGGAAAAGCTAATGTTTTTAGTCACCTAATCAGTAATTTCTCATTTTCTACTAGTGAGAATAGAGTTGAGGATTAAGTCAATATAACCACCAAAATATCCTTCTCATTTACACATCCATATGCACATACATACAATGCAATATCAAAAGATAATCTCCTTTCCTTTTTAATGAAAAAAAATATGTAAAGATTCTAACTACCTTCATCTCTAAGTTTAACATGTGCAAAAAAAACCAAGATGCTTCATTTTTAAAAATATAATGACTAGAATTTTAACCCAAATTATAGGTAATGGCATCATTGGTGGTAATTCAAATTTTTTCATTAAACATTTATTAACCAATCTTATTGTATCATAAATAATAAGGTTTATAATATTAAAACATCAATAACTTATTCATGGGAATTACAACCATTAGAGAGTGGATACACATAAATAAATAATAAAAATTGTGTTTCCAACAAAATCTTACCATAATTCCGTACTCATCCTTATTAAAATAATCATCATATAACTATTCAATTGTTCATATGGTGACTCAATTATAAGAACATATGAATTCAACAATCTTAATGGTAATACAGAAAATATTTACAAGATGAATTCACTATTGTAAAAACCAATTTTAAGCCTTTGCATTCACTTGAAAACAAATAAAATTCATAAATTCATAAGGTTTCATATTATTTTTAATTTAGAAACAAGTTGTTATCTTATAAATGAATATTTTTCTTGTTTATCAACATAAATGTATCGAAGACTAATTGATATTATTTCTAAGCTAACCAACTTGAAGATGTAGTTACTGAGGGATAACTCCAATTTTTATGGTCCTTTTGACTGCAATTTCCACACCACATAACTCAAATTGCAGACTTATTAGTTGAACTCTCAGCCTTTTACTTGGCCATTCTTCTTCCCTATTGATCCCTAAGCTGCAATGGAACTATACAAGAGATGTGTACACTAGCATAGTGAAGGTGAGCAGAGTGAGATGCATACATAATGGAACTTCACTCTCACCAAAATTACAATAAATATTCAAGTAATCAGTCAAAAACAAAGTATCATTAGAATCATAGCATGTTTTTTTCCTTTATAGAAGGTTTTAGTGGTGCCATTGGGCTCCTCATGCAAAAATAAGAATTTTCTTTAATTCAAAATTTTAATTATTCATGCATCAAAGTGTTAAAATTTTATGAGGGATCTCATGAATTTTTTTTCTTATTTTCTTTAGAAAAAAAGAAATTTCCGTTATCCACACATGTTTTCATTCTTCTCTTCGTTTTACTTGGATCCCAAATTAGACTCCCTATTTTGGTTCTTTGGTGCTTAATTAACTAGAGTCAAAAAGTATGTAGCATATTCTTGTTCCTAACTACTTCCTACTTTTTTTTAACTGTAGATTTTTGAATTTATGTTTCATTCAAATAGAAATTCTCTCATGAATTTATTTGTTCCTAATTTTAAATTAGGCCTTTTAATTTCATATGCACTTTCCCTTTATTATTGTAAATATGTATCACCCATTTATTTTCCAGTTTTAGAGTTCATTCCTCCCCCATATTTTAGGATAATTTGAATGTTCTAAAGGTTTATTTTATTATGGATATTTTCTTAAGAGTGAGGGTGATTAGAGGGAATATTTTTTTTATATTTAAGTTTAGCTCTAAAAGTATAATCTTATTTCTCATCCCTAAAACTTTACCCTTTCAATCAAGTTTTAATTTAACTATCCTTTTTATTGGTCTTGTTTCTTTTATTGCTTTAATTCATCAATATAACCCTTAATTGCCTCTACTTTCCTGATGTTGGGGATGCCAAGTATATTTTCCCCATAAGGCTCCCTCATGAATTTTCATGGATGCCCCACCACTTTCCCTTCAAACATATGTGACTAAAAGAGAGGAACATGGGCACAACAATGGATACCACTTTTAACTCCTAGGTCATCCTATAATGGGATGCTAATGGTGTTGAAGATCAAGGAATCCACCTTAGTGTATTCCCCTAGGTAAATTCTCATGAGTGACAAAATCTATGGTCTACACTCATGGCATTGAGAACTTCAAAGTGAAAGTGTCTCTACACCTTCTACTCCAAGTCACGGTAGGAATGGTAGACAATGGAATGTTGTCCCACCACTTCCATGAACATCCAATTTGCTTCATACAACCCCATCAACCAAGTGTGAGTCTTTTGACCAAACACCTGACATTTTCCTGCATAACACTAACATGTAATTAGAAAACATATCATGATGTAATATTCACAAATTAAATTCTAACATCAACAATACTCAAATATCTCAAACCATAATTGTTGACTCATCAAGATTCCTTCGAAAATTTGATAATATAATGATAAAATAATATAATTATTAAAATAAAATAATGATTAAAAAACAAATTATTATTATAATTATTATTTTTTATTTATTTTTCATAAGTTCCAATATTATCTAAATATTATGTTCTTGGGTTTTTATTCATTACATTAAGATAATAAAAAAATGTATAATGATTAATCAAACATTATACTGGAAAAAAGAATGCTAACACCTTAAATCCTATAAATTAGCGTATTATATTGGATGCACTTCTAATAGATCTTTTGAGTCTAATTATCGGAAACCATAGCCGAGATTAAAAGAAAGAGGGAAAAGGAAAGTGTAATTTCATCATTGTGATAGTTGGGATGCATTATGCACATGTTTGCATGATGATTTTAAGAGAAAATTCTATTTTAGATTCTCCATTTTGTATGGGATTAAAAAAGTAAAATATTGGAAAAGTAATTAGAACAAATGTGTGGAATTTTACTTAGAAGTTGGTTGAATGTGTTTTTGGTAAAAGGAAAGATCTTTTACCATCTTACTGCAAAGTAATAGAAAAAGGTTAGAAAAAGAGTATGGTTAATATGATGTATATATTTATATGAAAGTCTTTCACCATGTTACTTTATGAAAATGTTTGGACTAGGTATTTGTTATAAATGTGAATAGTCTTCTCTCCTTTCCACATTTGATTCAATTAAAAATAATAACAAATGTATAAAGTTGTTCCTTGAGGCTTTTATTTGTGTTTTCTCCAATAATTGAGAGATGGTTTTTAAGCTTTATTTCATTAAAAAATAAGAATAAAGGAGAAAAACACTTTGGCTGTTAAGCATTATTAATGTTTCTCGTAAGGAAGATACATACTAATTAATTTGTTGTTTCTATTTTAGTTTGACCCTAATAAGGAGATAATTCTTTCCCATGGGAAGTTATATAAGAAGTTTACGTGATCCCAAGGTTTTAAGAATGAGGCTGAAAGATAAATTATTGAGAAGAATGAGGTTCCCAAGCTTTCCACCTATACAAATATACGAGGATATGAAGTATGAGGTGGGTTTGTGATTTTTGTGAGATAGGTAAGAAAATCAATAAATATATTATAATGTTAGTGTTGATTTCTATTGTTATTGAATAATAATTATATTTCAGATCATTCACTCTCAATTATCAATGAAAAATTAAATCTCTAAAACATTAAATTTTTTGAAAAGGTTTTCGATATTAAGTGAAAAATATAAAATTTTCTAAAAAGTCATGAAATAGTATGATTTTATAAATTTTGAGGTTTAAAATGAGTCAACTAAGGAAAATAATTAAATAACAATTATGATTTTTTCATGTAAAAGAAAGAAAAAAAAAAATTTAATCGAGTTGTTTTTAGTGAGATTTTTTGGAAGTTATTTTGGTGGGTTTTTTCGGCCTAATTTCTCTATAATCCGATAAGGATTTATTGAAATCACAAGCTTGATGGGTAACCATTGCACAATTGAAGTGCCCTAAGGGTTTTTCAGGGCATCGAATCCATATATACAGTCAAAAAAACAGTTTAAATAACACCAATCAAGGTTTCACTTCAATTTTTTCTGTCGGATTCTGGCATCGGAAAGTCCAAAAAGTCACACTAAAGACAACTCAATTTTTTAATTGTATTTTTGTCTTATCTCCTGTTAAGTTTATTCAAATGTCAAGTATAGACACTCGAAATAAATTCCACATCCCATGAGTACCCACAATGCATACTTTCGAGTAGACCCATACCAAAAAAATTGAAAATGCATGAAAAACATGTTCAATCAAATTGCTAAATCAACACTAAACAATAAAATATAAAAGTGAAGAAAAAATGTCCTACTCAATAACCATAAATTTACAGATATTGTATTATATAACTAATTAGAAAACTATAAAATTAATAGAAATACTTATAAATTATAAAATTTAAAATCAAAATTATACGTGATTTTAAAAACATTTTAAATACTATATAGCTATCAAACAGCTGCATCACAAGTATAAGTTATTTTTTATAAAAAAATTCAAAATTTTATGATTATTTATCAATAAGTTATTTTTTATAAATTATTAAGTGAGCACTTAAATATCTTGAAATTGTTTTATTATAATAGTTATTTATTAGTCCAGAGGGTTAGTTTAATTGGTCGAGTTCTCGTCGCTAAAGCACCTTGATAATGGGAGATCACAGGGTCAATTCTCCGCAACACCCTTGGTGTTTAGGCTCTGCTATTAACTCAGTGAGATCTGATCTCTTTGGGTGGATCTGCCTGGATATTTCCTTGGGAAAAAAAAGAAGAAAAAACTAGTTTGTTTATTTTAGTTAATCATTTATTTCTTATAATTTTTTATTTTTATTTTTATAAGTAAGAGAAGTTCTATTATATTAAAATGCGTTAATTACAATCGGTGTGGTGCGCGATTGGTCTAAAGGAACCATGCTCCAACCATCAAGAGAAAAAGAGTTTCTTGAGCTTCCTGCTCTTACAAAATTTCTAGATATTTTGCTTACTGTCCTTACAAAATTTATAAAAAAATATCTTTCAGCCTCGACTAAGTGGTTTGATAGAATCGATATACATCTAAGTGACGGTTGGTATGATTGTTTACAAAATTTGCAGTGGTGAAATCAATTTGGGGATTCTCAACAGTGTTGCATATTTTACCTGGGATATCCATATATATCGAATCCCAAAGAGGATGCAAATGTGATACCCACAATACATAGAAAGTATCCAAAACATAGAGTAAGTAGAAGTCATAAAACTTAATTATCTGTGTGTTCCTCCTCCAACCTTATTGGCTTCTCAGGGGTGCTACCAGCCAAGGCGTCCTCATAGGCTTGGTGGTTGGTGGAAGCACCACATGTTTCTCGCTAAATGCTCAGTGACCCTTCTCCGCTTGCATGCACATTGTTCATACGATGCTTCAAAAATGCATACTGAAGCAAATACTTAGTTACAAAGTGGTGATGATGAATAATATCCACATAAACAGTGAATTTTTCATTCAAAATGTTTATCTTTGCCTCAACAGTCCTGGCATTGTTCTCACTTTGCTCTTGTAGAGCTAAACCAAGCATAGTCTTAAGCTTTCAAGAAATCTCGATAGTCCTGTTGTACAAGCTCTCCCTCACCCTAGTGAGGTTAGGGTTCGGGATCCATTCAAATTGGGTGTCAACATCCTCAGTGATAATGCAGCGGTGAATGTTTCTAACTTGGAGCTCTAGATTTTGAATATGATCTTGGGTTTCTGGAGCGACTGAAACATTGAAGTTGAATGCTTCTCTCTTAGTCGACGGTTTTGAGTGTGTCCTAGGCTACATGCTAGGATCATTCCAGCGTTCATTGATTTTACCTCTTCCTCAACAGGGGAAAGAACCGAGGCACGTTGAGGGGGCATGAAGAGGGAGGCAGAGTTGTGGTAGAGCCAAACGGGTTTTAGAGTGGAGGGAGGTGAAAAGAGGGCAGCAGAGGCACGATGTAGAGAGAAAGATGAAAGATGAGTCGGGGGATCGGGGTATTCATAGGAAGGGTGGGAAATAGAGAGGAAAGGGAGGGAGGCCATTATAAATGCACCATTGAATATTGCCAGAACTAGGTACAAAACAATCATGGGAGAGCAAAGGATTCTACTAGGCAATAGATCAGGGAGGTGATAGTCAGATAACAACATGACAATTGAGATTTTCATTCCCTCATGTGAATAGTTGGAATTGATGCCTGCAATGGATTTCATGATAACAAATTAGGGGAAACATACCATTTTGTTCTGAGATATCCGACGAGCTACCGTAGAAAAAATATTATCCTATACTTCATTATCCTTGGCATTTATAACCTTACACTCTTGGCGGAGAGGACCTTCCTCCAATTACTTCCATGCAAGGGAGTGCAACCTGATGTTGCTAATTATACCCTCATTAGCTAACCTATCATCCAAGCTGTTAACCTTACGTCTGATGAATTGGAAATGTAACCCAATAGTTTGTTGATGTGTTGGTTGATGTGATGTATCATTTTGATCAGCCTCAAATTTTACGTGACCTTGGTCATAGTGGTACCTTACTGGAGCTTGTGATTGGTTAGACTATCCAATGTCGAGTCACCTTCGACTATCAAAGGCCCAAATCCTTGTTCTTTGGAAATAGCAAGACCATGCTCCACCGTGTAGAGCTCAGTAACATTGTTAATGGAAGTGCCAAGGCTACCAGTGTAGACCCATGTGAATTTCCCATCCGCATTTCTAAAAGAACCACTGAAACCCACAACCCCTAGGATTTCTTTTACAACCCCATCATAATTCATATTTACCATGTCTTTCTTAGGGGGGAACCAGTGATTGAGAGCTTCAGGGTTAACATTTGTCAAGTTGTCATGGGAAGGAGGCGGAAATGAAATTTTAGAAGGAGCAGAATGCGTTGATCAGTGGGCGGGGGGGGCATTGAAGCTGGGAATTTTGGAGATGTAAACACTTTCACGGACCACCTGATTGATTAACGTAAGGAGGATTTCCTCCAACTTTTTTTCATTCTTAAAAGTTCTCGCATTGTGCTCTTTCCATACCGGTTAGCAAATGGTTCTGGGTAGAATGTTCAAAGCTCTATCAACCATAGGGTGGGTGAAAATGGTAGAATGCTAGTTTTCCAGAGTGATATGAATGGACGTTATGTCCTTATCTAAGGTTCTGAAAACGTTTTTAGCCCACTCCCATATCCTGTTGGTGTAGTTGAATGTATTCAAAATATGGTTAATGGTTTCCTCGTGCGACTCATAAAGAGGGAATTTTGAGGGACCAATGAAATCTCTTCTCCACAAATTGTCCCAAGTGATAATTTTCCCCTGCATAACCCTCTAGATAAACAAGGTGATTTTGGGTCATAGTTGTCTTTCCCATAATATTTTCCATTTTTGATGTTGTTGATTTTGATCATGATTGGTGATATATCCACAGGCCTCTTTGAGACTGAATAGCTAGATCGAGTTCTTTCCCCAATCTTAGTGTTTCCTCCCCTGGATCAAACTGAATTTTCCTTTCTTGAATGGTTCAAGCAAAGGTGTTCCAATTGAGATTGTTAGGAAGGGGCTCCCTATATTGAGCGTATAGCCAGTCTCTCCGCCTATCGTTACAAGTTCTAGGCTTCCAATAGTAAGCAACCTGAAGCTTCCCTCTTTCTTGCATAGACGTTTGAAGAGAGGCATATTGATCCCTTTCCAAGACTAGTAATTGTTGCAAGTCATCCTCTAAGAAGATGGCCTTTTCCCCATTACAAATTTCCATGAAGTTCTTCTTTTGAATGATTTCTTTATTCTTCTAGTCTTGGTTCCATATTTTTGAGCCATCAATGTTACCTGCAAGCCTGATAAGATCACCATTTGAGTAGTTGGGTGCATATTTCACCTTCCAAATAATACCCCAAGGTGTGAGTGGGATATTCATACATCTCCACAATGTTTTAGCCCCTACGGATTTTCCTATAATTTTTGGGTCTCTTAACCTTAACCTGCCAACATTCTTAGGCTTACAGAGCTATTCCCAGGCTACAAGCACCCATTTCTTCCTAATATCTTAACCTCTCCATAAGAAATTATGTTGAATGCTTATGATGGATTTGGTTATTGACTTAGGGGCAACCAAAGCTAAGAAAAAGTACAGGAGCATGGCTTGCAGGACCGACTTCACTAGGACTAGTCTTCCCGCCAAATTGAGGGACCAAAAGGTCCAGTTGGAGAGTCTTTTTCACAGCTTGTTGAGGAGGTCCTCCCAATTTTTTTTCTCGTAGGATGTATCAATGACGGGAACATAGTGGTTTTTTGAGGGAAGAGAGCACCTTTGGAAGCCAAGAATTTTGGTGATGTTTCTTTGAATGGCTAGGGGGTATTGAAGAAGAATATTTTAGATTTCTCAAGGTTGATGGAAGTACCAAAGGCTTTTGAGAAACAATTGAGAATGTGTTTGAAGGCATCTACTTTATTAACCATTGGGAGATCCATCAAGAGAGCATCATCAACAAATTGTTGATGGTTTGTGGTAAGGGTAGGATTGTGGAACTTGAAGCCAATGAATGAGTTACTAATACTGCCAGCCTTGAGGGTTCTTCTCAGGCCTTTTTCCATAATGACAAAAAGGAAGAGGGCAGAGGGTCTCTTTGTTTGATTCCTATGAAGGGGCAGAAAGGCTTGGAGGGGGAACCATTGACCAAGATAGAAAAGAGAGCTCCAGAGGCAAGAGCTATAATCCAGTAAATGCAATCCTAATGGAAATCAAACTTAGCTAGGACTTCTTCCATACAATTCTAGTTGAGTTTGTCAAATGCTTTCGACATATTTAATCGCGTGATCATGCCCAAGCTCTTTTTAGTTTTTAAAGAGTGAATAATTTAATGTGATAAGATGATTTTTTCTTGTATCTGTCAGCCCTCTACATACCCTTCTTGGTTGGATGAGATAAGGAAGGGGAGAACAGTCATGATTCTATTGGCCAACACCTTGGAGATGATTTTCTAGATAAGATTACAAATGAAAATAGGTTGGAAGTGATTCGGAGAATCAACTCCTTCCTCCTTCTGAATGAGAGTGGGGAAGGTGGCATTCAGAGCTTTTAGAACATTTTTGTTGATCCCGGAGTCCTCCACCAGGGCATGAACTTCAAATTTTATGAAATGCCAACATGCTTTCAAAATATCGATGGTGAAGCCATCGGGACCAAGATCTTTCCCATTATGCATATAAATTATAACCTCCTCCACTTCCTACAACGAGACCTCCCTTTGGAGCATTTTGTTATGGTTCTGGTTGAGGGCGGATGGAATGTTGTTGGTGATTTCCCTGATGGCTTGGGATTTTTCCACCTGAGGCTCCTCCAAGAGATTGTTGTAAAAATCATTTAGCTCAGTTAACATGTCCTCATGGGTGACGATTGTTCTCCAATATCTATATTTTAGGTTGAGGATTTTGTTGTTCCTCTGGTGTAAAATCATGGAGCGATGGAAGACTGAGGAGATTCATTTCCTGCACCAAATCCATTTGATTTGAGACTTCTTCTGTGAGTGCTTTTCCTCTTGTTGAACTCTGTCTTCCCATTTTTTATGAAGTCTCATTTCCTCCTCTTTCATTTGTTCTATAATTCCATTTTGGATGATATGTTGTTGAAGTTCTTCCATGTGTTTCTCCAACTCCTTCTTAACCTTCAAAATGTTTCCAAAGAATTATTTGTTCAATATTTGATTTTTTTTTAGGTTCCTTAATTTTTTATAGAATTGATACATTTTGGTGTCAAATTGAGATGGGGATTTCTCCCACCAATTCTTCATGTTGCCAAGGAAGTCCATGTGCTCTAGCTAAAAGGCCTGAAATCAGAAGGGCCAATTTTTGGGGGCAGAGGTTATATGCACCCTTAGAGATATTGGCCAGTGATTCGATCCTGTTTGGGGAAGAATACAACCTTCAGTTTCCCAAGAGGTCAGAAAGATGGCTTCAGAGATTAGAAAACGATCAATCCTTAAGGGAATCTATCTGTCCCCACCTCTTTTAATATTCTAATTGTAAGTGTAATTCACAGTTGGGATGTCGATCAATCCTATTTTGTCTATGGTGTCTTGGAATATTTTCGAGTCCCTATCCAGCCTCCAAAGCCCTCTTTTCCTTTGTGACAGATTTAGGACCATGTTGAAGTCCCCTCCTATAATTTTGAAGGGATGAGGTATGTTTTCCAGGATTTTCATAACCGTTGGTAACATTTGAATGCTCTTGTCCACCTTGTGGGGTGCGTAGATGGTAGTTACACATATGGTTTCATTGGTGCGTCTGATGTTTAGGACCGTTGTGATGGAACTTCTAGTTGCAACAGAGGAAATTAACTCATAGAGGGAGCTCTTCCAGAGAATCAGTTACCCACTTGCAGAGCAAATGGCTATGTTGGCAAGGAAGTTATAAATTTTGAAGCAATCCTTTTATATTATCATTAGGTTCTTCATGGCGAGCTTGGTATCCTGAAGGAAAACTATGTCTATTTTGTCTGTTGTGAGTCTATGTTTTAGGAGCCTTCTTTTTCTAGGGCCATTTAAGCCTCTAATGTTCCAAGAGATGCAATTCATTGAGAAATATGGGGGGTTAGGGTGAGATCTCTTACCTTGCCCTCATTGAGTAATATTTCTCCTACCTCCTCGAGGAGTTGGCATGTGGTTTTCCTCCATCTCTTCCGACTAGGACCTTTATGGTTATAATGATCAGTTGTGATGTTTGCTAAGATTACTTTAAGAGACAAATCCTCTAGGGGTTACCTAATTCTACCCTGTTTTAGTTCCTCTTGTAATAAATAAGCTCCTTTTATTTTCTGTGTATGATCCTCAAGTATGGCAGCCAAGACACCTTTTTCCCATTCCTCTGCTATTGAGTTAAGGCCCACTCCTTCGAGGGCTTCTTCTATGGCATGGTCTTTAGGTGAGTTTTCTGACATCAATAGTTCCATTTTAGTGTCTTCTAGAGTCTAGTCCTCCTCTTCGTGATTGAGCTCATAGTTCTCTCCTAGAAAATGGTTTTGAACTGTATAATTTTGGATTGCCTTAGGTTTGCATTTTTTTTTGTTTTTATTTGTGGCTTCCGAGTATCTCCTACATTAACTTGGTCGGCTCTTGCCCCCATTCCTTCCAATGAAGTCAAAGCTCCCTTTGATGCATTTCTATTAGTTTTTTTTCTCACACTTGCAGTATTAGTTTTCCTTGAGGAGTTGAATGCATTGTATGTCGTAAGCCTAGTGAAGAGCGATGTTTTAGGTTCCCTTTCCTTGCCCGCAACAACGTCTCAAAAGGAGGGAGCCTGAAAGCCCCCCTGCTTATGTCATGACCTAGCTGAGCTGATTGCTCAGAAACCTTAGCAGCAAAGAAGAAAAATGCTCCACATAAAGTGAATATCTCATTTGAATCTCTTCATATAACCTTATTGAGTGAATAAAATACTAAATTATTTATAAATTATTTTATTATAACAGTCCATTTGTTTAATTGGCAATCGTCATATTATGATATATTATGTAAACAATAAGATTTAAAATTTAAATTTTTGTAAGCAAAACCAACAAAAATAAATAAATAAAAATACTACAATCCTCATAATATTAATGAAATAAAAAATAATAAAATAATAGAAAATATAACCTCAAAATTACTTAAACTCATTATAATAAGTTTTTAAAATTTTTAACAAAATATAAAACTTATGAAACTCAAACTTTTAACAAAATATAAAACTTATGAAACTCAAACTTTTAACAAAATATAAAACTTATGAAACTCATAAATATAAAATAAGATAGTAAATTATTTGAAATTAAAATATGATCCAATACAGTTCAATTACTAAATATGCACTAATGAATAAAAATACAAAAGTGAAAGAAGAAAATGTTCTACCCAATAACAAAAAATTATAGATATTATATGGTATTGAAAACTATAAAATTAATATAAATATTTATAGATGCTAAAATTAAAAAAAAAAAAAAAAATTTAAAATCAAATTTATATATAATTTTAAAAACTTTTTAAATACTACAAAATTATTTGAATATCCACATCACAGGTGCAAGCTATTTCTCAGTGTTTTATCAAATACTACATAATTATCAAACGAAGACATCACAAGTATAGGCTATTCCTTATAAATATTGAGTGAGTAAATTACTCAAAATTTTATGATTATTTTATTATAATGAGCCGATAAACTTAATAAGTTATTTCTTATGATTATTTTATTATAATAATCCATCCATCTCGATAAACTTAACAAGTTATTTCTTATAAAACATTGAGTTGAATAAGCGGAGTATTTAAATATTTTAAAATAATATTTATTTTGATAAAGTTTATTATTTTATTTTATTTTATGTTTACATTGAATGAGTAAAACCTTAAAATATTTATAATAATCGATTTATGATTATTTTATTATAATAATCTATCCATCTCAATAAATTTAATAAGTTATTTCTTATAAAACATTGAGTTCAGCAAGCAGAGTATTTAAATATTTTAAAATTGTATTTATTTTGATAAGGTTTATTATTTTATTTTATTTTTTATATTAAGCTAGTAAAACACTAAAATATTTATAATAACGTATTTTTATAATGTTAATGAGATAAGGTAAATTTGAATAATCTCAATAGAAGATATATCTCCAAAATTAATTAAAGTAATTATAATGTTTATTTTTTTAAAACATGCTTCAATGTAATTAAATTATTAAAGCTGCACTACACAAGTAATAATAAATATTAAAAAAAAATGAAAGTGATGAAGAAAATGTTTAATTCAATAACTATAAATTTTTAGATATTATATTTATATTCTATAATTAATTAGAAAACTATCAAATTAATATAGATATTTATAAATGAAAAAAATAGAAATGTTATTTAAAAACAAAATTACATATAATTTTAGAAAAATCAATTTCAAGAGATCTATCAAAAATTGCAAAACCAAGGCTTGAGAAACAATAGAGAACAAGGCGAACCTCACACATATTTTAAAACATATGTATATGGAGGCTCTGATAAAGGACAAACAAGAAAAGGACCCAAGAATTGAGGGAGGGGATTTATAAAGGAGGGTCCAAACAATAGGATATCACATTATCAATATGGGTTGGGTAATTGCGATCTGAGAGGTGTTTCCCTCGAAAAAAATTCTCCAGTGAAAATCCTAACTTGGAATATATGAGGACTCAATAGTAGAGGGAAATAGAGGCACCTCACAGACATAATTACCAAGGAACGTCTTAAAATTGTAATGTCATAAGAAACAAAGGTATCAAGTGAGAAGCTGAAAGATATTAAGGAGCGTTGTTGGAAAAGATGTGAATCGATGGAAATAGATGCCCATGGAAGTGAGGGAGGAATCATTATATTATGCAACCCTCTTGAAGTCTCATTTACAAATTGGATGCCCTACCCAAGGATCCTTTCGAGAAGATTCTAATTCATTGGCACAAAAGAAATAGTGGTTTTGATAGTGGTTTATGGGCCTCAAATCGCTAGTAGTGAAAACGATGTTTTTCTAGAATACTTATGGATGATTAGGCAAGAAAACTCAAATGATTTCTAGATCATTTGGGGTGATTTTAATCTTGTTAAATCATTAGAGGAAAATAAAGTAGGGTTCCAAAGACTAGATCTGGATGCCTCTCATTCCACTGAGTTGATTCACGACTTACAGTTAATTGATCTAGAAACAATGAATGGGGTGTTTACATAGAATAATTTCTGTGAGGGAAAGCATCAAATAGCTAGTTTCCTAGACATATTTTTCACCTCAAAAGGTCATCTAAATTATAATATATTTGTCAAGGCTACAACTAGGGTTGGATCATTAGCATCTCAGATTGGAGATAGACTTAAAAATTGCTCCCAAAAATCACTCTTTTCATTTTGAGATCTTTTGGCTGCAAGATCCCGAATTTCTCTCCAAAGCCAAATCATGGTGGGAGGAGATTCACATTTTTGGATGGAAATAAATGCACTTTTTAACTAAATATGAAATAATTAAAAACAAATATTAAGCAGGGAAATAACAGAGAGTTTAGGCACATCCAGAGGGACAAATGAGAGATGGAAAATTGCATGCAACAAATACAATAACAAATCATAACAAAAGGTTATTTTGAGGCCCTCATTATGGAGCAAGGGAGACTAGTTAATAAAATAGAACATTGGATAAAATAGAAGGAAATGGTTTGGAGGAAAAAATATGGGGTGCAATGGTTAAGAGAAGGCGAGCACAACACTAAATGTTTCCAGAAAACCATGATCAAGCACCTGAATAAAAGTAGAATCCTCTCTATTAAATCTAGGGAAGACCAAAATCTACTTCAACATAAAGAGATAGAGGAAGTGTTGGTATCACATTTTTAGGAGTTGATCATAGAGCCAATCCCTAATAAGTCGGAAGCTATCGAGAAAATAATAGCACATTATCCTTGTATGATCAATAAAGACTAGAATGAGGGTTTAATGGTGGGTTGATGAGGGAAATATATTTCATAGAGGTGGTGGAGGTGGTGATATTCATGTCTCATAACAAAGCTCCAGAGTCAAACAGTTCACAACAAACTTCTTTTAGGCCTGCTACAAATTTCTTGGCCCTGAAATCCATGCCATATTTGAAGAATCTCAACACTCCCAAAAGGTATGGTTTAGCCTTAATTCTATTTTAATCACCTTAATTCCTAACGCTGAGATATAGTAGGACCCTAACAATTTCCCTCCAATCACTTTCTATAATGTTATTTATAAGATTATTTCTATTGTCGCAAACAATTGCCTTAAAACCTTGATGAAAAACATTATCTCCCCAGAATGAACAGGGTTTGTAGAAGTTCATCAAATTCTTGATGGAAATGTAATCTATCAAAATGTTATCCACTCCTTAAAGAACCTTAAAAAAATTGGTATGTTGATAAATATTGACCTCTCTAAGGCCTATGATAGCCTGAGCTAGAATTATCTTTTGAAGGTATTTTCTGCCTTTGGATTTTTCTCTCAATGGGTCTCTCGGATTAAATCATTGATCTCCACCCCTTTATACTCTATCCTTTTGAATGGAGTTCCATCAATTCCCCTTAACTCCCCTCGTGGGCTTAGATAGGGTAACCCTATTTCCCCTTTTATTTTTATTCTTGTAGAGGAAGTTATAGGAAGATATCTAAATACAACTAGATGCCATAATTCTATAAAAGGGATTTGATTTTTTTAGAGGATGTCCCTGTTACCCACCAACAATTTGTAGATGACATATTTCTCTTTTTTCAAGCCTCACAACATGAGATGTGACCGATAAATTCAATCATTGGTGGTTTTATGCAAGCTTCAAGGACCTTAATAAATCAACGCAAGTCAAATGTCTTTTTCTTCAACACTAACCCCATGGTTTAGAGATATCTTTCTCACATCCAAGAATTCCAAATAAGGAGTTTCTCGACTAAATACTTGGGTGTCCCACTTATGTCTAATTCACTAAAAGTTGCTCGCTAGAGAGAAGTCCTTCAAAATAATTAGAATGATGGCCCTTTAGATTCCTCAATATGGAAGGTTTCCTAGTTCTACTCAGGTCAGTTTTTCAATCCATGCTATTGTATTGGCTATCTATTCAGGATGTCCCCAAATTTGTTATCAATGTTATCATTTCTTTGTTTACATATTTCTTATGGAGAGGGGCCAAGAAAATTAAAAAATGGACCCATGTAGCCTAGCATAAATTATGTATTCCAAAAATGGAAGGAGGCTTAGGTCTTAGGCATATGGAGAAGTTCAACAAGGCTTTACGAGAAATTTTTTGGTGGAGATGGTTATGAGGTGAGGCAGGATTTTGAAAACAAATATGGAATAGAAAATACTTTCCAACCTACTCTCAAGATGAGAAGTTGCAAGCTATGAGTTTCCTTTTGGGATCCTCAATATGTAACCTTTCCCATTCAAATCGAGAATTGATTAAAACCACACCTTTTGGAAATTCACGATGGACACATAACTTGCTTATGTGAATACTCAAGGTAGAAAATGCCAAATATGGATGATAGGGAGGACTTGAGGGAGATAAAGGCCCACATGTGGAACCAACAATGTTTCACTGTAAAGTATTTTTAGAGAGAAAACACAAGATGGGGGCAGTGGTGAATTTGGAAAAACCAGGAAGACTGGCCTAACTAACCACATATGAATCAATGGCCTAGCACCTTATAACTCGCGAAATAGTTCATTCATGTTGATCATGCTCTTAATATACTTTGATGGGGGTACCAATCAAGATACATGTTTAACATGAAGAAGGTGTATGTTATTCTTGTGGAACATCGTACACTACCCCAAGAACCACTATGGAAGAAAATATGGATATGAAATTTGCGGCCCAATTTTGTGACATTCCTTTGGTTAGTGGGATGTGGCAGACCTTTGATATGGGATCAAATTTATAATAAGGGTTACGCAGGTTAGTCATTTTTCCTCTATGTCACTAGCATGAGGCAATAGAGCATATTTTAAACACCTTCCCATTTTCAAAATTGATATGGAGGAGAATATTGGATTTATTTCACCACTCTAACCTATCCCCTTATATTATGGTTGGGACTTTTGAACAGTGGATACCCAATGTATTTTCCATCCGAGTGGTTAATAGAGCCTAGGAGCTCTCAATGGGTTTTTTTATGTGGGTCATTTGGAAAGAGAAGAATAGAAGAATGTTTCAAAATTAACAAGAGTATTATGAGAAATTGTGGCAAATTATTAAGCAGTACATCTGGGAAATTGTTCTAGCTGAGTTATGGTATTAGGATTACTATAAATCCCCCCCACAAGAAATATTTAATATGAGTTAGTTGCATATTTCTCCCTCCATACTCTCCCTAGCCTCTCTCAAACCTATGAAACTTCAATTCTCCTCTAGTTCTAGCTATTCTCCTCCCCCCCCCCCAAAAGCTTTGTTGAATAAGGCTTTAATCGAGCATTAAAGGGTAACCCCAGGATAGATAGTTGTGGAGGTATATTTCAAGATTGAAATCATAATGTACTCCAGATATATGTAGTTGAATATCAAACAACTAGTAACAATGAAGTAGAATTTATGTATTTGGAAATGGGCCTCTAGTTAGCATCCATGGTACGATTTTGAAAACTCCAATTGCATGGGGATTCTTATTTGGTGATCAAGACAACTTATAAAAAATTTCGGGGGGTTCCAGCTAAGAAAATCATTAGCAGTTGGAGGTTGATTAACTTGATTTCCCATGTGATAACATTACTCCTCTCTTTCAACTACATTTTCACCTCCCACAATATGAGAACAGGTGATGAAGCGATTGATTTTTTGGCTAATATGGGATGCAAATAAAGGGGCCTCAACTTGGATATAGGATGGCTTATGGGAACTCATTCAAAATGATAGGAAAATTTACAATGTATTCTAGAGGGGGATAAATCTCAATCAGAAAGGGAGGCTAGTGAGGAAACCCATGATACTTTGATGGGGATGAACCTCACAGAAAGTGGTAGGTTTGGGGTTGTTCCTACCACCCTAAAACCTAGAATGTAGTAAATGAAATGGGTTATGTGGTTGCCCCCTCACATGCATTAAGCATGTGAATTAATCCTTTCTTGAACTAATGTTTGCATACTTGATGGAGACTTAGAAGAGTGGGTTGTGTGGAATTTTTATAGCGAAGGGATACCAGTCTAATCCTTTGTTATAGGATAAAAAGTAAGGAACAATTTGCTGGTGAGGTTGGTTCAAAATTCCTAGTAGAGGACTGTATGGGATGCTCAGTGGGACACTGCTAAAAGAAGTTGTCAAATTGCGTCTTTGAGTTTTGCATGCCTGAATGATTTGTTAAGGTGACTACAAGGGAAGATTGGTGGTGCATTTCAGAATATCATCTTCAGACCTTTTAGCATGTCTAATCCTAGAATCCTTATCAAATTATTTCCAAATTGTTGACACAGGTTTTTAGCACCCTAGTCAACAAGGAGGATGTAACAACCCTGGTGAAAATTCCATGTAATAAAAGATTAATAAAGGAAAAATAATAACCATGGTTGATGGGAAACTTATTCCAAGCTAAATTTTGGGCAAAAGCATAGCGATGGGGATCACTTTTGGTTGATTAATGGCTAAGGAAATTTGCAAAGGTAATGGATGAGGCTTTGGAAAGGCAAAATGGCATTTTGGCACATTTATTTATGAAAATAATGGAAATTAGGAGAAAAGGGAGGTGAAGGGTCACAGGTTGCATATGAGGAAAATGAAGGAAAATAATGGAAAAGGAGGAAAATAGTGGCCTCATTAATAAAAAGGTTTCTGAGGATTAGTGCATAGACTTTTTTCAGCTCAATTTTGGAGCTCTCTCTCTATTCTCTCTCTCTCTCATACTCTTTGACACTTAGAATTTCTTTGAGCACTTTGGGAGGAGTGTGGAATACTTGGAATTTTGGAGCAAGAAGGAAAAGGAAGAGTAGGAAAGCATAGGAGGGCATTGGCATCAACAGCTACAATGGGTTTTGGTTGCAGGTACTAAGTTGCATGTATGTTTTCCTCGCTAGTTTTGGTATGGATGGCATATGCATGTGGTTCATTTGTCATAATATGTCACTGGCATGGAGGATTGCTTGGATTGACAGTGGATTTGCCTAGCCTTTCCATTTCCTAGATAGCCATGGTGTTGTGGGTTTATTTCTTTTTTTTTATGGTTGGTTATCATGTTTCCTCAGCTTGGGTTGAGTTACTAGTTCCTGGAAGCCTCGGTTGGAAAAATTCTTTGGAAGCCCTGTAACAGCTTGGTTTGAGTTACTAGTCTTGGAAGCCTTGGTTTGAAACACACTCTAGAAGCCCTTGGTGGGTTGAGTTACTAGTCCTGGAAGCCCTGGTTGGACAAATTCTTTGGAAGCCCGGTGGCAGCTGTGGGTTGACTTACTAGTCCTAGAAGCCTTGGTTGGGAAAAATGCTCTAGAGCCCTAGAAGGCTTGGGTAGAGACAAATCTAATGATGGTTTTGTGATGTCCAATTGTGAGGTGGAATGATTGTTTGACGGGTTGAGGCAGTTTTCCTCTGGAAGTCCAAGATGGTTTTGGATTAATGTGTTTTATGAGATTCCACATTCATGCTTGGAATACGCATGGGGTTGACTAGTTGAAGAGAGTTTTGGCTCAGCCATGTCTACAGTCGGGTGGTTCATGGAAGTCCCACAACTAGTTGGCCTTTGAATCATTAATATGAAGTTATTTCTCCTTGTTACTTTATTATTATTGTATTGGTTTATATGTGGATTATATGGTTATTGTTTCTTTGGTATTTCTGTTTCTACTATGTTGGTTATGAATTTGTATTATGATAGTGGCTATCTATGGCCATCATGATGTATTTAATTATATATGAAGGAACAATGTATCTATGGCCAAATGGATGAAAATACAACTAATGTGTTGAGGCATCAATGCTTCTTAGCAATTCTCAAATGAGTATGAGACCCCTATTCTTAGATTTATTTTTTAGAGCTGTAGATTACATATTTGTGATATGTTTGATGAAATGCCCATCATGGCTAGTAGGGTTCCATTCAAGGGCTTGTTCAAGTAATTGCATGTGTATCATCATTCCCTTGTTATCTTTCTATTCTAAAAGTATCATTGAATTCTGGGCAGTGACCTAGGTTCTAAGCCTGAAAAAGTGGCTCAAATCACAAGAACGTTGGCATACCATGCTGTGGGAGCATCTATAGCCTTCTAGATTCAGGAATGCCCATATCATGGCAGTGTTTGGGAATTAATTAGTCTAAAAACTCAGTGGGACTCAGGGGTTGGTTACCTGAGAGGTTGGGATGGTTCCTGAGGGCCATTTTGTTGTTATGGAAGGTATCTATGGTGTGTTTTCATTAGTTCCACTTCCTTAATGTGACTTAGGAGGTCAAATCATATCATAGTAACTTCTCATCACATGTTTAACCCAGTTGGCTGAATACTTGGGTAGATATGGGAGGAGGGTGTTACAGAGTGGTATCAGAGCATGGTTCACCCCTTGGACTGGATGGGATGTGTGTTGGTCATGCATTCATGTTGGTTGCATATGGTTCTCTTATGTTGTAGGACCATGTACTTGTTGCATTTGTGTGGTATGGGGCACAATTGTAGAGATGTCACCATGGGAAGTTGACGGTGTTATTGTGGAGTGTGTCATCATGAGTGTATGGTTGATTATGCACTCTTTATGCACATTAGTATTCACATTTGGTCAAGTGTATAGGGATGTGGTAGTTGTTGTCATGCTTTAGGTCGTGGTGTTTTTAGTTGGTATGGTCATGCATTGATGAGTGGACTCTAGCTAAAATGATGGGTATATGCTTATATGCTTATCTATTATATGTATATATGTTGTCATGATTATGTTATACATGTATTACACTGATTAGTTGATCTTGAAGATGATATTCTCCCCAAATTATGCTAAGGTACCTTGGTTTATTGTGATTTTGTTTAGATGACATGATATACCTTGTTGGAGGAATATCAAAGACGACTAGAAAGATGGTAGACTACAGTTCCTGAGACTCTCCTTATGGATTAGATGAGCAACGTGGTTTTTGGCACTCTTATGATTTGGGAGATACACTGAGAAGCTTAAAGGAAGAAATAAGGAGTTGTAAAGCAGACAATGAAAGAATCATAAAAGAACAGAAGAAACAAGTAGAGGTAAATGCAGTGATACTTTAGAGTTTGTCAGAATTACAGTGACAGGGACCACTTTAGATCAACCATGAGAAGGAAGAAAAAACTAATGTGGCATATGGAAGTAGGTCTCTTGGTGGTCACAGGTCTCATAGATATGACACAGTGAGAGATGGCAGGTTGTTTGATACTCTGAAGAGGAGAGGCGATGGACACAGGTACTATTCTAGTTCTGATTCAGATATGCACTATGATCATCATCATTATCATCCTTATATGAAAAGTTAGAGGGATATTTTTTGGATGAGTTTAAGAAATAAAATCCACCTACATTTGATGTAGAGATGAAGAAATCATAAGATGTAGAGGCATCGTTGCTTGGTATGAGGAAGTTATTCAGGATGTATGATTATTTAGAGAACATGAAATCCAGAATAGCTACATTCAGTCTCATAGGTAAAGCAGACATTTGGTGGGAAGATGTGAAGAATGTCATAGGTATTCATGAGGAGGACTTCACTTGGAGGGAGTTCAAGAGACTATTAAAAAAGAAGTACCTATAAGAGAGATACTTTGATAACAGGGAAAAATAAATCTTCGAGCTAAACATGGGATCAATGAGAGATGAGGAGTACACTAGTAGGTTCTTGGAGCTACTGAGGTATGTGCCTTAAATCAAGGAGTAGAAAGCCAAGATTCAAAGATTCATTAGTGGATTACCGATTGCATTCAAAGACATTATTGAGTTCGATAAGCCTAGATCATTGGAGAAGGCCATTTGGAAGTTAAAGCATTGCTATGAACAATCAAATCACAAATATGAGACTAAGACAGACTGGAAAGGTAATGCAAAGAAAAAAGGAAAATGGGACAAGAAATGAGCAATACCTCACGGTACAAGTAATAAAGAGAATGCAATGCCATATAATGAGTTCAATGCTTTTGGCAGAGGATAGAGATTTTGATATGAGGAGCAGAACAAGGATGTAGGTTGGAAGCCTATAAAGTGTTGGACTTGTGGAAAAGATCATCGTAGGAGATATTGTCTATAAAATCAAGGTGGTAGGACTTAGATATATAGTGCATAAGAGGTGCAAACTGTTGGGGATGTTGGGAAGAGTATTCCTCGTATGTATGCAGCGCTATATAATAGACAACAGACCATCAGGCATATATCATTGAGATGGATGGTAAGCTTTGTCATCAAGTTGTTTCTATTTTGATTGACCCTAGATCTAATTATAGCTATGTTAGTCTTGACTTGGTGGATAAGTGTGGTTTGAATAAAGAAGTGCATGCAAAGTCTTGGTTAATTTAGATGGATATAGGTACAAAGCAGTGAGTTCATTATTTGGTAATATCTTGTGCATTTGATTTGAATGGTATACCTACTGCAACACATTTGAATGTGTAATGACCTCCTCCCACATCTACCCAAGTAATCGACTAACTAGGGTAAACATGTGACGAGAAGTTATTCTGATATTATTTGACCACCTAAATCATCTTAAGGAAGTGGAACCAATGGAAACACACCATACAAACCTTCCACATTAGCAAAAAGACTCCCGAGAACCATCCCAACCTCTCAAGTAACTAGCATCTGAGTCCCACTAAGTTTTTAGACCAATTAATCCCCAGACGTTCCCATGATATGGGCATGCCACTATCCAAAAGGCTCTAGATGCTCCCACAACATGGTATGTCAGTGTCCAGGTAGTGTTCTGCCCATTGCTATACCAACGTCCCTAGGATATGAGCCACTTTTTCGTCTCAAAGCCTAGGACGCTACCCAAAATTCAATGACACTTTCAAAATTGATGATTTACATAATAACAAGTGTTATATATCAAAAACTAACTCCATGAATTGGCTTGACCATCCCCAACCAAGACTGACATTTTGTCAAACACTTAGGATTAATGGAATCTCCAGGAAATGAATACAAGGAAGAACCTAAATGATTGATAACTCATATGATACTTAAAAAGAAGTATCACCACCCTTATCCCTTAATTATTTTGACATCAATTAGGTCTTGCATCCATTATTCTTTCAGTTACAAGTAAATACATGAAATGACCATGGAAATAACTAGTCATATAACCATGCTTATAACCAGCATTAAACCATGAAAATAATAATGAGATAATAGCCATTAAAGCCACATATTAACAAGTACAAAATTAAGAGAACTTAGCTTTTATTAAACATAGGCAAATTTGACTAGGTTCGGGACTTCCACATGACTACTGACATGGCTGAACCAAATCTTTCTTTCAGCTAGCCACCCCTATGACATATTCCAAGCATGAAAATGGGATATCATGGATAAACCAATAAAAAAATAAACAAGGGAATACATAGGTTAAATCACCTCTACCATCACCAAACCGCGATCTCACCAAAAACTGGCATTGAGATCACAAAACCAAACTGAACTTGGAATGCCTTTGGACTCCATCACTATCGTTGAGAAATTTTTTATCTTCTTGTCTCTCAGGCTTTACCACAATTCACACCGGATCACTAGGCCCTAAACTGAGACACCAGTCTCTGGGCATTACCGCAATCCACACTAGACCACTAGGCCCTAACCGAGACTCCACCCTCAGGATTTATCATGTATCCCACCAAAATTGGTTAAGGGATTCCTGGGCCATTGGGATTTTCCTAAGACCACCTCTGCCCCGAATTCCAAAACCATCTGGAAATTCCAAAGCTCAAAATTGAGAAAATAATCCCATCACACCATCGCAAGGCTAGACTGAAAAACCATTGTCATAACCCGGAAAAATCGTGCCACCGACAGCAAGAGAACCATATACCAACATGCAAAGCCACGCATGTCAAAACCCGATAGGAAATCACACATGAAACATGTTACCTACAAGTATTCATGTTGAAGCTACTTGATCCTACTCTTCCTTGTTTGATCTTTTCTTTCCTTCCTTTCCTTGTCCTTCCTTTTCTTGTTTTTCTCTTCCTTGCTCCAAAACAAAACCTGAGCAAAAAATTGAGCCAAAGATTGCCAATTGATCCTCATAAGCCTTTTTATCAATGAGGCCTCTATTTTCTACATTTTCCATTATTTTTCTTCAATTTCCTCCTCACATGCAACTTGTGACCTTTCACCTTCCTTTTCTCATATTTTCCTTTATTTTCGTAAATAAATGTGCCAAAATACCTTTTTGCCTGTTTAATGCCTTTGTCATTGCCTTTGTTAATTTCCTTAGCTATAATAAACCAAATGAACATCCACACTATGATGCCTTGCCCAAAATTCATCTTGGAATACATGTCCCTTACCTGCAGTCTTATTTTTTCCTTTATTTACTTTTGTTATAGGGATTTTTAACCAGGGTTGTTACAAAACCCTCCCCCTTGGGGAACATCGTCCTTGGTGTTAAACCACACCAAGAACTAAGCAAAACCACTGAAAAGAAAACATATTTCCCATGGAGCTTTATGAATTTCCTCGTTGCATTATTTACAATGAAAGACCTCCTCAAAAGAAAAACATCATGACAACATGACAACATACCACATACTGGAGCTTTATAACACAACTCATTACAGTATTTACAATAACCACATATATATACATATGCACATTTTCTAAACCAGAAAATAAAAGGATACGATGACTGTAACAATCAACAAGGGAATCCAAAGGCTCACACCTCCACCCTCAAAGTAATACCAAGATTCACCTCCTTCCCAAAAAGTTCAGAATCCAATGCTATAGTAAAATTGCATATGATGTCCAGCACATATTTCCCAAGGAGCTTTATAACTTATCTCATTGCATTATTTACAATGAAAGACCTGCTCAAAAGAAAAACATCATTACAACGTGAAAACATACCACATATTGGAGCTTTATAACACAACTCATTACGATATTTACAATGACCACATATATATACATATGCACATTTTCTAAACCAGCAAATAAAAGGATATGATGCGCGTATCAATCAACAAGGGAATCCAGTGGCTCACACCTCCACCCTTAGAGTAATACCAAGATTCACCTCCTTCCCAGAAAGTTCATATTCCAATCCTATAGTCAAATTGCATATGATGTCTAGCACTATAAGCCTACGCTACTTTTCCTCTCAATGAATAGTTATCGACTCATTTTTCCAGGGCGCACTCCCAATGTGCATCTAATTCCATCTGGCAATGCTAATGACCAAAAAAAATATATCCCCTACTTTCCCTTCTCTGTTACATAGTCCCTCGAGCAATCCGGTCACCCCTTCCGTGCAGTCAGTCACCTTCTAATTTTCCCCAACATCCCCTATCCCGGGCAATCCATCCTTTCGAAAGTCTTCATCGCATTTTAATGTCATCAACCAAGGCATATGCCTACCTCAAAATCATCATACCAATCATAATATGCTCATGGAAATCAATGGACACTATTGGGTACCAGTGTCCCACAATGGCCCTACTCCTAAAGTGCTTTACCAACATATTGTTGCATGTTCCAATTCCTTTTGTTGTTGCTGGTAATGATTGCAGTCAATTTCAACCACCCAACCAGGAATTTCATGCTTTCATGTACGAAGTACATAATTTCCATTAGATTCAAAATAAATTGAAATAAATTCAAATCATACCTCATTGGTAGCTTGTTAATAAGGTACACTTGCAATCTTGTTTACTTCCTGTCACAACAAGTCAACTAGCATATTTGACCAAATCATCATGCATAAACATATCACATCCAATTATCTCAAAACACAACCATCATAGATCAAAACCATTAATCACATGCAATCATCATAAACCAGAATCATAGATCACATGTAACCATCATAGACTAGAATCATAAATCACATGAATAATAAAACTAAAATAAAATATTGATACTTATCCTTTAATCAATCCTTAGCTTCTACCTTTGTCCTTATTTTGTATGCACACCAGATCGGTTACCACACCCGACAAACAACCAATGCCTTCTCCTAAAAAATGTGCACATACACAGTGTGTGAATCACACACATACAACCACACATGACATACAACACCATGCAATACATGCACCTACAATTGACATACCACATAGACACCTACACCTAGTGTACAACACAACAAAATGCATACTCCTACATCTGGTGTAAACCACACCACAATACATACACCTACATTCAACGTAAAACAAAATACATATACGTATACATAGTACAACACAACGAATACACAGGTCATGATACCACGACTACACAATTCACATACCTAGTACTGCATGGCTACGAAGTAGCGTGTACGACCTGCATACAATACCACATGTACACCAGTACCATATGTACAACATGTACACAGTACCACCTATACACTACACCACCTTCACAACAGGTGGACAACATCACATGTACACGACACCACCTTCACAACGTGTCCATAATGACAGATGCACACAACACCACATTCATGACATGTACACAACACGACATGTAAACAACACCATATGCACAACATGTACATAGCACCACATGCACAAAACACCATATGTACAACATGTACATAGAATCACATGCTCACAATACCACTTGTACAATTATGCACACAACACCATATGTACATAGCACCACATGTACAACATGCATACAACAACATATGTACATAACACTGCATATACAATATGTACATAACACCTTATGTACACATCACTGCATATCCATCATGCGCACAACACCATATGCACACAACACCGCATATCCATCATGTGCATAGTACAATATGTACACAACACCATATATCCAACATGTACATAACACCATCTATACCCAGCACTGCATATGCAATATTCACATAACACTATCTATACCACCTTGTACATAACATTGCATAAACAACATGTATACACACTATATATACACAACACCTCATGCAGACAACATCACATATGCAACATGTAAAACATATACAACATATGTGCAACCATAGCACTTCACACCCAAAACCACATTGTCTCTACCAAGCAACCTTGCTTCCAGTGTCTCTCTGCCATTGATGCTTATCTTAGCATGCCGCAAAGCACATTGTTTTCATTCTGTTGATGTATCCTTTACCGGTACCTGTAATATCATAAACATAGCCATAATACAAACATACAATATCAATTTATATCCACATGATACTGACCTCAGAGATCCAGCAGGCTACTCTTCCCACTTGATCCTCATGAACGAGGAATATCTTCATGCCATTCACTTGCATGAGAAATCATTCCTCCACAAGAACGATTCCTGATGACCATGTCAGACAGTGACCTAGATAGATACATACATACATATATATGATATTAGCACAAAATAGTCATGATCTCATTAGAAAATGGCATACATACATGTATACATATATATTCATCGACAGAATCATGATCACAACATAATTATGAGATATCATAAGGTCAAGGTTATGAGAACTTCCTTTATCCATGTAACACATGTACAACATCGAGAACAATAGTTACCAATGTAGCTAAGGCATCTAACGTCTCAAATCTATTTACTATACCTTTCCTGACTATTTTTTTCATGATTGTCCTGTCATTGTCCATTTATACCAATGGAGCCAACCAATCCAACTAGCTATTATACACTTGCCTTCATCTGCCCTTATACATGCACTGAGCTTCATCCAGGCATTACATTACCTATTGGGTTCCACATAGCCCTTCCAGAGCTCCATCAATCTTCTTCTTTCCCAACCAATTCCCAAGACCATAAAATATATAACGCAAGAACAAACAAGAAGAAAATCATGAAAACCAATAACAATACGACACCGCAAACAAATTGGCAAGGCGGTGTACCAGACATAAACAAAACTGCAAATCAAGCTAAAAAAATCTCAAAAGACCAAAAGCACAAAACTAGAAACAAACACCATGACTCATTCACCATGGTTCTCAGTGCTTCAAAAGGAAAGCTCAATGTGAGCCTTCTTTAGAATTTCAAGGCAGTTTCTTTGCTATGCAATCCCCTACACCATATTTCCATAAACATATAATTGTCAGTGCATAAATAAACATAACAATACATCACTTACCTTACCTTGATGTGCCAAGCATATTGCTTGCAACGCCATCTCTCAAGGGACTCCAATCCTTTAATGAATCTAACCATAACTAGAACTAACTATTATACCTGTCAAATACATATTTATGAATATAACACATATCCTCATAATTTCAAACAAATTCAAGGTTAAGAATACTTCCTGTATGCAAAGCAGTCATTCGTTTGGAATTGCGGTTTCAAAACATAGCCAAAGGAATTCTTACCCAATTCCTTTCTTTTACCATTTACCTTGTTGCAATTGAGTCTTAGTATGTAATGTCACATCAACCAATGGATAGTTATATAAAGAAATCAACTATTACCTGGTCATGTTAATACAAAGCATGTTTCCTACAACTATTCACGCATGTCAATCACATGTTCCAAAGATCAAGGAAACATATCTATCAATTAGAAATCAACCTTCACCAATACTACCAATCATGTCATGATCCATGGTAAAATCATAGTTATTAGACATAATGCTATAACTATCACCTATTACACTCAAGTACATATCAACTATCTCAACACAACACATATGTCTTAGTATGACCATCTTAAAACAAGATCATTTCTTGATGAAATCTTATATACCCATACTCATATCATGCGATTAGTCAAACATTCCAGCACAAAATAAATGACATAAGCAAGATCATACCTTAATGTATATCAAGGGAGGGTACATTGTCTGCACAATGAATCTAGTTAGCACGATAAAACTTTACAACACATCAGCTCAAGCACAGATAAGATCATGATATCCATAACAGTAACTAACTAACATGTTCACATCATAAGATCGTAAACATTTGTAAATAATTCATAAAAATCATTTATGTATCATCAGTCTAGATTAGTATGACATAATATCACAACATATTAACTCATACTTGAATGTCATAACCTTAACCATTTGCATAGACCAATCCAACTTAGTATAATTCATATAGCATCAATATCTTAATGTAATAACCCTAATCATCAAGCTAACTATCATATAACAATAGCAAGATAACCTATAGCATACTCATAAACAACATACAACAAATCATCAAGTTATCTAAGATAAAACAACAATAGCAATGCATATAACCACATGTTACTAGCATTCATAATTATCTGACACATGTGCATATATCTACACTAATAAACTAGCATCTATCATGTATGTAACCATAACATCAATATAATGAAAGGCATACACATAAACATAATGCATATAACAATCCTTAACCTACCTACCTACATTCCCAACATACAAACCTGTATGACGACATGCTCTTGCCTTGAGGTCCAACGCTGCAACTTCACTTTAATGATCTACATCTCCTGTTCTATCTCAGAAAACACATTAGCATCATAACATATCAATATCATCATGATGACCTAATTGCATACAATGACCTTATGCACAACAACCTTCACCATGAAAATGCATGCATAACAACATATAGATATTGACATGCATATACAACCATACATTCATGATGACACATCCCACAACAACACCATCAACCTTCACATGGCAACATCACTACCACCATGATGAAAACCATGCAAATTAAACAATAACATGGACTACAAGCATAAGGAACACATTTGCAACCAAAATAAATGCATGCCCAACACACCACTCATCCAATCCGAGGGGTGAACCATGCTTTGATACCACTTTGTAACGACCTCTTCCCACATATACCCAAGTAACATGCCAACCATGGTAAACATGTTATGAGAAGCTACTATGATATGATTCGACCTCCTAAGTCACCTTAAGGAAGTGGAATCGACGGAAACACACCATACAAACCTTCCACATCAACAACAAGGCTCCTAGGAACCATCCGAACCTATCAGGTAACCAGCCCCTGAGTCCCATTTAGTTTATAGATCAATTAACACTCAGAAGCTCCCATGATATGGGACTGCTAGCATCCAAAAGGGTCTCGATGCACCCACAGTATGGTATGCCAGTGTCTAGGGACTTTTCTGCCTAGTGCTATGCCAACATCCCTAGGATTTGAGCCACTTTTTAGGCCCAAGGCCTAGGTCGTTGCCAAAAATTCAATGACACCTTCAGAATCTATGATTTACATAATAACAAGTCTTATAATTCGGAAACTAACTCCAAGACTAGGCCTGACCATCCTCAACTGGGACTGACATTTTGTCAAACACTGGCATCAATGTAATCTACAGAGAAATGAATAAAAGATAGAGCCTTAATGACTTATAACTCGTATGAGACTTGAAAAGAAGTATCGCCACCCTTCTCCCTTAAATTTTTTGACATCAATTAGGTCTTTCATCCATTATCCTTTCAGTTACAAGTAAATACATGAAATAACCATGACAATAACCAGTCATATAACCATGCTTATAACCTGCATTAAACCATGAAAATAATAATGATATAATAGCTATTAAAGCCATGTATTAACAAGTACAAAACAATGAGAACTTAGTTTTATTAAACATAGGAAAAGTTGACTAGTTTCAGGACTCCCGCATACCACCTAATCATAGACATGGTTGAAATAAATATTTCTTTCAACTAGTCACCCCCGTGCCATATTCCAAGCATGAATGTGGGATTTCATGGATAAACCAATCCAAAAACAACCAAGGGAATCGAGAGGTTAAACCACCTCCACCCTCACCAAACCATGATCTCACCAAAAGCCAACACCAAGATCACAAAATGAAACTAAGCTTGGAATGCCTCTGGACTCCATCACTATCCTTCAAGAATATTTTATCTCCTTCTCTCTCAAGCTTTACCACAATCCACACTAGATCACTATGACCTAAACAAAGACACTAGTCTCTGGGCTTTACCGTAATCCACATTGGATCACTAGGTCCTAACCGAGATTCTACCCTCAGGCTTTATCGTGTATCTCGCCAAATCTGGTCAAGGGATTCGTAGGCCTTTGGTATTTTCTCGAGACCCGAATTCTAAAATTATTTGAAAATTCTAAAACTCAAAACCAAGAAAAAAATCCCATTGGCTATCCAGAATAGGAAAGGCTAGGTTGAAAAACCACTATCATAACCTAGAAAAACCATGCCACGGATAACAAGAGAACCATATACCAACATGCAAAGCCATGCATGTCAAAACTAGCTAGGAAATCACACAAGAAATATGTTACCTGCAAGTATTCATGCCTAGGTTTCTTTGTTGGGTTGTGTTATATTCTTTCCACAACTAACCCACGTAGTTAACCGAGGGGTTAGTGGGGGGGCAGAAACCCCCCTTCGTTGTGTTGATTGCGTAGCGGGGGGGTCAAAGGGGGTTTAAGGGGTGCAGGTAACCCCACTCTAAAATTTTGGTTTTGGAACCTATGTTAGGTTGGGCGGACCCACCTATGGTTTTGTGCATGATTTTCGCACATGTTTTTGGACACGATGGTTTTCGGTCCATGGTTTTGGAAGCAATGGTTTTCGGTCCATGGCATTGGATGCTTCGGCATGTATAAATATGTATTATAACATTGAAATGAACATAATGAAAAATCAAGCTGGTAGTCCCGGTTTTGGAATCTAGGGGAAAATCTCTGCATATTTGTGCTTTATGTGTTATGCTCTTGCATTGTTTATTTTCTATGTTTTAGAATTCATATGCAGGTAATTTCTATACGAAGTTAAAACTTACATTTGGTATCAGAGCTGTTTTGGCTTCAAGGGGATGCCTTTGTTTATGAGGGGTTCCGCTCAGGCTTGTGGTAGACCCTGTTCAGTGGGAGATCTGCGAGATCGATTCCAATGGTAAAAGAAGATGGTGAGCAATGGAAATATAGAGATCGAGAAATTTAATGGTCAGAGTTTTTAGTTGTGGAAACTCAAGACGGAGAATCTATTGGTGGATAAAGATCAATGGAGCGCTATGGATCTGGGTACTAAACCAACGGGAGTGTCCGATGAAGAATGAAAGAAGTTGGATTGGAACACAAAGAGAACAATACAAGTGTGTGTGTCTAAGATTCAGTATTGTTGAATTTATTAGGGGAAGCTACGACAAAGGCTTTGTGGGACAAGTTAGGGACTTTGTACCAATCTAAGTCTCTGATGAATAAACTGTTCCTGTGGAAAAAGCTGTATAACTTGAGGATGAAAGATGGAGACTGAGTGACAGAGCGTCTGAACTCATTTAATACTGTGGTAAGTCGTTAGCATCTGTTGATATTAAAATTTTAGATGAAGATAAGTGCATCAATTTGTTGTGTTCTCTACCAGATTTGTGGGATAGTCTGGTTATTGCAATAGGTAGCAATGCAACTTCCTTGCAATTTGATGAAATAGTCTCATCCTTGCTGACGGAGGAGATGAGATGGAAAAATATGGAGAGCCAGAATGGTGATGCCTTATTGTACAAGGATGGTCCTAGAACATAAACAAAAATAAGTTATCAAGTGGGAGATCTAAATCTAGAGGGAGATCTAAATCTCCAGGAAAACCTGTAAAGGTGGTGTGCTGGAAATGCGGAAAGGAATGGCACTACAAAAGGGACTGTAAATCTAAAGCTCCTGATAAAGGAAAGGGATCTGATGATGCTCCTTTTGCAGAGGCGAAAACCACCTCAGATGAAGGTGGGGATGTGTACTTGGCTTCATCAAGTACACGTGTAAATCATGAGGGATGGTTGATTAACTCAAGTGCATCCTTCACTCCACTCCCCATAGAGAGTGGTTCTGCGAGTATGAGAAATATGATCATGGTGATGTCTTCTTAGGGGATGATAGGAAGGCTAGAATCGTTGGTCGTGGAAAAGTAAAGTTGAAGTTGCAAGGTGGAAGGGTTAGAACACTTCTAGGTGTTCTGCATATTCCTGCATTGGCCAGAAATTTAATTTCTGTAAGCAAGTTGGATGATGTAGGTGTAAAAATAGTGTTCAAGAAGGATACCTGCAAGATGGTTCAGGGAGCACTGCTATTGATGTGGGGAGTTCAGATTGGAACTGTGTGCAAGCTGCAAAGTAGCACGGTTGTTGATGGGTGCAACAGTTATGTGGTTCATGAAAGTGGAGTAGAAAATATAGTGGTCTCTGGAGAGAAGACCATGCTGTGGCATCAAAGGCTTGGACATATTGGAGAGAAGGGCCTTCGAAAACTTCATGGTAAAGGTATGGTAGAAGGTATGAGTAATAACTCTCTGGATTTTGATTTCTATGAAAATTGTGTATATGGGAGGCAAAATTAGGTGAGTTTACCCTCTGGTGGTAAGAGGGCGAAACATATATTAGAGGTTGTGCATAGTGATGTGTTTGGACCTATGAAGGTTCCATCACTGGGTAAGTCTGTGTACTATGTATCATTTATAGATGACTTCTCAAGGAATATATGGATATATTTCCTTAGTAAGAAATCTAAAGTCTTTGATAGGTTTAAAGAATTCAAGGCTTTGGTGGAAAACTAGACAGAGAAGAAGATAAAGGTGCTAAGGACCCATAACAGTGGAGAGTTTTGTAGTAAGGAATTTGAAGAATTCTGTGAGAAGTGTGGTATAGAATGGAAAATGACTACTCCATATACACCTCAGTAAAATGGAGTTGCAGAAAGAATGAACAAGACATTGATGAAAAAGGCAAGAAGCATGCTCATTGCTGCTGGGTTAGGACAGGAATTCTTGGCAGAGACGGTGGAGACAGCATGTTACCTGGTCAATAGATCACCTTCATCGACATTGGAGAATAAAACTCCACAAGAGGTATGGACTAGTAAGAAACCCTCCCTTTCACATCTGAGGGTATTTGGATGTGATGCATATGTACATGTTCCAAAGGAGAAACGAACCAAGTTCGATAGTAAATCTGAAAAGTGCATCTTTATTGGGTATAAGGATGGTTTAAAGGGTTATAAGCTTTCAAACCCAGTAACAAGGAAGTTTGTGTACAACCGAGATGTGGTGTTCAGAGAGGTGAAAGATGTTATTAAACATGAAGCCCAACCAAAGGAACCTGAGAAGATAGAGTTTGAGCTAAAAGAGGAAGAATCAAACTCTACAGCGGAAGAGGAATCATAATATGAAGAGCCACAAACTCCGAGTGTGAGAAGATCAGTTTGAGAATGAAGGCAGCCAGAAAGGTATAGTCCATCTGCTTTCTGTTCAAATTTTTCTTTATCTATTACTTATGATGATCCCAAAACTGTGAAGGAAGTAGTAGATTCAGAGGATGGAAAACTCTGGAAAAAGGCCATGGTTGATGAAATGACATCTTTGCACAAAAATGAGGCGTGATATCTGGTAGTGTTGTCGGCTGGAAGGAAACCCATTGGCACCAAATGGGCGTTTAAGAAGAAGACAAATGCAGAAGGAAACATGGAGAAATACAAAGCTCGATTGGTAGCAAAAGGTTATTTCCAGGTGCCGGGAATTGATTTTGGTGATATTTTTTCTCCTGCTGCCAAGGTAGCTTCTATTAGATTACTTTTATCTGTTGTTGTTGCTTTTTATTTTGAGGTAGAACAGATGGATGTGAAGACAACATTTCTTCACATGGATCTAGAAGAGGAAATCTACATGAAGCAACCTGAAGGCTTTGCGGTGAAGGGTAAGAAAGAACTGGTATGAGTTAAAGAAGTCTCTATATGGGTTAAAACAATCACCAAGGATGTGGTATCAGAAAGTTGATACATTTATACGGGGACTTGGCTTCACCAGAAGCAAAGAAGATCATTGTGTGTATTTTAAATTAATTGGTGACCATGTTATTTATCTGGTCTTGTATGTAGATGATATGTTGTTGGTTGGAAATGAAAAAGAAATTATCCAGGATTTGAAGACCCAATTGTCCTCCAAATTCGACATGAAAGATCTTGGTGCTGCAAACTACGTTTTGGGCATGGAAATTAAAATAGATCGAGCAAAGAGGAAGCTCTAGTTAAACTAGATGAAGTATGTCGAGACAATATTGCAGAGGTTTAATATGCAGGATAGTAAACAAGTGAAGGTTCCTATTCCTGTAGGTGTAAAGTTATCTATTGAACAGTGTCCCAAGACACAAGAAGAGGAAGAGGACATGTCCCGTGTTCCATATGCAAGTGCAGTCGGTAGCTTGATGTATGTGATGGTCTGTACTAGACCAAACATTGCACATGCAGTGGGAGTATTGAGCAGGTTTATGTCAAAACCAGGGAAGGTGAACTGGACAACAGTGAAGCGGGTTTTCAGGTATTTGTGTGGCACTAGTGAATATGGTTTGTGCTACCAAGGAAGACCAAGATTGGACTGAGTGTTGGATATTCATAGATTTTTTGATGTAGTATGGGCTGGAGATATAGATCAGAGAAGATCTACAAGTGGGTATGTACTATGTTTTTAACCTGTTTGGAGGTGCAATCAATTGGATCAGTAAGAAACAACCTATAGTGGAACTATCAAGTACAGAGGCAAAATACATGGTAGCCACTCATGCAAGCAAGGAATATGTTTGGTTGCAGAGATTGTATTCAAGTATGGGGTTAGTACAGGGAGCTATAAGGATAGACTATGATAGCCAAAGTGTAATTTTCTTGGCAAAGAACCCTGCATATCATTCAAAGACAAAGCACATTGATGTTCAGTATCACTTTGTGAGGGATATGATAGAAGACAAGAAGGTGTTGTTGGTAAAGGTGGACACTTTGAAGAATACTATAGCTGCATTGGCAAAATCTGTGAGCTTTGAGAAGTTCTCTTGGTGTAGAGAAACAATGGGCATTTTAGGGCTGGATAAATGACTAAGATCTCTTGTGGCTCCCTATGGAAAGAAAACAACAAGTGGGAGAATGTTGGGTTGTGTTATATTCTTTCCACGACTAGCCCACATAGTTAACTAGGGGGTTAGAGGTGGGGCAGATCCCCCCTTCATTGCATCGATTGCGTAGTGGGGGGCTCACAGGGAGTTTGAGGGGTGCAAGTAACCCCACTTTATGGGGTCCGGGGCAGTGCCCTAGCAAATTTTGGTTTTGGAAGCTATGTTAGGTTGGGCGGACCCACCTATGGTTTTGTGCATGATTTTCACACATGTTTTTGGACACAATGGTTTTCGGTCCATGGTTTTGGACGCTATGGTTTTTGGTCCATGATATTGGATTATTCAGCATGTATAAATATGTATTATAACATTGAAAGGAACATGATGAAAAGTCAAGCTGGTAGTCTTGGTTTTGGGATCCAGGGGAAAATCTTTGTGTATATGTGTTTTATGTGTTATGCTCTCGCATTTTTTATTTTTTGTGTTTTAGAATTCGTATGCAGGTAATTTTTGTACGGTGTTAAAACCTACATGCTTGATCCTACTCTTCCTTGCTTGATATTTTCTTTCCTTCCTTTACTTTCTTTTCCCTTCCTTTCTCCAAAACAAAACCTGAGCCAAAGCTTAACATTGACAAAAGCTTTCCAACTAATCCTCAAAAGCCTTTTTATCAATGAGGCCTCTATTTTCTTCATTTTCCATTATTTTCCTTCAATTTCCTCCTCACATGCAACCTGTGACCTTTCAACTTACTTTTCTCATATTTTCCTTTATGTTCATAAATAAATGTGCCAAAATACCTTTTTTTGTTTTTAATGTCTTTCCCATTTCCTTTCCTAATTTCCTTAGCCATAATAAACCTAATGAACACCCACACCAGGGTGTCTTTCCCAACATTCATCTTTGAATACGTGTCCCTTACCCGTGGTTTTATTTTTTCCTTTATTTACTTTTGTTACAAGGATTTTTAACCAGGGGTATTATAGAATGTGTTACCGTTGGGATCATATAGTATGTTGTTGCGCATGGATTGGTTGTACCTTCATAGAACTAAGGTAGATTGTTATGACAAATCCATTGAGTTCTTGGATGACAATGGGAAACAAAGAGCCTTGTAGGGAAAGAAGAAAGAAACAACAGTTAGAATGGTGACAGTTATGCAGGTAAAGCATGGTCACAGGAAAGGGTGTGTGATATTTGTAGTACATATCTCTAGTGACAAGGGTAAGGAAATTGAGGATGCATATATTTTGAGCAGGAACCCAGTTCTACAACAGTTTCAGGATGTATTGCCTGAGGATATTTCAGAGTTTCCACCTCAAAGGGAAGTAGACTTTTCTATTAGGTTGGTGCCAGGGGCAGCTCCGACATCAAAGGAACCTTACAAGATGAGTACACCTGAGTTGGTAGAGTTGAAGTTGCAGTTGAAGGAAATATTGGACAAGGGATACATTAGGCAAAGTGTATCACCATGGGGTGCACCAGTACTATTTGTGAAGAAGAAAAATGGTACTCTCAAGTTCTGCATTGACTACATGTAGTTAAACAAAGTAAGCATCAAGAAAAAATATATGTTACCAAGGATTGATGACTTGTTCGATCAGTTGAAGGGAGCGGCAGTGTTCTCGAAGATTGATCTGAGATTCGAATATCATGAGGTACACATTAAAGAAGAATACATCTACCAGATATATTTCCGAACCATGTATGGGAATTATGTTGGGACATGTGGTTTCCAAGGATGGCATAGAAGTGGACCTAGAAAAGGTAAGAGCTACCATGGAGTTGGAAGATTCTAGGAATGTGGATGAGGTGATATCTTTCATGGGGTTAGCAGGTTATTGCATGAGGTTCATCAAGAACTTCTCCCAAATTGCTTATCCTATCACATCATTGCATAGGAAAGGTAAGAATTTTGAATGGACAGAGGAGTGTGTGACTAATTTTGAGCAACTCAAGCAGTTGTTGACACATGCACCAGTGTTAAAGAGTGCAGACCTGGACAAATAATTTGTAGTATGTACAAATTCTTTGTTGGGTTGTGTTATATTCTTTCCATGACTAACCTACGTAGTGAATGGGGGGGTTAGAGGGGGGGAGAGCCCCCCCTGTCTAGTGGGTTTGAGGGGGGCGGGTAGCCCCCCTCTACGAGGTCCGGGGCAGTACCTCGGGAAATTTTTTTTGGACCCTATATTAGGTTGGGCGAACCTACCTATGGTTTTCGGTCCATGGTTTTGGACACAATGGTTTTTGGTCCATGGTATTGGATGCTTCAGCATGTATATATATGTATTATAACATTGAAAGGAATATAATGAAAAATCAAGCTGGTAGTCTTGGTTTTGGGATCCAGGGGAAAATCTCTATGTATATGTGTTTTATGTGTTATGCTCTCACATTATTTATTTTCTGTGTTTTAGAATTCGTATGCAAGTAATTTTTGTACGGGGTCAAAACCTACATTTGGTATCAGAGTTATTTTGGCTTCAAGGGGACGCCTTTATTGTTGAGGGGTTTCACTCGGGCCTGTGGTAGACCCTATTTAGTTGGAGATTTGTGAGATCGATTCGGGTAGTGAAAGAAGATGGCCAGTAGTGGAAAGATAGAGATCAAGAAATTTAATGGTCAAATTTTTGAGTTGTGGAAACTCAAGATGGAGGATCTGTTGGTGGATAAAGATCAGTGGTTCGTGGTAGATCCAGGTACTAAACCAACGAGAGTGTCCGATGAAGAATGGAAGAAGTTGGATCGGAAGGCAAAGAACACAATACGATTGTGTGCCTCAGATTCAGTATTGCTGAATGTATCAAGGGAAGCTACGGCGAAGGCTTTGTGGGACAAGTTAGGGACTCTGTACCAATCTAAGTCTCTAGTGAATAAACTCTTCCTATAGAAAAAGTTGTATAACCTGAGGATGAAAGATGGAGACTCGATGACAGAACATATGAATGCATTTAATACTGTGGTAATTTAGTTAGCATTTGTTGATATTAAAATTTCAGATGAAGATAAGTGCATTAGTTTGTTGTGTTTGCTACCAGATTCATGGGATAGTCTGGTTATTGCAATAGGTAGCAATGCAACTGCCTTACATTTTGATGAAATATTCTCATCCTTGCTAACAGAGGAGATGAGACAGAAAAATATGGAGAGCCAGAATGGTGATGCCTTTTCTATAAAAGGACGGTCCCAGAACAGAAACAAAAATAAGTCATCGAGTGGGAGATCTGAATCTAGAGGGAGATCTAAATCTCCAGGAAAACCTGTAAAGGTGGTGTGCTGGAAATGCGGAAAGGAAGGGTACTTCAAAAGGGACTGTAATTCTAAAGCTCTTGATAAAGGAAAGGGATCTAATGATGCTCCTTCTGTAGAGGCGAAAACCACCTCAGATGATGGTGCAGATGTGTACTTGGCTTCTTCAAGTACACATGTAGATCATGAGGCATGGTTGATTGACTCAGGTTCATCCTTTCACTTCACTCCCCATAGAGAGTGGTTCTGCGAGTATGAGAAATACGATGGTGGTGATGTCTTCTTGGGGGATGATAGGAAGGCTAGAATCGTTGGTCGTAGAAAAATGAAGTTGAAGTTGCAAGGTGGAAGGGTTAGAACAGTTCAGGGTGTTCTGCATATTCCTGCATTGGCCAGAAATTTGATTTCTGTAAGCAGGTTGGATGATGCAGGTGTAAAAATAGTGTTCGAGAAGGATACCTGCAAGATGGTTCGGGGAGCACTGGTATTGATGAAGGGAGTTTGGACTAGAACTCTGTACAAGCTGCAAGGTAGCACTGTTGTTGATGGGTGCAATAGTTCTGTCATTCCTGAAAGTGGAGCAGAAAATCTAGTGGTCTTTGGAGAGAATACCATGCTATGGCATCAAAGGCTTGGACATATTGGAGAGAATGGTCTTCGAATACCTCATGGTAAAGGTATGGTAGAAGGTATGAGTAATAGCTCTCTTGATTTTGATTTTTGTGAAAATTGTGTATATGGGAAGCGAATCATGTGAGTTTCCCCTCTAGTGGTAAGAGGGCAAAACAGATATCAGAGCTTGTGCACAGTGATGTGTTTGGACCTGTGAAGGTTCCATCACTGGGTAAATCTGTGTACTATGTATCATTTATAGATGACTTCTCAAGGAATACATGGATATACTTCCTTAAGAATAAATCTGAAGGCTTTGATAGGTTTAAAGAATTTAAGGCTCTAGTGGAAAACTAGACAGAGAAGAAGATAAATGTGTTGAGGATAGATAACGGTGGAGAGTTTTACAGTAAGAAATTTGAAGAATTCTGTAAGAAGGGTGGTATAGTACAGTAGAAGACTACTCCATATACACCTCAGCAAAATGGAGTTGTAGAAAGAATGAACAAGACGTTGATGAAAAGGGCAAGAAGCATCCTCAGTGGTGCCAGGTTAGGACAAGAATTCTGGGCAGAGGCGGTGGAGGCAACATGTTACCTAATCAACAGATCACCTTCATCAACATTGGAGGATAAGACTCCACAAGAGGTATGGACTGGTAAGAAATTTCTCTTTTACATCTGAGGGTATTTGGATGTGATGCATATGTACATGTTCCAAAGAAGAAACGAACCAAGTTGGATAATAAATCTGAAAAGTGCATATTTATTGGGTATAAGGATGGTTTAAAGGGTTATAAGCTTTGGAACCCAGCAACAAGGAAGGTTGTGTACAACCGAGATGTGGTTTTTAGAGAGGTGAAAGATGTTATTAAACATGAAATCCAGCCAAAGGAACTTGAGAAGATAGAGTTTGAGCTAAAGGAGGAAGAATCAGACTCTACAACAAAGGAGGAATCAGAAGATGAAGAGCCACAGACTCTGGTCTAAGAAGATTAGTTTGAGAAAGAAGGCAACCAAAAAGGTATATTCCATTTGCTTTCTCTTCAAATTTTGTTTGATCTATTACTGAAGATGATCCCAGAACTGTGAAGGAAGCAGTAGATTCAGAGGATGGAAAACTTTGGAAAGAGGCCATGGTTGATGAAATGGCATCTTTGCACAAAAATGAGGCTTGGGATCTAGTGGAGTTTCTAGCAGGAAGGAAACCCATTGGCAACAAATGGGTGTTCAAGAAGAAGACAAATGTAGAAGGAAAGGTGGAGAAATACAAAGCTCAGTTGGTAGCAAAAGGTTATTCCCAGGTGCCGAGAATTGATTTTGGTGATATTTTCTTCTCCTGTTGCCAAGTTAACTTCTATTAGGTTACTTTTATCTGTTGCTATTTCTTTTGATTTTGAGGTAGAACAGATGGATGTGAAGACAACATTTCTTCACAGGGATATGGAAGAGGAGATCTACATGAAGCAACCTGAAGGCTTTGCGGTGAAGGGTAAGAAAGAACTGGTATGCAAGTTAAAGAAGTCTCTATATGGGTTAAAACAGTCACCAAAGATATGGTATTAGAAATTTGATACATTTATACGGGGACTTGGCTTCACTAGAAGCAAAGCAGATCTCTGTGCGTATTTTAAATTAGTTGGTGACTGTGTTATTTATCTGGTCTTGTATGTGGATGATATGTTGCTAGTTGGAAGTGACAAAGAAATTATCTAGGATTTGAAGACCCAATTGTCCTCCAAATTCAACATGAAAAATCGTGGTGTTGCAAACTATATTTTGGGCATGGAAATTAAAAGAGATTAGGCAAAGAGGAAGCTTTGGTTAAACCAGAGGAAGTATGTCAAGACAATACTACAGAGGTTTAATATGCAAGATAGTAAACTGGTGAAGGTTCCTATTCTTGTAGGTGTAAAGTTATCTATTGAACAGTGTCCCGAGACACAAGAAGAGGAAGAGGATATGTCCCGTGTTCCATATACAAGTGCAGTCGATAGCCTAATGTATGCAATGGTCTGTACTAGACTAGACATTGAACATGCAGTGGGAGTATTGAGGAGATTTATGTCAAAACTAGCGAAGGAGCATTGGACAACAGTGAAGCGGGTTTTTAGGTATTTGTGTGGCACTAGTGATTATGTTTTGTGCTACCAACGAAGACCAGGATTGGACAGAGTTTTGGATATCCATGGCTTTGTTGATGCAGACTGGGCTAGAGATCTAGATCAGAGAAGTTCTACAAGTGGGTATGTGTTTAACCTATTTAGAGGTGCAGTTAGTTGGATGAGTAAGAAACAATCTGTAGTGGCACTACCAACTACAGAGGTAGAATACATGGCAGCCACTCATGCAAGCAAGGAAGCAGTTTGGTTACAGAGATTGTGTTCAAGTATGGGGTTAATACAGGGAGCTATAAGGGTAGATTGTGACAACCAAAGTGAAATTTTATTGGCAAAGAACCCTGCTTACCATTCAAACACAAAGCAAATTGATGTTCAGTATCACTTTATGAGGGATATGATGGAAGACAAAAAGGTGTTGCTGCTAAAGGTGGACACTTTGAAGAATATTGCAGATGCATTGAAAAAATTTATGAGCTTTGAGAATTTCTCCTGGTGTAGAGAAACAATGGGCCTTTCAGGGTTGGAAAAATGACTAAACTCTCCTGTGGCCCCTGGTGGAAAGAAAACAACGAGTGGGAGAATGTTGGGTTGTGTTATATTCTTTCCACGACTAACCTATGTAGTGAACTGGGGGGGTTTAGGGGGGGGGCGGAGCCCCCCTTCGTTGTGTCGATTACACAGTGGAGGGGTCACAGGGGGGGTGGCAGCCCCCCCTGTCTGGGGGGTTTAAGGGGGGCAGGTAGACCCCCTCTGCGGGGTTCGAGGTAGTGCCCCTGGAAAAAAAAGTTGGACCCTATATTAGGTTGGGAGAACCTACCTTTGGTTTTCGGTCCATGGTTTTGGACGCGATGGTTTTCGGTCCATGGTATTGGATGCTTCGGCATGTATATATATGTATTGTAACATTGAAAGGAATATAATGAAAAATCAAGCTGGTAGTCCTGGTTTTGGGATCTAGGGGAAAATCTCTATGTATGTGTGTTTTATGTGTTTTCTCTCGCATTATTTATTTTCTGTGTTTTAGAATTCGTATGTAAGTAATTTCTGTACGGGGTTAAAACCTACATTCTTGAAAGAGAGGACTTGGTGGAGTCCTTATGCGGGATGGATAGGTTGTATTTTATGAGTCATAGAAACTGAATGAGCATGAGCAGAACTACCCCGCACATGATCCCGAGTTCGTAATGATCATAGATGCATTAAATATGTGGAGGCACTATCTTCTTGGCAAGAGGTTGTATTATGAGTGATCATAGTGGTTTTTTATATCCGTTTGACCAACTGAATCTGAATGGAAGGCAGGCTCGATGGGTTTCCACGATCAGTGAGTTCGACTTTGAGATCAGTTATATCAAAGATAAAGAGAGCAAGGTGGCATATGCTCTTAGCAGGCGATTATAGGTAAATCAATTATCAACTATCAGCTCCTATGGGAAAAGCTTACAAGATAGGATCTTGTAGGCATGTCAGCAAGATGTCATGTATATGGAGATTATGCACAGGTTTCATCAAATTTTAGGTAGTGGTACAAGTATAGGTACGTGTGGTGGTACATGTGAAAGTATAGGTATATGTGGTGGTACAGGTACAAATACATATGGTGGTACAAGTACAGGTACATGTAGTGGTACATGTAGGTGTACAGGTATAGGTACAGATGCAGATGCACATGATGTGGACTATTGTCTCACGGTAGATGGATTGGCTAGATTTAGAGATAGAATATATGTGCCAAATAGCAGTGAGTTCAAGAAGGTGATCTTGAGGGAGACTCATGTGAAACCATATTCAGGTCACCCAGGTTATCAGAAGACACTGAAAACAATGGAGAAATTCTATTAGTGGCCAAATTTGAAGAGAAATGTAGAAGAGTTTGTGCCTAGGCATTTGGATTGTCAGGAGGTGAAGGCAAAGTGTAAGCATCTGGGTGGACTGCTGCAATCAATTGCAATCCCAGAGTGGAAAAATGGGAGGGCATTTCCATGGAATTTATTACAGTTTTGCTGAGGAAATTGAAACAACATGATTCCATCACGGTAGTGGTAGATAGGTTGAAAAAGGTAGCACACTTCATTCCAGTGAAGTCTACATTCTTAGCCAGTGATGTGGTGTAACTCTTCATCAGGGACGTGGTCAGATTGCATGGAGTTCTGAAGAAGATTGTGTCATATAGGGATATGAAGTTCACTTCCAAGTTTTGGAAGGATTTATTTGCAGGTTTTGGCATAGAGTTGGCCTTCAGTACAAATTATCATCCGTAGACAGATGGAAAAATAGAGAGGGTCAATAGGATATTCAAGGACATGTTGAGTATATATGTGATGCATGAAAAATGGAAGTGGGAAGAGTACCTTCCACTAGTAGAGTTCGCTTATAACAATCAGTACCCAGAGTCACTGAGGATGAGCCTATTTGAGGCATTGTATGGGAAGATTTGGAGTTTTAATACTCCCATCGGTTGGAGTTATCCAGTTAACATGGTGTTGATTGGAGCGAAAATGCAAGTAATCAAGAAGAATCTAAAAATAACACAGGAGAGGAAGAAGAGATATGAAGATCATAATAGGTTTTTCAAGGAGTTCTAGGTTAGGGAACATGTGTACCTGCTCATCAAACTGAAGAAGAGATCTTTGCGGATTGGGTCATGTGCCAAGCTAGCACCACAGTTTTGTGGAACTTCAGGATTATTGAGAGGATTGGCCCAGTAGCCTATCGACTTGCACTGCCTTTGACAGTGAAAGTCCAAGATGTTTTCCATGTGTCATTACTTAAGAGTATGTTAAGGATGTTGATCATGTGATTGACTGGTATATATTGTAGGTGGATCCAAAGGATAATTCCAGTTGAAACCACAATGCATTTTGCCAAGAAAGATGCTCATGCTCTAAAACCGAGAAATCGAGTAGGTTAAGGTGAAAAGGAAGCACTTTGGGCCTGATGAAGCTACATGGGAGATGGAGGATCAGATGTGGGCTATGTATCCTTCCTTATTCATTGGTTGAGCGAATGTTTTTGTATATGTTTTGGTACATGTTTTAGTGATGTTTGGTATATGTACATATGTATATGGATGTATATACCGGCATGAGCTATGCTATAAAGCTCTAATAAGCGGTATGGGTGTCATGTCATTATGATTTTATACTTTTTATGTTTTCGTGTTGGTTTTCTTCTCAATAGGTTGATCATTGTAAATATTTCAACGAGCTAAGTTATAAAGCTCCATTGGTAGTATGTTTTTCTTACAACAATCTTGTGGTTGTTGAACACCGAGGATATTATTCCCCCAAGGGGGAGGTTTTGTAACAAACCTGGTGATAAGTCCATGTAATAAAAGATTAATAAAAGAAAAATAATAACCACGGTTGATGGGACACGTATTCTAAGATGAATTTTGGGCAAAATCATAGTGATGGGGATCACTTTGTGGTTTATTAATGGCTAAGGAAATTGGCAAAGGAAATGACTAAGGCTTTGGAAAGGAAAAATGTCATTTTAGTACATTTATTTATGAAAATAATGGAAATTAGGAGAAAAGGGAGGTGAAGGGTCACAGGTTGCATGTGAGGAGGAAAATGAAGTAAAATAATGGAAAATGAAGAAAATAGAGGCCTCATTAATAAAAAGGCTTCTGAGGATTAGTACACAGACTTTTTCAATTCAGTTTTGGAGCTCTCTCTCATACTCTTGGACACTTAGAGTTTCTTGGAGCACTCTTAGAGGAGTGTGGCATACTTCGAATTTTGGAGCAAGAAGGAAATGGAAGAGAATAAAAGTATAGGAGGATATCAAGATCAGCAACTACAACGGGTTTTTCTTGCAAGTACCAAGTCGCATGTACGTTTTCCTCACTCATTTTGGCATGCATGGAATATGCATGTGGTTCATATGTCATGATCTGCTACTGGCATGGAGGATTGCCTAGATTGACAACGGGTTTTCCTAGCCTTTCCATTTCCTGGATAGCCATGGTGTTGTGGGTTTATTTCTTTGTTTTTCTAGTTGGTTCTCATGTTTCCTTAGCTTAGGTTCAGTTACTAGTTCCTGGAAACCTTGGTTGTACAAACGCTTTGGAATCCCTGTAACAACTTGGGTTGATTTACTAGTCTTGGAAGCCTTAATTGGACAAATTCTATGGAAGCCCTTGGTGGGTTGAGCTACTAGTCCTGGAAGCCTTGGTTGGAAAAACACTCTTGAAACTTAGCGATAACTATGGGTTGAGTTACTAGTCCTAGAAGCCTTTGTTGGAACAAATGCTCTAGAGCCCTAGAAGCCTTGGGTAGAGACCAATGTGATGATGATTTTGTGATGTCCAAACATGAGGTGGAATCATTGTTTGATGGGTTGAGTTGGTTGGCCTATATAAGCCTTGGATTGTTTTGGATTAATGTGTTTTATAAGATCCCACATCCATACTTGGAATATGGCACGGGGATGATTGGCTAAAGAGATTTTTTGGCTCAAGCATGTCTACGTTCGGGTGCTTCATGGAAGTCCCACAACTAGTTGGCCTTTGCATCATTAATATGAGGTTTTTCTTCTTGTTATTTTATGAGAATTGTATTCATTTATTATGTGGATTATGGATGTGGATAATTCCTTTGAAGTAATAAGAAGGAAAAACTAAAGGTAACCACTATCCACTTTTGTAGATCAGGACCTAGCCTTCCTGATGCTCAGAGAGGGCTCTCTCTTTAAGATTTAACTTTGTTTTAGTTAAAAAAAAATAGACTAGCTATGATTGTTCAAAGGGTTTTGATTTGTTTGAGATCGCGTGGTGGGATCTCTTAAACATATGGATAAATTGATGTCTTTTGGACCATTTGGCTATGGAGTCAACTAATAAGGAAGCAAGGCTGAATAAACTCACTAAAGGGGATGTTCCAAGAGCAATATGGAAGAGTGTATTTCAAATGTTTGAGATAGAGGGGTGAAAAGGTTTCTCTCGAGGTGAGAGAGCAGTTAAGGGTTCTCAGACCTGGATAATGAATGAGGAAGGAAGGGGTAATCAAAATCAAAGGGCAGTTAAGAATCCTTTAACCTGGATTATTCATGAAATCAATTTAAACCAAAGAGCATTTAAGAATTCTTTAATTTAAATATCAGATGAAAACATTCAAATGCTTAATTGTTAAAACAATGTGATTTAAACAAGTTCTAAAATATATTTCGAGTTATATCATTTAGATTGAAACACATATAAGATTATGCATAACTTTAAGAAATTGACAAAGACACATGAAAATACTTGTCTGAAACTCGCTCAACACATGAATCCTTAGAACAGTATGATCTTTATTAATCAATCCATCTTGCTAGCTCATCAACTGATACACTGTCTTCTTGATCAAAAAGTCTATAGAAATGTCTAATAGAATCCACCCTGCATACTTCAAATTGTGAAGTATTTATACAAAAGTTTATTACAAAATATCTCAAACTAATTTGAGATTTAATATAGGAAATAAAAATATCTTCTTGCAAGAAGATAGAGACAACTATTAAAATGCTTCATGTTGTCCCTTTTATTTTGGTATTGTTGGCTTTTATGGTTTGATTTTAGCCCTTTATGTTGCTTTGTGGTTTGATCTTTTATGCTGGAAGATTCATTTACTTTAGGCTTTCATCTGATACACTTTGACATTGATACACTTTAACTCTGCTGATCTGTCTTCATATTTTTACCTGGTTATTTTACTTTTATTGTATTTTAACCTTTTTACTGCATATTTCTTACAGTAAATCAGTTAATTTTTCCCATGCTTCAGCATCAGGTAATTGTATTTTTAGCATCCTCCTATATATTTCATCTGCCTCGGTGTACTTGGCAAAAGTAGGCTTATTGATAAACAAGTGTTCTACCTCGTGCTAGAAGTAAAACAAGTTTTCAGATGTCTGATAGAGTACTTTGCCTGTTGGCAATGCCTTGATTAATGATGTATTGACTTGTTCTTTTGCTAGCTCTCTGATTTTGTTGTTGTAATCCTATTGTGTCATGAGCTTGTCATTTATCACTAAGGGACTGGGTAACCCTTTCTCTCTCAAAATTTGAAACTTAACCATAAATCTATCAATGGCTACCTGCATATTATGACACTTGTCCTCCAAGTTTAGCATTAAGTTTCTCTTGGAGAGGACCTTTCTCACCTCCAAAATTGTCTCTGTTCTATCCTCTATTTCCAATTCCTGAAGCTCATACTTATTTTTACTGTTAAGGAACTGGATAATTCTGGTAGCATCTTCTAGAATTTCTCCTAATTCTTCTTTTACTCTTTGGATGGCCTCTATAGCCATCTTTATTAAATCTATTTGTTCAAAAATCACCTGAATAGATGGCCAAATATCATTGACAGAGTCAATGATATTGGCCCATAGTAGTTCCTTAGCTTGCCCAAGGGGTTCCTTTAGTGTTAGGTCCTTCTCCATGGCTTTCAATCTCTCACTCATCCTGACAACTTTTTGCACTTCTTCTTTGTGCATGATTTTAGAAAGCTTGTAATTAGTTTCCAAGCTTGTCACCTTTTATTTGAGCTTGTTCATCTCTGTTGTTTGTATGGACATTTCTTCCATAGCTCTAACTAACTTTGTTGCTTCTTCACTTGATCGACCTGCTGCTGATGTAGACTCTTTTGAAACTAGTTGTGTTGTTGCCATAGGAGCTATGGGAGCCAATGAGGCTGCCAATGTGGAAGGAACAACCGTTGTAACTGCTGGGATGACATTCACTGATGTAGTGCCAAGATCATTTTGCTTCAATTGGATTAAACTATCCAATTCCTTCTATGTCTCCCTTAACTGATCATTTAGTTTGAGGACTAAGTCCATCAACTCTTCATGCCTTGTTTGATTTTCCAATACTTCTTGTATCTGGGGATGTTGTAGCTGAGGTATATTTAATTGCTTTTTGAGTGTTGGAATGTCATCATTCTTTTTCTTGATTAGTTGTTCAGTAGCTTTGATGTCTTTGGGATTATGTCCCAATTAAATCACTAAGTCTTCCAAAGACTTGATTCTGGTGTCTTTGGCCTGTGAGGAGGCCTTTTCCAACTTATACTGGGCTAATATGTTGTTCAATGAATTTTGAAACTGATGGGAAGCTATGGCTTTTCTTGTAAGAGTGGAGTAAATCATTTCTCCAGCCTGTTTGTGAAATTCAATTTGGTCAATGGGATGAATATCCCTTTCCAATACCTCAAAATCGATATTCTTGAAATCTGTTGATGTCCTTGGCTGTTGTACAATTGGCTTTATGAAGGAAATTTGCATCTTTCCTTCCTTGATGTCAAAAGATGACATTAACCTGGTTTTATTTGTAGGTGTAATTTTGAGATACTGTCCATAAGACTGTGCCTTCAGTTTCTCATTTCTCATCTTGATTTCCTTGAACCTGTCCTTTATGTCCTTATCGTTAACATCAGGACTACTAAATGAGGAGACATCTACACTGAGTTGCCTTTCTAACATTTGAGTCTGTGATGTAGATGGCTCATGTTTTTCTCCAGATGGAGTTGTTCCCTTCTCATGTCAAACTGTTGGAAATAATACTGAGAGGGGGGGTGAATTAGTATTATCAAATTCTTTTTAATATGCCTTCCAGATTTATACTTTAATTTATTCTTCAGATATTGATCGTTAATTTGTATGTCAGTGCCATATAATAATGAACAAGAACAAGAAAAATAGATAAGCACACCAAAGAACACCAGATATAAGGTGGAAACCCAATGTGGGTGAAAACCACCTGCTGCAATATGTCTCTATCTTCTTTCAATTAGAAACTTCTTTTACAAGTATTTTGTACTGGTGCAGTCCTTTACCAGTACGCAGGCTGCATCCTGCAGAGAGCTACAACTCTCTCTCTCGTTTTCCAGTCTCTCCTTGAAGGGAGCTACAACCCCCTTTGCTCTTCTACTTCTTTAAGGACCACGTTTCACTAATTTTCAGACTGGATCCAAGAAGATCAAATAATCATCAAGTACATGCAAATCACCCAATCTCCTTATACAATCAACCAATGAATCACCCAACTTCTCAGAATGCTGTAAACAGAAAAGTAATACCAGAAATATAAACCCAGAACTCTGTAGCAATAGATAAAACACAGCCAACAAATGTTTCAAGACAGGTCTGCAACTTCACCGATATAAACCTGCGGATATCCGCATTCTTTCTGTGCCTGAACTGCGCAGATCCGCACTGTATCCTTCTGCTGCTCTGCGTACCACCGCACTTTCTCCTTCTGCTGAACTACGTACCTCAACTCAGATACGCACTGCACTATCTGTCAGACCGCGTACCTCCGCACTGTTCCTTCTATGCCTCTGCGTATCTCCGCACCGTGCTTTCTTCTGCGCTGCGTACCTCGCACTGCGCCTTCTGTTGCGCTGCGTACCCCCGCACTGCGTCTTCTCCTGCACTGCGTACCCCCGCACTTACGCCGTGGATCGCCTGCGAACCTCTGATTAGGGCCAAATTAGCAGTCCTCCAATGTGCCACAGTCAGTCAGATCCACAGATCTGATCATGCGCCCGAGAGATCACGACTTATCAATAGATTCACCTTAAATTTTCTCCTTGATTTAGATCTAGCTTTCAATCACCCAAACTTTCAGATCCTAAGATATTCAAATTTCACAAGTGTTTAGCCAAGTGATCTCCTTCCCCTTTTTATAGTCAATCCCTTATTCACACCATGGGACAAAACCATCAAACACCAATACAAGGGATCCAAACCGGGGTTCAACAATTTAGATCCTATACCACGGGCCAAAACCATAGGATCATGAATCGACGGGCTAAATACCAAGGGCCAAACATAAGAAACCCCACGTGAGCGTGCTTCTCTGCATTGGAGAGAGTGAACTGGGGGACCGCACCTTATGAACGAAGAACCTGCGGGTATGTCCGCACTTCCTGAACGGCGAACCTGCGGGTCCGCACCTTTTGAACGATGCACCAACGAACCTCTTATTTTCCATCATTTTGAGAGCTTGAACAGAGTTTTTCCACTTGAGTGAGTTGCCATCAAGTACAACACCTGAACCATAGAACCAAACTAGAATCATAATGCCAACAACCTCCCCCTTTGGACTTGATGGCAACCTCAAGATCCTCAACGTCATTCTCCCCCTTTGACATCAAGGGAAAAGGGTTATGCTCCTCCTGAGAACATGCTTAGGCCTTTGCTTTGTTGATCATGCTCCCCCTGACTAAAGATCAGATCTGCAACTGAAAAATTTCTTCAAGAAGAACCATAATCCACCATACACCATACATGACCGTGAAAGAGATAGAGACATATTGCAGCAATATTCAGATCAGAATCCATGTTCTACTTCTGTACTTCCTCCAGGATCTTCTACCATAATGCCAACAATGCATTATTAGAAGAATATATGCTCCCCCTGAACCTGTGCCATTCGATCTTTGACCAATGTACACATATACCCCATATGAAACTTGCGTACAACACACAATCTCTGAAACAGATGAGATTCAACAACAGGATGATGCATCAACAACCCCCAACTTTTGCTTGAGGTATTCAAAGGTCTCCCTGGGCAATGGTTTGGTGAGTATATCAGCAACTTGTTCCTTAGAAGGAACATACTCCAACTTGACCTTTTGTTCAAGCACTTGTTCCCTGAGAAAGTGATACTTGATCGGTATGTGCTTGGTCTTTGAATGCATGACTGGGTTCTTTGAAATGCTAATTGCACTTGTATTATCACATAAGATGGAGATAGGTGGAGTACAAGTGATTTGAAAATCCTGCAAGGTCTGAATCATCCAAAGGAGTTGAGTGCAACTAGATGCAGCAGCCACATATTCCGCTTCAGTTGTAGATAAAGCAATCGAACTCTGTTTCTTGTTGAACCAAGATACTAATCTGGAACCCATAAAGAATGCACCACCACTTGTGCTCTTCCTCTCATCCACGCTTCTGGCCCAATCTGCATCTGTATAAGCATGAAGTGTGAGATCTGTATCTCTAGGATACCATAAGCCATAGTTTTGAGTTCCTTGAAGGTACTTGAAAATTCTCTTCACTGCCTGAAGATGAGTTTCCTTTGGATTTTCCTGAAATCTTCCAACTATTCCCACTACATGCATGATGTCTGGTCGGGTACCTATTAAATAAAGTAGACTTCCAATCATAGATCTGTAGGTTGGTTGATGCACTGCTGCTGATTCATCATTTGCACTGAGGCTACATCCTGTGACCATGGGGGTACATACTGGTTTTGCATCTTCCATGCCATATTTCTTCAAAATCTGCTTGAGATACTTGGTTTGAGACAAGAAGATTCCACCTTCATTTTGTTGGATTTGCAATCCAAGAAAATATGTCAGTTATTCAAGCAAAGACATTTCAAATTCTTTTTGCATCAGCAAGGCAAAGTTTTGACTCATAGCTTCTTCATTGCTGCCAAAGATAATATCATCTACATACACAACAAGTATTAGTAATTTGTCATTTTCAATTTTTATGTAAAGATTGCTATCTGTTGATCCCTTTGAAAAACCTTGTTGATGAAGATATTTGTCCAAACAGTTCTACCAAGCGCTCGGAGCCTGTTTAAGACCATAGAGAGCCTTCTTTAGTCTGCATACAAGATTTGGATCATTCCCAAGGATGAAACCATCTGGTTGCTCAATGTACACTTCTTCTTCTAAGTCCCCATTCAGAAAGGTTGATTTCACGTCCATTTGAAAAACTTTGAACTTTTGAAAGCTTGAGAGAGCAAGGAACATTAGGATGGCCTCAAGTCTAGCAATGGGAGAAAAAGTTTCTTCGAAGTCTATTCCTTCTTGTTGAGCATACCTTTTACACACAAGTTTGGCCTTGTTTCTAATTACTTCTCCATTTTCATTCAACTTATTTTTGAAGATCCATTTTGTCCCTATGACATTCTTATCTTTTGGTCTAGGAACCAACTCCCAAGTGTTGTTCTTTTCGATCTGCTCAAGTTCTTCATCCATCGCCTTGACCCAGCATTCATCTTTGCATGCCTCTCTTACATTTTGTGGTTCAGTGGAGGAGAGCAATGCCAAATAGCTTGAGGCTTCTGAAATTGTTCTTCTTGTTTGTACACCTGCTTCTTTCTGCCCCAAAATCTGAGATTCTGGATGATTCTTTTGAACGTACCTGGATGGAGTCTTCTATTCTATCCTTATTTTCTCCTCAAGTGCCTCTTGAGGTTCTTCTTCATCATTTTTCTGATTTGGAGAGTAGTCTTCATCCTCTTCGATATTTTCATGATTTACTTGCCTAGGGATGTATCCTTTTTCATCAACCACTACATTAATGTTGTCAACAATTCTTCCAAGTCTTTTATTGTAACACTTATATGCTTTGTTGTGGGGAGAATAACCAAGGAGAATGCCTTCATCTGCTCTAGGTTCAAGTTTGCCAAGTTGTTCATCAGTGTTCTCGATATAGCATTTTCTCCCAAAAATTTTGAAATGCTTTACCGAAGGAGTCTCACCATACCAGATCTCATGAGGAGTTTGAGTGTTGTTCACTCGGACATTTGTTTTGTTGAGAATAACAACCGCAGCAAATGCAGCTTCACCCCATAAGGTTGCGGGAGTCCCAGACTCATCAAGAATAGCACGAGCCATTTGTTGGACCGTTCTGTTCATCCTTTCCACCACTCCATTTTGCTGAGGAGTCCTAGCTGTAGAGAATTCCCTTCTTATTCCATGTTCCTCACAAAAATCGAAAAATTCATTTGAGGTAAACTCCCCACCTCTGTCGGACCTAAGGCACTTAATTTTGTGATCTAATTCGTTTTCAGCCAAGGCTTGAAAGATTTGAATTTTTCGAATGCTTCGTCCTTGTGTTTCATAAGTCCCAACCAAACCATCCTGGAGAAGTCGTCAATGAATAATATAAAGTATTCTTCTCCTCGAGGTGACCTTGTCCTAAATGGACCACATACATCTGTATGGACTAGTTCAAGAGGCTTGCTAGCTGATCCTTCCTTCTCAGGGAAGTTAGTTCTGGTTTGCTTACCAAACTGACATGATTTACATATGGTGTTGTCTGGAATTTTGATATCTGGAAGACCATGAACTGCCTGGTATTTGCATGCTTTCCTTATTTGTGAAAAGCTAAGATGCCCCAACCTCCGGTGCCATAACCAATGTTCATCATCCTTGCTCAAATAACATCGTTGTTGTCCTTCTTCAAATATGTATAGATTATTTGGAGTTCTTCTGCCTTTGATCACTGTTTTTCTTGTATCAAGATCACGAACGCTACATCCATTTGATCGAAATATTACCTCGGTTCCTTGATCGCACATCTGATTGACACTCAGTAGATTATGCTTCAAGCCATCAACATACAAAACATTTCCAGCTTTGACCTTTTCTTTCAACTGAGCAGTGCCTTTTCCTTTTATGGTTGCAGGGGTATCATTTCCAAAAGAAACTTTCTTACCCTTTTCTAAAGTAGTATATGATTCAAGTTTTCCTTTATCACCTGTCATATGCTTTGAACATCCGCTGTCGATGTACCATAGATTTTCCTGTCCTTCTGCATAAAAAGCTATCCCATATCTTTCTGGTTGTGGTTCCTTTATTCTCCATGTTCGGGTGCTTGAGGCTTGTTCCTTTGTCTGCCAAAACCTGCTCCTGCATTCAGAATCTTCATGACCGAAGTTATTACAAATAGAACATTCAAATTCATTTTCAAGGGCCGAAAATTTGTTATAGGTCCTTTTCGTAATCCCGGTCATACTTCTTTGTTTTTGAGCTTCTCTAGTCATGATTGTCTTATAGGCAACACATTGAGCTGCTGCATCAAGATAACTCTTTGAGGTGGATGCTTGAGATGTTTCTCCATTATAACCCGGACCTATCTTAATTAGAGGAGAACGTTGTACATTGATAATCTCATCCAGAGTTTCAGATCCTTTAACAAACTTAAGATTAAGAACCTTTGTTTTCTCAATTTCTTTTCTAAGGCCAACAATTTCACATTCTAACTTCTCAAGAGATTTTTCTTTTTCATCAAGTTGAAATTGCAGAGTATCAATGATCACATTATTTTCTTCTAAACATGTCTTGAGTCTAGAAATCTCTTCATAAAAGTCATCCACATCTATAGCATCCATGTAATCATCATCTTCAAAAGCCATTAAAATTTTATAATCATTACCTCGTTCATCTTCGTCATTATTTGATAGGCCATCACTGTCTTCATGAGTGTAGTAACTTTTCTTAGTTGCATTCTGTTTCTTGTTCCATCTAACAGGTTCCTTCCCTTTGTCAATCTTATCCTTGTGAGGACATTTGGCAACATAGTGACAGACTCTTCCACAAGCAAATCATTTGAAAGGTAACTTACCTCGGAACCATCCAGTACCCCATTGAAGATTTCTGACAAAATTTGATTCTTCTTCTTCTTCTGACACGTGTCCTGACTCGTAGTACTCGCCTTTTCTTGAAGCCTTGAAGGCAGCTTCTCTCCTGTCTGATGGACCTCCTTTCCTCATTTCATAAGCAGTTAGAATTATGTGCAGCTGTGACATTTTAAGGCTTTGTAGATTCTCTTTTTCTTCTATAACAGAAACTTTAGATTCAAACCTAGGGGACAAAGATCTTAGAACTTTTTCAAACACAACAGCCTCTTTTATTTCTTCACCCAAATTTTTCATACAATTAACAATCTCATCTACACAAAGAAAAGAGTTAGCCACACTTTCATCATTATACATCTTGAGATTTTCATACTGAATCCTGAGGGTTTGAAGTTTTGCTCGTTTTACCTGATCATCTTCTTCATAGCTCAGAACAATCTTGTCCCATATCTCTTTTGCAGATTTAAACTGCATTACCTTGACAAATTCTGATTGAGATAGGCATCCTAATAGAGTATTGACCACCTTTGCATTTGTTTCATATTTCTTCTTCTCAGCCAGATCCGTAGGAGTTGCTGATGGAAAAGTATACCCTGTATCTATGATATCCCAAACTTCTATACCAAGAGATTGAAGATAGGCAGTAACTCTCACCTTCCAATAAACAAAGTTTGTCCCATCAAAAATCGGTGGCCTGATTGATGCTTCCCTCTTGTAGTTGCTCATGATGCAAGATCTTTCTTCAAGCGATCAAGCTTCTTCTGAAGAACCTGCTCTAATACCAATTGTTGGAAATAATACTGAGAGGGGGGGTGAATCAGTATTATCAAATTCTTTTCAATATGCCTTTCAGATTTATACTTTAATTTATTCTTCAGATATTGATTATTAATTTGTATGTCAGTGCCATATAATAATGAACAAGAACAAGAAAATAGATAAGCACACCAAAGAACACCAGATATAAGGTGGAAACCCAATGTGGGTGAAAACCACCTGCTGCAATATGTCTCTATCTTCTTTCAATTAGAAACTTCTTTTACAAGGATTTTGTATTGGTGCAGTCCTTTACCAGTACGTAGGCTGCAACCTGCAGAGAGCTACAACTCTCTCTCTCGTTTTCCAGTCTCTCCTGGAAGGGAGCTACAAACCCCTTTGCTCTTCTACTTATTTAAGGACCACGTTTCATTAATTTTTAGACTGGATCCAAGAAGATCAAATAATCATCAAGTACATGAAAATCACCAATCTCCTTATACAATCAACCAATGAATCACCCAACTTCTCTGAATGTTGTAAACAGAAAAGTAATACCAGAAATCTAAACCCAGAACTTTGCTGCAATAGATAAAAGACAGCCAAAAAATGTTTCAAGATAGGCCTGCAACTTCACCGATATAAACCTACGGATATCCACATTCTTTCTGTGCCTGAACTGTGCAGATCCGCACCGTATCCTTCTGTTGCTCTGCGTACCACCGCACTTTCTCCTTCTGCTGAACTGCGTACCTCAACTCAGATACGCACTACACTATCTGTCAGACCGCGTACCTCCGCACTGTTCCTTCTGTGCCTCTGCGTATCTCCGCACCGTGCTTTCTTCTGCGTTGCGTACCTCGCACTATGCCTTCTGTTGCGCTGTGTACCCCCGCACTGCGTCTTCTCCTGCACTGTGTACCCCCGCACTTACGCCGTGGATCGCTTGCGAACCTCTGATTAGGGCCAAATTAACAGTCCTTCAATGTGCCACGGTCAGTCAGATCCACAGATTTGATCATGCGCCCGAGAGATCACAACTTATCAATAGATTCGCCTTAAATTTTCTCCTTGATTTAGATCTAGCTTTCAATCACCAAAACTTTCAGATCTTAAGATATTCAAATTTCACAAGTGTTTAGCCAAGTGATCTCCTTCCCCTTTGTATATTCAATCCCTTATTCACACCATGGGACAAAACCATCAAACACCAATACAAGGGATCCAAACCGAGGTTCGACAATTTAGATCCTATACCACGAGCCAAAACCATAGGATCATGAATCGACGGGCTAAATACCAAGGGCCAAACATAAGAAACCCCACGCGAGTGCGCTTCTCTGCATTGGAGAGAGTGAACTGGGGGACCGCACCTTATGAACGGAGAACCTGCGGGTATGTCCGCACTTCCTGAACGGCGAACCTACGGGTCCGCACCTTTTGAATGATGCACCAGCGAACCTCTTATTTTCCATAATTTTGAGAGCCTGAACAGAGTTTTACCACTTGAGTGAGTTGCCATCAAGTACAACACTTGAACCATAGAGCCAAACCAGAATCATAAGGCCAACACAAACTCAGTATTAGTTATTTTTGTTGAGCCTTCCGTGTCTTCCTGTTCTGAAACAAGATTGAGCCTTGGCCTTTTGCTCTTGGCTGGCTTCATACTACACATTTGAAGTGACCATATCTGAATTGGAGGCTCCCTCTCTGTTTCTCTTGGGATTACTTTCCTCATTCTGAGGTTTCTGCAAAATAGCAGGGGTACTCATGGTTGCTTCTTGCTGTGGTACCTACAGGAATGAGCTTTCATCAAGCTATCTTTCTAAATCACACAAGGTATTTTCAACATCTACCTTTGTACTATCCCTGTCTATGAGAGCATCCAACAGCTTAGATTGATTGACATATCTTTCTATCTATGGTATGGGATGATGAATGTAAAGCCCCAATTTTACCTTTTGTCTAAGTTTAGTCATAAACCCTTGAGGGTCATATCTCCACATGAAACTGTTTCGAACTTCATTTGTTGCAGAATCTAAACTGGTTCCTGCCTGCTTTTCTAGAATTGCAAATGAAAGGGCCTAACTATTTTTTGACATTGAACTGAGTTCTTTTCTTGGCTGAGACAAAGCTAACTTCATCAGAGTTCATTGTCTGCTTATAATAATATAGAGAAAATAACCTCATGGGGACGTATTTGGGGAGTTTGTATGGGGCTAGTTGGCAACCATAGATTCTTATTTCAGTCTGATTTTGGTAAAGGTACCAATCTCCCACTTTACTTTTCTTGGACAATTGGAGGACTCTATTAATTTATTGACTTATTCTAGGTGGAGGACTTCCTGTCATAATGGTCATGACTGGATAGACAAAAGAGTCAATGAAGTCTGTGTAGGTGTATGGTGATATATATTTGTGGAAAAGTGGTGTCCAAAATATAACAGACATGGGCTAGCCTCTAGTATCTAGCTTCTGGAGAGTGAAGGGAAATCTTTCTAACTGATAATAAAAAAACATATGGTATAGTACAGATGAGTATTTGAATACTCTTTCATTATGCATTCTGGTAAACTGCTCATGCATCCTTTCAACTATGAATTGGGCATAATTGTACAAAGTAGCAAGAGGCTTTCCTGGGGTGAAAATAGACATGAAGGCTAGGATGAGCTCATCAACAAATTCATTTGTGGTACAACCCAAAATACATGATATCATAGTCACAATATGCTTGCCCCTTTCCGAAAAAATGGTAGAAACATATGGAGGGGCATGTTTAGGAATGTGTTGCTTTTCTACAATGAAAGTTTGGAATATTTGGGCCAGTCTAGAGGGAGTCAACTTGGTGTACAGGTCTAACAAATCCCCAATGGAGAGTGGGGTCAGGTTTGGACCTAGTTGGACTTGCAACATCTCATTAATTGATTCAGCTGTAATTGTGAACAAAACCTTTTGGTCAGGGGACATTATAGCTCTCTGGCTGGGAATGTAACAGGCATGGCACATATGGACAATTTCAGGAAAAATATGTACTTGGGGAAACTGGTATTTTGGCAAATTAAAATTTCATCAGAATGGTTCAGATATATGTCTTTACTCAAACAATGAATTTTGAGCAGAACCTCATATGCACTTGTTTCTCTGATTTGGAAATCCATGTCCTCTAGGGGGAGGTGGTCAAGGTCCAAATGGGGAGTTGTGATAGGTCTGACATCCATGGCGACAGGGGCAGCGATAGTTCAGTTATTGTGGATTTAAATTTGGCAATACAGGATTATTTAGAGGTTTTGAAGGAAACTGGAAGCTTTTAGAAGAGTTTGGGCACAAACTTTAAAACTTAAGGTAATTTCAATTAATTTTACTTAATTAAAACACTTCAAATACTGAACATTTTCAAATTGAAAGGGTTGTTTTTTGTAATTTGTCTTCAAATTCATTGTTCCCGGCAACTGCAGGAGTTTGAATGGCTTTGGTACGGACTGAGAGGTTGATTGGGGTGTCTGCAGCTTCTTCAGGAGTGAAATTGGAGTTCAATTGGTGAATTCAGCGTTTGCAGGAGTCGCACTAGTTTGCAGAGGTTCATAAAGGAAATGAGTGAAAAAAGGTGAAAAAGGGCTTCTCAGCCTTTTTATTGAGCAACAGTCACTTTTTGGCGGGTAATTTATGAATGAACAGTGGGTGGCTTTTCGGGTTTGGCGGGGAGGCAATTTCCCAAGCCATTAAACCGCTTTGATGGAGGAGGCGGTATTTAGGAGGGGTCACCTGATCTAGGCTAGCGCATGACACGTATCAGATGGGGGTCCAGGGAAAACCACCTTATCAGGTGGGTAACGGTCGGCTGTCGGGTGAAGCAGATATGGCTCTAGACCATCAGATGAGGGCGATGATGATTGGACGGTTGGGCAAGGGATGTGCACAAATAATATTAGCATAGGCTTCGGGGGGGGCCAGGGCTTTAATCATTGGCGGTTTGGGATTAATTAGGATTTAATCATGGGATTAAACGATCAGGTAGGGTTTAATGATGAGATTAGTTTAGATTTACTGCGTAATGGGGTATTAAGTGGGTTTTGTCGAGAATATGGGACAAAGTATAGTTTATATTAAAAATAAGGGTTGGGATATTTATATAGCGGATTTATTTAATATACGGGAAAAGGTATATCGGGAATCATATAATTAAGTTAAAAATTAATATGAAATGAATGTGTGGAGTGAACATACCACTAAGCATAATTTAATATTGATGCACTTTCTTCACATACACTTACACTTAGGATGAAGCACTTTTGTCGGTTTTTTGAGTGAAATAGAATTTAACATGGGGATTTTTTACTTTTCATAGGCAAATGAAGTTTATCATTAGGAAAAGGGGTTTTATTAGGGTGATGAAGGGAAATGAATTTTATGAAGGAAATTCTAACACTTGATGTTCATAAGTCATTAAGCTGAGGGTCTGGTCCCACCAAAAGTCAGAGAAATGCTCTGAGCCTTTATGACTTGAATGATTTTAAGTACTAGAACTTACTTGTGGATGGGGAAATTAGTAAGTAAAGGGGTGAAAAGGATGAATGGGAGTTAATTAAATGAACTTGTAAACCATTGTTTTTGCCTTCTTAACTACTCATGCACATTGAAACATATAATCAAGCATGATAAATGTGCTTTTATCCAATCAACTTTATACTTCAACAACCTTTCTTCTACTTACCCAATACTTACCCTACCATTTTTTCATCATTTTATTTGGGTGCATTTAGAATAGGAGACAGTTATCATTCATTTTTCTTTTGAAAATTAAACTATCTACTTATAACCTTATATCATCCAAGGGCTCAGATTAAACTGATGAGCTCCTTTTATTTTTTCTACCTATCTAATGATATGCCAAGATTAAATTGTTTGGTCAGATTTTATTCTCTAACTATAAACATAAAATTCAAAGAAGTAAAATAGTAGTGGCATTTAGACTTGAACACTTGCATGATCTATTTTTGTTTTTTGGGTTCATATTTTTTCATTTTTTTTATCATTCCTTATTATTTTTGTCCTTTGATCTTTCTTTTAGGACATACCCTCTTTACATTTTTAAAATTTTTAATATGGAAAACATTTGCAGAAAGAAAAGTTATGTCAAATATTACAAGGCACAAACTTAGCCAATTCAAAATTATGAATCCTATCACTATAGGACTCTAACAGTGGCTCCACTTGGGGGTGGAATTTCCTAGTGAAATGTCAAGAACTCTAAAGATCAGTATCCTTTGAATTGTGGCTAAAGTTATCTTGCAAAGTGTCCTTCTGTGAATCTACATTATTGATACTTATGACAGTAAATATTTCAAGGCTTATGGCCTTCTCTCCGGGCTTCAACTTCAAAGGATACGATCCAATCCAATCTACACTCTGTAATGTTATGTACAATGATGGAAAATAAAGTGAACTATTGTAACTCAGTGGAAAAGTAGTGCTTCAACATCCTACCATTGACAGGTCCTCCCGGTAGATCTGATCCATCTATGTTTGTCAAGAAAAAGGCATTCTTGCCTCTATAGCCAAAAATGACATATGGCCCCTGCCATAGAAAATCAAATTTTCCATGCTTGATTTTATCTTCTGCCCTTTGAATCCCACTTGAGGACTTTATCTCCTATGTGAAAATCATCTTCTTTAGTCTTTTTATCAAAGGCTTTCTTGATTTTTTCTTGGAATATCTGTGATTCTACATAAACCTCTTCTCTGGTCTGCTGCGGGTGAATAGTTTGGGTTTTTCTTCTTTGGATGTCATTCAGTTCCACTTGTAGTTCCTGAAGGATTTTCATGACTGGCACTCCCAAGGATGATGGTAAGACTGCATCCATCCCATAAATCAGCTGATAAGGTGATGTTCCAATGTGCTTCTTAGTAGTCAGTCTATCTTCCCATAAGGCATTGACTAATTTTTTATTCCATGTCTTTTTATTATCCTCCGTTAACTTTTTGATAATATTGACCAGGCTTCTGTTGGATGACTCCGCTAGTCCATTACCCTGAGGGTAATAGGCTGTGGAATGGCCAAGGGTAATATGGTATTTATTACAGAAATCTATCATTCTTTTGGACTTAAAGGTTTGTTGCATTATCAGTAATGAGCTTCTCGGGAAATCCAAATCTTGAAAGGATATTACTCTCTAGGAAGGTGATTATGACAGTGTCTGTGGCTTGCCTAGAAGGTATGGCCTTTATCCATTTGGTAAAATAGTATGTGTTTGTTAGAATCCACTTATGCTGAGCTGAGGATGGGGGGTGTATCCCCCATGTTGAAATGACATCTCAGTGGAAATTGGTTTAAGAGACAACGGTAACAGTTTCCAATTTCCCTCAAAAATTTGGCATTTGTGACATGAGGTCACATGTTTCTTGACATCTGCAAACAAAGTAGGCCAGTAGAAACCAGTCCTTAGAATCTTGTCAGTAGTACTCTTCCATTACAAGTGTCCTCCACAGTCCCCTGCATGAAACTCTTGCAAAAAATTTTCAGCCTCATCTTTTAACATGTTAAGAGAATACCACTACTGTCATTCCAAACAATGCATTATCTATAACACAATATCTTAATGACTTTGTCAGTCCAGCAAGAGCTTGTAAATTTAGTAATGCAAATGTAATATCTGCATACCATGGTGATTCAGCAAATGATTCACTGATCTGTGGAGTTGCCATCTCCTCTTGATCATCCAAAGCACTAATGAAGTTGATATCAAGGGCCTAACAGTTCGATTCAGCCATTAGTTTGGCTAACATTGGCCTTTTATGAGCTTGGTAGGTTTTATCTCTATGTCATATTCCAATATTGTGGCAATCCACTTGCCTCATTTTCCTTCAGGCCCATTTTGAGTCAAAATGTCCTTAACTACAGAGTTTGGAACATAAGCAATGATGTAAGAGTACAAATGTATACTCTAAAATATTTGATAGATTTAACCAAAGCCAATGCCTATTTTTCCATGATATTGTATTTTAGTGTGGCATCTCTTAAGGATTTACTAAAGAATGCTACTGGCTGTTCATATCCTTGATTGTTCTTTAGTAGCAAGACTACTGCAATGGTGTGCTCTGAAGCAAATGAAAAAATAATAAAATCTTTTCTAAAGTTAGGACTAATCAGGACTGAAGTCTTGGTTAATTCTTCCTTAATAGCTTCAAAGGATTGTTTAGCCTCCAATATCCACTTAATTTATGAGTCCTTTCTAAGCATGTTATTTAATTCCCTAATTAATTTTGCTAGATCTAAGGTGAATCTCCTAAGAAAATTAATCTTACCTAGAAATGATTGTAGCTCTTTTATGTTTCAAGGATGGGAAATAGTCAAAATGGCTTCTATTCTAGCAGGGTCTATCCTAATTCCATCTTTAGATATGATGTGTCCTAACAGATTTCCCTCTTCAACACCGAAAAGTGTCTTTTTAGGATTTAAAGAAATCCCAAATTTCCTACATTTGATAAATACACTTCTAAGATGGTCTAAGTGTTCATTATCTGATTTAGAGAAAAATGTAATGTCATCCTGGTATACCACTAAGAAATCATGGATTTCTTTGGCAAAAGATATATCCATAGCTCTTTGAAATGTGGCACTTGCATTCATTAATCTAAAGGGAATCTTCAAATACATGAAGGTGCCCCACAGATTAGTAAATGTAGTTTTGAGTTGGTCTTCAGGTTGGACAAGTATTTGGTTATAGCCAGAGAATCCATCTAACAGTGAAATCCTAGATAAGCCGACTACCCTTTGCAATATATGGTCCATTTTCGATAAGGGGTAGTTTTCTTTTAAAGAAACCTTGTTCAAGTTTCTAAAATCTACACAAAGTCTAATTTCACCTATCTATTTCCTAGTTGTAACTAAGTTTGAAATCCAGTCTGAGTATCTAATGGGTGTTATTATTTGGGCATCAAACATCCTTTTGACCTCTTTTTCTATGGATGGCATAAGAACTAGGTTTATCGTCCTATGTTTCTATTTGAAAGGTTTATGATCTTCTTTTAGAGGTATTTCGTGTTGGATTATGCTAGTGTCATAAGATTTTAAGTCTTCATAACTCCATGCAAACACATCTTGGAACTCTCTAAACAAATTTATATATTTGACCTTTTCCTTTGGGGGCAAGGCTTTAGATATCTTAATAAGATTTGGATTATCTTCAGTTCCTATATTAACTTCTTCTATATTAGCTCTTAGAAGTTCCATCTTGGGCTTTCTAGCTACATCATTAGAGTCAAACAAATCCTCTAAAGGTACTAGTCCTTTAGGAAAAAAATTATCTTTCAAATTAAGAATCTCAGGATCATCATCCATTATTTCATCTATCTCTACATTCTCTAAACTATCTATTTCTACTTTAGTAAATTTATTTGGTTTATGTACATCAAAAACATTTATATCTAATGTACTTTCTACATTACTGTCTATTGTGCAGTCAGTATCTATTTTACAATTCCGAAATTGACCTTAATTGTTCATGAAATCATAGATCTGAGAGTTTTGGGAAGAAATCTTCCAATACTTAAGTCTGTTTGGTATAACAGGCCTATGTCTGACCTCTGTAGTGTACTGTTGGTTTGGTTGGAATGGAAATTTACATGTTGTAGCAAAGGTAGCTAGACTGTGGGCTTGCATGTTTTGTTTTCTTGGAATGGTAGCAAAGTTTGATTCCAGGAGGTCCTTGACCAAGTCTAAAACAATATCCCTATATCTACCAAGCCTAGGGTTGTTGACAGAATATTCACCACTGATTTGTTTCATAATTAGCTCTGAGTCTCCCATGACAGAAACTCTTTTGGCTCCCAATTTCCTAACCAATTGTAACCCTAGAATCAGGGCTTCATATTCGGCGATGTTATTGGTACATTTGAAGTTCAATCTGGAAGAATGACCCTCAGCATCGTTATTTTCCATATTATGGATCCAAACTTCTGCACCAGTCCCCAACCTATTTACAGACCCATCAAAGTCTAAATTCCAAAGTGACTCGAATATGTTATCACTATCAGTTGTTATGTACTTAAGGTCTTTGACTATGATTTCCTTTTTATCAGTTTCTGGATTGTATAAGATGAAGGAGTCCATATCTGAGTGCATGGAGTATATGGGAAAGTTTTGGGGCTTCTCCTCACTACTAACCATGTACTTCATAAATGTACCCCTATATAATTTTATTTGTTGGCAAAAAATAGATACGGTGGCATAAGACATATCCAACTGCAAAGATCCCTGCAGTTTTGCTCCCCATGAGTGAGATAGTAGCATTCCATATTTTGGTGGGATATCTGCAACTACAATGTCCATTAAAATGCTCTTTGCAGGGCACTGGACAAGAGTTACACACAAGTCTTTGATCAGACCAAGGCATTTAACCTGGATGGAGTAAAAAAAAAAAATCCTTATAAGACCTGGTAATATCTAGGTTCAGCCTTTCCATTATTGCTTTTAGCATGAGATTGTGGGATGCTTCTGATTCCAACATAGCATTATGAAAATTTTTATCATGAATATTTAGGCTGATGTAAAAAGGAGGAACTCCCCCTTGCTGATGAATTCCATTGGCCTGAGGGCCAAACAACAATTTAGGTTGGTCATCATTTAAATTAATAGAATCGTCTCCCTCTCCTATGTTCAAAGTCTCAGTTATTTGTGACCTATAAGTTTCATTTTTTACCAATTCGGTCAGAGGAACTAATATCTTTAACTCAACTATCTCATTTTTATTATTGAAAGGGAGCAAAGGTCTGTTTGCTTGATTCAGATCTTCCTTAATGTGTGCAGTTTGAGTGTCTTTATCCTGTTTCTCAGCGGTAGGTATTTCAGTATATTTTCTACTGTTTTACCTTGATCACTTTTATCTTGATTGTTTTCAATGATTGGCCATGTTTGGGTTTGATTAGATGTTATATCTACAATCCTAGGGGTTGAAGTTTCAGGTGTTCCCCTAGGGAGAATTTGCAAAACTTTTTTAACTGGAGCTTCTTTCATTATCTTAGTCCGATTTTGGATGGATATTTTAATGGGATTCTCGTTATTCTTCTTACTTGTCAAGCTATATTGTTTATGTAATTCATATATATTTGATTCATAGCCCTACTTAAAATCAAAAGATTCACCAGATTCTAACTGTAACTATTGAAGCATATATAACTCCTGCTCTTCTTGAGTAAGAAAAACAGTGTCTTCCCCTTTGGTTTCCAATAAGATAATCTAGGTATCATCCTCTGCTTCTTGGTCTTGTGATTCCTCAACATAGTTCTCTTGGAAGGGTGGCCTAATTTGTTGGTCTGGTGTAGTATTCTTTGCAGCATTAGGGTTCTTCCTAAAATTTGGGTTTCTTGTTGGTGGTTGTTGTTGTTGATTTTCCCATTGATTTTTCCTATCCATGATATCTAACCTATCCATAATTCTTTCTAAACTTTTAGCTAAAACATCTATTTTTTCATTTGAAGTTGAAGCTTCTTCTTTAAATACAACTTTCTTTTCGTTCCTCATTCATGCTTTCCTAGCTAACAGGTTGGCTTCTACACTGACATCATTACTCTGCATTTCTTCAAGTGTTTCATGGTTTCTCTACCTTAACTTGTATGACATATCAGCATCAAAACCATCAGGGAACTTAATTAATGCTAGGTCAGGTGGGGGCTTAATGTTGGCTAGAATTGCATTATAGATATTATTAAACCTAGTGATATAGTCCTGAATTGACTCGTTGGGAGCTCTCCTAATATTGTCATATTCAAAAAGTATTTGCAATGGGTTCTTCTTTCTTTCCCAACTATCAACGAATAACCTTCGAAAATTTGCTAGGTCTACAATGCGGTTGGCAAGAAAGGCTTTAAACCACTTCTTGACATCACCAATTAAAGTTTGGGCAAACAATCTCATCTGGACATCTGCCTCATCTATTTCATGCAATTCAAAAAAGTCAGACATCTTGTTTACATGCTATTGGGTAGTATGATGACCAATAGCATCAAACAGGAAAATCTTACTTTGATAATCTGCAGGCATGGAATGAAGTTGGGCAAGTAAAACAAGAGGAGCATATATGTTTGCCATTGCTGTGATTCTGGTTTGACTTGGGGGTAAAGTTGTGGTGGTTGAAGAAGGGATTAAAACTGATGGAGGTGAAATAGATAATGATAAAGATGAATGATTAATATGTGATTTAGGTGATTGAATTGTGGTATATACAATTGATGAAGTTGTGGTAAAGGAAGGTGGATTTACAGTGAGTGATGATTGTGAAGAAATTTAAGATGCAGCAGTAGTAAGGGAAGCTAGCTGTACACATTGCTGAATATAAGCACTATCTATATTACTAATCAATGTAGAGGTTAAGGCTTCTAATTTGTCAAAAGAATCTAAGATAAATTTGTCCAAATCTAGATGAATAACCCTTTTTGATTCGATGAGTTGAGTAAACTCAAGGTCTAAAACTGTTTCATGGATATCATTCTCAGATTTGGTTCTAAATAGTGAGAGGTCAAATGACAAATCGAAAGGGACTTCTTCTAAAGTTGAAAACTCCTCAGGGAGTGAATTGGCTCTGTCTAGCTGGCTACTACTGGCTTGAGTTTCTTCATTTTTTGGCTTCCTTAGAATTTTGTCTAGGTCATCCACTATAGTTGCAGGGTTTGGATCTGGGTTGGCCCTAGTGTAGTGAATCTTTTTAGGAGCCAGAATTTTAAGTTTTAAACTGTTTTTATGAAATTTTCTAAAAACTTACTTCGAGTAATGACCTTAAGGGGATCAAGATTTGATTGAAGATTTCCTTAAATTTTTTATGAGACTCAAGATCGAATTCCCCAGTATGGTCGCCAGAAATGTTATCACTCTGATAATTCCTTTGAAGTAATAAGAAGGAAAAACCAAAGGTAACCACTATCCACTTTTGGAGATCAGGACCTAGCCTTCCTGATGCTCAGAGAGGGCTCTCTCTTTAAGATTTAACTTTGTTTTAGTTAAAAAGTTTTAGGCTAGCTATGATTGTTCAAAGGGTTTTGATTTGTTTGAGATTGGGTGGTGGGATCTCTTAAAAAAGTGGATAAATTGATGTCTTTTGGACCATTGGGCTATGGAGTCAACTGATAAGGAAGCAAGGCTAGATAAACTCACTAAAGGGGATGTTCCAAGGGCAAGATAGCAGAGTGTATTTCAGATGTTTGAGACAGAGGGGTGAAAGGGTTTCACTTAGGGTGAGAGAGCAGTTAAGGGTTCTCAGACCCGAATAATGAATGAGGAAGGAAGGGGTAAATGAAATCAAAGGGCAGTTAAGAATCCTTTAACCTAGATTATTCACGAAATCAATTTAAACCAGAGAGCATTTAGGAATTATTTAATTTAAATATCAGAATAAAATATTCAAATGATTAACTGTTAAAACAAAGTGTGATTTAAACAAGTACTGAAATATATTTCCAGTTATAGCGTTTAGATTGAAACACATGTAAGATTATGAATAACTTTAAGAAATTGACAAAGACACATGAAAATACTTGTCTGAAACTCGCTCAACACATGAATCCTTGGAAAAGTCTGATCTTTATTAATCAATCCAGCTTGCTTTCTCATCAACTGATACAATAACCTTCTGGGTCTTCTTGATCAAAAAGTCTACAGAAATATCTAATAGAATCCACCCTGCGTACTTCGAATTGTGAAGTATTTATACAAAATTCTATTACAAAATCTCTCAAACTAATTTGAGATTTAATTTAGGAAATAAAAATATATTCTTGCAAGAAGATAGAGACAACTATTGAACTGCTTCATGTTGTCCCCTTTATTTTGGTACTGCTGCCTTTTATGGTTTGATTTTAGCCCTTTATGCTGCTTTGTTGTTTTATCTTTTATGCTAGAAGCTCCATTTACTTGAGGCTTTCATCTGATACACTTTAACTCTGTTGATCTGTCTTCATATTTTTACCTGGTTGTTTTACTTTTACTGTATTTTAACCTATTTACTGCATATTTCTTATAGTAAATCAGTTAATTTTTCCCATGCTTCAGCATCAGGTAAATGGATTTTTAGCATCCTCCTATATATTTCATCTTGTTGGACACCTAATCCTCTAAGGGTTGGTGTGGAAGCTGAATAGCCAAAAGGAGTCCAAGAAACCACTTGGAATATGAATCCAAGGGTCACACCATGTACTATAAATGTATATTATTTGTTAATAATAAATGTACTCTCCTATTTATCTTTCCTATTCTGTTGCTGCCATGTGTGCATTTAACATGGTATCAGAGCGGGTGATCTCCTGCCCTGCTTAAGTATGAGCCACTTGTTTATGTGAGCTTGCTTTTTTGTGCCCTTTATGTGCATGTTAGTCCTACACCTCTACCCATAATCCTCAAATAGTAAAAATTGACGTCCTAGGTCTGCAAATTCAAATGTTTTATATCAGCCTATGTTACCAGTTTTTTCATATGCTCTTTTGAAATGTTGAAGTTTTTTTGATACACTAGCGGTCTCTTTGCCCTTGCATTACATGTCTGTCAACACAACATCATATTTGAAATCCATGCATGCCTGGCATTGTCTCTTTCTTATAATTTCTCTGCCACACTATCGATTAGTTCTGATCTTCTGGTCCAAATATTCTCCTATTTCATTGCTACACAGAGAAATGCTCCTTCACTCAACGTAATTTGTGGCGATTTCTATCCTGCCATTCTAAATCTTCTAAGTCATTTCACTCATCCATTTCTCTATAATAAGTTGCTCAAAAACGAACAAAAAAACAAAAAAAAATGCCATTCTATTCAGCTTGTCAGCACACATTGGGTCTAGGCATTGCTCCTCTTCCTTTAATGATCTCTTCTCTGAGTAGAGCTCGAGGTCATTAAATGCTAGTGCGCATCCGAGGATATTTGCTCCTGTTGCACTACCAAAATCCAGAGGCGACAAGTTGTTATCTCCTCCAGAGGTGGGACACCTCCCCTGCATCACACTCGCATATCATCCATCTATGGTCGTATTTTCATTGTAGATTATGTTTCTAAAAACTACGCAACGTATCTGTCTGATAGTGTGAATGCCTGAAATTGCAACTATGTCTTGAGGAGAAATCCCTTGATTTTGAAATGTGGAAAAAAGTTGATTCACATCAAATGTTGGAGAAGGAATATCTATATTTGTGGTGTCTACACTAGTGCTTGTGGAGTCCCTCCTTCCCAATACCATTTCCCAATAAGGGCTTGCACTCAAGACCACAGAATCTTAAGCATCTAAGAATGATACATGCCATGGGTTCAACACCTGGTTCATCACATTCAAGTCCAACATTCTCTAGCTACATGAGCTGTGGTGGAGATTCATCTTCTGAATAATAAAGATAGAGAGAACAACAGTCACAAGCACAAAATGAGTCCATTGTTGCGAAGAGGTCGTGAAGAAACGGATCGTTTTTATTATTAGAAGGTCTGAGTTCCTAATCCCCAATTTCTTCACCACCATTACTTTGATCATCCACACCATTCTATCTTTGTATAAAATCAATGCGTAGGGACTCTAGATAATCTAAAGCAATCTCTTGTCTAGGCCTGCTAATTCCGTCATTAGGTTCCATATTCCACCTGCTTAATTCCGTTATAGTTGAACAGGTCAGGAATAGATACGATGTCTTCCAAATCTATGCTTTGCGATTTCAGGCCACTCTTTTCTGAGCTCTATAAAGACAAATAATCTTTCTAGACCCATTAGATTTTGGTAAGGTGGAATAAGAATCATTGGAAGAATTATTGCTTGGATCTTGCTTGACTTCTCAAATCCCATCTCCGAGTACAGACCTCTGAGTAGTTCAGGTGAAAGGTTCAACTCCTCAAACGTCTTTCCTAAAGTATAAGGAGTGTCACCAGTAGTGACCACTCTGATATTCGAGTCTTCTGAATTGATTGTGTGTACAGGCCCTTCGATTCTTGTATCTGGTTACAATTCCTAAATAGAGCATTGAGTCCATGCGTAACTCTTGGTCTCCATTGAAGTATGATGGTATTTATGTGTTGAATGGTGCGTTGAATGTTTTACGTTGGAGAATATGCAATATTTAGTATATTATGTTGAATGTATTGTATTATATGCTTGAGTAGTGATACATTTGTGTTGAAGAGTTGATTGCTTGTATTGGTATATTGGTGTCTCTACTTTGAGGGACGTTCAATTCTTATGTTGAACCATTTAGACATGCACTTTGAAGATAAAACCATTTATATATGCCTTAAATAATTTTGAGGGTCCATTCATATATACATGATTCGGACTATTCATACATGAAGTTGATAGTCGGTCCATACAATTAATTTATATGAAAGTTAGTCAATAGTATCTGCGGCATATGCATTGTTAGCTCTCCATAAATTCTGTGTGATATATGAGTATTGAGGGAAGATTGTTTTCTTTGAAGAAAGTGGCAAGATCAAAGAATATTGGTTCATACCCTAGTCAAAGCATTTATATATATGAGCATTCAAGTCTTGTCCATGACATAATGCTATAGTTGTTGAAGTTTTGATAGACATCATCTCTGCTTTGAAAGTGAATATGTTGGATGATTAATTGGAATGATAGAGTTCAATGTTCATAAGCATTGGGGGCTATTTATATTCTTTAAAGTTGTGGTTATTTGGCATTGTGTGAGATATCTATGCAACATTGTCATTAAATGGAGCAAATTGACGATGCATTACAGTTATTGAATAGTCTAATCTTTTCCACTGTTGATGGGAAAAGGTATATCGAGAATCATATAATTAAGTTAAAAATTAATATGAAATGAATGTGCAGAGTGAAAATACCACTAAGCATAATGTAATATTGATGCACTTTCTTCACATACACTTACACTTAGGATGAAGCACTTTTGTGGGTGCTTTGAGTGAAATAGAATTTAACATGGGGGTTTTTTACTTTTTATAGGCAAATGAAGTTTATCCTTAGGAAAAGGGGTTTTATTAGGGTGATGAAGGAAAATGAATTTTATGAAGGGAATTCTAACACTTGATGTCTATAAGTCATTAAGCTGAGGGTCCAGTCCCAACAAAAGTCGGAGAAATGCTCTGAGCCTTTATGACTTGAAGGATTTTAAGTACTAGAACTTACTTGTGGATGGGGAAATTAGTAAGTAAAGCGGTGAAAAGGATGAAGGGGAGATAGTTAAATGAAATTGTAAACCATTGTTTTTGCCTTCTTAATTGTTCATGCACATTGAAACATATAATCATGCATGATAAATGTGCTTTTATCCAATCAACTTTATACTTCAACAACCTTTCTTCTACTTACCCTACCATTTTTTCTTCATTTTGTTTGGGTGCATTTAGACTAGCAAACCCTTATCATTCATTTTTCTTTTGAAAATTAAACTATCTACTTCTAACCTTATATCATCTAAGGGATCATATTAAACTAATGAACTCCTTTTATTTTCTCTACCTATCTAATGATCTGCCAATATTACACTGTTTGGTCAGATTTTATTCTCTAACTATAAATATAAAATTCAAAGCAGTAAAATAGTAGTGCCATTTAGACTTGCATACTTTCATGATCTATTTTTGTTTTTGGGGTTCATATTTTTTCATATTTTGATATTTCCTTACTCTCTTGTCCTTTAATGTTTCTTTTAGGACATACCCTTTTTACATTTTTTAAATTTTTAATATGGAAAACATTTGCAGAAAGCAAAGGTATGTACAACATTACAAGGCACAAACTTAGCCAATTCAAAATTATGAATCCTATCACTATAGGACTCTAATAGTTTCATTGGTATTTCTATTGTATTATGTTGGTTATGAATATGTATTATGACAGTGGTTGTGTATGGCTCTCATCATGTTTTTACCTGTATTTGGATGAGAAATGTATCTATGTAATAATGGATGAAACTGCAGCTAATGTGTTGAGGCATCAATGCTTCTTAGTGATTCTTAGATGAGCATGAGACCCCTATGCTCAGATCTGTTATTTACACTTGTAGATTATATATTTGTGATATGTTTTACGAAATTTCTGTCATGGCTGGTAGGGGTCCAGTCAAGGGCTTTCTCAATTAATTACATTTGTATCATCCTTCCATTGTTATCTTTCTGTTCTGAAGGTATCATTGAATTTTAGGCAGTGACATGGGCTCTGAGCCTGAAAAACTGGCTCAAATCTTACGGGTGTTGGCACAGCACTAAGAAAAATAATCCCTGGACGTTGGCATACCATGATGTGGGAGCATCCAGAGCCTTCTATATGTAAGAATTCCCATATCATGGGAGCGTCTGGGGTTAATTGATATAAAACTTAGTGGGACTTAGGGGTTGGTTACCTGAGAGGTTTGGAGGGTTCCTTAGGGTCTTGTTTTTGTTGTGGAAGGTCTCTATGGTGTGTTTTAGATAGTTCCACTTCCTTAACATGAATTAGGAGGTTGAATAATATCATAGTAACTTCTCTTCACATATTTACCTCGGTTGGCCAATTACTTGGGTAGATGTGGGAGGAGGGTGTTACAGAGGAAGTGACCCAGACCAAGGCTCTTCACAGAACCAGAGCCATTTTTTGTAGTCACCCCTTATGGGTTTATAGGCTTTGTTATCCTTTTACCAATTCCTCTCACGAAAGAAAAATAAAAAGGAAATGCAACAATTATCCTATATAAATGCAATAATATATAAACAAAGAAATGAAAATCTAAGCAAACAATACATGTTGCTATTACAACTAATGTATATGTACATTATATAAAAAGAATAAGATGGCCAAATTCTCATGTAATTGACAAGGTCTATCATTAGAGAAATTTTGAGGTCTAAAATGGGATTCATACCAAAAATGTACAACCAAAATCAACTTAATAAGAACCAATAGGATTCAAGGTGATGATGTCAACCATGGGGGTTGATTCACCGTTTTTGGAGTAAAAGTGATCAGTTGCTCAAGTTTGTGCTCAAAAGTAAAAGTGCCAGAATCTTGTTAAGCTCATATTTAGATCAAAGGGCTCGTCATTCTGAATCCAACGATGTGAACGACCCTCAAATCTGAGCTCGTATGTAGAAGTTAGAGTAAGTCAAAGTTCAACTTTGACTTGTCTACAGGGCAGGATTGGATGATGTGGAAAAGTTCCCAACAAATGAGGAGGCGCCAAATGGAAGGCCACCACTGGCCCTCACATATCGCATATCACAGGTCGTAGGTGGATCGAGTTAAGAATAGGCCCCTATGCAGTGTTGATTGCTATTTGCGATATTTTATATCTCAATCGCAGGAAAGGAGGAGTTATAGAATCGGCACCCCACACAGTCAAGGTTGCAATGCGATACATCACAATCACATATCGCACCCAGTACCCACCAATATATATATGATACAAGGATTATCCACCGATAGTGAAATGCGATGAGTTCTGATAGCGATAAGACCCTAGACGTGATACGTTTATGTGTTGTAGTTTATATGCCGCTAGGACTGTTGAATATGTTCTTGCGCTGATTACCAATTGTGATGAGAAATACACTGCCCAGATGAGAGATGTTATGAATTCCATTTTATATCCCTATCGAGTCTATGATATCATTATCGCAGCATTCCACAGTGTTAACAAGACCTTCAGGCTACCAAACCTCGTTGATTGCGATTTGCAATACAACCGACAGGTTATGGCCCGCGGCGTGGCCAAACTCTTGCTCAGTTAGTGGATTTTGGAGTGAATTTGTGGGATTATGTCGGTTTTGGAGCAATTTGTGGAACAAATAGTGGGAGAACTAGGAGAAGTCATAACTTCTTTAGTTTTTATTTAAATCGGATGCAAAAGGAGGCTAGATAGCCATTTTTTAGTATTCTAAACTCATTGAGACAGGTTTCAGAGGCATTTGCACATTGTAAATACACTTTTGTTGTAATTTTGATCATAATAGAGAGGCCCAAGCATTGGAAGTTGGACCAAGGAGATGTAGACCGAGAGGGGTGAACTCCTCATCAAATCTTTGTGTTGTGTGTTGTATTTTGATGTTCTTTACTATTATTTTGTTGTTGTTCATCATATGTTTTATGTTAAATTGTTTATAACATTTACATAAGAAACTCTCATGGGAATTAGTTAATTAAGAAAACATGGTGAATCCTTAAGCACTTTATAAGCAAATGACAAGCATCTTGGGTTTTACTATGAATGGAGAATTAGCACAACATTACTAATATGCTCCAATTCAGATCAAGTTGGTATCAGATCACTGGTTTTTGTTTACTATATTTGCTTTGTGAAAGAAGGATTTAATTTTTTACAAGTTTATGTTGTAAATAATACTGAGAGGGGGGGCAGGGTGAATCAGTATTATCAAATCAATTATTTTTCATTTCACAATCAGATTTGTATACGCTACTTCAGTTATGGGAAACTTCATATATACGCTATTGTGTCTAAAGCAACCAATGTATATCAATAAACTTATGATTCATTAAATGTTGATCTTTAATCACTGCATCAAAACTTCATTAACCATAAGAACAGTAAATAGGTGCAGTAAAACAGAACAGATCATCACACACATGGACACAAGATATAAGGTGGAAACCCAATGTGGGTGAAAACCACCTACTGCAATACATCTCTATCTTATTTTAATAAGCAACTTCTTTTTACAATATTTATGCACTAGTGCAGTCTTATACCAGTATGCAAGCTTCTACCTGCAGAAGGCTACTACCTTCTCTCGTTCTCCAGCTTCTCCTGGAAGGGAGCTACAACCCCCTTAGCTCTTGTACTAGCTGATGTACTAGTATGTAGGTGCTAACCTACAGAAGGCTACAACCTTCTCTTTCTTCCAGGGACCATGTTTCATAAATTTTCAGACTGGATCCATCAATGACAATAATCAAACATCAAATACATCAACCAATCTCCTTTGCTTCAATCAAAACTGAATCAAACAATTACTTCTCTAAATGTTGTAACCATAATACATTAACAGTAACCAAAAACCAATCCTGAACCCATAACACTGCAACAATAAACAGAAGTATCTAAAACATATTTCATGAGACGTACACTACTTCAATATGTAGAACCTGCATGCATACGCTTCTGTATTAAGGCCAACAGCGTATACGCATTTTTGACTTACTGAACCAGCGTGTATACGTGCCTCTGCTGTGCCAAACCTGCGTATAGATCTATAAAAGATAATTTACCCTTTTTACTTATTTAGACATCAGTTATACTAGGATTATCATATTTATAGATCAAGTTATGTGCCAAATATAACATATCAAAATCACACAAAGATACTACTATTCAAGCCTTAAGATCTTGACCCAACAATAGAACTTATGCTTCTTCTAGCGCTCAGGTTCCTCCTTGGTTCAAATCTAGCTATGCTCCATAACCCAATTCTAGATCTTGATCTCCATAAGATATTCAATGCTTGAGTGAATGCCTTTACCTAATGATCTCCTTCCCCTTTTATAGTCTTAGGCCTAACTCAATACCATGGTCCAAAACCATAGATAATCAATACCATGGACCCAATACCTGGGTTCAATACTTCAGACGAGATACCATGGTCCAAAACCATAGGTCCAAATACCAAGGACTAAATACCATGGACCAAAAATAAGTTTTCCCACATGTATGCGTTTTTCCTTGCATGAAAGTGCATGCATACGTATACGCGCCTTTTGACCATCGAAGCCGCGTGTATACACGAATTGGTTAAGAGGAACCTACGTATATCTCTTTTTCTTTCATTCTAAGAGCCTGAACTGAGATCTTCCATCTGAGTGAGTTGCCATCAAGGACAAAACTTGTGCCATAGTGCCAAACCTGTGTCATAATGCCGACAATATCCCCCTTTGGACTTGATGGCAACCTCAAGTCACTCAAAGTCATTCTCCCCCTTTTTCATCAAGGGTAAAGGGTTATGCTCCCCCTGAGTACATGATGAAATCTTTGTTCTGCTATTTTGTCCATGCTCCCCCTGACTGTAAGCAAGGTCTGCAAAAAGATCTTCTACAATAAAGAACATGACTCTATAAATGACCTTCCTATCACCAAAGACTCATACATACATCCATCTCCCAACCAAGCGGGGATATACGAATATTGACCAATCCACCCAACCAAATGGGGATACACCAAAAGTTTACACAAGATAAAACAAGAACATTACATCATCCATCCTAGGCATATTGGGGAAACCAAAATAGGTCATTACATGACCTTGATGTTAAAATATATACATGATATAGAGACAAAATATCTACAACAAGACTATGATAGTCATCAACAACTATCATCAGCAGCATCTGTCAACCATCATTCAGACCAGCAACCATGTTTTCCCTCAACACCTGTTCCACCTGAAACCAAAAACAACCTGTAAAATTGAACCAAGATCTTCTAAAATAATGACAACAATGCATTATTAGAAGTATATGCTCCCCCTGAACCTGTGCCAGATGGTCTCTGTCAAATCCATATCAGACTCTTTTCATCCTGAGTTTGGCCCACTATTTTTCTTCAAACCAACATATACACGACTGTATCCACATAAACCGGCATATGTACGTGGATTCTCCTCATTAAACTCGCGTACAACCACTTTTCTCTGAAACAGACAAGTTTCAACAGCAAGATGATGCATCAACTACTCCCAGCTTCTGCCTGAGGTATTCAAATGTCTCCCTGGGCAGTGGTTTGGTGATTATATCAGCAACCTGTTCCTTGGAGGGAACATACTTCAATTTGACCTTTTGTTCAAGCACTTGTTCTCGAAGAAAACGATATTTGATAGGTATGTGCTTGCTCTTTGAATGCATGATAGGATTCTTTGAAATACTAATTTCACTTGTATTATCACATAAAATAGAGATAGGTGGAGTACAAGTGATTTTAAAATCTTGCAAAGTTTGCATCATCCAAAGGAGTTGTGCGCAACAAGGTGCAGCAGCCACATATTTCGCTTCAGCTATAGATAAAGAAATTGAACTTTGTTTCTTGTTGAACCAAGATACTAATTTGGAACCCATAAAGAATGCACAACCACTAGTGCTTTTTCTGTCATCCATGCTTCCTGCCCAATCTGCATCTGTATATGCATCAAGTGTGAGATCTGTATCTCTAGGATACCATAAGCCATAGTTTTGCGTTCCTTGAAGATATTTGAAAATCCTTTTAACCACCTGAAGGTGTTCTTCTTTTGGTTTTTCCTGGAATCTTCCAACTATTCCCACTGCATGCATGATGTCAGGTCGGGTACCTGTCATATAGAGCAGACTACCAATCATGGATCTATAGGTTGGTTGATGTATTGCTGCTGAATCGTCATTTGCGTTGAGGCTGCATCCTGTTACCATAGGGGTACATACTAGTTTCGAATCTTCCATGCCATATTTCTTCAAGATCTGCTTGAGGTACTTGGTTTGTGATAAAAAGATATCGTCTTTATTTTGTTGGACTTGTAAACCAAGAAAATATGTCAACTCACCAAGCAAGGACATTTCAAATTCTTTCTGCATCACCAAAGAAAAGTTTTGACTCATGGCTTCTTCATTGCTACCAAAGATGATATCATCAACATACACAACAAGTATTAGCAATTTATCATTATCAATTTTTATATATAGATTGCTATCTACTGATCCTTTTGAAAAACCTTGTTGATGGAGGTATTTGCCCAGACGATAATACCAAGCCCTTGGAGCCAGTTTAAGACCATAGAGTGCCTTCTTAAGTCTGCATACAAGTTTTGGATCATTTCCAAGGATGAATCCATTTGGTTGCTCAATATACACTTCTTCTTCTAAGTCTCCATTTAAAAAGGTAGATTTCACATCCATTTGAAATACTTTGAACTTTTGAAAGCTAGAAAGAGAAAGGAACATTCTTATGGCTTCAAGTCTAGCAACTGGTGCAAAATTTTCTTCAAAGTCTATACCTTGTTGTTGAGCATACCCTTTACAAACAAGTCTAGCCTTGTTTCTAATAACATCTCCATTTTCATTCAGCTTGTTTTTTAATATCCATTTGGTCCCTATGACATTCTTATCATTTGGTCTTGGAACCAACTCGCAAGTGTTATTATTTTCAATCTGATCAAGGTCTTCATTCATGGCCTTGACCCAGCATTCATCTTGGTATGCTTCACTTACATTTCGTGGTTCAGTGGAGGAGAGCAATGCTAGATAGCTTGAAGCTTCTGAAATAGTTCTTGTTGTTTGTACACCTGCCTCTTTCTACCCCAAAATTTGAGTCTCTGGATGATTCTTCTGGAAATATCTGGCTGGAGTCTTTTCTTCTACCCCTATTTGTTCTTCTGGTGCCTCATATGTTTCTTCTTCATCATAAGTCTGATTTAATGTTGAAGGATAGTCCTCATCATCTTCGAAATCTTCGGCTTTTATCTACCTAGGATTGTTTCCTTCTCATCATCTTCGAAATCTTCGGATTTTACCTGCATAGGATTGTTTCCTTCTTCATCAACCACTACATCAATACTTTCAACAATTTTTCCAAGTCTTTTATTGTAACACTTATATCCTTCGTTGTGGGGAGAGTAACCAAGGAGAATGCCTTTATCTACTCTAGGTTCAAACTTGCCAAGGTTTTCATCAGTCCTTTTGATGTAACATTTGCTTCCAAAAATTTTGAAGTATTTTACTGTAGGAGTCTTACCATACCAAAGTTCATGAGGAGTCTGAGTGTTGTTCACCTGGACATTTGTCTTGTTGAGAATAGTAATGGCAGCAAATGCAGCTTCACCCCAGAAGGTTGCAGGAGTTCCAGACTCATCAAGCATAGCACGAGCCATTTGTTGAACCATTCTGTTCATCCTTTCCACTACTCCATTTTGCTGAGGAGTCCTTGCAGTAGAGAATTCCCTTCTTAAGCCATGTTCTTCACAAAAATTGAAAATTTCATCTGAGGTAAATTCCCCTCCTCGATCAGACCTAAGGAATTTGATTCTACGATCTGATTCATTTTCAACCAAGGCTTTGAATGCTTTGAACTTTTCAAAAGCTTCATCTTTATGCTTCAGAAGTCCTATCCAACACATCTTGGAAAAGTCATCAATGAACAATATGAAGTATTCTTCTCCTCAAGGTGACCTTTTCCTGGATGGACCACATACATCAGTATGGACAAGTTCAAGTGGCTTACTAGCTGATCCTTCCTTCTCAGGGAAATTGGTTCTAGTTTGCTTACCAAACTGACATGATTTGCATATTGTATTGTCTGGAATTCTGATGTCAGGGAGATCACGAACCGCCTAATATTTGCATGCTTTCCTTATCTGAGAGAAGCTTAGATGCCCCAACCTTCTGTGCCATAACCAGTGTTCATCATTCTTGCTTAGATAGCATTGTTTTTGTCCTCCATTGAGTATGTATAAATTATTTGGAGTTCTTATGCCTTTGATCATTGTTTCTTATGTATCAAGCTCACAAACAATACATCCATTTGATCAAAATATTACTTCATTTCCTTGATCACACATCTGACTGACACTCAATAGATTATGCTTTGAGCCATCAACATACATAACATTTCCATCTTTGACCTTTTCTTTCAAAAGAACAAAACCTTTCCCTTTTATGAGTGCAGGGGTGTCATTTCCAAATGAGACCTTCGTTTCCTTTTCTAAGGCACCATATGACTAAAGTTTTTCTTTATCACCTGTCATATGTTTCGAGCATCCACTGTCGATGTACCACTGTTTTTCCTGTCCTTCCACATATAAGGCTATACCAAATCTTTCTGGTAGTTGCGGTTCTTTCTTTCTCCATGTTTTGGGATTCAATGAAGCTTGCTCCTTTTGAGTTGTTTGCTGAAACCTACTCCTGCATTCAGAATCTTCATGACCGAAGTTGTTACAAATAGAACATTCTATTTCATTTTCAAGAGAAAAAAAGTTTTTGTAGGTCCTTTTCATGATCCGAATCACACTCCTTTGATTTCATGCTTCTCTAGTCATGATGGTCTTGTAGGCAGCACATTGAGCAGATTTGTGTCCAAAGTTATGACAAGAGAAACATTGGCCATTGAAAAAATTCCTGTGATTATCAAACCTACCATCCAGGCAATTGTAGTTTCCATAGGCAAATTGAAAGTGATTTACTTGTGGTTGGTTGTAACTTCTGTTCATCCTTGAAGTAGATTGCCCCCGATTTACTTGGTGATCTCTGTTCATCCTTGAAGTAGATTGACCCTGATTTACCTGGTGATCTTCTTTATGCCTTTGCTGTCGATTGTCAACCTGTTCACTTATCCTTACTGCATCTAGATAACTTTTGGAGGTGGATGGCTTCTGTGCTTGAGATGCTTCTTCATAATATCCAAGACCTGTCTTGATTAGAGGAGAACGTTGCACTTTGATAATGTCATCTAAAGTTTCAGATCCTATAGCAAATCTAATATTAAGAGCTTTTGTTTTCTCAATATCTTTTCTAAGTCCCACAATTTCACATTCTAACTTTTGATTGTGTTTTTCCCTTTCAGCAAGTTGGAATGTCAGAGTATCTATGATCATACTCTTTTCTTCTAAACAGATTTTAAGTTTAGAAATTTCTTCATAGAGATCATCTTCATCTATAGCATCCAAGAAATCATCATCTTCAAAACCCATCAAAAGTCTATAATCATTACATTGTTCATCTTCATCACTAATTGAAAATCCATCACTATCTTCATGTGTAAAATAGCTCTTCTTACTTACATTCTGTTTTCTATTCCTTCTAACTGGTTCCTTACCTTTGTCAAGCTTATCTTTATGAGGACACTTGGCTGCATAGTGACCGACTCTTCCACAAGCAAAACATTTGAAAGGTAGCTTGCCTTTTAATCTTCCAGAACCCCGTTGAAGGTTCTTGACAAAGTTTGATACTAACTCTCCTTCTGACATATTTCCTGATTCATTGTAATCTCCTTTTCCTGAAGCTTTGAAGTGGCTTCTCTCCTATCCAATGGTCTCCCTTTTCTCATTTTGAAAGCAGTTAGGATTCCGTGCAATTGTGACATGGTAATGCTCTGTAGATTCTGCTTTTCTTCTATGGCGGAAACTTTTGATTCAAACTTAGAAGACAAATTTCTTAGAACCTTTTCAACCAAAGTAACTTCTTTTATTTCTTCACCCAAGCTTTTCATACGATTAACAATCTCATCTATACGTAAGAAATAATTAGCCACACTTTCATCATTGTGCATTCTGAGATTTTCATATTGAATTCTAAGAGATTGTAGTTTTGCATGTTTTACTTGATCATCTCCTTCATAGCTTAGAATGATCTTGTCCCATATTTCTTTAGCGGTTTTGAGCTGCATAACCTTGACGAATTCTGATTGAGATAAACTCCCTAATAGAGTATTGACAGCCTTTACATTTGTTTCATACTACTTTTTACCAGCCGTATCTGTAGGAGTTGCTGATGGAAATGTGTATCCTACATCCACGATATCCCAAACTTTTGTACCAAGAGATTGAATATAGGTTGTGATTCTTACCTTCCAATAGACGAAGTTGCTCCCATTAAAGATTGGTGGCCTGATAGATGCCTCTTTTTCGTAGTTGCTCATGATGATAGATCTTCCTCCAAGCAATCAAGCTTATTCTGAAGGACCTGCTTTGATACCAATTGTTGTAAATAATACTGAGAAGGGGGGGTGAATCAGTATTATCAAATCAATTATTTTTCATTTCACAATCAGATTTGTATACGCTACTTCAGTTATGGGAAACTGCGTATATATGCTACTGTGTCTAAAGCAACCAATGTATATTAGTAAACTTATGATTCGTTAAATATTGATCTTTAATCAGTGCATCAGAACTTCATTAACCATAAGAACAGTAAACAAGTGCAGTAAAATAGAACAGATCATCACACACATGGACACAAGATATAAGGTGGAAACCCAATGTGGGTGAAAACCACCTGCTGCAATACATCTCTATCTTATTTTAATAAGAAACTTCTTTTTACAATATTTCTATATTGATGCAGTCTTATACCAGTACGCATGCTTCTACCTGCAGAAGGCTACTACCTTCTCTCATTCTCCAGCTTCTCCTGGAAGGGAGCTACAACCCCCTTAACTCTTGTACTAGCTGATGTACTAATACATAGGTGCTGACCTACAGAAGGCTACAACCTTCTCTTTCTTCCAGGGACCACATTTCATAAATTTTCAGATTGGATCCATCAATGACAATAATCAAACATCAAATACATCAACCAATCTCCTTTACTTCAATCAAAACTGAATCAAATAATTACTTCTCTAAATGATGTAACTAGAATACATTAACAGTAACCAGAAACCAATCCTGAACCCAGAACACTACAACAATAAACAGAAGTAGCTAAAACAAGTTTCATGAGATGTACGCTACTTCAATATGTAGAACCTACGTGCATACGCTTCTGTATTAAGGCCAACCAGCGTATACGTAGTTTTGACTTACTGAACCAGCGTGTATACACGCCTCTACTGTGCTGAACCTGCGTACAGATCTATAAAAGATAATTTACCATTTTTTCTTATTCAAACATCAATTATACTAGGAATATCATATTTATAGATCAAGTTATGCTCCAAATATAACAGATCAATATCACACAAAGATACTACTATTCAAGCCTTAAGATCTTGACCCAACAATAGAACTTATGCTTCTTCTAGCACTCAGGTTCCTCCTTGGTTTAGATCTATCTATGCACCATAACCCAATTCTAAATCTTGCTCTCCATAATATATTCAATGCTTGAGTGATTGCCTTTACCTAATGATCTCCTTCCCCTTTTATAGTCTTAGGCCTTACTCAATACCATGGTTCAAAACCATAGAGAACCAATACCATGGACCCAATACCTGGGTTCAACACTTCGGACGAGATACCATGGTCCAAAACCATAGGTCCAAATACCAAGGACTAAATACCATGGACCAAAAATAAGTTTTCCCACATGTACGCACTTTTCCTTGAATGAAAGTGCGTGCATACGTATACGCGCCTTTTGACCATTGAAATCGCGTGTATACGTGACTTGGTTAAGAGGAACCTGCATATATCTCTTCTTCTTTCATTCTGAGAGCCTGAACTGAGATCTTCCATTTGAATGAGTTGCCATCAAGGACAACACCTGTGCCATAGTGCCAAACCTATGTCATAATGCCAACAGTTTATGTCATGCTAACAAGGTTAAAACTCAAAAGAGGAGAATGGAAGTTGGTTGAAAGCCCTATAGTTGGCTCAAGGGGAAGAAGAGTAAGGTTGCCAAAGTCCTCAACACCAGTATATCCTCAAGCTGCAAAAGTTCCAGTTGATTCTTTAGAGACCATGTCTCATGAAGGAGAACCTATCATGACATAAGATGAGAAGACCTTCAGAAAGCCTTTCTTTGATATGACAGAAATGGTGAAGGTCCTCTTTGAAGAGAGGAACAACGGATTGCAAGGAGAATGTTCCAAACCTCCCAAAGGATAAGGCTCTTTAGGAGGAGGTAATGGAAAAGGAGGTAATGAGAATGGAGACAAGCCTCCACCCTCTCCACCATCTTATTCATCTTCTTCTTCACAATCATCTTCACACTCTTCTACTAATACAACCCTTACTCATACTCATCATCATTCTGCAAAAGGAACTGGTAAATCACCTTTTATAAAGCTTGATGTTAAATTTCAGTTGCCTATGTAAAATGGAGAAGTTAATGTAGAAAAGCTGGATAACTGGATTTGTCAGTTCAAGATGTATTGTAGAATTTAGAACCTTCAAGAGGATGATATCAAAATTCAGTTGGCTTCATTTAGAATGGAGGGTGTAGCACTCATTTGGTGGGAATAAAGGACTCAATATGAGATCAAAAAACATGGTAAGATCTCTATTACTTGGTCTGATTTCATTGCTGCTATAAAAAGACAATTCTACCCTTTAGCCCATATGAAAAAAGCTATCATGAATTGGAAAAATTTCAGACAATTAAAAGGTCAAAATGTGCAACAGTATACTCAAGAGTTTAGGAGAACAACTCTTATGCTAGGAGTAGAATTGCAGTCGCAAGATACTTTGCTCAAATATATAGGAGGTTTTCATAGTTATCTTCAACATACCATTCTTCTGTTTAATCACGTGAACCTTTATGAGGTATGTGTTAGAGCTACACACCTTGAAGCAAGATGGAAAAATTTACAAGAAGAAGGTAAGAAGAAGTCATTCTAGATTGGTGCAAAAGGAAAGACTTTCAAAGGAAAGTAGAAGAAAAATTCTTTTATTAAGAAAGAAGGAGAGAAAACCATGTACAACAATTGTTCCAAAGAGGGTCATGATGAAGCGCATTGATTGAAGCTTCATCCTAAATTAAGACTGAAGAAATATAACAATAAAGGGAAACATAAGACAAACATTATTGCACTACAATACTTGGGTTCTGACTCAAGGGATGAATCAAAGATTGTAGCCAAAGTCACTAAGGGAAAAGTCATGGAAAACGAAAGCAAAGAGGAAGTCGTGGCAAGCAACAGTGCAACAAATGACTCCAATAATGCTTCAAATGAGGAAAAGAACATTGTTGTTTGAGAGTGGATCTCATGAAAATTTAATTTCTACAGACTTGGTCAAGAAATTGAATCTGGAAACTATACCTCATCATAAACCGTATCCGTTGGGTTGGATAACCAAGGATGAAAATATTTAGGTCACAAGGAAATGTGTTTCTAGGTTTTCTATTACTACCAATTTCGTTGATGAAGTCAAATTATATGTAGTGTCATTGTATATTTATGGAATTGTGTTGGGAAGCTCGTATCCCTATGATCGGAACATTGTTTTTTCATAGACTTGAGAAAAATATCATTTGTTCAAATACGGAGTGGAGTATATTGTGAGAGCCCGTCACAAAATGCTTAATCTATCTTTGGCAAGTGCAGAGCAAATGAAGAGACTAGTCAATTCCAGCAAGAGTCTTGTGCTCCTTATGATCAAGCAGAAGAATGACAAGGAGCATGAATCCTTTGCAGGTTTTGATGTGAAGGTGAAAGCTAAATTGGTTGATGTGGTCAATCAAGAAGGAGATATGTTTCAAGAACAAAAAGGCTAATTTAGCATGAAACTCAGCTACAACATGATTTTCCACTCCCAAACATCAGTATGTATCGAATGTCAATTCTAGAAAGTTTAGAAATTAAGAAACAAGTCTAGGAATTGTTAGATAAAGGTGTATTTCGTCCCTCTACTTCTCCATGTGGTTCACCAATTGTTTTGGTACCCAAGAAAGATGGAACCTGGTGCATGTGTGTAGATTATTGAGCTTTGAATAAAATTACCATAAAGAATCGACACCCACTGCCCATAATAGATGATTTGCTAGATCATTTGAAGAATGAAAAATATTTCACTCAATTAGACTTGAGAAGTGGATATCATCAAGTTAGAATAGCTTAGGAGGATATTTGTAAGACTACTTTTAAAACCAAACAGGGATTGTTTGAGTGGCTAGTTATGCCTTTCAGTCTTTGTAACACTCCAACTACATTCATGAGAGTTATGAATGATGTTGTAAGATCCTTTATTGATGAGTTTGTAATTGTATATTTAGATGATATTTTGATATTTATCAAATCACGAGAAGAGCATGTCAAGCATGTGAGGAAAGTGTTGGATGTCTCGAAGAAAGAAAAGTTATTTATGAAGCTGTCTAAATTTGAATTCAGGAAAACTTCCTTAGTTTAATTGGGCCACATAGTTGGAGGAGGTGAGTTGAAGATTGACCCCTCTAAAGTGACGGTCATTGTGAATTGGCCAATACCCAAATCAATCACAGAAGTAAGGAGTTTTCTAGGAGTAGCACAGTATTGGAGGAATTTCATTGCCAATTTCTCTTCAATGGAAGCTCCAGTACATGCTTTGACCAGAGTGAAGGTTGTCTTCGAGTGGGGAGGAAAATAGCTAAAAGAATTTGATGCTTGAAAATAAAAGATCAATTCAGCCCCAATTTTAGCATTACTGGATCTAAAACAACCATTTTAAATACAAACAGATGCAAGCGACTACGCCATGGGTGCAATTCTTTTACAGCATGGTAAGCCCATTTCATTTCATTCTGAAATTTTTAATGGTGCTGTTGGAAATAATACTGGGGGGGGGGGGAATCAGTATTAGCAAATCACTAACTTTTTCATTTCCATACTTAGATCCATATACGCTACTTCAGTTAAGGGAACCCACATGTACACGCAACTGTGTTTAATGAAACTAGCATATATCCAGTAAACTTATCATTCAGTTAATCCATTATATGTTGATCTTTAATCAGTGCATTAGAACTTCATTAACCATATGAATAGTAAACATGTGCAGTAAAACAGAACATATCATCACACATAAGAAGCACACATGAACACCATGATATAAGGTGGAAACCTAATGCGGGACAAAAACCACCTGTTGTTGTTTTCTTTAAGATAAGAAAAACCTATTTACAATCTTGTACTGGTGCAGACTCATACCAGTATGCATGCACCCACCTACAGAAGGCTACAACCTTCTCTCATTCTCCAGCTTCTACTGGAAGGGAGCTACAACCCCCTGGCTCTTGTACTAGCTGATTCGTTTACTAGTACGTAGGTGCCGGCCTACTGAAGGCTACGACCTTCTTGTTTCATCACAACACCATAATATGAAGGCCACATTTCATCCAATTTTCATACTGGACCCATCAACAAAATTGAAGCTCAAAATCAATCACCACTGCAATACAACTATTGCATCAACCAATCACCCAACACTGAATCACTGAAACCCTGTCATCAAAACACAGTCACCAGAACATAGAGCAGAACCCAGAACTCTGCAACAACAACTAGATCCAATCTGAAACTTCAAATATCATACTTCAAATAGTATACGTGACTCTTATAATCCGAACCTACGTGTATATGTGCTTTTACCAAAGTGAACCCGCGTACACATCTGCAAATATTAACTCAAAACTTTGCAGCTATACGAGACATCATTCATACCCAAATCATAACATTTATACAATAAAACATGCGTCAATAATTCAGATCTAGTCTATCCATGATCAAACCACATAATGATAATACATTCCAAGCCTTATGATCCCGATCCATCATCCATCATCAACCGCATAGGTGCATCCTTGGTTCAGATCAAGCAAAGCATCACAAACCCATAACCAACATACTAGATCTCACATGTCATTAGATATTCAAATCTTGCACACTTGCACTTTGGCCTAATGATCTTCTTCTCCTTATATGGGTTTAGGCCTCTCTCAATACGATGGTCCAAAACCACATAGGACAAATACCTTGGACCCAATACCTGGGGTCAATACCTCAGAACAAATACCAAAATACCATGGACCAAATACCACGGACCAAAACATAGTTTTCCGACATGTACGCGTCTTTCCTTCTATGAAAGTGTGTGTGTACGATATATTCACCTTTGTATAGAGTGAACCTGCGTGTATACACTACTTGGTATATAGTGAACCTGCATATATACACAACTTAGTATATAGTGAACCTGCGTGTGTACACGACTTGGTATATAGTGAACCTGCATATATACGTGACTTGGTATATAGTGAACTTGCGTATACCTTTCTTTCTTCATTTTGTGAGTCTCAACTGTGATCTGTCATCTGAGTGAGTTGCCATCAAGGACAACACTTGAGTCATACCTGTATCATAATGCCAACAATCTCCCCCTTTGGACTTGATGGCAACAAACACCCCAAGTCACTCTCCGCCTTTGTCATCAAGGGTAAAGGGTGGACCAAGATATTTTCTCCCTTGATAGACATTCTGTTGTCCATACTTCACATGAGTACATGCTGAAATCTCTGATTGAGCTCCCCCTTTGTAGATGCCAAGATGTACCAATCCGTCCATGCTCCCCCTGAGCACATTTTGAATTCTCTGATCGAACTCCCCCTTTTGTACATGCCAAGATGTACCAATCCATTCATGCTCCCCCTGAGCACATGCAGAGTCTGCAAAGATATTAAAGAATAACATGACTCTACAACTCAACTAAGTGAGTATGACCTTCCTATCACCAATGACTCATACATACATCAATCTCCCAACCAAGTGGGGATACACCATTTTGACTCATCCACCCAACCAAGTGGGGATATACCAAATGTTTATACATGACTGAGATAGACATTATTACATCATCCTTCCCATGCATAGTGGGGGTACAAATTACATCATATGACTCATGGGTCTTTAAAAGAAATGCATGACATTTTTAACAAAGACCAATGACCTAAACAAGACCATGATAGTCATCATCAACTATCATACATCATATGATCTGCACCATAAGAATCTCTCATCAATATCAGCAACCTGTAACCTGCAATACCATTCTCTTGACCAACCAGCAAGATGTATCATTTAGCCACATAAGCATTATCACCAAAGACTTCTAACCATAATGCCAACAATGCATTATTCGAAGCATATGCTCCCCCTGAACCTGTGCCATCTATTCACTGTCAGATCTGATCATGCATATATCAGCAAGAAGTATCAAGGCATCGTCATCATCAAAAAAGCACTTCTAAACAACATCTTATGAGTACCAACACATTTCCACACATCATCAGCAGATTGTAACCATCATCAAACAGAGAAAATAATTGACTGAACCATATCAGACCCTTTTTCTTGAGTCTGTCCCACTACTTTTCAACATATACGCGACTATGCAGCTTCGAACTCGTGTATACATGTGACTTGTCTTCATGAAACTTGCATATGAGATTTAGAACATTGAGGTTCCACACTTTCAGCTCCCTCTGAGTCTGTCATGTCTGTATACTCTACTATGCCACATCTTTCTGATTGTACTTCCTTTTTCTTCCATATCTTCAATTGTGATGATGTTTTCTCCTTTTGGTATGGTGCCCATACTTTGTTCCTGCATTCCTTTGCTATATGTCCAAGCTTGTTACATGCATAACATCTTACATGTTTCATATTCCTTCTGTAGCAATCAACAGCTTTGTGACCAAACATATTGCAAGAAAAACAATATCCCTTAAAGTACCTGGAATGTGATGATCTTTCTGTGTGATGGTCTTGAACCATTCTACTTCTGCATATGGCTGCAACATGTCCAAAATTATGACATACATAACATTCAACATTATTCATCGGAGGAAATAACTGACTATCACTTCCATATTTAGGAGTAAAAGATTTTCTTTGAAGAATTTCTTTCCTTGGTTGTTGATGGGATTGACCTCTCATCTCCTTGTTGAGCATTTCAAATTTTGCATTAGAGTTCCTTGTCTTACTTTGTGAACTAGATTCACCTTCAACAGATTCATGAAAACCAAGACCAGTTTTGATAGCAGGAGACCTTTGAAAACTAAGAATATCATCCAAGATCTTAGTACTATCTTGAAATCATAAGATCTTATCCTTTTCTTCTAATTTATCTTTTAGAATATTTACCTCAACCTGATGTTGCTCTTCCTTTTCAAGATATTGCTTCTTCATGATTCGTTCAGCTTTTCTTCCTTCTTCTAATTGATATCTTAATTCAAGAACTTCGTTTTCTTGTTTTTCAAGAGATTGGAGTAGTTCTTTATTCTGCTTATTTGATTCTTCAAGATCTTCTTTTAGCGAGAGGATCTTAGCTTCAAGACTTTCATAGTAACTGGATCTATCTCTGAGTTTCTTGATTGTTGTGCTCCTTTCATTTACTTCATTTCTTAATGATGTCACTTCATCCTGTAGCTTTTGACAATGATCTTCCTTTTACTTGAATAGATTCCTTACCTTGTTTCCTTCCTCTAGTTGAGCTTTTAGTTTGGTAGCGTCTTCTTTGGACACACATTCCCTTTTGTCCAATAGATCTTGTTGATATCTAATCTTGTCTGTAAGCCTTTTAAATTCTACCTCTATTTGATATCTTTCTTCCTCACCCATAAGAGAAAATTCAATTGTTTCGCTATCACTTTCATCATCTTCAAATGGATGGAGAAATATATCACCAGAGGATAACAAATTCATACCTAATAGTTCTTTTGCTTCTTCATTCTGAGGTGATTCTGAATCTGAAGTGTTGCTTCCACATATTCCCCAATCGATTCTCCCACTGTCATAGTTCCTCTGAGATGTCTTCTTCTTCTGAGGCGCTTTCTTCTTTAGCTTCTTTCCCATTGTTCTACAGATCTCCTTCAAGCAATCAAGCTTCTACCAAAGGACCTGCTCTGATACCAATTGTTGGAAATAATACTGAGAGGGGGGGGGGGGGGGGGGGGTGAATCAGTATTAGCAAATCACTAACTTTTTCATTTCCATACTTAGATTCATATACGCTACTTCAGTTAAGGGAACCTACGTGTACACGCAACTGTGTTTAATGAAACTAGCGTATATCTAGTAAACTTATGATTCAATTAATCCATTATATGTTGATCTTTAATCAGTGCATCAAAATTTCATTAACCATATGAACAGTAAACAGGTGCAATAAAAATAGAACAGATCATCACACATAAGAAGCACACATGAACACCATTATATAAGGTGGAAACCCAATGCAGGACAAAAACCACCTGCTGTTGTTTTCTTTAAGATAAGAAAAACTTGTTTACAATCTTGTACTGGCGCAGACTCATACTAGTACGCAGGCACCCACCTGCAGAAGGCTACAACCTTCTCTCATTCTCCAGCTTCTACTAGAAGGGAGCTACAACCCCCTAGCTCTTGTACTAGCCGATCCGTTTACTAGTACGTAGGTGTCGGCCTACTGAAGGCTATGACCTTCTTGTTTCATCACAACACCATAATATGAAGGCCATGTTTCATCCAATTTTCATACTGGACCCATCAACAACATTGAAGCTCAAAATCAATCACCACTGCAATACAACTATTGCATCAACCAATCACCCAACACTGAATCACTGAAACCTTGTCATCAAAACACAGTCACCAGAACATAGAGCAGAACCCAGAACTCTGCAACAACAACTAGATCCAATCTGCAACTTCAAATATCATACTTCAAACAGTATACGCGACTCTGATGAGCTGAACCTACGTGTATACGCGCTTTTACCAAAGCGAACCCACGTACACATCTGCAAATATTAACTCAGAACTTTGTAGCTATACCAGACATCAGTCATACCCAGATCATAACATTTATACAATAAAACATGCGTCAATAATTCAGATCTAGTCTATCCATGATAAAACCGCATAATGATAATACATTCCAAGCCTTGTGATCCCAATCCATCATCCGTCATCAACCACATAGGTGCATCCTTGGTTCAGATCAAGCAAAGCATCACAAACCCATAACCAGCATACTAGATCTCACACTTCATTAGATATTCAAATCTTGCACACTTGCACTTTGGCCTAATGATCTTTTTCTCCTTATATAGGTTTAGGTCTCTCTGAATACCATGGTCCAAAACCACGTAGGACCAATACCTTGGACCCAATACCTGGGGTCAATACCTCGGACCAAATACCATGGACCAAAACTTAGTTTTTCGACATGTACGCACCTTTCCTTCTGTGAAAGTGCGTGTGTACGATATACGTGCCTTTGTATATAGTGAACTTGCATGTATACACTACTTGGTATATAGTGAACCTGTGTATATACATGACTTGGTATATAGTGAACCTGTGTGTGTACACGACTTGGTATATAGTGAACCTGCGTATATATGCGACTTGGTGTATAGTGAACCTGTGTATACCTTTCTTTATTCATTCTATGAGTCTGAACTGTGATCTGTCATCCGAGTGAGTTTCCATCAAGGACAACACTTGAGTCATACCTGTATCATAATGCCAACAGGTGTTGTTATTAATTATCCTACATATGATAAAGAGATTTACGCATTGGTGCAAACTGTGAAGAAATGGAAGCATTACTTGATGGGTAAAGAAACCATTAATTACATTGATCATCAACATTTGCAATATCTGCGATCTCAAAAAAAATTACAACAATCAAGGCACTTTCGTTGGATGGGATTCTTACAAAAATTCCACTTGGTAATCAGGTGCAATAAAGGTATTTATAACATATTTGTTGATATGCTTTCTAGACTAGTTGTTAATGTAGCCATTTTACTCAAAAATAATTCTATTTTACCTGAAAGTTATGTTGAACAATAAGGACATCATACTAACTTTCAAGAGGTATATTCAAACTTGAGTCAAGGCCACCAAGTTGAGGAATCAGACTACCATGTACATGATAATCTATTGTATCATTTGGGAAAACTTTGTGTTCCACAGGGAGAGAGAGTAAATGTCAGAAGGGAAGTGCACACTTCTCTTATTGTTGGACACTTTGGTGTAAGTAAAACAGTGGCAAATCTTCAGAGGTATTTTTACTGGCCTCGTATGCTTGAAAGTGTGTCATGTTTTATCAGAGGTTGTTCATTGTGTGCAGTCGGTAAGCCTAGTAATAGGAAAATAGGATTGTACACGCCACTTCCAGTGCCTTAACGTACATGGGAAAGTGTTTCTATGGATTTTGTAGGAGGTCTTCCTTTATCAAGAAAAGGACATGATTATCTGTACGTAGTTGTGGATAGGTTCAGCCAGATGTGCATATTAATTCCTTGTAAAAAAAAATTACAATTGAACAAACAGCTCAACTTTTCTTTCAAAATGTATGGGTTCATTTTGGATTACCTACTTCTATTGTAAGCGATCGTGATTCCTGATTTGTTGGGAATTTTTGGTCAACTTTATGGAACTTGATGGACACCAAGTTCAATAAAAGTACAACCTTCCATCCGCAAACAGATGGTCAAACTAAAGTGGTTAACAGGGCAGTTATTCATTTGCTAAGAGGATATTGCAGAAAACATCCTAAGTTGTGGGATGAACCATTGCATTATATTCAACATGCTTACAACCGAGCAAACACTCTTCTACTCTAACTTCGCCTTTTGAGGCATGTCTTGGTTATTTACCTAAATCGCCTTTGTATTTCATCTTTGAGAAAGATGTAATTTTAGATGGACATAGTGACATATATAGAGCAAAGAAATCCATTGAGAAAATTCAGTTGATTCACCAAATAGTTCAAGAACAACTAGAAAAGAGTCAAGGAAAGTATAAGGCAAGGCATGATAAGCATCGTGTGGATCATAAATTTCAATTAGGTGATGAAGTTTGGCTATATATTATCAAGGAAAGGATTCAAGGTGAAGGTAAGAAGCTAAAATCAATCCATTATGGTCCATTTAAAATTATGTAAAGGATTGGTAATAATGTTTTCAAGCTTGATTTGCCTTCATATATACAAAGTTATTCCATTGTTTATGTTGAAACTTTGAGATTGTATGAGCCTCCTTTCTTTGAATATCAAGGAGAAAGTGTACAAATTCCATCAACTAAAGATTTTTCTCCAAAATTTCTTGATGAGCTTCAGCAAGACACCATACTTAACAGAAGAACGAGGTCATCAAAAAGGGGAAATCTCGATTATCTTCGATTGCGTCTCAAAGGTACAAATCCATCAAATGCCAAATGGATAGAAGAGGGGAAGGTGAGGGAACATTACCCCTCATATGTTCAATAACTGAATATAATCTTTTGGGGTCCAAAAGGCTTCTAGTGGGGAGGAATGATCAGGTGCTTATGTTTATGCTCAAAAATGAAAGTGTTAGAATCTTGTTAAACTCAGCTTCAGACCAAAGAGCTCATCATTTTGAATCCAATGGTACAAACGACACTCAAATCCGAGCTCGTATGCAGAGGTTACAGCAAGTCAAAGTTTAGCTTTGACTTGTCTACATGGTAGAATTGAATGATGTGGCAAAGGTCCCAACGAATGAGGAGGCATCAAGTGGTAGGCTACCATTAGCCCTCAGATATCACATATAGCAAGTCGTAGGTGGACCGGGTTAAGAATCAGCCCCCAAGCAGTGTTGATTGTGATTTGTGATATCATATATTGCAATAACAAGAAAGGAGGAGTTATAAAATCGGCCCCCGACACAGTCAAGGTTGCAATGTGATACATCGCAATCGCATATTGTACCCAGTACCTATCGATATATATATATATATATATATATATATATATATATATATATATATATATATATATATATATTTGATATAGGGATTATCCATCGATAGCGAAATGCAATGAATTCCAGTAGCGATAAGACCCTGGACGCGATACGTTTATGTGTTGCAGTTTATAAGCGGTCGGGTCCCTGATACCTCTGATTATGTTCCCGCACCAATTACTGATTGTGATGAGCGATAGACTTCGAGAATGCGAGATGTTATGAATTCCAGTTTATATCCCTATCGGGTCGCGATATCGCTATCACAACATTCCGTCGTGTTAACAAGACCTTCAACCCACCAAACCTCACCGATTGCAATTTTCGATATAGCTGATAGGTTATGGCCTACAGTGTAGCCAAATTCTTGCTCAGTTAGTGAATTTTGGAGAGAATTTGTGGGATTATGTCGGTTTTGGAGCAATTTTTGGAACAAATAGTGGGAGAACTAGAAGAAGTCATAATTTCTTCATTTCTTATCCAAATTGGATGCAAAAAGAGGCTAGATAGCCATTTTTTAGTATTCTAAACTCATTGAGACAAGTTTCAAAAGAGTTTGAGCATTGTAAACACACTTTTTTTGTAATTTTGAGCATAATAGAGAGGCCCAAGCATTAGAAGTTGGACTAAGGAGACATAGCCCACGAAGGGTGAACTCCTCATCAAATCTTTGTGTTGTGTGTTGTATTTTGATGTTTTTTGTTGTTGTTTTGTTGTTGTTCAACATATGTTTTATGTTAAATGCTTTATAACATTTACATAAGAAACTCTCATGAGAATTAGTTAATTAAGCAAACATGGTGAATCCTTAAGTACTTTATAAGCAAATGATAAGCATCTTGGGTTTTATTTTGAATGAGTATTTAACACAACATTACTAATCTACTCCATTTCAGATAAAAAAAAGTAAGAAGATTAAAAAAATAAAAAAATAAAAGTAAAAAAATAAAAACTACATTTTCAACTTATCTCCTAACGATTTTACTCAAATTTTGAGCAAGTGCACTCGTTGGATGTAAAATTTAATTCCACATCCAAGGATTACCCATATTGCATACTTTCGATGGACCTTGTTGCACGAAAAATGAGAAACACATGAAAAACGTTATTACAATCACATTTTTTCTTGTATTTCTAATTTTTCGTGTAGCAAGATCCATCGAAAGTATGCAACATGGGTACTCCTTGGATGAGAAACTAAATTATGCATCCAACGAGTGCTCCTGCTCAAAGTTTGAGTAAAACCATAGGGAGATAATTTGAAAATATGAGTTGAAAAAATAATTTTCTTTTTTCCTTCTAAAATTTGATGATGTAATCTCATCTTATTTTATTATTTCCAATATTATTTTATAATATTCTTTAGGAGGCCCATTTTAAACCTCAAAATTTCTCTAATGGAATGCATGTCTTTTTATATAAAGAATGAAGAATAATAAGGATTCTAACTAAAGATGAAATAACTAGTTTAAAATGATAACAATTCCCCATGCTAAAGTCAAGATGAAAAAAACCATAGCAATGCAAGGCCTTAGATTGTATAAACGAAGTCAGAACAAACTAGATTTTCTTATATATTGATATATCAAGAAATGTGTTCATATGCAACTACTGTTAGTTTTAGCCTAAGATAAGGAGAACTACAATAACCTCTAAAGTTTAAAATATATTTCACTAATTTACTCATGAATCAAATCATTCAATAAACCATGAAATGAGATAACACATCAGAAATAATTATAGTTTAGTTTTCAATTCAATTTAAAGAAAATGACATTCTTTACAATCAAAATCTTGGAATCAAATCACAAAGGCTTTAATTGAAGTAATACCGAAAATCAATATCTTTCTTAGGATTAAAACCACTAAAGAATGATACAATTGATATGAACCATTAAAATTGAATTAAATATATCCAAAGGAAATGTGAAGTTGCCTACTATCTGTCCACGGAATCAAATCACTAAACAAATGTAAGCAACCTTCTAGAAATTTCCAGAGATAAAACTACAAAAAGCTTAAAGAAGACAATATTAAAACTACCATGGAGGAAAAAATTATAAGTTTATATTAATTGAATAAAATTAAAATAACATTTGCTTACAAAGAGTCTCAATGTTCATTACATATGAATCATTTCCTTTCTCCTAATGGGTGCACCCTTAAACTAAAGATTGATCCTCTTTCCTATTCTACCAATTACATATTTGTGCCCTATACTACCACTACCAACCCTCCCCCCTCTATTTTGTCTTTTATAAGCTTGGGAGAGTTTGTCTTCATTCTTTAGATTTGATTTTCCTTCATATCTTCATGATCTCAAATCTCCCATTTTTTTACCTACCATAAAAATCACAAGACATTATCACACTAATATCATTTAGAAGATTTTTTTTAACTACAAATAAAACCAAAATATAATTGAAAACTTAAAATAAAACAAAATCTAAAGTTAAAACAAAACAAAACAATAAATTCTAGAATTGCAACCAAAAGATAAATATATTAAAATTAAATAAAACCTAAAAAAAAATCTATATTATATTATATTAAAATAAAACAAATTTTAACAAATAAAATAGTTTATTAAAAAATAAAAATAAAACTATTTTGATTCTATTATTAAATAAAATTATTTTATTTGACACAAATAAAAGTTAATGAATTGCTTGTAACAAATTCTGAATCGAAAATTTAAAATAGAATCGAGTAGGTCAAAAAATGGCTCCTGAATCACTGAGGAGATCTCCCAAACGGTGCATCAGATCGCAAAAAATTTCGTGTGTAATCTTATTGGGTCCATTGTGAAAAAAAACCATGTTCTGGATTCTTCATATTCACCCTGTTTTGATTAGAAACTAAGCTAGATGTTTATGTATTGTTTCAAATTTCTTCCTTTAGTTCATGGTCAATTCATGCTACAAAAACAACGAAATTTCTATTAAAAACTGGACCATGACTAAAAATTCATTGAAATGAAACGATAAAACTAACATACAACTAAATCAGATGATACAAATGGCCTGGATCATCCTTCTCTGGTAGGGACGTGTTCTGTAATAGCAAAGGTTTCGTTGAACAAAATCACAAAGTAGATGTATCTAATTACATTGCCAATTTCAAAAGACAATCAAATATCCATCAAATTTGTTCATTCAATTGAATGATATTAATATAATGTGATAATAGTGGATCGGGATCGAAGAAATATCATGAAGAAAGGATGGTTTTGGTGTTATAAGCATCATTGGAAAAAAACCTGCACAAATACTAACCAAAGTGAACAAGATGACTTGTTATAAGACCTCTTGTGTTTTAGTTTTTCAATTAAAATCCATTGCTTTGGCTTGGTGACTAGTAGCAGTAATGTCATTCTCGTCAGGACCCATGATCATGGTAGGTCAGCTCGTACTGAGACCTCTTATCCCTCAATTAACTTTTGTATGTTAAAATAAACTATGATTAATACTAACCCTTAATGGATTACTTAATAGACGGGGAGGAAAATTTGCTCCTTAAGAGGAAGGGATGGCGTAAAAAGTTTTGAATGACTAATATTCACTTGTAAGCCTTGTTACCATTAAAAACTAATTTTTTAAGGAAACCATCATGTCTCATCTTTTAAACAATGGTGGAAAGATTAGTACAAACATTAAGCATGGTCCAATGATAAGCTTAGAAAACCAAAAAAATTGCTTACTAGGCAATATTGAGTGACAACATAAGAAACACATCTTCGAAATAAATATTTCCTTAAAAGATAAGGTTTCATTTATGTATATATCATAGGAGACGATGAATCCATTTCCCAATAATCGTGCCAAGGGAAACCCTCATTTAAACCAAGGAAATAAGGACCGGAAAACCTAAAAATGTGAAATCAAAGAAAAGCAAAGTAAACAAAAACATGAAAATAGGGAAAAAAACAAATGAACATCCAACAATGTATTAGTCAAAGTGCAAGCCAAAAATGAGTAAAAAGGATGATGATATAGGGACAATATGAAATTTTGCAAGCTCATATCGTTTTACTCTTTTTAATATTTTATCATTTTCATAAATATTCATTTGGATTTAAAAAAAATAGACATTGTGTGATATGTTTTTATGATTTTACCTTTTATTAAAGAAATCATATAAAAACACTAAATGCAAATGTGCAAGTATGATGTTAATCTCAAAACTAAAGAAATACATTAAAACTAAAGAGAAGCTTTTGAATTATGATTTCACTAGATGTATTCTTGTTTGTTAACCTTGGGATAAAAATCTCATTATACATAGTGAATGAGAGTACAGAAAGTGAAAGAATCAAGGTTAAGCAAACTCCCCTAATAATTTCATGATGATGGCTCATCTCTAGCTTATGTTGTTCATACCTCCAATTATTCAACTAGGAAAACTAAAAATCAAACAAAAGATACTCTACTCCTAAATCTACCCTATGCTACATAGAAATCAAAAGGCTAAGTGAAATGATATTTCCAGTGTAGTTATTCAAAAAACTCCAATCCTGTAATTATAAATAAATCTCCAATTAGTAAAAGGAATTGGAGCATAATGAAATTAGAAGCAAATAAATCATGCTTACTTGGAAAATATTCATTGAGAAACAAGGCAAGTATAATCTTACCATTTTGTGGGAACTTTGCTCGATAAGTCTTCTCAAACCAATTTCCAATCATATCATGATAAGCGCAAACATAAAATTGTTTCAAAAAATTTAGAGATGCAATGGGTCCTTAAACATGATGAATAGATTCTTGTAAAATAATTTTGTTATTATAATTAGGGTCCATTTTATAGATTACATCAAGAGAATGAGGAAGTATGATAATTCTACGTTGAAAAAGTGTCCCATTTTCTTGATTTTGTTCATTGAACGCATATCTTTTGAAATAAACAACTTGAGATGAAGTGATATTATTACGTGATACAAAAATATTGTGATTAATATCATGATGAGAACCAATAATTAATTGATTATGATTTTCAATATCAAGTAATTGCTTACAAGAAAAACAATACTTTTGTTAAGCACAACTTAATCAATAGAAGAGACACTTTGAGACAAATTTGAATCATTAGTTAATCTCCCTATTCACAAAGAATAAATAAGTCCAGGGGATGAAATATCATCACTAAAGGAACATAAAATTGAGATTTTAGACTTATGTTTAAGAAGTTACGTGTCATCATCTAACAAATTATCGTCATAATCATCATAATGAACTTCCCTCTCTTACAAATCATGAAAAAAATTAGACTCGTCATTATGGACAAATGGATATGCAAGAGATTCATTACTATGTTGATTGTTTTCTATCTCAATTTCATGAACATGATCTAGTGAAACATCATCAAGATCATTGTGTTGATTTGCATAATTTTCCTCTTCAATTAAATCTAAACCAGTTAAAATAAAATTTTGTGGAAGAAGATTAGACGAATCATTATTGCACAAATCAAGATTAGAAAATATATTAGAATACATAAAATAATGACTACCAGAGTACATGTGATTTTCGTAAAGTGAAACATCATTCATAGTATTATCAATTAGACTTTAGCTAATAGACAAATCTTTTTCTATAATAGTAGGGACTAGTTCTATATTATCATATAAGGAATAAGCATCATAAACATGATCAGTGGTTGAATCCATATTTTCTACAAGATTAAACTTTGTTGAGCTTTTCTCTTTACAATCTACCTCCAAAGAGATTCCAGAAATAGTTTCCAATTGAGATTCACAATCTAAATTAATTTTAGATTGTTTAGGATGTTGAAAACCAACTCTAGTTATAAGTGTTTGTGAAGGGATTTGGGATTCACCAGTTGACACTAAAGATTCCAAAACAATACTAGTATTAACCATTGGCTCATCATATTTGTTCTTTTTATTATTTTGTTTCTTACTAGAAAGACCAAAATTAAGAAACCACATGGTTAGTTTGTGCCTAAGGGGTAAATATTTTAAATGAAACTTCCAACAAAGTACAAGAAATCTAGAAGAAAATTATTGTAATGATTCACTTTCATACATAGATAAACTATTAATTTTTGAACATAATGAATCATAATCATAAACTTGATGAGAATTAAAAAACATTTCAATAAATTGGTTCCATGAATGGGTAGACTTATGTGGCAATGCTTTGAACCAATTTTTGATTCTCCCCTAAAACATAAGAGTAAACAACACGCATAACTCATCATTAGTACAATCTCCAAAAGATTTACATTTAAACCAAAAATGATGAAGATGTGCAAGAGCATAAATAGAATCATCCCCATCACCGAATCTTACCTTTGAGAAATGGTTAATTGTCCTTTTGGAAATGCTCTTAGTAGGCTATCATGAACTAAAAGCCTGCTCCAAAATAGAAGTTGGGAAATAAGCCATAAGTAGATAAAAACATTTGAAAACTAAGATTGTGTGAGGACACTTATCAGTCAAGTTTTTTTTACAATGACACTAAACGGAGAAAAAATAAATCTGGAATAATAGAGGCTAAGGCTTTAATGATCTACTCAATTAAATTTTCCTTAGGCCCTCCTTCTAGCACAATTTTGTTGACCCGAGTTTTATACACCCTAGTCAACATGGAGGAAGTGACCTGGACTGAGGCTTTTCACACAACCCAGGTCATTTGGTGTGGTCACCCTTGACGGGTTTATAGAATCTATTAGCCTTTTGCCTCTTCCTCTCATGAAAGAAAAAGACAAGGGAAATTAAACAATTATCCTAAAATTATCCTATATAAATGCAATAATATATAAAAAAATTAAATGCAAATCTAAGTAAACACTACATGTTGCTACTACAACTAATGTATATGTACATTATATACAAAGAATAGCATGGCTAGAAACTCATGTAACTAGAAAGTCTATGAATGCATGTTTCGTTTTATATAAAGAATGAAGAATAATAAGGATTCTAATTAAAGATGCAATAATTAGTATAGAATGATAGCAATTTGCAATGTTAAGGGGAAGATGAGAAAAACCACAGCAATGCAAGCCTTCAACTTCTATAAATGAAATCGGATCAAACTAGATTTGTTTATATATTGATGCATCAAGAAATGTCATCATATGAACCTACTGTTAGTTTTAGCCTAAGATAAGGAGAACTACAATAATCCTTGAAGTTTAAAAGATATTTCATTGTTCTACTCATGAATCAAATCAATCAATAAACCATGAAACTACTGTTAGTTTTAGCCTAAGATAAGGAGAACTACAATAACCCTTGAAGTTTAAAAGATATTTCACTATTCTACTCATGAATCAAATCAATCAATAAACCATGAAACGAGATAACACATCAGAAATAATTATAGTTTAATTACCAATTCAATTTAAATAAAATGACATTATTTACAATCAAAATCCAAGAATCAAGTCACAAAGACTTTATCTGAAGTAATGCCCAAAGGATTAAAACCACTAAAGAGTAATACAATCGATATGAACCATTAAAATTAAATTAACAATATCCAAAGGAAATGTAAAATTGCCTACTATATGTCTACAAAATGAAACCACAGAACAAATGTAAGCAGCCTTCCAAAAACTTTCAGAGATAAAACTACTACGAAAAGTTTAAAGAGGCAACAATAAAATGACCATGGAAACACAAGGTATAAACTTATATTAATCGAATAAAATCATAATAACACTTGCTTACAAACAATATACACATTCATTACATATGCAACATTTCCTTTCTCATTACGGGTGCACACCCTACACTAAAGACTAATCCTCCTTCCTATTCTACCAATTACATATTTGTTCCCTATACTACCACTACCAATCCTCGCCCCCTCTAATTTATGTCTTTTATAAACTTGAGAGAGTTTGTATTCATTCTTTGGATTTGATTTTCCTCTCTATCTTGAGGATGTCAAATCTCCCATTTTTTTACTTGCCATCAAAACCACAAGACATTATTAGACTAGATATCATTTAGAAGACCTTTTAAAAATACAAATAAAACCAAAATAAAATCCTAAAAAGAATCTAAATCTAACCTAAAACTTAAATAAAATAAAATAAAATAATAATTTCCAGAATTGCAACGAAAAGATAACTATATTAAAATTAACTAAAACCTAAAACATATAAAAATAATATATATTATATTATATTAAAACAAAACAAATTATAGCCAATGAAAATAGTTTTATTTAAAAACTAAACAAAACTATTTTAATTCAATTATTAAATAGAAATTATTTTGTTTAAAACAAATAAAAGTTAATGAATTTCTCGTATCAAATTCTATACCGAAGATTTAAAATAGGGTCGTGTAGGTCAAAAATTGGCCGCAGGACCGAGCAGATATCCCAAACGACGCATCATATTGTGAAAAGTTTTGCTTGTGAATTAATTGGGCCCTTTCTGAGAAAAATCCATGTTCCATATTCTATACCCTGGTTTGATCATAAACTAAGCCAGAATTTTATGTATCATTTCAGATTTTGCCCTTGCATTCTTGGTCAATTCCTGCAACAAAAACAACAAAATGTCTATTAAAAACCAGATCAAATGATAAAACTATCATACAACTGAATCAGATGAGAAAAATGGCTTGGTTCATCCTTTTTTGGTAGGGGTGGGTTCTGCAATAGCGGAGGTTTCGTTGAACAAAATGACAAAAATAGATGTATTTGATTACATTACCAAATTCGGAAGAAAATCAAATATCCATCAGATTTGTTTATTTAATTGAATGAGATCACGATAATGTGATAATAGTGGATCAGGATCGAACAAATCTCGTGAAGAAAGGATGGTTTTGGTGTTCTGGGTGTCACTGAAAAATTACATGCAGGAAAATCAAGATTTTCTCCCAAACCACTCATCAATTTGAAAAAATCTCCCGAGGAAAAATAATTGGGGTCACTCTAATTAAAAACTCTGTTTCATATTTCTCATATTCGTGGCCAATCAGCCTAAAACAGCGCTGTATCAGTTCTAATTAAGTTTTTTGTAAAAAATAATTTCCATGTTGGGGACAATATCTCCCCCACATTCAACAGGTGGAAACATTTTATTTTTAATGCCAACAATTTCATGGCTATTTGATGTGTGGTGCACCCATATTGTAGCTTGGGGCTTGGTGGGCTGGCTTTGGCTTCAGCAAAGTTGTTAGCTTCGAAGTGGACTTTGGGCTTTGGCTTCAGCAAAGTGGTTAATTTCCAAGTGGACTTTGTAGTTTGATGTTATGTTGGTGAAATGTATGCCTGCCTTTTAGGCTTAACTTCAATGGCCTAAAAACTTCGGTAAATGTGGGTGAAATGTAACTTCGGCTTGACTTTTGGTGGCCTAAAAGCTTTGGTGGCTTAAACTTAGGTAAATGTGGGTGAAATGTAACTTCTGCTTAACTTCGGTGGCCTAAAAACTTCAGTAAATGTGGGTGAAATGTAGGCCTAGAAACTTTGGTGGCCTAAAAGCTTCGGTAAATGTGGGTGAAATGTAGGGGTAGACTTTAAGTTTAACTTTGGCTTCAACAATGTGGTTAACTTCAAAGTGAAGCCAAAGTGGCTTCAGCAAGAAGCCAAAGTGGTTAACTTCCAAGTGGACTTTGTAGTTTAACTTTGGCTTCAGCAAAGTGGTTAACTTTGAAGTGGATTTTGTAGTTTAACTTTGGCTTCAGCAAAGTGGTTAACTTCCAAGTGGACTTTGTAGTTTGATGCTATGTTGGTGAAATGTAGGCCTGCCTTTTAGGCTTAACTTCGGTGGCCTAAAAACTTCGGTAAATGTGGGTGAAATGTAGGCCTAGACTTTAAGTTTAACTTTGGCTTCAGCAAGAAGACAAAGTGGTTAGCTTCGAAGTGGACTTTATAGTTTAACTTTGGCTTCAACAAAGTGGTTAACTTCAAAGTGAAGCCAAAGTGGGTAACTTGGAAATGGACTTTGTAGTTTAACTTTGGCTTCAGCAAAGTGGTTAACTTCCAAGTGGACTTTCTAGTTTGATGCTATGTTGGTGAAATGTAGACCTACCTTTTAGGCTTAACTTCAGTGGCCTAAAAACTTCGGTAAATGTAGGTGAAATGTAGGCCTAGAAACTTCGGTGGCCTAAAAACTTCGGTAAATGTAGGTGAAATGTAGGCCTAGACTTAAGTTTAACTTGGGTGAAATGTAGTTCTTAAAGTCTAACTTGGGTGAAATGTAGGCGTAGGCTTTAGGCTTTAACCTTAACTTGGGTGAAATGTAAGCCTTAAAATCTAACTTCAGTGAAATGTAAAGAATGTAGGCCTAGGCTTTAGGCTTAATTTCGGTGAAATGGGCTTTAGGTTTAAGTTTAACTTGGGTTAAAACTTTGGTAAATGTGGGTGAAATGTAGGCCTAAACTTTAAGTTTAACTTGGTTGAAATGTAGGCCTAGGCTTTTAGGCTTAACTTGGGGTTTGAAAATATTTTTAATGTATATTTTTATATACTATAAATATATGAAATTAAAATAACTATATTATATATAAACTATATTTTATATAACTTGGGGTTGGGCTTTAGGTTTAACTTGGGTGAAATGTAGGCCTATGCTTTAGGCTTAACTTGGGTGAAATGTAGCACTGGGCTTTAGGGTGAAATGTGTGTGAAATGTAGGCCTAGGCTTTAGGGTTAACTTGGGTGAAATGTGGGTGTAGGCTTAACTTGGGTGAAATGTAGGCCTAGACTTTAGGCTTAACTTGGATTAAATGTAGGCGTGGGCTTTAGGGTGAAATGTGGGTGAAAGGTAGGCCTAGGCTTTAGGCTTAACTTGGGGTTTGAAAATATTTTTAATGTACATTTTATTATATACTCTATACATATATATATGAAATTAAAATAACTATATCATATATAAACTATGTTTTATATCACGTGTTTAATATATGTACAAATAATTAAAAATATATATTTTAAATTTTTTTATTTTAAATACACAATATTTATAGTTTTAAATACATATATGTTACAATCTTTTAAATATTTTTTTTATCAAGATAAGTTGAGACTCATTAAATCGAAGAAGGAAATGGTCAAGCAAGGCATCTAAAGCGATGAAACTTGGAGAATACCAAAGAAAGTATCTAAGTTCTATTAATTAAGAAAAACCATCAAACTAAAATGTGGAAAGTGCTCAAAGTCAAATGTTCAAGGAACAATGAGTAAGGATCGAAGAATAACATCATAAAATGACCAGAGTTCGGAAGAGGCAAAGTATAATAATGAGAATGAGGAGAAAAACCATCTAGTACATTAGGGCTATATTTTGATCAAAATATGAAAGACATTGTTTATAAAGACCTTACGATATGTGATAGGCATCAAAGGGGGCTACTATAAAATCAAATATTTTGTAACGACCATTTACACTGTCAAGTTGACATGTTGTATAAAGTTGTAGCCCATTCATCCGTCATCTGTAATAACTCAAAGAATGTTGATGATGTTTTTGCTAGTGAAATAAATCAATTATTAAGAGCAAATCCCTTAGATACCTCGAAGTTCATAATCTCATCAATAAAACTTGTCCATCAAGCTTATTTCCATAAAGGTCAAAATCATGATTAGAAGAAAGGGATGAAAGAATCAAACCAATACAAACCCAACCATAGCAGAAATATAGTAAAGTTTTAGGAGTGGGGGTTAATTTTGTCGATGGTTGGCCTACCAATATCTAGAGTGATACATCTAGAGTGATACATCTAGATGTATCACCCTTCCTGGTATGCATTAATTGGGTTCTCCCTTCTGTTGAAAGTGGTTTGCATATTTCCCATGATTCTCTTCTGAATGCTTGTGAGATTACTAGAGAAATAAAGTATATTTTCTCGAAGGGCTCTTGTATTTGTCTGTTTTGGCTTGAACGGATTTTTAGCTCACAAGTTTGTCATTGTCCAGAGCTAATTGTTGTAGTTCACACATTTTATGGTATTTCTGTCCAGGGGTAATCAATTTTGGTTCGGACATCTAGATATTTATGCTTAATTTCGCCACTAGGCTTGCAAATTGTGGGGATTTTTCTTATGTCGTTGGCTTATCTTCTTACCTCTCCTGGATTGAGTATTATTATTGAGCATTTGTCTTGGTCTCTATTTAGTGGGGGTGGTTGGTCTAGCGTCTGTATTATTCTCTCCCTCTTTAGAGAGGTCTATTTGTTACAACCAACACTCAACCTATGCTTTGTAGAGTTCTTGTATTAGGCAGTTCAAAATCTTTGGCATGGATTTGTGTGGCTTGAATTCTTACCCTGAGGTTCATATTTGGCTATTTTTCATGCAACATCAATGCATGCGTAGCAGGAATTAGGGGGAGGGGGTTGGTTGTGGCTCCTAAGCTTGTAATAGCACTCAGCTATAAGCCCAAGAGGCTACTGATAATTTTCATACAATCATCCTTCCTGATAACCATAATGAAATTTGAAATATGGAGTCTCATGTAGTTTGTGAAAGAAAAGTATTTTCAAATTCATAGATTATGGAAGATATAGCTCTTTAGATTCCTTATGCGGGCCAAAACAAGGGAAGAAGTAAGCATTGCTATGTTGCCCTACCACTTTATTGGTAGATGAAGACCTTTGCAAGATCTTAATAGACTAGCAGGTTGGAAGATACAATATTTTTTCCAATCTGGAAGACGTAAAATGACTCAATGAAACCATAGGTTCTTTATAGAGAAAATGGACGAGAGGTTGGCTCACATTTAACTCCATTTTAATGTGGACTTGCTTCTCATGATTTTCCAAGTTCCAATGCTCAATGCTCGAGATCCAACTCTAGTGACATCTTCTGACACTTGAGACTAAATGCTTATTTTTAATTTTTGATATTATAGTAGTGATATAGATACTCTAGTTATGCTTAAACTTTTGAAACTTCATGAATTCTGGAGAAACTACTTAATTAGTAGGTGTTCAACAACATTTGGTTTCCCACTTGGCAAAATGAAATCACCTACATAATAACTCTTTGGATGATGATGATGTATGGTTGTGTATGTTTCAGCTTACTTTTTTATAGTAATACAATTAAACTATATAGAGAGAGAATAGTTATCAAAGAAGTATAAGTTATTTCTTGAAACATTAAGTAAGTAAAACACTCAAACCTTTATGATTATCTTATTATAATAATTCATTCATCCCGATAAAATTAATAAGTTATTTCTTATAAAACATTGAGTGAGCAAAACACTAAATATTTTGAAATTATTTATTATAATAAATTATTTATCTTGATAAAGTTAACCATTGATTTCTTAAAAAACCATTGGGTGAGTAAAATACTAAAACATTTATAAATTATTTTGTTATAATAGTCCATCCATTTTTTATAATCATGGAATAAAGTAAATTTAAATCACTTCACTTGAAAAACATATTTTCGAAATTAATTAATCAAATTAAATTAAATAATTTTAAATTGATAATAATTTTAG